>OY979768.1:20524153-21124153 GCA_963855975.1 Andrena chrysosceles | reverse complement strand
AAATTGTGGAAAGACCAACGTGCTGGTGAGCTTGTTGGAAAGCCCACACGGCGTCCGCTTCGAGAACGTGTACGTGTATTCCAAGTCGTTGCAACAGTCGAAATATCAGTATTTGGAGAATTTATTGACTCCGATAGATGAAATTGGCTACTTTACGTTTTCGAATAACAGCGATGTCATCCCACCGAGTGAATCGCTTCCGAATTCCATTTTTATCTTTGATGACGTGGCATGTGACAAGCAAGATACGATAAGGGAATACTTTGCAATGGGGCGCCACTCGAACGTTGACTGCTTCTATCTCTGTCAGACGTATGCAAAGATTCCCAAACATCTTATACGCGACAATGCCAATCTGCTGATTCTGTTTAAGCAGGATGGTACCAACTTGAAACATGTGTACAACGATCACGTAAACACTGATATGTCTTATGAGGATTTCTGCGCTTTGTGTCGTAATTGTTGGCAACGGGAGTATGGTTTCGTGGTGATAGACAAGGATAGCGCGATGTCCAATGGACGTTATAGAAAGGGATTTAACGAGTTTGCAGTACCATGAGATGATCAATTGTCATCAACACGTCGGCGGGAAAGCAACGTCTACGGTACAACGATGATTGATATCGATACTCTAGAGATTAAGGATCGTGAGAGAATAGCGAAGGAAATTGCAAAAACCAGCGATTCCATTCGCCGGAAACATCAGGCTTTGAAGACTGGCAAGATGGAGGAAGATATCGCATTGGAGAGATACTTTAAACCTATCGTCGAACCCTTGAAACATATCGCGGAAAATACCGCAGCGGTAGAAGCTGACACATCACCGCTGTCGAGCACAGACGTTGAAGGGAATGAAACATTAACGCCTAAAACAAAAATCAAGCCGAAAGGGAACACATCGCGCAAGAGAAATAGGAAACAACACGTGTCATTGGAATATTCACCCGTAACCTCCACACCAGTTCAAGCGAAGCGGAAACGGCGGAATGCTACATCAAACGAGTCTCCCGTTCCCCCCACACCAATAAATACAATTCCTCGTGTACAATCGCTCTCAACCATTGATGATGACGTTTTCGAAACTAGTTCCAATGAGTCGTTTGTAACATCTATTAGACAGCAATTCCAAACATCCGAGGGACAAGAGACGTTTCGCAGTCATTTCGGCCCGCTGGGGCAAAAATACATGAGCGCGATCCTAAGTGGTGATAAGGATACAACAATGGACTATGTGTACGGCGTATACTTTGGCAATAGTGGAACGATGCTTGGGGATAAGGCTTTCGATATAGACAAGGATGATAATATAATCATAGATGGTGTTAAATACAGAGGAACACCCGGTCTGTATGATCTGATTTTCAAGAGAATTCCCGATGATGCTCTATACACCGATGCCGATAAACAAAAATATAAAAGTATACTGCTAGCGACGAACGCCCACAGACGCGGTCATGGTGCTAAAAATCCCATATTGAGCAACAAGGGACACAAGTACAAATATGTAATTGCACCGCTACTCCCTCGCGCATCGGCTAGTAGGGCAGGGAAAGGTCTAACGGTACCGCGCGCTATGGTGGTAAACGATAACAAGATCGATTACGTACACTGGAACGATCCCAACGAGCTGGTGGATCGAATGCGTTTGCTTGAAGCGTCGCGTCAGGCGGGTAACAACTCTCACGATCCCGAAATTCTATCGATTATAGAGGAACTCCGCGAGGTAGGCCTCATTATAAATTAAACCGCATGCCGATGATGTGCGCTGTATGCATCGAGATGTCGATCAACAAATTTGGGGTATCGCTCGAGAAGAGTGGAGCAGCTAGAATGGACTATTACAAATGGAACGGTTTGCTTCGAAATTACATGCGAGATAACGCCCTTTGCGTGGCTGGTGCCGACTTTGATGCGAAATCACGCAAGATACGACGCGTAGCTCAGCCGGTGGCCGACACCGATGTCGTCAATAAACTATACGTGGAAAAGAACATTAAACTTTTGAGAGAGCAGCAGGAAGAATTAGAGAGGAAGCTGGTTGTGTTTCAGAAAGATATGCTGACGTTGCAAAACAGCGTTCAAAAGATATCGGAGGCGTTGAATTCTATCCCGCAGCCCGACAGCGAAACTCGTAAAGTTAAAGAGGCTATAACCGCTTTTGCTACGGAGCAGCAACTTGTCCAGAATTTCCTCGGACCGATGAGAAGCACATAATAAATGTACGCGATAATTATCGCATCATTCGTGTCCAAGACATCTCTGCGATCAAACATGCGACCATTATCTAAATCCAAGAGTAAAGAAGAAAACCATGGCTACAAGAAGCTACAACTCGTTGAGGAATTGCACGCTCCAGCTCGAAGACATTTCCCGCGGAGACGCGTCATAGTGCATGGATACGACGATTTGTGGCAAGCTGACATTGTAGAAATGCGTCCATACTCGCGTTTCAACCAAGGTCACCACTACATACTTACCGTCATCGATGTGTTGAGCAAGTATGCATGGGCGGTGCCGCTCAAGACTAAAAGTGGCGCTGAGGTGACTAAAGCGTTTGCAAAGATATTTAGAGATCGATATCCGAAAAATTTGCAAACCGATCAAGGAAAAGAATTTTACAACGCCGATATGCAGAAACTCTTGACAAAGCACGACATTAATCATTATTCGACGTATTCGGTGATGAAGGCCTCCGTCGTAGAACGTTTCAATCGAACTTTGAAGAACAATATGTGGAAATTGTTTACGCTCAATGGAACCTATAGATGGATCGATGTGCTACCGCGTCTGCTTGCAGAGTATAACGCACGAAAACATAGAACCATCAGAATGCGTCCTTGCGATGTTACCCCTGCGATCGCTGACAGGCTGCTAGCCACCGTATACAGCAACATAAAGATCGCTGCTCCAGCGAGATTCAAGTTGGGCGAGTTTGTGCGCGTGAGCAAATTTAAAACCATCTTCGATAAAGGCTATACGCCGAATTGGACAACGGAGGTGTTCAAGATAGCCAAAGTACAGGCAACTAATCCTGCAACCTATCTGCTCGCCGATTCCCGTGGAAAACCTGTTGCCGGTGGATTCTATGAACACGAACTGCAACGCGTCGCCGATCCTGATGTGCATCTAGTGGAAAAAGTGTTGCGTAGAAAGGGGGATAAGGTGTACGTCAAGTGGCTGGGGTTTGATAAATCACACAATTCTTGGATCAATAAAAATAATATATTGTAAAATTAATAATTCAATAAATACAATGATACATATATGTAAATGTGTAAACAATTTTTTTTATTTTAACACATTAATCCCACTATTTATAATACAATAATTCCACTATTTATAATACAATAATTTATATTTTTACAATGGGATATTATAATGTCCCCAGGGCAGAGTGTCGGCCGAATCGGGTACGATATGCCGCTTGTCATCGTATGGGCTTAGAACGATTTTAGATTCCGAAATGGTGTACACTTTATGATGTTTAGACCGTATACATGATTGTCTGCGAACCATTTCGATCTCCCTTTGCAAACACTGCGCGTAATCGTCGAAAGTTATCGTTCTGGCTATGACGTTGGTCTTGACGCCTTTCGCCTTTTTCGTATCTTTTTTACCATCTACGCGAAGTGCATACATTTTCGCTCTAAGACCTACGAATTCGGTCATTATCGCACCGTTATTTTCATCCTTCATCAGCCCTGGAACCTTCTTATTCACACGCGGCATATTATATGCATTGTCGATAGGATAATCGCTTGTGTCGAATCTATCGATATTGTGCTTCATGGTCTCGTAGATATCGTCGCATCGAATATGGTAAATGAGGCTGTCTGTGTCTGTGTATAGAATTTTACAATTTTCCCCATGCTCGGGCGACATGTACTCGTGATGAAATTCATACAAACAAATTTTTGATATGTCCAGAATGCACATACCCACGTATATCGGTTTGTTGAATTTCACCTCGAGTTTTCGCAATTCAACAGCTATTAAATTTTCCGAAAAAACACTTCTGCTATGGAAATTCGGTTTCGCGATCATTGCCTCCGCGCCATATCGCCCTTCCCAATGTGTTAACAGTTTTACATCCACGTGATTTCGTACATTTTCCATAGTTTTGCCAAATACCGCGTTGTTCATCAATTTGTACAAATTTTTTTCAAAGTCGTTTGTCGCGCTTGTTCTGAACCGTGTATTGAGTTCGATGTAATCGCGGAGCCAGGGAGATTGAGCGAATTGAAGCACGCGGTGTATCTTTGTAATACGAAGACCGTGACGCGTGCACTGCTGCAGGTTGCGGTAATGGATAACGTAACGCTGCTTATCGTATACCGTCGCGAGTAATTTGTCCTGCCTGCTGCCAGGTGGTTTGGCACGCGTCGGACAGAACGGTAGATCGGCATGAGCGTCGTGCAGACGTTGCGGATATTCCAGATCTACCTCGAGAATGTACCCTATGAGCGAATCGACTTTGATTGATGATACGTCAAACTTTGCGACATCTTCGACCCATTGAAATTTAGCGTATGGTAGGGGCTGACACATTGCCCACCCATACAAATTATTCACATCAAAGTACATCAAGTACGATGACTCTTCCGATGCGTCGTAAGATGGCATGTACTTGTTATTGGCATGTGCATATCTTCCGGAACATTGGCTTAAACCACCACGTATACCGCGTTCGATAAACATGACCATATCGACGTCGGTGAGCAATTCGAATTCAATTTTGGTATGCTTTAGCATGGCATCCCACGTGAAACCAAGTAGAGTATAATAATGCGCCGAATCTAGTCCGTAACTCTTGATACAACTTTCGCGAAAATTTTCAAAAATATCTGCCAATAACAAGACATCAGTTTTCAAATACAAGTCGCTGTATTCGCCCAAGGTTCTAATCCCGAAACGCTGCCAGATAGTCTCAGCGTGCGCGTAATCGCTCTCGGATACAGTCTCACCCGTTAACGAACTGTAGAATGACTCGCGCGGCGGTAAGCATGGGTCCTGCAGCTTGTTCGCGCAATCAAGGTATTCGTACGGAAAGACACCTTTTCGCGTCAATAAATTGAAATCTTCGGTGGATAATGTTTCAAATTTGGATCGTAAAATTTTTAATTGATCTGTGCTAAGGAAAGATGCTAATTTGTCGAGACTGGTATTGAGAAATTTGTACGAATCGATGAATCGTAATTTAATATAATTTCGCGAGTCTGATTCAGCCGTATCTTCAACATTTTTTGTGAACGAAATATATTTTTCTTTAGTTATGGGTAATACATCAACGTCACCTTCGAAAGCGGTAGCTATTTCCTCGATAATGAAATGTGAATCGTAGCCGGATAAATTATGGAAAACTATGGGGATGTAAAACGCGTTTTTATAATTTAAATTGCACTCCGAATGTGCCGGGCCTCTAAACCGTCCGGATAGATGGCAATGATCGCGAACTCGTACATCGTTAGCCTTAAATGGTTTTTCGCAAATATGACAGTCTGTTGCATCGTGAAATGTCGTCAACTGTTCGAGAGTTAAATCACGCATGGGAACATTACTGCTCAAGATGGGTTTGGCGAAGTTTGCAAATTTTTTTAGTTCGTATACGAACCATGAAACACAATCCGCATCGCGGCGACATCGATACGTCGATAGCGATGTATCGTAGGAACAATGCATATAATATGCAATGCTATGCACTTTATGGTGCTGATATGTATGTAACTTATTATCTAGATCACCCACTGGATTGTCCTCCGTTTTCTCGATGATGCACTCCAGATCTGCATATACGACGAAGGGGAGCCGCTCCTTCCTGCAGTGGTTCTCGAAGCTTAGGAGATTTTTTCCTTCGCTGGGCAGCAGGATGGCGCAGTCGTTCATCTTGCCACAGTCCAGCGAATGGATCTCCAACTTCTCGATAGATCCGAAATAGTGCATGCATCTGTAACCATAAATTTTTTTATTTAATTTGTTTCGTGAGACATTTCAACATTTCACAAGTTTTCTATACATACCGGTCGCAGATGAATTTCTTTTTTTGGTGTCTGCTCAGCTGCATGCTCACCAGCCGGGATAAGTTCTTGATAAGTACAAAGTGCCCTACATCACCATGCTCTTGATTCGGTGTGTAGAGCAGGTTGACGTGCCTATCCCTCTTGTTGCTGGTGAGACGCAGCGGAAAGACCGTCGACCCTTTCTCCTCGTCGAAGGTGTAGACGTTGATGGAGATTTCGTTCTGTCGCTCAAACTTCCCTATTTGCTCCAGGGACATTGGGAACTGAATGCCCTGGAGATTTAGCACGGAAGCATAAGATGGGTACGAGCTTGTGCGTTCGGCATGCCGTTCAGCAGGATGGAGAGCGGCGACCACTGCCCACGCGAAACACGCATTGTCCGGGGATTGCACGCTAATTGTGGCTTTCTTCAGCATCAATTCCCGCGGCAACTTGAACTGGCATCCCGCGCGCAGCGGATTGTACTTGTTGACATTGACGGTCAGGTTGAGGATTCTCGTCAATGCCCATCCACTGTCGCGTTCCTGGAACTCTTCCAGCGATGCCAGGGTGGGTTCGACGATGCATCGCTGGTACCACTTCTGCAGATCGGATGTGTGGAAGAGTTCACAGTTTCGGGTATTGATGCTTTTACAAGCATGCTTGTCACCCGCCACAAATTCGCCGTTGAACACCGTGTTCACTTTGAGGTTCTGCTGTTTCCTCAAAGCGTCCCGCACATGCTCCAGCACGATGGTCCCTGCATCCTGAAGGAAGTTGCGCGGCTCGATATAGTTCGAATTTAGCACGGCAACAGTTAATACACGGCTATCAAACGCAGCGTCTATTTCGCGCCATAAAAGTCCTGTACTCGAATGTCCAGCACCTTCACACACGAAACGTCCACGCAACGAATGTTTCAGCCCTTCGAGGTGCGCGATTCGAGCAACCAGCGATTGTCGAACACCAATCGATAATCGCGGGCGTTTTATGCGGCTCTGTTCTTCTAAAGATTCGATACACTCGTTGCACCGTTCTTCCCACGCGAGGTACTCTTCCCGCGAAATCAATCGTGCAGATTGATCCAGCAATTGGCGGGTTATGTGCGCGAATTCTTCCATGGTCGTAAATGGAATGTGTCTTTTCCTCGCAACACGTTGCAACGATTTGAGACTATGTGCAGCTTAGAGCGCATATTTATATCCTCATTATGATTTGGTATCTCTGTTTAACTCTTTTAGCGCACCCCCTCCCTCGAATGCATTAGTTTCTGCTGATATAGCATAATTCTTTCCATGATTCACGCGTATGACGAATTAGCGCGCAATATCATTCGAGGAAATTTCTGCTGATGTCGCATAATTTTAAGATTCCACGCTTCCACAGGTATCATATTACACTTGACACGTGTCGAGACTTTTATACTTGAGGATGGAGCTCAAGTTACATGCTGCGACGTTAAGATTGAAACACATTATGGAAAAATTGGTAGCTTTAGAATAAAATGTAGTGGTGGGGGGAAGCATTGCACCTCTATTTAAGCCGAGCTCTCGGACGCTATTCCATCAATCGCTCAGTAGCCTCAGTGACTTTGACGAAACAGACGGTACTCCATAAAAAATATAGTGCACATCAAAATGTACAAACACAGCTTAAACGATTCATCCTGTGCAGCTAGCAGCGATGTTGGGTTTCCAAATAAACGTCAACAACAAAATCATCATCAACAGTTCAATATGAGGTATGTACGCGTTACTATACACTTTTCATTTACTTCATTCACTGTAAACGCCAATGATCAAAGTATTAATTTCATGTACTTGTTTCTTACAGTTCCGGAACCGCAACGTCAAAAACGTTGAAAACATCGAAACCGTCGATCGTACGGATCCTGGGACGTGATTATCCGTTGACTGCAACAGCTTATAAACGTCTAACTATTGGGATTCGTATTGGCAAGGATTTGTGCCACGTCGAGATCTCCATAGCCGACAATAAAGGCAACGAGTTGAGCTTTTCAATGTCTACGTGGAAGCTCCTGCTACAAAACGAGGCGGACATACTCCAACGATTACGCAGCAACGCAACATCACCCCAAACTCACATTATAATTGATCATTTACGACTAGAGTTCACGCGTATGCATGATGATCAACTTATTAAAATCACCGATAATCGCGTTGTGATATATATGACTGATGCCACGATGTGTAAACTATTCGCGTACAACCATTGCATCGATCATATGTACACCTGGCTAAGTGAAAATATATACTCTGTAAGCAGTAAATATGCCACTTTCGTAGACGTTCTACGTAGCACCGCCGCGCCAACAGATTATGTAGAATTAATTTCTGAAAGCGAACACTTCGAACAGCATTCATTGATCGATTGTGAATTGTTAGCATGTGCAATCAATCATATTGCGGATGATGCTTGTAGTACAAAATGTTAAATTATATTCTTTTAATTTTTAAATAAATTATAATTTTAAACACATATTATTTCTCCATTTTATTCACCCATCATCCTCCTCGCCATCTGATTCTCAAATTTTTATCGACGATGCATAATTATATTTCGTTCTTCGCGCTGTCAAATGACGTCACATTGCACGGTCGCTCCAGAGGATTCAAGTTACGCGAGATCGCGCGAGACACAACGACGCTTTAAAAATTGTTATCTAATGTGATTGTACCACTATGTAGTGTTGTCTCTTTCCCTCCAGAGAATTTTTAAATAATGCTCTGTCTCTTTCCCTCCCTAGAATTTTAAATAATGCTCTGTCTCTTTCCCTCCCGAAGACGCGGTGCGAAAACGCCGATCTTTCCTGATATTGTCTGATAAAAAATAAATTATTATTTCTCTGCGTTGGAGGAAAATATTTGGGGGTCCCTCTGAAAAAATTTTTTGGGGTGGGTCGAGGTCTGAAAGAGATTTTTTGGGGGTCATTCACCCTCCGTGGAAATTTCCGGCGGTGGGTCCGGTCTGGAGAGGTCTCCGCGGCCGCTCGGCCCGGACTGATCCCCTCCACGATCGCGGCTTCCCCCACTCTGCGGCTCGTGCGCGCGCAACCTGTCTTCCTCTCCCCTCAGGCCCCGCGTCCATGTTTCCCTCCGCCGCGCTCCCCCGCGCGCCCTCACTTCCCCCCGCCCCCGCGCTCCCCTCAGAGGACCTGGGTTAGAACCGGCATAGCCTTACTACTCGAGTTCAACATTTAGACCTAAAAGAAAAACGCCTCAAAAGTATTAATAATTACATAAACCCAAACATTTCATTTAGCGCAGTAACAGCTTGGAATAAACCACATTCTCTACAAACAAATAATACGCTAACAAATCGGCAACCATATGTCAATGAATCCATCCCACACGTCACGTCGTTCCTTGAAGAAATCAAACAATCTATTACTGAAACAGTCAACGCTCATCTGAGCAAATTATCATATGAAGTCAACATGAACGCCCAAAGAATTAATACGATTCTCTGTTCTTTATAAAGTAACCCATAAAATTCAACCGTTCATCTAGTCCCAACATTACATTTAATAACTTCAAAGTTATTTCGATTAATGTGAATTCCATAATTTCTAATGAAAGAAGAGCCTCACTCAGCGATTTTCTTAATTTCCACAACCCAGAAATAGCTTTTCTGTGCGAAACTAAACTAAACCTGACTCATTCTCTTTATTTTAAGGATTATAATCTAATAAGATCTGACAGACAAAACTCTCAACAGGGTGAAAGAACTGCGATTCTAATAAAAAGAAACATCAAGTACAAAATAATAAATCCACATTCTGATATCAACAATATCGTCCTAGAATCTACTATCATAGCAACCAGTCTCCCGGCCAACAAAAAGTTTTTTTATTGCTGCGTATGCACCAAGTAATTGCAAAAAAGAATTTATACAAGAACTCGAGCGCCTTTTCGAGGAACTTAATCTAGACCACGTAGCCAATTATTACCTCCTTGCAGGAGATCTAAATGCCAAACTCCACTCCTGGGGTAACACAGTTAACAATAGGAGAGGCACTTCCCTAAATACCTGGCATCAGCAAAACCAAATACAATATAAAATCTCTCTCCGCTCTACAAACATTCCGTCCTTCCCTAAAAGCAAAGCCTTTATAGACTTATGCTTATGTGACAACAGAATTTCATTCCACAACCTACTATCGAATAACATCAACTGCTTAGATTCTGACAGCGATCATATGGCTTTTGACATGCTAATTTCCATCGACACACACCCATTGTTATCTTCCGATGTCAATTTTCCATTGTCAAACAGGAACATCAACAAAATCAACTAGACTAAATTTGAAAAATCTCTTTTTATTGCGAACCCTGAATCCTACATCCCAAAGGATAGATGCCTTTCAGTTCAAGAAATTGATTCATATATAAAGCAATTAAACCTCACTATAATCAAAGCAATTGACCACGCAGTCCCGCATCGCAATAATTTCAACAACCCTACTGACAAATATATTTTATTTAATTCGTTATTGAGGTAAAAATCCGTAGTTCAATAACAGCCAACACAACTAAATTTAAACAATAATATTAGGTGTACGAATAAATTCTTTCCGACTGGATTTACATAATCAGTACAAAGCTACTGAATTTCTATCGCGGTGGTATTCATAATCTGCCAGAAAAATGGGAAAAGGTAATGAACAATAATGGAAATTATGTCGATGATTGAGTTGTTTTCATATTTTTTAAATCGAACTGTTATTGTACCCTAAAATCGGAAAGAATTTATTTCTACACCTAATAATCACCAAGAAATTAAATAAAACTCACCCATTCGGATATTCCTTTCCTTCCTTTTCAGAAACCTGTGTCACTAGGTCACTGTACCGATCCTGGTCATCGGTGGCCGAAAAGATTTATGGTAGGGTAGCGCCCAGTGCTCAGCTGATCGCAGGTATTCGCAGGACACCACCCGAAGGTAAGGGTCGCAACGTCAAGTGCTTCCGGGTTAATGTACCGAATATTCACTTCACTGCACTGATACTAACACTGATCACTTAATTTATTTTCTACGGAGCGTGTTGCTCCTACGTTATAAAAATTGGTGGCCCCGAAAGGGGCCGATTGCTGCTAATTGAACAGGTGCTCAATATGGGCACCCTCGGCGTCTACGCACGCCTCCGCACGTATAACTAGCTGCCTTTGCACTGCCCGTAATGTTTCGGGCGTAATATTCGCCACCGCAGCATGGATCCGCACCACGAGGTCTTCAAGTGAATCCACTGGCTGACGGTACACCTCATCCTGCAATGATTGTTGTACAACAAATACAAAACGTAAGTAAAAAAAGAATACCTATAAAAAATTAAGAGCACTAATGAAATTACCTTCAGGTAGCCCCAGAGGTAAAAATCCAGCGGGGTCATATCCGGCGACCGTGGGGGCCACGCAACAGGACCGCCGCGGCCGATCCACCTGTCCTGAAAGGCTTCGTTAAGGTAGGCGCGGGCAATTGTGGCGTAGTGAGGTCCAGCCTCGCCTTGCTGATAGACCATGTTCTGCCGGACCTCATCTGGAATATGGGCCATAAGACCCGGCAGAACATGCTCTAAAAAGACTTTATACGCTGGACCGTCCATTCTGTCTGGCAGCATGTACGGTCCAACGATAAACTCGCCACAAATGCCCGCCCATACATTAATTTGCCAACGGACTTGTGCTGCGCGTGTCCGAAGTGCTAGCGGATTCTCCTCGTCCCACACATGCCGATTGCGGGAATTGAAGCAGCCTTCCCGCTTGATGATTGCTTCGTCCGTCCACAATACGTATTTGCAGAACGACGGATTCCGCTGCACTTCTCCCCACAGCCACACTGAATATTCAACCCGCTGGTCGGCATCCCCGGGGTGCAAATGTTGCACCCGTATAAAGCGGTACGGGCGCAACATGTTCTCCCTCAGGGTTCGATGTACCGTCATTCTGCTGGCACTAGAAGAAAATGCAGAAACATCCATTATTAGATAACATTTGTTTCCCTTAATTAATAATTGTTGCAGTTATCTTGTACTGTGACTTACTTTAGGCGGCGGCTCAAGTCACGCACGCTGACGGTGGGGTCCTCCTCGATGGCGTGCAGGATATTTTCTTGCACCGCAACGTTCCGCGCGTCTCGGGGTCTACCCACGTCGCTGCCTCGCGGCATCATCAAACCCGTCGAGTATAAACGAGACGCCAAACGTCTGATCGTTCCGTCGCTCGGGGTTTCGATGCGCGGGTACTCCACTGCCAAAGCTCGCACGGTGGCACTCGCGTTCCCGTCGTTTCGCGCGTAAACCCAGAACATAGCGTAGTACTCTTCGGCGGAGTACATTTCTGGGCCGAGATTACTAGCTGACTGACAGGATTTTTTCCCAAGTAACTTCCCTCTACCCCCAAGTAGTTTCTCTCATCCATTATGAGTTTACTCCCACCAGGAGAAGAGGCTTTAGGTAAAAAGAAGCCAGCACATTTTCGGAACACACGTGTTTTGCAGAAGTGCAACGAAAACTTTCACAAAAGCCCGCGCTCCGTCCTTCCACTGCCAATGTACCCATTGCTTCGAGATAGAAAACAGACACCACGTGTATCGGTTCGAAAGGGTCCGAAGGGAAGAGACGTAGAAAGTCTTCGAGTTGCTATAAAGAAGAAAATGCATACCATTCCTGTTTCCCCTTTCTGACACCCTGAGTTCACGTCTGCTACGAGGCGGAACCAATTAAGTCATAAATTATCCGAAGCTGTAGGAAACCGTTCTCTACCGCCGACTTGCGGGACAATACGATCATAAACCGCGACCCTGGCGAAATGCTCTGGCTGATGAGCCTGATTAATTTTGGAGAACTAGAAATTACAGAGTATTATCCAGCATCAATACGTCTCGCGGAGAGACACAGGAAAAGAAGGGTAGTCCGTTGACTGCGCGTAGTCCCGCCCGCTTCGTCCTACCCTCAAATTAAAGACGGATCCCTTATCTCTCGAGTATAAACACGCGGTCGAATTTCAAAACACAAGCACGCGTCGACGTATTCGGTGCGAGAGACTGTGGGCTTGAGGCCCGATTGGCCCTGCATCCCTCGCAAATGGCCACTGTCATCAAGAGGCCCTCTTCACAGCAATATCTCCTCCCCAAGGCCCACCTTCTCTCCCACCGAATACGTCGACGCGTGCTTTTGTTTTGAAATTCGAGCGCGTGTTTAGGCACGAGAGATAAGCAGGCCCGATTGGTTAGTTTGTGGCCAATCGGACCTCAAGCCCACAGCCCTCGGGCCTGCTTATCTCTCGTGTCTAAACACGCGCTCGGGTTTCAAAACAAAAGCACGCGTCGACGTATTCGGTGCGAGAGACTGTGGGCTTGAGGCCCGATTGGCCCTGCATCCCTCGCAAATGGCCACTGTCCTCAAGAGGGCCTCTTCACAGCAATATCTCCTCCCCAAGGCCTACCTTCTCTCGCACCGAATACGTCGACGCGTGCTTTTGTTTTGAAATTCGAGCGCGTGTTTAGGCACGAGAGATAAGCAGGCCCGAGGGCTGTGGGCTTGAGGTCCGTTTGGCCACAAACTAACCAATCGGGCCTGCTTATCTCTCGTGCCTAAACACGCGCTCGAATTTCAAAACAAAAGCACGCGTCGACGTATTCGGTGGGAGAGAAGGTGGGCCTTGGGGAGGAGATATTGCTGTGAAGAGGGTTCGTCGTTCTGCAAATACGTATTGTGGACGGACGAAGCAATCTTCAAGCGGGAAGGCTGCTTCAATTCCCGCAATCGGCATGTGTGGGACGAGGAGAATCCGCTAGCACTTCGGACACGCGCAGCACAAGTCCGTTGGCAAATTAATGTATGGGCGGGCATTTGTGGCGAGTTTATCGTTGGACCGTACATGCTGCCAGACAGAATGGACGGTCCAGCGTATAAAGTCTTTTTAGAGCATGTTCTGCCGGGTCTTATGGCCCATATTCCAGATGAGGTCCGGCAGAACATGGTCTATCAGCAAGACGAGGCTGGACCTCACTACGCCACAATTGCCCGCGACTACCTTAACGAAGCCTTTCAGGACAGGTGGATCGGCCGCGGCGGTCCTGTTGCGTGGCCCCCACGGTCACCGGATATGACCCCGCTGGATTTTTACCTCTGGGGCTACCTGAAGGTAATTTCATTAGTGCTCTTAATTTTTTATAGGTATTCTTTTTTTACTTACGTTTTGTATTTGTTGTACAACAATCATTGCAGGATGAGGTGTACCGTCAGCCAGTGGATTCACTTGAAGACCTCGTGGTGCGGATCCATGCTGCGGTGGCGAATATTACGCCCGAAACATTACGGGCAGTGCAAAGGCAGCTAGTTATACGTGCGGAGGCGTGCGTAGACGCCGAGGGTGCCCATATTGAGCACCTGTTCAATTAGCAGCAATCGGCCCCTTTCGGGGCCACCAATTTTTATAACGTAGGAGCAACACGCTCCGTAGAAAATAAATTAAGTGATCAGTGTTAGTATCAGTGCAGTGAAGTGAATATTCGGTACATTAACCCGGAAGCACTTGACATTGCGACCCTTACCTTCGGGTGGTGTCCTGCGAATACCTGCGATCAGCTGAGCACTGGGCGCTACCCTACCATAAATCTTTTCGGCCACCGATGACCAGGATCGGTACAGTGACCTAGTGACACAGGTTTCTGAAAAGGAAGGAAAGGAATATCCGAATGGGTGAGTTTTATTTAATTTCTTGGTGATTATTAGGTGTAGAAATAAATTCTTTCCGATTTTAGGGTACAATAACAGTTCGATTTAAAAAATATGAAAACAACTCAATCATCGACATAATTTCCATTATTGTTCATTACCTTTTCCCATTTTTCTGGCAGATTATGAATACCACCGCGATAGAAATTCAGTAGCTTTGTACTGATTATGTAAATCCAGTCGGAAAGAATTTATTCGTACACCTAATATTATTGTTTAAATTTAGTTGTGTTGGCTGTTATTGAACTACGGATTTTTACCTCAATAACGAATTACGATCACATGTCGTACATTTTCTGCTACATTACCTTTTCGTTTATGCCTTATTTAAAAACGAAATTTACGTACTTCTTATCCTCTCACTTCAAATAATTCTTATTTAAGATTATGCTTTAAAAAAAAATGTGTAACGCGGTTTCCTTCGATGCATGCCGACTTGCTTGTTCGTACGTTCGTAGTACAAGCGCAGTCGCCTACCGCGTAGCCAACGCTACCGCGGGAGCCCGAGCGGAAGGCGCGCGCTCTGATTGGTCGGGGCTTTTTGTTAATATCTCCTTAACGAAGCTTCGGACAATATTTTCGCTAAGGAAAAATTTGTTTCAAATCACCCCCTGAATTACCCCTTCCAAGGAACTCCGACATTTTTGGGACACCCTGTAGATGTTTCCCTTCTGAAAAAAGACAATAACAACAACTTTGTGATCAGCAACCCGCTTCAGAAATTAGACACCCATGGTGCTCATTTTCAACTGTGTCACACCCAAAATGACTTTATGGGAAAACCCCAGTTAAGGGGGGAGACCACTGTCTCAAATCTGAAATTCTTTTTACATTTTCTGAAAGGCGTATGTTTTAAGAATGTTCTCTCCAAATTTGATGAAGAAATTCGCAAAATTGACGGAGATATGGTGTTTTTCGTGAAGCGGTGTCAAACGCGCGACTGAGCCACGCGGAACTTTGAACGCGTTTTTCTCAGAATGACATTTCTCAACCGCGTTGACGGTCTACAGAGAAAACTATACGTCCAATTGGCTTGATCAAGGACATTTATTGTACGGAAAACCCGTCGCTATTACGTGACGATCAGACATTTTCAATTTTCGACCTGCTTCTATTTTTTTTAGCAACATTTCCCCA
The DNA here is from genome assembly GCA_963855975.1 of Andrena chrysosceles. NCBI lineage: Eukaryota > Metazoa > Arthropoda > Insecta > Hymenoptera > Andrenidae > Andrena > Andrena chrysosceles. Next base: position 21,108,262 of record OY979768.1, on the reverse strand, counting down.
ATTTTGTACCCCGAAAATACGACTTTTTTTTTCAGTGGTCCGCCACTTTGTTATTTTTTACAAATTCGACATTTTGCGATCGTCACGTAATAGAGGCAGGCTTCTAGTTTCTAAATATTATTGTTTTTTTTAATTTCGATGAACCATATGGTCTGGGGACTGTCAACGCGACTAGCATGTTTTTTCCGGAGCGCAAATTTTGACGGAGTGTATACAGAAAACGGATTTATGAATTTGATTAAAAAAAATTTTTCTTACCCTTCGATATATACACTATTGACTATACTAAGCAATAAATTGATTTACTTGCGTTGTTTGGTGGAAATAAATTCCCGAAAATACCCTTACATTTCGGGCCGAGACAGTGGTCCCCCCCCTTAATCAATATCATCAAGAGAAATCTAAATCCGCTCATAGATGAAATACACTCACAAGGAGAGGTTCCCAGGTGTCCGCCCTCCGATTGCTTTGAGTAGATATAATAGGCCGATTCTGGACCAACGCATGGCGAGGGAGTGAAGCGGGGCGAGGGGAACCGCACCGAAGGCGAGGGGAAAGCGCGTGCGCGATCGCTCGACACACACACACACACACTTGCGAGACTAATGAGGTATGACGCGTAGAAGATGCAAGTCGAAACCTGCATGGTTATCGCGCGAACACCGTACCAAAAACATATAGCTGTAACGATGAAAGGTCTGCATCCGAGAATAATGCGCAACAGCATCGGTGCGCGTTTGTTCGCGATAATGAGTCCAGGTAAACTTTCGAGAAGAATACGCATATGCTTTAAAGCGATCAAGTAGTAGCAGAATATGATGTGTACAAGAAGAAAGCGTTGTAATCGAATACTGTTGTCGGCAGTCCATTGAGCTAAAGATGATTATTAAGAAATACGTAATAAGAGGTATAGATGTTTCGAGATCCTGACATACCTGGTGTAAGAAATGAAGATCGAAAGAACGTTACATAGTTTTTGGAATAAGTGATATTTTGGGCGGGCAGGAAAGGATCGTGTAAGGTATCAGAAAATATAGGTATTCGTATGAAAAAGTAATGTATTTATTGGGAAAGTATATAGACATGTGTACATTATTATGGTACGTTGCGAGCAGCGCGTATCATCGAATCCAAGCATAACGCTAATAGTTCACAATCTAACAAAGAATGCGGTTCGAAGTATTCGCTTTCGGAAATAAGGTTTTCACAATCCGTGGTTGGTGTCGTAGCGGCGTGTATAATGTCGACAAAGGACACGTACTTGCTGCTTACGGAGTCTAGAATTTCCGACAATCACGAGAAAGTATGATCGATGCAGCGATCGTATTTAAACATTTGACGTATCGTAGCTTCGGCCATGTATATTGTGGAACTGCCATCCGATATTTTGGCAATTCCTTGACTGTTAATTCGCGTGAAGTCGATGCGTAAATGATCGACGACGATAGGGTCTTGATGCGATGGAGCTGTGTCGTTACGTTGAAGTATCTCCGGTTCTTGCTGCAGCAGTAGCTTCCACGTAGACATGGGGAAACACAGTTCGTTGAATTTGTTGTCGGTTATCGCGATTTCAACGCAGCACGAAGCCTGATCGATACGAATTCCAATTGTGATGCGTTTGTAGGTAGTCAAGGTCAAGGGGTAATCACGTCCCATGATTCGTATGACGGCTTTCTTCGGCGATGGTGCAGATTTATCGCTGTAAGACACACGCACAGAGTTGATGATTCGAACGGTTTCGTGTAAATAGAAATGTATGCAAAAGTGTACTACGTACCTTATATTCGAACGATGCTATGTAGTAGAAAAATCCGTATCGTTGCAGCGGTTGAGGTGGTTCTCGACCATGTGGGAAGCAGCGTTGCAATGTCGGTTAAACATATTGAATACACACGGCTGCGGATAGTAACTGTTCAGACGCGAACGTACGCGATGTATTGTGGTCCGCAAGACCGATCGGTACCTCCTTTATAGTGGTTTACACTCACACATATGCAAAAGTATAGTTTGTTGGTTGTGGAGGAGGTAGCCATCGTCGTAGGAGGAGGAGGAGGAGAAGGAGGAAGAGGAAAAGGAGGAGGAGGAGGAGAAAAATAAAAAAGAACTTGTTTTATACGTATACAGAGTGTCTGAGTGAGATTTCTTTAGGCATGTACTACCTGAAAACTATATATTTTCATAAAAAATAACAGTTACGTATGTACGAAACATCTATAAAAAAAACGTATCATCGACAGTGTAGGATGTGGAGGAGGAGAATGAATGGTACAAAAATATGTACTTGTTCTATGAGCAATAGTAATTTTGTTTATTCATGTAAATCAGTTTTGTATAAGTTATACGTTTATAAAGAACAGTAAGAGCAAGAAGAGTATGAGGTATTGATTAGGAAAAAATACTGCATACGCTTCGTAGAACAAGAATGTCAAGGCGTCTATGATGTACGACAGGGCTGCACAAGGAGCTGTTATCGGCACCTAGTGGTCCGTAGAATCTTGAAACAACAACAGAACGAAACGGTTAAGCAGATCGTAGGATTGTTTTCACATATAATATAGAAACTCGCCACTCACCTTAAATTTCGGAACGCATATACTTCCAAATTTTTTGCATGTTTTCCAACGCGTACATGCAACCGTCACTGCCGTTGTGGAAAGCGCATCGTACGGTGTTCGTTGCAGGCATTGCTTTCAGTTTAGGAACGACCGTGTCAGGCAAGATTCCACAATAATCGTCGTTAACGTCGGAACCATCGGTATTCTCGTCGGAGTCGTCGGAGTCGTTGTCGTTCTTCTTCTTCTTCTCGTACATCTCAACGATATCTACGATGGTGGGGTCTGTTCGTAGGAGCAGTTGTGATAACCAGGCCTTTTTTCCACGCCCTTCACAAACACCATGTCAACGGTTGCGAGGTCGCGGGTGAGCAGTTCTGGAAGCCTGGGGTACGCCACCCAGCCGTCGGACCAGCACGTGTTGTGTTCGATCTTAAAGCCTTGCAGGTCGACCACGACGGATAACATTATTAGTATGTAGTAGTATGTAATACAACAACAACAACAACAACTGTCACCGGCGGCTGCAGATGAGCGACTGGCGTTTTTTGCGATTAACCTCATCGGTATAGTAGTCGTAATCGTAGTCGTTGGAATCACGTGATTTTTCGCATCGCCTTCGTCAAAGGATTGTATTGTACTATGCTATGAACTATCGCAGAGGCTTTCGCGTCCTGTTCCGTTGTCGAGGGTGCCAGCAAAGAGAGGCGTCCTTCGACGTAGATAACTTTCGCACGGGAACGTGAACAAATCTTGTTGCAGAACGGGTATTCCTATCTCATCGTTATTGTCGAACGTCGTGTTGGCGTACGGATTGTAAGAGTGCACCTCGATCTTCGTGATACGATCGTCGAACGTCTGTGTACTCGTCACGTCCAGTATAGTATACATCGTGTTAGACATGTGTATATATGTGGTATGTTAGTATGGTATACATCGTGTTAGACATGTGTATATACAGGGTGTCCGCGGGAAGAGTGAACAGCGCGATTTCTCGTAAAGTATTGGCGGTAAAAATATAAAAAAAATATGGAATGCATGGTACGAGGGGGCCAACTTATTAGCCCGAACGATTTTTTTTTTCGATTATTATTATAAAAGATACGATGGTCAAGTCGGTTTTTCAAATGGAACTCTTTTTTTTGAAGACCTGAGTTGATAGTGCGTTCCAAGACAAATTCAATAAGCATCAATGTATAAACTTTATTTCCACTGGTTTTTGAGATATTGCGCTTGCAAATTTACTGATTTTCACTGCAAGCAAACCCTCTGGAATAGCAAGGACCGAGGGCGGTCTTGCTGGCGTCACGGGTGGCATTGCCCGTTGAAACAGATACCTACCTGCCAAAGGTCTCCGCCAGAAATGGCAGGCCCAAAGGCTGGACAATTCTTTTCTGTCAGAAATGCTACTTAGGTAGGTACATCTGCGGTAACGAGAAGCGCATCGTTACTTTTATTTCGCACTTGCTTCTACGCTTGGATGGCCGGTTCTTTTGGGAGGGATGCAAGCTGAATGGGTTGGGTTAGGAGGTGTGAAAGTTGCTAGACAAAATTTCAACCATAGGGAGCAGATTGTATTAGAACCAATCGGTTTTGCATCCCTCACAAACGGCTGCTCTCTTGAAGAGGCCCTCTTCACAGGAATACCTCCTCCCCAATGCCCACCTTCTCTCGCACGGATACGTCCACGCATGCTTTTGTTTTGATATCAAATCTCGTGTCTATACTCGGGAGGACCACGCATCGACAGCGGGCTACACCTTTTCTTCCTTGTGTCTCTCCACGAGGCGTATTGACGGTAGGAGCGTAGATGTGTGGATGCCAGTTATTGAATTCAGGAGACGATGCTAACACTTTATTACAAAACACACATGTACTATAATTAAAGTAAATCGTATTCCTCTCGGGCAGGAGTACTGATAATGATTGAACTTGCGTCCCACTTCGCGCAGACCGATTACACGGAGGGTAGTCGGGTCGCACACTGCACAAATGATGGAATGGTAATTCTGAAGCAACGCCCGTCAAGGAGATGCAGCTTGGTACCCCGTGGCGAGGACAGACCTTCGCAGTGCCTCTACCGATGTTTATAGGTTTTTCCGGAAAAAGGTATGAATCCTGGGCCGAACGTAGCGAATTGAGGTCGAGCCCCCGCAGTCGAGGGTGAAATATCCATTACAGTGTATTAAGAAATTCTTTTCTTCATCGTATCGAGAGGGAAGTGACGCCAATGGATTCCTTATGTTTTTCTGACGAAAATCATACCAAATATCATGCAAATCGGACTACTTTGACACAAGCTATTTGTATTCCCTATGTAAAAGTTGTCCGATTTACCCGACATTTGTAATGATTTTCATCAGAAAACTCCGAGGAGTCCATCGGCGACACTTCCATATCCATACGATAAAGAATAAAGAATTATTTTATTTCTTAAACAGATACAAGGTAATTCTGGAGCAACGCCCGTCAAGGAGATGCGGCCTGGTACCCCGTGGTGAGGACAGACCTTCGCAGTGCCTCACCCGATTCTTATGGCTTTCGACCTTCTAAGGGATTCGGGTGCCTATTAAGAAGTGAGAAATCTTCGACTTGCGCATTTCACATCAGATCTTTGCGAAACCGACACCCATCGATTCTTTATGTTTCGCCGATGAAACTGACACCACGAACGCCGTATTTCGGACCATAATGAAGGAAATTCCATGGAAAATCGATTTATATCAATTCAAGCCGACTTGACGATTTACATGAAATTTGGTATGATTTTAATCGATGGAACGCCAGGAATCTATTGGCATCACTTTCCCCTTCAATAGGATGAAGAAAAGAAGCAAACATTTGAAATCCTGAGCATTTCTCAATTCTTAATGATATTCTAAACCCTTCGAGGGTCGAAAGCCGTAAAATTCGATGGGCACTGCGGGGTGTTGTCCCCGTCACGTTGTAACCGTAGAACGCGAGGTTACCGGTGGGACGGTGGAGGTACGGTATCGCCAGCTCAGGACGGAGGTCCAGGGCTGCCGATCGAATGATCGTGTGCAGATGGAGTGTAGAGAAAGACTGTTTATTTGACTTAGGAACTATGTACAGAATATCCCGGCCAGTTCTATGCTGGCTCACAGTGTGTAAGCGGCTTAACCTAGGCATTATACTAACGCGGCGGGTCCCGGTGTGTACGACGGCGCGCGGTTCGGTGTGGATCGCGGCGCGTATCGGAGTCGATGACGAGGCGGCGAAGGGGGAGGGGATAGAGAGTTTGAAAGTTCGGTGTCTTGGCGGGCCAACCCTGCCGTTAGACCCTGGTCGGTCTTTAGCCCGGTCACGCCGTGGGCACAACCCGTGGGTGAATCGGAGACTGTAAGGACGCTCTCGAGAACGGTGATAAATCTGTTCGGGAGGTCGATGGCGGATAACGGCCTGCGTCCAGAGGATGGCTCACGCTGTCCTCCTGGGAACCGTGGAGGGTGTGTATTCAAAAAGACGCAGAGACTCAGTCTGTCGACGCACGAGAACTGGTGCTTAACACGGGCGCTTGTCTTTCGCAAGAACGAGTGTCTACACAAGAACGTGGAATCGCACAGGAGGTCTCTGGGAGAGGTGTACTTGTCCGTATGCTCGCTCCAGGCGGTCTCTGCCAAATAGGCCTATGCCCCGGGCTTATATGTCCTCGTCCGCGAATTTTCGGCAGCGAGAGAGTTAATTAGCGGGTCACCCTCTCGCGCCAGTTCTTGGAAACCGCGGACGAGTGGTGGGGGGCAAGACCGTTGGCAGAGCGCGGTGCGTGTTGACGCGGTCGGGTGCGCGGAGGGGGGCAAGATCGTCGTCCTACCGACAATAACTCGTTACAACGTGGTGACGGGCGTACCTCCAGAATTACCCTGCATTTGCTTAGGAAATAAAATAATTCTTTATTCTTTATCGTATGGATATGGAAGTGTCGCCGATGGATTCCTCGGAGTTTTCTGATGAAAATCATTACAAATGTCGGGTAAATCGGACAACTTTTACATAGGGAATACAAATAGCTTGTGTCCAAGTAGTCCGATTTGCATGATATTTGGTATGATTTTCGTCAGAAAAACATAAGGAATCCATTGGCGTCACTTCCCTCTCGATACGATGAAGAAAAGAATTTCTTAATACGCTGTAATGGATATTTCACCCTCGACTGCGGGGGCTCGACCTCAATTCGCTACGTTCGGCCCAGGATTCACCGCCAATACGCCTCGTGGAGAGACACAAGGAAGAAAAGGGGTAGCCCGCTCTCGATGCGTGGTCCTCCCGAGTATAGACACGAGATTCGATATCAAAATAAAAGCATGCGTGGACGTATCCGTGCGAGAGAAGGTGGGCATTGGGGAGGAGGTATTCCTGTGAAGAGGGCCTCTTCAAGAGAGCAGCCGTTTGTGAGGGATGCAAAACCGATTGGTTCTAATACAATCTGCTCCCTATGGTTGAAATTTTGTCTAGCAACTTTCACACCTCCTAACCCAACCCATTCAGCTTGCATCCCTCCCAAAAGAACCGGCCATCCAAGCGTAGAAGCAAGTGCGAAATAAAAGTAACGATGCGCTTCTCGTTACCGCAGATGTACCTACCTAAGTAGCATTTCTGACAGAAAAGAATTGTCCAGCCTTTGGGCCTGCCATTTCTGGCGGAGACCTTTGGCAGGTAGGTATCTGTTTCAACGGGCAATGCCACCCGTGACGCCAGCAAGACCGCCCTCGGTCCTTGCTATTCCAGAGGGTTTGCTTGCAGTGAAAATCAGTAAATTTGCAAGCGCAATATCTCAAAAACCAGTGGAAATAAAGTTTATACATTGATGCTTATTGAATTTGTCTTGGAACGCACTATCAACTCAGGTCTTCAAAAAAAAAGAAATCGCGCTGTTCACTCTTCCCGCGGACACCCTGTATACATGTAACCTTCGGTCGGCCTTACTTTTTAAGATATGCGCAAAAAACCTTGGTAAACTTTTCCTTATGGATTTGAAGGAAAATTTTTTTAATCACCTCACCACGATTGTCTCACTGTACAGTATTTCTGTTGACTTATTCCGACACAGCGCATTCCACTTTCCAACTTGACCCGGGTATTAGTATTGGTTTGGTTAGATCAGGGGGAGGGGGTCGCCCGCTTGCGGGCGCATAAAGCATGGTAGCGAACCAATGTGCCGGCGTCGCCGAATATACAGGGTCATCGTTTAATCCTGCAACCCGCGCGCGCGCGAACTTGTAAAATGGCAACACCGCCTCACGGACGCATTCCACTACAACCATGCACCGTCCCGGCGTTCGGAGAGCTGCTAGCAACCGCTAGACAGCAGTGATGCCCGAGATTCGAGAATTTTGGGCTGGTCTCTTTCAAATTAACGTTGCAAAGAACTATTCAGAATTTCCTGAACCCGGTTAAAAAATTTGGGGCCTTTTTAGTATAACTTTTGAACTCTAAAAGATATCAGAATGGAATTTGCGCCGAAAAATGAGGAAAAATTATTCCCTCTTAATGATGGATAATTCAACATATTTTACGTTTACTTAATTTTTCTTTTATCAATTTTTGAACCATAATTGTTTAAAAAGCTGTTGGAAACTGTTTATTTGATAATGTATTTAACGCTGTTTTTGATTATCGAGACGCTGGACATAGACTATGAAGATATTCAATCTCTAAATAAGCTAAATGTAGTTAATACTCTGCGATATGGCAGACACGCAAAGCACTGCGCTATGCAAAATGTATTTAAAATATTCAACTGGTGGTCTAACCGCCAGAAAGAAATGCATAAATAAAATATAATCAATTTTTTAATGTATATGATAATGTTTTTTTTCACCCTCCCCAACCTAACCCCATACATACGATGTGTGCTAGATTAAGACGATAGTTATGCAGAAACGGTTCGATTCACGTTCGATTCACTTTCAGAGTGGTACGATTCACGTTCAAAGCCGTTCAATACCCGTTCGATTCACGTTCAGAGTGGTTCGATTCTCGTCCGATACCCGATCAAAGCCGTTCAATACCCGTTCGATACCCGATCAGAGGGGGTATGTTAGACGTTTGACACACGTTCAGAGTGGTACGTTAGGCGTTAAAAGTGGTACGATAGACGTTTGATACACGTTCGATACACATTCAAAGTGGTATGGTATAGTGAAATGATATGTGCAAACGAGAATGGAGAAACGGTTCAGACAAACGATGCATGCGAAGAAGAAAAAAACGAGAGGATGGTCAGCGAATAATTCGGAGAAGATGCATAGAAGGAGAGGATGGTCAGCGTAAATGCAGGTGGAGTACAAAGACATACTACTTTGCAAAGCTTTGCAGCTTTATGCATGGGCCTACCTGCAGGAGCTTGGAGATACAGTCCGACCAGTTGCTCATCAATCGTGACAGATATCAGTCTGAGTGTTTTAAAGTGCTAATTTTTTGTGAAAAGCAATGGGATTACGACGCATCGGGCCCAACGAGGGTGATGATGAACAATGGCGGAATAACCTGGAGGTATGTACATATAAATATTTTTTAACATTTATCGCGTTTAGCCTTATAAATCGAGTGAGATCAAATCAGACGGTCATGTCAATATTATATCCCGGGTTTCTATATTCTAGGGCTCGCCACCACCATCGCCTTCCTGGTCCCCCGATTGGGCTGCGCCAGATTGGGAATTTTTATCCTCGCCGTCGCCGCCACCACGGACCCCATCGGCACCACAGTCACCGCTACCGCCGCAACCTTCACCGCCACCTCCACAGGTATACAATACATTGCATTGCTTTGTGCGTGTTTCATATTTAATATATTTATTTGTGTGCTTAATTATAACGACGTCTGTGCCTATGTTCTAGGACCACGCGCCAATGATTATTATGGCGCTTCTGGCGCTGGTCCTGGCGGGGGCTGGGAACCAGGCTGCACCTCTAGAGGTGCACATGCGACGGTCTGGACTGGTGTACGGGCCGAGGATGGCTGCGCGGTTACGGTACCCATGGGTGCCGTACCGCCAAGCCGGGCCCCTGCGGCAACCGCGACCCCCGTCACCACCGTCACCACCATGGGTTGACGTGAGTGGGATGCGGTCGTCGCTGGTCCCTTTCCTACCGCAGCCATCCTCGCCATCATCATCTGCGTCAACGACATCGACGCCGCCACCGCGGTTGCCGCCATCGTCACCAGAGTCCCCCGAGTGCCTTTTTGAGGGGGTGATGGTGTCGTCACCATCGCCATCACCATCACCATCACCTTTGCCACCGCCACCGTGGATCGGGGGAATGCCGACGCCGCCGCCTTCAAGATCGCCGCAGTCACCGCCGCCGGAGCCTTCACCGCCATCGCCACCATCTTTATCACCCCCTCATCTTTTTATATTTCACCATCGCCGCCCTCGTCACCACCCTCTCCTTAGAATTAGTTTTTTTATTTCATATTATTTTCCTTATATTCTTTTTGTATATTTATATTTATATTCCATTTTTTATATTCTTTTGTTTATATTCTTTTTATATTTATATTCTATTTTATATTCTATTTTATATTTTCTAATTTATATTTTCTATTTTATATTTTCTATTTTATATTTATATTTTATATATTTTTTAAATATTTTTTTATATTTTTTATATTCTATTTTATATATTTTATATTCTGTTTTATATTTATATACATATTTGATTTTTATTTGGGGGAATTGTGACGTCTCATTAATTTTTGCGCGGTATTATTTCAACTCTTTCTTATAAATCACTCTACAACTCCACTAAAATTTCGCCAAACCTCAACTCTTACCCCTTTTCCCCGATCCCTGACCACCTTGGCGATGTACCTTAGTGGTCCCCATCTCAAGACGGTCAACCACTAAATCCCCTTCCACTCTTCGCCCTACGAGGCATTTAAATCTAAATCACATTTAAATCTAAACAAGTCCCTCGCCCCAAAAACCCTCTTAATTCGAGACCACGTCTCACCCCCTCTCTACGACCAAAGAAGTCAAAGCCATTCTCACCCCCTTCCAATCAAACCTCCTAAAAATCCATCAAATGGGTTGAATGTTCCCTATCAGAAGCCCCGAAAACCAATTGCTGCGCATATTTCGTACAAGCGCCTATAAAAAACCCGGAAGCCCAAAATTCTATTGTCTACAAGTCTAATTATAGACTCACCTTTGGTACCTATAAAAACCCCGGAAGTCTTGGTGCACACTGCGCACACCCCTCATACCTAAAACTGAAAAGAGTATAAATACGAGGGCCCGCGAGACAGAGGTCCTCTTCTACGGAAAACCTCCCGCGAAGTACACACGTTTCCTTGAAACCTTAAACTACAGTGACACATAATTATTAAATTCAGTGTTCAACGAAGTATTCTACGGCAACTACTGTAAGATATTATTATTACCATTATTACTACGGCATATTACCGTCATCTATATTATTTTGTATTAATAACTCTTATTGCTTTTATCATTTTCTTGTACTAACGCTTAGCGCATTTCATATTACAACATTTACTACAGCCAATTGCATTTCATATACTGTTATTGGCTTATTCTCATGTATCGCATGTTCATATTCATCTTAGTATTAACCATCGCTTATATAAATGTTATGTGCTAATGCTTAACGTCTAACGCATTATCTTGTTAACCACACTATCACATAGACAGCGCATTTACCCATGCTTAAGCTAATAAACCGTTTTGTTTAAATCACGCTTCGAGTTATTGTGTCAATCCTTCGGCTACGAAGATCCCTAAATCAAAACAGGCTGCTGGAACAGCTGATCTCGGTTCGCGAACGCAAGTGTTCTTACAGTGTTTACAAACGTTCTTTCGCATAGCCCGCGTATAGCCGTATGTCTAAACGGATTTCGCGGAACTATTACGTGTAACTCTTTATCTTAATGCAACGGTAAATCCAATTACCGAGACAAATCAAAACAAGTGCTCTAACGGGTGTCTCCCCGGTGTGTATTCGCTTACTAAACCTTCCCTGGTCGATCAGTGTGATGGATTTAACATTCACGCCTATCCTCCATGCCACCCTCAGTGTACTGGATTTAAGTTTCACGCCTGACACCCTCCCCCCTTTTCCCTCAGTGTGATGGATTAAAGATTCGCGCCTGATTTCCTTCAAAAATCCTCAGAGTGCTGGATTTAAGATTCACGCCTGAAATTCCCCCGAAACACAGTGTGTAGGATTTCAGATTCTCGCCTGGGCCCCATTCACCCCACAGTGTCATTGTCCCCTAAGACCTCCACCCGGAATGTGACAGGAATAAATTTCTGGGAGCGGATCGAGTCTGAAAAAATTTTTTTTCAGACAAGATCCCGCCCCAGAAATTTTTTCAGAGGGCAGTCTCTCCCTCCGCGGAAATTTCCGACGGTGGGTCCGATGTGGAGAGATCTCCGCGGCGGCTCGGCCTGGAGTGATCCCCTCCACGATTACGGCTTCCCCCACTCCGCGGCTCGTGCGCGCGCAACCTGTCTTCCTCTCCCCGCTCCCCCCGCGCCCATAGTTCCCTCCGCCGCACTCCCCCGCTCGCCCTAACTTCCCCCCGCCCCCGTGCTCCCCTCAGAGGACCTGATCTAGATTCCCCTTGACATACTACTTCGTATGAAGATCGTTTTACCATGGAAGATAATAAAAACTGGGTAGAGACTAATTTAATCGAATCAAAGTCGGTAATAGATTAATTAATAGCACATTCGGCAACCTGCACTAGTGCGACCGTTCGAATACGCTGTAAGAGAGATGCGGAGAATATGAAACAGTTTGTTTTAAGTCGACTTCATAGTTTTTTCTTATACAACGCCCGCTAATAAATATACCATGTGATAGAGTATTAAGTTCGGATGAAGTAAATAATCCACCTCTGGTACTGTTTGCTATCTAGTGTTCCCCTGTAAGAAAATCGTTAGAGGAGGATGCAGATTTTTATAAATATGTACATAAAATAGAAAATAAAAGAATTTCATTTTTCAAAAGTATAAATGATTTATTTAGTCTAAGAGGCGTTATATATGTACTTTTTTGGCTATGTACATACTGATGGCTCCCTGTAAGCTTGGCTTATCCCTATACGCAGAATTAGGCGACTGCCTATGGCGGAAAGCCGACAAGAGGTGCAAAATGGTATTTCCACTGCTGGTATTGTTGAAAATAAACTTTAAAATAAAATATAACAAATTGTACTGCAACTGTTTTAAACTACGAATAAAAATTCAGAGTAAGGTCATCAATAAACTTACACAAATGTATTATAATAAAGGGCACAATTTGAGAAGTTCGCCTAGGGCGCAAAAACGACTTGAGTCGGACCTGCATCAAAATTTTGCGCCAAACTAATTATTATTGAAACTCGTAACTCCACTGCTGTAAACTTTTCTTTAAATGTATAAACTAATGATTTTTAATAGATGAAAAATCAGTTGCTATCCGCAATTGGGAGATATAAGTACGTATATTAACTTACGGGCATTGGCAGATAGCTGCTGGACAATTTGGTGGGTACCGAAGACAATTAGCCTGACACCAATCGCTCATTCCTGGTATACGGTGATAAAGAGTAGTGGCTACGCACACTTGAGATCTGAAATTTATATTATCGAATAATATTCTCCATAAATAGGTTGCCTGAAAATTCAGCGACATGCCGGAACATGCAATGTCCTGATCCCAAAAGACATTGCAAAGTCTTTTACTGTGTTGGGATTCGAGGCTTTGTTCTCGACATATTAACTGTTGAATATTAACGGTAGAACTTCCGGATCGTGGAATTTAGTTTCAAACTGTGAAAATGAATCAGCGCTAGGGTGTCCCTTAGAATTGAAGGTGCGATAAAATGTTGGGACGCCCACTAATTTTATTCCTTCTGGTGTCCTAAGTAAATACGCAAAGTTTCGGCACAATTGGATTATTCTGAATTCTGCCTCAAGAAGCTTAAAGTTGCGATACACTGTAAACTTTTTTGATTTTTTTTGTTCACCTTTAGAAAATAATCGTTCACTTGGAAGGGAGGTTGCTGGAATGTATTAATATTTTACCGCCATAGTCCAAAAACTGGATAAATGAAAAACTTGTACCACCATCGTTCTACCACCATTTAACGATATATTAACGATATTATCGATATATCGTTAAGTATCAATAAGTTATCGATAAAATATCGATAACACTGTCCAACCAAATTGAACTCTTTTTCTGAATTGTAACATTTAATAACCGCTTCTTATAGTGGTAGTCAGTGGCAGTGGGTGCGTTCATTGGCGCTCGGCGTATCAGAATCGCTTAAGGGGGGTAGTGGACTATTGGATACGTAAAATCGGGCTCCATATCAAAACAACACAGTACAAAACTACACATGCAATTTAGAACACATCTGAATAGTGCACAGAAGATAGTGCACATACAATTGAGGACACATGCGATTTAGGACACATTCAATTTAGGACATATGCGATTTAGGATCAGGGCCAGCGGAACCCATTATCGAAGTAATGCGTTGCATAAGGGCGCCAGCTGAAGGGACGCTAAAAACTATATCGCAGACCTAATAATAAAGGAATCCAAATCCCATATAAATAAAATGTAAATGTAATTCTTCTTTTATTGTACCTCGTAAAGGCAAAACATATTAAACAGGAAACAGGTGCAAAAATTTGAGGCGCCAAAAATTTTCTTACATAAGGGCGCCAAGCATCCTCGCCCCGGCCCTGTTTAGGACACATACAATTTGGAACACACGAAATATTTTAATTAATTGTAGTTATAATTTGGCGTATATTCACTCTGCTACACGATAAAGGCCGTCGCCCATTTCGCCGAAGCGAAGCGCGGCGACCAAAGCGAACTGTTTGTCGGCGCTATTCTGTCATAGGGGCGATGCATGGTCGCTGCTGTTCTGTCCTATGAGCGATACGTGGTCGCCGCGCTTCGCTTCGGCCTAGTGGGCGACGATCTTTAGGTTTCTTACAGTAGTGTGGCGGGCAAATTGTCGCGTATGCAATTAAGCCTACAGTATATTTAAAATTCGGCGCTCGTACACATTGACAGACAGCAAAACAGCATGCACACAAAATTCGAAACACATTTAAATATTACAAACGATGATCACAGTTTGGTAATAAACAATTCGGAAAGTAGCAACATGGAAAAAGAGCAATATGAATTAAAAGCAATAATTTAATCAATTATGACTTATGACCGGTGTGTGAACAGTTTCAACTTTCCGCTATAGATTCGCAAGCATAGTCTAGCGCTGCTCCTGACCCTGGTGGCCATAGGGTGGTCATAGATTGGTTAGTCGCATTTTTACATTGATTGGTTTCACATGTAATACCATGGAATAATCCACCTTAAGGATCAATCATTTATTAACTAATATTCGTCATTATTGTTTCGAAGCAAAAGTTTAATATTAATATTGTTGTTATATGTATAACTAGCCTAAAGCGATGGTTGAGTGGTCACAAATGTACCCTGCTCATGGTGACGGAAGACGCTTGATGTTCTGGGACGTGTAAATAGAAATTCCATGGGCAAAAACAAACGGGCAGTGTGTATTACGCTTGAATAAAATAGATTTCCACATCACCCTAGAGGTACTATCGTCGATGAGTTTTTTTTCAAGTGATGTCCCCAGTAGGCCTATTCGACTTGAATTCAAAGTCCTATTTGGTTTTAAAATATTTCCTGCAACGATGTTATACCTACCATATTATGGTGACTATTCAGTTTCGGACATACGCATGAGAAAGTATTGTAAACAGCATACTTCAAATTAAGTTGAGATCATTTCAACGATTGGGCATCGGATCAGCTCTGGTCCGATGATCGGCAGCAACATAGCCTCCGCTATCGCCACTGCCGCGAAGGACTGTAGTTCTTCCTTCGGACGCATCAACTAATTGTGGTAAGTTTAAAATTTAATAAACAATCTTTTCAATTGTATCGCGATATGCATTTTGCACTTGCCGGACTAATGTAAAATGTGCTGGCAGGCGAAAAGGATATGTGATACTTTACAATATCCGTAACGTGAGTGGAGTAAGCGCTGGTATTATGACATTGCGCGAGTAGTTTTAGTATTCGTTTGAATCATTTGAAATTTGCATAAACAATCCAATTTGTGTTCATTAATACATCTCAAATAAGCCGGAATCGATTGCTGCATGCTGTAATTATCTACATGAAACACTTTCATGCCAACCTTGACTGTTGCGATCTCCACGCTGAACTGTATAATTTTCTCGGTGCTATGCTGCACCATCACGTGAAGACCGCGCACGACCGCGACATCTTCGACGACCTCGTCGCAGTGGCTGTGCAGCTCGAGGTTCTTGGCCGCTTAAGGTCGAGTTTCTCAGCCGCGATCGGCGGCCAAATCCTAAGCACCGCTCTTATAGAGAAGCATGCGTCTGCAACAGCGGCAATCTAGACTACTCGAGACGCAACACAATGCGATGAGTGTCTGTTTCCCGCCATGATGCCGGAATCTCCTAACCGCGCGGCTAACCACGGCGGCAAACGCTCGACTTCTTCAAACTGAGTCCTAGCCGCGGCCGCGCTGGGATTCAGCGCTACAGTGGGACAGACTTCCAAAAATAAGGGAACAAGCAGAATTTAAAAATTATGGGATTATGTGTTTTTATATATTTCTTGTAAACTAATAATATCAGCTCCTAAAAATGGGAAAAATATTGTGGCGGCATCTTCTGATCTGTGTGTAAACACGTGTCAAAGTTTGTATGTTTTTCCTTGTGAAAAATTTTGATTTGAGTCTTTCAAATTTTGATGATATAAAAGACACAAATTTTTTAGGAACCAAAATAAGTACCTAGTGTCGGTTTTGATAAACAATAGCAAATAATTAGTGACATACAGTTCATTTCCATAAAAAACCCATTGAACAAATAGCAGCAATTATCGGCTTTTGAGTTACCCTCCGGGGACTTCCGTTTCCGGTCGCGTGAATGGCAGTTGCGTGCAAGAGTGAGTGGAGTTTGCGGTGGTGCAAAAGGCGAGTGAAATGGTGAACGGGAGTGGAGAGTGTGGGTGATGTTGGTTCATGCCATTTAACCCATCGACCAACCATTATTGAGATGGCGTTTTAGTTTATAAGTTTATCGCGTCACGTCGCTTTGTAGCGCATTGTATTCTTTCTTTCATTCTGATTTCGTACCTTTATTATATTAAGTTCATTGTAATATGTTCGTTTGTAACCACTACATATCTTTTCTATTAAAATAGTTATGCTACATGAGATAAGTGGTTTTCTCTTAATCTAATAATCTAACAGGTTATGGGCCCAGAATGGTCCCTTTATTTAGAACCATTGAATTATATAGTTTTATCAATATAAAACTGAAGAGGTTGTGCATGCTGGCACCTAACCTATATCCAACACGTGGTTGCTAGTAGTGATGGGATTTGAAGCGCTTCGAAGCGCTTCGAATCTATATATATGACGAAAACTTCGAAGCGCTTCGAACATGATTCGAAGCTCTTGGTCAGCTTCGAAGTCTTGGTCGACTTCGAAGTTTTGATCGCTTCCGAATTTACAGAATGCCGCCTGGCACCCCGTAGCGAGGACAAATTTGATGGCTTTCGACACTCGAAGGAGTTTGAATACCATTAAAAATTGAGAAATTTCTAGGATTTCCGAATTTCTCATCAGATCTTTGCTAAAACGACGCCAATCGATTCTTTATGTTTCGCCGATGAAACTAACACCAAGAACGACGTAATTCGGACCATAATGAAGGAAATTCCATGAAAATCGAATTATATCATTTGAAGCTGCCTTCGATAAAAATAGTCCGATTTACATGAAATTGATATGATTTTCATTGGAAAAACATAAGGAATCCATCGATGTCAGTTCCATATCCATACGATAAAGAATAAAGAATTATTTTATTTCTGAAACAGGTATGAATCCTCGGCCAACCGCAGGCCGCGGTCCGCAATGATTCCAGGTCGGCGCCCCGCTGTCGAGGGTAAAAATGTGAAATATTCATTTCAGCGTATTAAGAAATTTATTCTTTATTCTTTATTGTATCGATATGGAAGTGACACCAATGAATTCCTTATGTTTTTCTAATGAACATCATATCAAATGTCATGCAAATCGGATTACTTTTGCACAAGCAATTTGTATTGCTTATGCTGTCCAGACCACCACGCCTGACTCGCGGGACAATACAGTCATATACCGCGACCCTGGCGAGACACTCTGGCCGATCAACCTTTCAGAATGTGAACCCCTGCAGTGTGCAAAAGTTCATTGAAAAGTCAGAATTATACCTCTGTAATTATACCTCCCTTGTGAGCAAGCTGAAGCTAATAACGGAACACTATCAGCTGAGGTGGCTGCTCCTCGGAGGTAGTTGAATATGTGAGGAATAATGTATGAATATTGTTTTCTTCATTTGTGCATTCATGAAGCAACGGGCTTCGTCGAAAGTTAAGAGATGTTATGGCGCGCGTTCCTTTCCTAACCAGTTTGTGAAAAGTCGTTTGCTTATTAGCGATTTTCGAATCTTCTAAGAAAATTGTGTAGATTCTTCTATTATGGAAGCTTTTCAGGTAGGTATATACTACACTTTGAAACAGTTTTTACTTCTTCATCATATGTATTTGTATAGTTACTGATATTTGAAGATAATGAAGAGTTCATTACATTTTTTTATGATTATAAGATTTCATTAAGGATTTTGTTATACTTCAGGGTAACCAGTTGTTTTTTCAGGCATAATTATATGTACTTGGTAAAGGTTTTTGTTTACAATACAACAAGAATTGGGCGCGCAAACGCGCGCTTTCTGTTTTTAAAGCATTTTCTTCGTCGCAATGCAAAGTGGTCAGGGCAACCTTACATCTGTGCAGCAGATTTTTGGGACTCTCTACCTGCAACTACACGTCGCGATCCTGTAAATGCGAATCCAAAGAAAAAGTTTTTCTCTTTCCTATTTATGGAGAAGGCTTTTTTATGACTGGGTTGCCTTCGTTGAGGAAAATGAATATGAAAACGGCAGAGTCTTTTAAGCAGTCGATGCGAACGTGTCGTGCCTGAATACACAATATTCGTGACATTTTGTACAACAGTACTATTTCGTCTTTCAAGTGACAGCTTGTGTCAGCATTTCGTGCGAGCGATAGTACGGTGAATTTAATTCACATATCGGTAAAGCCGTGACCGTGCTGAACGTGTGAGTGTAATTTTTGTACGTATTAAAAATGTCAAAACGATCGTGGGTTTGGGCACATTGCAAAGAAAACAATGACGGACATGTAGAATGCATGCAATGTTGCAAGAAGTTTAAAACGAATAAATCAACAAGTGTATTAATAAAACATTTGGAGCATGTTCATAATCTCCAAAAGCCACACGAATCTTGTGAATCATCCGGCATCCCTTATACTGGTAAGTACGATGTATATTGTACATTCACCGCGCAACGCATTTGGTCTGGCTTTTATTTCCCTGTTCAGTTATAACAGTAATCTTGATATGTTTTTAGATAATGACGAAAGGAAATTAAAACTAGACAAAATGCTAGTAGATTTAATTGTACTGGATCTACAACCATTTTCTAATGTTGAGGATAAAGCTTCTCGAGCTTTAATCAATTATCTGGATCCAAAATACGTCATCCCATGCAGAAAAACAATGAAGAAGTTCGTGGATGATGAGTACGTAGCGAAAAGGCGGATTATTCAAGTAGAAGTTAATGCTGCTTCCGCCGTTTGCATCACGACTGATACATGGACCAGCGTGAACTCAGACAATATTCTATCGGTTACATGCCATTTTATTAATAATGATTTTGAATTAAAAACACGTACCATTCAAACGGAAAAAATTACCGGGAGCCACACAGCTCATGCGGTATCACAAACCTTAAATAACATATATGTGCAATGGAATATAAACGAAAAAGTCAAATGTGCTGTAACAGATAATGCGGCAAATATGCTTGCGGCTGTAAGAAATTTAAATTCAATATCTAGCGTCTCCTGTTTCGCACATAGTTTAAATTTAGTCGCAAAAGAATCTTTAGCTGCCATTAATGATTTAGTAATTATCCGAAAAAAATGTCGCAATATAGTATCTTATTTCAAATCAAGTTGCTTAGCAAAAGACAAATTACAGGAAATGCAAAATGAATTAAAAATTCCGCAACATAAATTAATATTAGAAACGGACACACGCTGGAATTCCACGTATAACATGTTTAATAGATTAGTAGAACAAAGGCAAACAATAGAATCTGCATTAGAATACTTCCACATTTCTTTCGAGTCCCTCACTGGCAATGAGTGGGACACATTAGCTAACATATTACCAATATTACAGCCATTTTTCTGTATAACAATGGAATTTAGTACAGAATCGAAAGTCTCCATTTCTAAAGTCATTGTGGCCATTAAGCAATTACATAACTGCCTCGAATTAAATAGGGAAAATATTTTAGCCATAAAGTTAATGGAGATGACATGTCACTATTTTAATAACATAGAAACTAATTCAGTACATGCAATGGCGACAATTAGGATTTAGGTTCACCGAAAATGCTGAAAAAGCAAAAGAATTATTAATAGATGCAATATCTAACATAAATGAAGCAGTTACTGCCGGTAGCTCATGCGACACAAATAACGTAAGACCTAATTCTAATAACACAACAGTGCTGTGGTCGTCTTTCGACAATGAAGTGATGGAACAAAATTTGATTAGTGCACAGAATTATGGCCCGACAAACGACATCACAAATTACATAGCAGAAAGTTATGCTGCTAGAACTTCCGATCCATTGCAATATTGGAAAAAAATACATCTAAGTATCCGAACCTCGCAAAATTAGCGAAATCAATTTTGTGCTGTCCTGCCACATCGGTGCCTTGCGAAAGAATTTTTTCGACGGCGGGAGAAATAATCAGTCTGAACCGAAATAGATTAAAAGATACCAGATTAAATCAAATCTTGTTGCTAAAGAAGCAATAAAACCATTATTACTCATTTAACTTTAAATATACTTAATTTCTATAAAAGGAAGTAATAGCGGTCACATTGCGGGGAATAATAATAAATAATAATTATTAGTATTATAATTAATTATTATTATAATTATATTATATTAGTATCACTATTATAATAATTACATTTTATAAATTATTATTAATTATTATATTTTATTATTTATTTAATTATTTTGATACTGTTTGCATCAATTCTCCTTCTTTAATAAGCTTCGTTGCTTTTCCAAGAGTTTCGGAAGTCCACTTGGCTTTTTCAGTTTTTCTGAGGCATATTTTTACAGAATACAACTGTTCTAATAAAGAAAATTGTGTTTATTATACACTGGTGAATAATGAATGGTAATCACGTTGCGGACAATAATGGTCAAGCGACCATCATTGCCCACATATATGTTAATTGATACAATTGAATATCAAATATTAAATTACATGTATTTATATTAAATTTGAATTGAATCCTTTACCTTTACAGTATATCTGTATTTACGTAAACTTAAAATGTAAAGAAAGCTTCAAAATTAGTTATCTCGTACGTTGTGCACACAAAATGTAACATCAACGACATTTACAACACAAGAACACTCGTTTCCTTGGGTTGCTTAGCAACGATTAAGACGAGATCGTTCAACAATATAGGGAATGGTATCATGGAATGAGAAAAAAAGAAATTGCACATTTCGGACATGCCGTTTTGTAAGAATAATAATATAACCATTATTTTCCGCTGATCGCTATTGTCCCATTCTCCTCTATAAGTACGTATAAAGTTATAACATTCGTAATATGTACACACTGCAAGCTATAAAAACGAATAATGTATAGATATAAATGTATACATGATAACTCGAACTTTAAGTCGAACTTAACCTTGACTTCATACCTGTTTCAGAAATAAAATAATTCTTTATTCTTTATCGTATGGATATGGAACTGACATCGATGGATTCCTTATGTTTTTCCAATGAAAATCATATCAATTTCATGTAAATCGGACTATTTTTAACGAAGGCAGCTTCAAATGATATAATTCGATTTTCATGGAATTTCCTTCATTATGGTCCGAATTACATCGTTCTTGGTGTTAGTTTCATCGGCGAAACATAAAGAATCGATTGGCGTCGTTTTAGCAAAGATCTGATGAGAAATTCGGAAATCCTAGACATTTCTCAATTTTCAATGGTATTCAAACCCCTTCGAGTGTCGAAAGCCATAAAATTTGTCCTCGCCACGGGGTGCCAGGCGGCATTCTGTAAATACGGGTCCGAAACCTACTGAGGTTTCGAACCAAGAGATTCGAGACTTCGAAGCCGACCAAGACTTCGAAGCCGACCAAGGCTTCGAATCATGTTCGAAGCGCTTCGAAGTAGTCGCCTGAAAAGAGGGAGATACGTTGCTTTGGCTGTGGTGAAATGGAGCATAAAAAACCTGACTGCAAAAAAGGTCTGGCTACTTCATCGAAGGGTGACCAAAACCAGAGCAAGGATAAATCTTCCCAAAATAATAATTCAGGTTGGACTTGGTTCACAGCACTTTCAACACAAGTTTCTGATTGTGACTGGTACATCGATTCGCGAGCAACGAACCACATGACCAGAAATAAAGACTGGCTAACAAACTTCCAGAGCACTGTAAATCAACAAGTGACAGTAGCAGATAATGGAAAAATGGAAGCTGCTGGAACGGGTGATGTTTTTGTTGATCTACCAAATCAAAGAGAACCCAAGTTAATAACAGACGTAACGTATGTGCCTAATTTGAACACTAACCTTCTGTCGGTAAGCACTCTCATACGCAAGAGATTTAAAGTCATATTTGATAAAAAAGGTTGCAAGATTTACTTGAATAAAAAATATGGCGGTAAAGACCCATTGGTATCAATTGCCACTGACTTTAATGGCATATACAAATTGAACGTTAAATCAATGAAATCTTTCACAGCCATTAAAAGAACTACTCAAGAATTATGGCACATGAGATTAGGTCGCTTCAATGACCGAAGCATGGCACTTCTCAATATTTAAATTCGGAAAGGAAGCCGTGCATAGGATGCATACAAGGAAAACACAGAAGATCACCGTTTAAAAAGTATGGCTCTCAGAGAGACACGACATTTTTAAAATTTGTTCACGCCGATCTTTGTAGGCCCATGTCCGAATCAAGTTGGTCAGGCGCCAGATACTTGAGTAGTAAGGCTATGCCGGTTCTAACCCAGGTCCTCTGAGGGGAGCGCGGGGGCGGGGGGAAGTGAGGGCGCGCGGGGGAGCGCGGCGGAGGGAAACATGGACGCGGGGCCTGCGGGGAGTGGAAGGTCGGTTGCGCGCGCACGAGCCGCGGAGTGGGGGAAGCTGCGATGATGGAGGGGATCACTCCAGGCCGAGCCGCCGCGGAGACCGGACCCACCGCCGAAAACTTTTTAGAGGGAGTGAATGACCCCCGAGAACTTTTTTAGACCTAACCGGAGGGAGTGAATGACCCACCCCCAAATATTTTTCCAAACCATTATGTAGCTGAAATTGTTTTAATAATTTATTTTTATTGGGAATTATTTCGGACGATCTCGGGAAAAATCGGCGTTTTTTTACACACCGCGTCTTCGGAGGGTGGGAAAGAGATAGAACATTACTTTAAAGCTAAAATCGGGGAGAGGGAAAGAGTCAGCGCTACATAGTGATACAAACACATTTTATTCTAAAGCTAAAAGTATTTCGAAGCGTTTCGATTTACTTTAAAGCTAAATCTGGGAGAGGAAAAGAGACAGCGCTACATAGTGATACAAACACATTTTATTAAAGCTAACAGTATTTCAAAGCGTTCCGATTTAACGTCGCTGCATATCGTGTGTAATTTGAATCTCCTCTAGCAGTCGTGCAGGATGGCGACATTTGGCAGCGCGAATCATAGAAAGAATTATGCGGCGTCAGCAGAAACTTTTTTCCATACCAATATGTGATGGAAAGTTTTCCCCAACACAGAGAAATAATAATAATTTTTTAATCACCGATATAGCAAACTGTTATGTAGCAAACAGATATATTTTTCCGAACCATTATGTAGCGAGCATTCTAAAGCTAACAGTATTTCAAAGCGTTCCGATTTAACGTCGCGGCGTATCGCGAGATTTCGCGAAATCTGACTCTTCTGGAGCAGCCGCGCTAGATGACGTCATTTGGCAGCGTGAAGAACAAAATACAATACATGTAGAAACGTCGAATCTTAAAATTATGCGGCATCAGCAGAAAAAATCTTTTCCATATCAACAGACATTTTTTTCCCAACGCAGAGAAAAAATAATTTTAATCCCCTCCCTCACCGATCTACCGAACCAATATGTAGCAAACACACTCTAAAGCTAACAATTTTTAAAAATGTTTTTCAATCTTAACATCGCAGCGTATCGCGCGATCACGTGTAATTTGAATCCCCCGTGATGGGACCGCCGTGCAAGATTACATCATTTGGTGGCGTAACGAACGCACGAATCATAAAAAGAATTATGTGGTGTCAGCAGAAATTGGTGAGGTGAGAAGGATGAAGACGGATAAATAAATAGAGAAATAATATGTTTAAGAAATTTAATTACAATTAAAAGAATATAAAAATATAAACAGAAATGAAATATAATTTAACATTTTTTTCCTACGAGCATCCGCTAAAATATCATTGATGACAGATGCTACCAGTTCGCAATCTACAAGATAATCCTCGTCGTAGTATTCGCTATCACATATTATTTTAGCAGCACGACGCGTATGTAATGTTTCGCAGGCAGCGTCGCCCTGTTACAACACAGTAACAAAAGTTTTAAAGTTTGTCCTCACATCTTCTGCAGTTTGATACAGCCGCGGATACACATAGCTTACACATGACTTAAGATTAAATAAAAATGATACTGTATTCAGTTTGAAATACAGCGACTTATTACGTAGTATCGTCTTTAGAATTGGAGGCGAGAATCATAGAAAGAATTATGCAGAGTCGATAGAAATTGATGACAAGTGAAGGAGGGAGACAGACAAGCAAATAGATTGCAATATTTGTAAAATGATTACATATTGTTCAATTAATTAAACAATAGAAATATAAAAATAGAATATAAATAGTGAATCAGCAGAACCATCTCTCTCTATCTCTCTCTCTCTCTCTCTCTCTCTCTCTGTCTGTCTCTGTCTCTCAATCTCTCGTTCTTTCTCCTTCTCTTTTTCTCTTCTTCACATCAATCGCAAGACAACATGAACATTCACGAACAGCTGATGGACTTCCTATTTACTTTTCGCGACATCATACATACATACTCTTCCACACAACACCTTGTCTACATTCATACGCACTCACGCTCTCGTGACCGAACCGAGTGCTCAGTTACACAGAACAGTAATATCTCAACAACATTCGCCAAAAGTGTTACGTATCTATTGTATCGCCTCAATTCTTTATCTCTAAATAAACCGCACGATTCTCAACATCTTTGAGTTCTCTCCATACAAATAGAATATAAAAATACAATATAAAAAAGGCAAAAATATTATAATAATAATAAAAATAATAATTTAATTTATTGCCCACTTTTGCGTTACAATTTAACGATGAAATAATCTTTCCATTTCATTCTCATGATTGTGTCAGTGTAAGTCCCACCCTTCTAATGTATCCTGCTGTGTCTTAACAATTTTTTCTATTTTACAAGTGTTTCCTAATCTATTCTATGTTGTATAATATTCTTTTATCACTTTCCTGTTCTTCCCATGTTTTCCTTCTCCCTATTATCTCCCATAGAATAGCCAAGTTTTTCCCTCCTCCTCTAATTACCTCTTTCCAATTCCTAAATACAACACAATATAAATATAAATATAAAAGAAAATACAATTAAATAAGAAATATAATAAAAAAGAATTTAATAAAATAAAATAAATGTATATACAATTAAAGAAGAAATATAATAAAAAGAATATAATAATATAATAAAAGAAAATAAAATAATAAAAAAAGAAAATACAATTAAATATCAAATATAATATAAAAAAGAAAAAATATAAAAATAGAATATAAATAGAATATAAATAGAATATAAAAATAAGAAATAAAAAAATAAAAATATAAAAACTCAATTCAATATAAAAATACAATATAAAGAAATAATATAATAAAAGAAAATAAAATAATAATAAAAGAAAATAGAATTAAATATTAAATATAATATAAAAAATAAAAATTGTATAAATAGAATATAAATAGAATATAAAAAATGAAAAATAAAAAAAATAAAAAATATAAAAATTCAATATAAAAGTGCATTATAAAAAAAATATAATAATAATAATAATAATAATAATAATAATAATTTAATTTATTGCCCACATTCGTGTTACAATTTAACGATCATATACTCTTTCCATTTCATTCCCGTGATTGTGTCAGTGTAAGTCCTACCTTTCTAGTGTATCCTGCTGTGTCTTAACCAATTTTTCTATTTTACAAGTGTTTCCTAATCTATTTTATGTTGCATAATCATCTTTTATCACTTTCCTCTTCCTCCCATCTTTTCCTTCTCCCTATTATCTCCTGTAGAATAGCCAAGTTTATCCTTTCTCATCTAATTACCTCTTTCCAATTGCTGTCATTCTCTCCACTTACTTCACATGCTTCAATCACGTGTTTCACTGTTTCTTCCTCTTTCCTACAAAGCCTACATATCCTTTCATCTTTCGATATCCAATATTTACATGTCCTCGTTTCACTACCCTGTATGAATCTTCCTATCCATTCTAATTCTCCTCTCCTTTTTTTCTTCTTCCCTCATAAGTATTTCGACTTATCTCCTGATTTGCTTGCCACCTCTCTTAATTCTCTTAGGAACTTTGACTCTTTTATTTTCATCTCTCTTTCTTGTTCTTGGATGTATATACTTATCTGCTCTATTTTCGATCACACTTCTTCACCAATAAAATATAAAAATACAATTGAAAAATAAAATAAAATAAAATAAAAGAAAATACAATTAAATAAGAAATATAATAAAAAAGAATAAAATAAAATAATAAATATAATATAAAAAGAAAAAAAAACATAAAAATAGAATATAAAAGAATATAATATAAAAAAGAAAAAATATAAAAATACAATAAAAATATAAGATAAAATACAATACAATATAAAAAAATAAATATAAATGAATATAAATGAAATTAAAAATATAAAAATACAATTAAAATAGATAATAAAATACAATACAATATAAAACTCAATAAAAATATTAAAGAAAATAAAAAATATATATATATATATATATATGAATATAAAAATATGAATTAAAAAATAAAAATATAAAAATTCAATATAAAAAATACATTATAAAAAGAAAAAATATAATAATAATAATAATAATAATTTAATTTGTTACCCACTTTTGTGTTACAATTTAACAATCATATACTCTTTCCATTTCATTCCCGTGATTGTGTCAGTGTAAGTCCTACCCTTCTAATGTATCCTGCTGTGTCTTAACAAATTTTTTTTATTTTACAAGTGTTTCCTAATCTATTTTATGTTGCATAATCATCTTTTATCACTTTCCTGTTCTTCCCATCTTTTCATTCTCCCTATTATCTCCTATAGAATAACCAAGTGGTACCAGTGGAATCATCGTACCATCGAAGTGGTACCATACACGTTCGAAGAGGTACGATTGACGTTCGATACATGTTCGAAGTGGTTCATTACATGTTCGAAGTGGTTCATTACATGTCCAATACACGTTTGAAGTGGTACCATACACGTTCGAAGAGGTACGATTGACGTTCGATACATGTTCGAAGTGGTTCATTACATGTTCGAAGTAGTTCATTACATGTCCAATATACGTTCTATACACGTTCGAAGTGGTACGATTGACGTTCGATGCATGTTCGAAGTGGTACGATTCACGTTCAGAGTGGTACGATTCACGTTCAGAGTGGTACGATTCACGTTCAGAGTGGTACGATTCACGTTCGATTCACGTTCGATACCCGTTTGATACACGTTCAGAGGGGTACGATTCACGTTCAGAGTGGTACGATTCACGTTCGATTCACGTTCGATACCCGTTCGATACATGATCAAAGAGATTTGTTCTAGTCGCTTGGTGTGTCCAAAGAAGAAGGGAAAGAAGATGCGTGTGAAGAAGGAGAGGATGGTCAGCGAAAATGAATGTGGAGAACAACAGCATCTTACTTTTGCAAAGCTACGCACTTCTCGATTTCATGATAAGATTTTAAATGCAAGAGCCTGGAGATGCAGCGTGACCAGTTGTCTTCAAATCTTTGACGGCAACAGTCTCTTTAAAGGCAATAGTTCCAACCAAAAATAATGGGAATATTCAGGATTGCGCCCGACGAGGACCAGGAGATGTGGGGGAATAATCAGGAGGTATGTACATAACAATGTTTTGTACGTTTTTTTTTTACGTTTAACACGTGAATATTATATCAAGGTTTCTATGTTCTAGGATTTGCAGGGAGCAGTCGGTGGTGGTGGTGGTGGTGAGGACAGCATCGAGGACTCCTCATCCTCCGACACCGATGACAACGATGACAGCGATGACAGCGACGACAACATCACTGCAGCCATTGATGGCTTGCTGGTAAGTGATATTGTGATAGGATATTGTGCGGAAAGTATTAATATTATATTTGCGTTTACATGTTTTAGACATGCTCCCGGATCTTGCTCGCGCCACCGCCAACGCAGCGCGGAGAGATTAATTTATATAGATTTTAATTTGTTTAGTTAATTTCATTTGTATATATTTTTTCTATTTTTACTATTTTTTTCTATTTTTTCTATTTTTTTCTATTTTTACTATTTTTTTCTATTTTTACTATTTATTCCGTGTTATTTTATAACATTTTATTATTATATTTTATTATTATATTCCTTTTTTATTATATTTCTATTTAGTTGTATATTTATATTTTTTTCTATAACAATATATATTTCTTAAACTTATATTATTTCTACATTTTATTTACCCGTCTTCCTTCTCCTTTCGCCACATAATTCTAACATTTGCAGACACTGCATAATTCTATTTCGTTCGAGCCTTCTTCGCGCCGTTGAATGACGTCATCGCACGCGGCTGCTCCAGAGGAGTCAAATTACGCACGATCGCGCGAGACGCTGCGACGCTAAGTATTGCTCTCTCTTTCCCTCCACGAATTTAGATTTTAATGTAATGCTCTCTCTTTCCTTCCTCCGAATACATGGTTTGTAAAATGCCGATCTTTCCCGACATTGTCTGAAACATCATCCGATAAAAATAAATTATTATTTCTCTGTGTTGGGGGGAAAATTCAATCACATATTGGTTTGGAAAAAATTTTTGGGGTTGGGCCAAGGTCATTTCCTCACTCGGCTAGGTATAAAAAATTTTCGGGCGTGGGTCAGGTCTGGAGAGGTCTCCGTGGCTGGCTATCGAAAGAAGAAAGAAGAAAGGATATGTATGGTTTGTAAGAAAGAGGAAGAAACAGTGAAACACGTGATTGAAGCATGTGAAGTAAGTGGAGAGAGTGGCAGCAATTGGAAAGAGGTAATTAGAGGAGAAGGGACAAACTTGGTTATTCTATAGGAGATAATAGGGAGAATGAAAAGATGGGAAGAACAGGAAAGTGATAAAAGATGATTATGCAACATAAAATAGATTAGGAAACACTTGTAAAATAAAAAAAATTTGTTAAGACACAGCAGGATACATTAGAAGGGTAGGACTTACACTGACACAATCACGGGAATGAAATGGAAAGAGTATATGATTGTTAAATTGTAACACAAAAGTGGGTAACAAATTAAATTATTATTATTATTATTATTATATTTTTTCTTTTTATAATGTATTTTTTATATTGAATTTTTATATTTTTATTTTTTAATTCATATTTTTATATTCATATATATATATATATTTTTTTTATTTTCTTTTATATTTTTATTGAGTTTTATATTGTATTGTATTTTATTATCTATTTTAATTGTATTTTTATATTTTTAATTTCATTTATATTCATTTATATTTATTTTTTTATATTGTATTGTATTTTATCTTATATTTTTATTGTATTTTTATATTTTTTCTTTTTTATATTATATTCTTTTATATTCTATTTTTATGTTTTTTTTTCTTTTTATATTATATTTATTATTTTATTTTATTCTTTTTTATTATATTTCTTATTTAATTGTATTTTCTTTTATTTTATTTTATTTTATTTTTCAATTGTATTTTTATATTTTATTGGTGAAGAAGTGTGATCGAAAATAGAGCAGATAAGTATATACATCCAAGAACAAGAAAGAGAGATGAAAATAAAAGAGTCAAAGTTCCTAAGAGAATTAAGAGAGGTGGCAAGCAAATCAGGAGATAAGTCGAAATACTTATGAGGGAAGAAGAAAAAAAGGAGAGGAGAATTAGAATGGATAGGAAGATTCATACAGGGTAGTGAAACGAGGACATGTAAATATTGGATATCGAAAGATGAAAGGATATGTAGGCTTTGTAGGAAAGAGGAAGAAACAGTGAAACACGTGATTGAAGCATGTGAAGTAAGTGGAGAGAATGACAGCAATTGGAAAGAGGTAATTAGATGAGAAAGGATAAACTTGGCTATTCTACAGGAGATAATAGGGAGAAGGAAAAGATGGGAGGAAGAGGAAAGTGATAAAAGATGATTATGCAACATAAAATAGATTAGGAAACACTTGTAAAATAGAAAAATTGGTTAAGACACAGCAGGATACACTAGAAAGGTAGGACTTACACTGACACAATCACGGGAATGAAATGGAAAGAGTATATGATCGTTAAATTGTAACACGAATGTGGGCAATAAATTAAATTATTATTATTATTATTATTATTATTATTATTATATTTTTTTTATAATGCACTTTTATATTGAATTTTTATATTTTTTATTTTTTTTATTTTTCATTTTTTATATTCTATTTATATTCTATTTTTACAATTTTTATTTTTTATATTATATTTAATATTTAATTCTATTTTCTTTTATTATTATTTTATTTTCTTTTATTATATTATTTCTTTATATTGTATTTTTATATTGAATTGAGTTTTTATATTTTTATTTTTTTATTTCTTATTTTTATATTCTATTTATATTCTATTTATATTCTATTTTTATATTTTTTCTTTTTTATATTATATTTGATATTTAATTGTATTTTCTTTTTTTATTATTTTATTTTCTTTTATTATATTATTATATTCTTTTTATTATATTTCTTCTTTAATTGTATTTACTTTTATTTTATTTTATTATATTCTTTTTTATTATATTTCTTATTTAATTGTATTTTCTTTTATATTTATATTTATATTGTGTTGTATTTAGGAATTGGAAAGAGGTAATTAGAGGAGGAGGGAAAAACTTGGCTATTCTATGGGAGATAATAGGGAGAAGGAAAACATGGGAAGAACAGGAAAGTGATAAAAGAATATTATACAACATAGAATAGATTAGGGAACACTTGTAAAATAGAAAAAATTGTTAAGACACAGCAGGATACATTAGAAGGGTGGGACTTACACTGACACAATCATGAGAATGAAATGGAAAGATTATTTCATCGTTAAATTGTAACGCAAAAGTGGGCAATAAATTAAATTATTATTTTTATTATTATTATAATATTTTTGCCTTTTTTATATTGTATTTTTATATTCTATTTGTATGGAGAGAACTCAAAGATGTTGAGAATCGTGCGGTTTATTTAGAGATAAAGAATTGAGGCGATACAATAGATACGTAACACTTTTGGCGAATGTTGTTGAGATATTACTGTTCTGTGTAACTGAGCACTCGGTTCGGTCACGAGAGCGTGAGTGCGTATGAATGTAGACGAGGTGTTGTGTGGAAGAGTATGTATGTATGATGTCGCGAAAAGTAAATAGGAAGTCCATCAGCTGTTCGTGAATGTTCATGTTGTCTTGCGATTGATGTGAAGAAGAGAAAAAGAGAAGGAGAAAGAACGAGAGATTGAGAGACAGAGACAGACAGAGAGAGAGAGAGAGAGAGAGAGAGAGATAGAGAGAGATGGTTCTGCTGATTCACTATTTATATTCTATTTTTATATTTCTATTGTTTAATTAATTGAACAATATGTAATCATTTTACAAATATTGCAATCTATTTGCTTGTCTGTCTCCCTCCTTCACTTGTCATCAATTTCTATCGACTCTGCATAATTCTTTCTATGATTCTCGCCTCCAATTCTAAAGACGATACTACGTAATAAGTCGCTGTATTTCAAACTGAATACAGTATCATTTTTATTTAATCTTAAGTCATGTGTAAGCTATGTGTATCCGCGGCTGTATCAAACTGCAGAAGATGTGAGGACAAACTTTAAAACTTTTGTTACTGTGTTGTAACAGGGCGACGCTGCCTGCGAAACATTACATACGCGTCGTGCTGCTAAAATAATATGTGATAGCGAATACTACGACGAGGATTATCTTGTAGATTGCGAACTGGTAGCATCTGTCATCAATGATATTTTAGCGGATGCTCGTAGGAAAAAAATGTTAAATTATATTTCATTTCTGTTTATATTTTTATATTCTTTTAATTGTAATTAAATTTCTTAAACATATTATTTCTCTATTTATTTATCCGTCTTCATCCTTCTCACCTCACCAATTTCTGCTGACACCACATAATTCTTTTTATGATTCGTGCGTTCGTTACGCCACCAAATGATGTAATCTTGCACGGCGGTCCCATCACGGGGGATTCAAATTACACGTGATCGCGCGATACGCTGCGATGTTAAGATTGAAAAACATTTTTAAAAATTGTTAGCTTTAGAGTGTGTTTGCTACATATTGGTTCGGTAGATCGGTGAGGGAGGGGATTAAAATTATTTTTTCTCTGCGTTGGGAAAAAAATGTCTGTTGATATGGAAAAGATTTTTTCTGCTGATGCCGCATAATTTTAAGATTCGACGTTTCTACATGTATTGTATTTTGTTCTTCACGCTGCCAAATGACGTCATCTAGCGCGGCTGCTCCAGAAGAGTCAGATTTCGCGAAATCTCGCGATACGCCGCGACGTTAAATCGGAACGCTTTGAAATACTGTTAGCTTTAGAATGCTCGCTACATAATGGTTCGGAAAAATATGTCTGTTTGCTACATAACAGTTTGCTATATCGGTGATTAAAAAATTATTATTATTTCTCTGTGTTGGGGAAAACTTTCCATCACATATTGGTATGGAAAAAAGTTTCTGCTGACGCCGCATAATTCTTTCTATGATTCGCGCTGCCAAATGTCGCCATCCTGCACGACTGCTAGAGGAGATTCAAATTACACACGATATGCAGCGACGTTAAATCGGAACGCTTTGAAATACTGTTAGCTTTAATAAAATGTGTTTGTATCACTATGTAGCGCTGTCTCTTTTCCTCTCCCAGATTTAGCTTTAAAGTAAATCGAAACGCTTCGAAATACTTTTAGCTTTAGAATAAAATGTGTTTGTATCACTATGTAGCGCTGACTCTTTCCCTCTCCCCGATTTTAGCTTTAAAGTAATGTTCTATCTCTTTCCCACCCTCCGAAGACGCGGTGTGTAAAAAAACGCCGATTTTTCCCGAGATCGTCCGAAATAATTCCCAATAAAAATAAATTATTAAAACAATTTCAGCTACATAATGGTTTGGAAAAATATTTGGGGGTGGGTCATTCACTCCCTCCGGTTAGGTCTAAAAAAGTTCTCGGGGGTCATTCACTCCCTCTAAAAAGTTTTCGGCGGTGGGTCCGGTCTCCGCGGCGGCTCGGCCTGGAGTGATCCCCTCCATCATCGCAGCTTCCCCCACTCCGCGGCTCGTGCGCGCGCAACCGACCTTCCACTCCCCGCAGGCCCCGCGTCCATGTTTCCCTCCGCCGCGCTCCCCCGCGCGCCCTCACTTCCCCCCGCCCCCGCGCTCCCCTCAGAGGACCTGGGTTAGAACCGGCATAGCCTTACTACTTACTTGTTCTCACTAATAGACGATTTCAGTGCAATGACGTTCGGATATTTTCTGAAAACGAAGGATCAGGTACTCGAGGTTTTTAAAGAATTCAAGACCTTGGTCGAAAACCAAACTGGCCACACCATTAAAATCTTCAGAACAGATAATGGAGGGGAATTTGTGAATCAAGAAATGATGGAATATTTGAAAAATAATGGAATCAGGCATCAAACCAGTATTCCATACAATCCTGAACAAAACGGAGTGGCAGAACGAGCCAATAGGACGATCATGGAGAAGAGTCGGTGTATGTTACATGATGCCAAATTAAATAAAAAATATTGGGCAGACGCTGTATCAACAGCCATCTATTTAAAGAATAGATCCCCGACCAAGGCCGTAAAGGGCAAAACGCCAATTGAAACCTGGACCGGTAGGAAACCTAACTTACAGCATTTGAGAATTTTCGGCTGCAAGGCGTACATTCATTTGCCGAAACATGAAAGAAAGAAGCTTGACGCCAAGAGTAAATATGTATATTTGTTGTAATAAGAATGTATATTTGTTGGTTACTGCACTGAGTCTAAGGGCTATCGATTCGTCGATGGAGATAACCCAAAGAAAATAATAAAGTCACGTGATGTAATATTCTTAGAAGATGAGTATCAAAATAAATGCACTTCTAATACAGATCCAAACACCACGAGAAACGAGTTTCGTACATTGCCGTCGATAGAAACGAGTTCATAGGAAGAAGTTTCAATAAAGAATCAATCGGCTGAATCAGAGGGAGAAAGAGATACATCAATCTCGACAGGTAACGGTACTCTGTCCGATGAACTCAATGAAACAATAATTCCAGCAAGCAATTCAGAAATCACACCTATTGATTCGGATGGGAATTCTGAAGGAGACCAGGAACAAGATGATTCCTTTTACGATGCTGTACCAGAACCAGAAGAAATTGCTACGAGATATCCTCAGCGTCAGAGAAAACCAAAGGAATATCCAGACATGGTGCTACATCAGGCGACTGCAACCTATATGGACAAGCCGACATCCGCTCAAGAAGCTCTGTCCAGCCCTGAAGGAAAACAATGGAAGCAGGCCATGGATGAGAAATCTAATGCACTTCAGAGGAACAAAACATAGTCGCTAGTAACTCTACCAGAAGGTAGGAAAACCGTTAAATCAAAATGGGTGTTTAAAAGAAGTAGGGATAATAATAATAGAGTCACAAAATATAAAGCTGGATTGGTAGCCTAGCGGTGCTCACAAATCTATGGCACGGACTATGTTGATACTTTTTCGTCTGTTGTAAGACATTGGACACTTAGAGTGTGAATAGCTTTAGCGGTTCAATTGGACATGCGTATTGAACATTTAGATGTTACCACAGCATTTCTGAACGGGAAACTAAATGAACGGATTTGCATGGAACAACCAGAGTATTAGATGGACACTTTAAAATTGGCCAAATGAAAATTATTTGAATATAACGCTGCGTCAAATCACACCGGCTCGACTGGCTGACATGAACCGTGCGGCATTCGCAGTGGCAAAGCGGCTATAGCTGCTATTCTTATACAGTGTTCTCGAATATGGTAAGTATTTGTAAAAAACTGAAGAAGGAAAAATGTTACTATTTTTTATACACAATATGATAGGGTAACTCAATTTTTGGTGTTCGCAATATTTTCCTTGAAACGAAGGTGACCCTCAGTTTTTTTAAATGGTATGCTATATATTTGATTATCCAATATGAAAGCGACTGTCAAGACAAATTCAACCATATGGTATAGTATGACCTTCAAACCTATACATGTTAAGGAATAAAATAAATATATCGAACTATTTATCTAGTAGATTGAATTTCATCTTTCATTCCTAACAATGTGTAGTCTTGAATGTGATAGTATACAATATGGTTGAATTTGTCTTGACAGTCGCTTTCGTATTGAATAATCAAATATATAGCATTCCATTTAAAAAACTGAGTGTCACCTTCGTTTCAAAGAAAATATTGCGAACACCAAAAATTGAGTTACTGTACTATGTTGTATATAAAAAACAGTAAAAGTTTTCCTTCTTCAGTTTTTTACAAATACTTACCATATTCGAGAACACTGTATAAGAATAGCAGATATAGCCGCCTGGCCACTGTGAATACCGCACGGCTCAGCCAGTCGAGCCGGTGTGATTTGACGCAGCGTTACATTCAAATAATTTTCATTTGGCCAATTTTAAAGTGTCCATCGTTTTCCAAACACGTCCATAAAGAGGACAAACAAGGCTACATCCTCCTATTTTTTCAATTTTTTAAAAATGTGCCTTCAACTATAAAATTAAATTTGTTAAGAAAAATTGCAAAATAAATGGTCAAATATTCGTTTTTTTTCAATGAAATATTTTTTATTAGGTACTCTTATATCTCCACTGTAAGCACCCAAAAGGTCATTTCTGTCGGTTTGTTAGTTCAACAGTTACAATTTTTAGAAAAAAGTAAACACTATATTTCAAAGAGCTGTAACATCCACAATTTTTGAAATTTTCAAAAATCCTTCGAGATATGTTTATACATCCCTAAAGACTACAACATATCCGAGTTGCACCAAAATCCGAAATGTTACTCCGAAAAGTGTCTGAGTTGGCGTGGAATGACCCAGTAATAAGACAATTATAGCACTTTATGTTGACGATTTATTTGTGTTTAGCAATGATAAGAAGGAAACACTTTCTTTAAAGCAAGAACTAATGTCTCAATTTCTTATGAAAGATTTAGGGGAAGCTACAAACATACTAGGTATAAGGATGCGGAGAGAAAATGGTAGAATCTTTCTAGGTCAAGAAAATTACATAAAGGAAATACTGAAGAGATTTGGAATGATGAACTACCACCCGGTACCTACACCATATGCAGTTGGATCGAAACTAACGATGGGCAAGCACTGCGACCAGCGACCTTATCAACAATTAATAGGTTGTCTAAATTATCTTTCCGTTAGCACTAGACCAGATATCTATCATACCATAAGCTACCTCAGTAAATTTAACAATTGTCATGACCAAGAACATTGGTCAGCTGCGAAAAGAGTACTGCGCTATTTAAAAGGTACCTCAAATCTTTGTTTAATTTACGAAAAAGCTGATTGTGAAATTAAGGGGTATGTAGATGCGGATTTCGCGAACGATGAGACAGATAGGAAGTCGTACAATGGGTATAGTTTCTTCTTAGGAAATGGAGCCGTGTCATGGGAAAGCAAAAAACAAACCACGGTAACTGTCTCAACTAGCGAGGCTGAATATGTTGCCTTGTTTGAAGCATGCAGGGAAGCTAAATATTTGCATAGATTAATCCGAGAGTTATTGAATAAACAAATAGAGATAAACTTGTTTAGTGATAATAAATCCTCTCAAGTTTGGGCATGCGGTCATATGCCGCATAATCGTACAAAACATATAGAT
The DNA here is from genome assembly GCA_963855975.1 of Andrena chrysosceles. Lineage (NCBI taxonomy): Eukaryota > Metazoa > Arthropoda > Insecta > Hymenoptera > Andrenidae > Andrena > Andrena chrysosceles. The sequence goes on along the minus strand of OY979768.1, from coordinate 21,071,191 downwards.
GTAAAAGTAGGTCTTATTGAGGACATCCTCGAAAAAGGGATTGTTAATTTGCAATACTTATGCTCGAATGACATGACTGCAGACGTTCTTACAAAGGCGTTGTATAAAAGCAAGCACCAAAAATTTACAGAGGCATTAGGATTAAACTGTAAGGAATTGGTTGATCGAGAGGGAGTGTTGGTTCATGCCAGTTAACCAATCGACCAACCATTATTGAGATGGCGTTTAAAGTTTATAAGTTTATCGCATCGCGTCGCTTTGTAGCGCATTGTATTCTTTCTTTCATTCTGATCTCCTACCATTATTATATTAAGTTCATTGTAATATGTTCGTTTGTAACCACTACATTTCTTTTCTAATAAAATTGTTATGCTACATGAGATAAGTAGTTTTCTTTTAATCTAATAATCTAACAGGTAAAAGGTAGTGGAGAGGTGAGGAAGGGACAGGGGATAAAGGGAAGGGACGGTAATAGGGGGTGGCAGAGGTACAGAAGGGATAAGTGAGGCGTTGGAGGTTAGGTGGTAGAGATAGGAGAGCAAGGGTGAGAAGGAGCGTGGAGAGTGACAGGTGGCGGCGCAGGCGGGAGAAGTGAGAAGCAGGAGGGAAGAGCTTATAGGAAGGCGGGAAGTTTGAAAAAGAGAGAAGGCAAGAGGTGTGAGGAAGGTAAAATAGAAAGTAAAGAATTAAAGGAGCAAAAGAAAAAGGATTAAAGGGGTAGGATAAAGGGATAATAGGGCAAGGAAAGTGGGAAAGGGGAAAAAAGGCTAAAGGGGGAAAGAGGAGAAAGCAAAAGATGTCGGAAAAAGGTGGGAGAAAAGGAAATGGCAAAGGCGAGGAGTGAAGAAAGGAAAAGAAAGGGCAGTGTGAGCAGCGTGAGAAGCAGCGCGGGGAGTTTGGACAGTCTGTGGGGAAAAAGAGGGAGAGAAAGAGGAGGACGATGGGGACACGGAGGAGGCGGGAGGGTTTAAGAGAATTGGGAAGACGCAGAGGTCGCCGCTAAATGGAGGCAAATGGAGGAAGAAAGGGGTAGAGGAGGGAGGCAGAGGGTTGGAGGGGATGATAAAGGAAATGATGTTGGAGATGAGGAGGGTGAGGGAGGAAATGAGAAGGGATAGGGAGGAGAAAAGAAGGATGGAGAAGGAAATAAGGAAGGAGAGAGAGGAGATGAACAGGGAAAGGGAAGATAGAAGAAGAAGCGAGGAAGTGTGGAGAGGAGAAAGGAGGAGATAGGAGGAGGAACTGAGGGAAGAGAGGGTGGCGAGAGAAGGGCCGGTAGAGAAGCTTGGGAAGATAGAAGAATGGGATAGGAGGTTGGAGGAGGTGGTGGAGAAGGTGGGGAGACGGGAAAATGAAAGAGTGGGGAGGGAGGGGGGAGGGGGAGGGAGGTTGAGAATCAGAAGGATAGAGGTGATGCAGGATAAGAAAGAGAGGGAGAAGAGAAGAAGTAATGTGGTGGTAAGGGGAATGGGGTTGGAAGGAAATGAGGTGAAGGAGGGGGTGGGGAGACTATTGGAAAGAATGGGGTTGGGTACGGAAGGGATAAAGGAGGTGGTGAAGATTGGGATTGGGAAGAGCAGGAAAGAAGGGGAGTGGAATAGTGCTGGTGAGGTTGGAGGGGAGGGAGGAAAAGAGGAAGGTGATGGAGGCAAAGAAAAAACTGGGAGGAAGAAGGGAGAGGGTAGAGGACGACCTCGCAGAGGAGGAAACGAGGGCGAAATGGAAGATAGAGGGAGAGGCACAAATGGAGAGGGAGAAAGGAAGGAAGGTGCAGATGGGGTATTTGAAAATGTGGGTAGATGGAAAGGTAAAAAGGTGGGACGACATAAGGAAGAAATGGTGTGAGGGGCAGGGAAACGAATGAAGTGGGGAGGGGGGAAGGGAATAGGAGAGAAGAGGGGGAATGGAAACGAGGGGGAAGTTGCAGGGTGGCTTTCTGGAACGTGGCAGAAGTGAGGAGGAAGGATGAAGAGTTCTGGAGGGGACTAATAGAGTGGGATGTTATAGTGCTGTGCGAGACCTGGATGGAGGAGAAAGACTGGGAATTCGTGGAAAGGAGGCTGCCTCGGGGGTATGTGTGGGATAAGCAATGGGCCAGGAGGGAAAACAAGAAGGGTAGAGCGATAGGGGGAATGATAATGGTGAGAAAGGGGTTGGGAGTAGGAAATGGGGAGGAAGGGGGAGGGAGGAGATCATGGCAAAGAAAGTGAAAATTGGGGGAGGGTGGTGGAAGATAGTTGGGGTTTATGTGAATGGGGATATGATAGAAAAGTTAGAGGAGCTAAGAGAGTGGGTGGAAGAGAGGGAGGAAGGGATAAGGGTGGAAATAGGAGGGGATTTCAACGCGCATACGGGGGAGGAAGGGGAAGAGGTGTGGGAAGGCGAGGAGGAGGAAGGGAGAGTGGAGGGGAGTAGGAGATCCAAAGATAAGGAGGTGAACGGGGAAGGAAGGAGGCTCTGCAGATACTTAGGGGAAAGAGGATGGGGAATATTGAATGGGAATATAGAGGGGGATGAGGAAGGGGAGGGAGGAGAAGAAGAAGGTAAGGAGGAAGCTGAGGAAGTGAAAAGAGGGAGTATGGGAGGCTGTGTGAGGAAAAAAGAAAGAAGGAGGTGGAAAGTGTAAGAACGGAGGGGGCAAGTGTTGAAGGTAGTAAATAGGGGGAGAAAAAGGAGGGGAGGGTTAACGAGGGGATAGAAAAGGGAGAATGGGACGGATACTTCAGAAGGCTGCTAGGGGGTGTGGAATGGACAGTGAGAAAGGAAGGAGAGATGTGGAGGAGGGAGGACGGAGAGGCAGAGATAGCAAAGGAAGAGATAGGAAGGGTCATAAGGAACTTAAGGGGGGAGCCTGGTGTAGCGCGTCGAAGAAATCGATTTTTTTTCTTGCATAAATCAATAGTTGAACATCACGACAATATGTTCGCAAAGTCGCAAAACGAAATTCGAAAAATTAAAGCGGATATATCCGGTTTTGCTACGGAGCGCCAGGTTACCACAAAACTTTAATTGTGTTTTTCTCGAAACGAGACTTTACACTTTGCGGGCAATGTAACTCCAAAAATATTCAACCAATTGACTTGGCCTTGTGCACGCATATTTGTGAACATTTTCTTCATAGAACTAAGTTATTAGTATAATGATATTGTTTAAATAAATAACTTTTTTTACACATTTAAGGCAAAATTTCGTTGGAAAAAGTGAACTTTTTATCCAAGAGGCCGCCATTTGTTCAATTTTGCATCTTTTAAGTTAAAAATTTGTTCGATTTGTGCGTACACTCATAAACTAAACGAAAAGTGTTCAATTTTTGGTTTCAGATGAAACCAAAAGACGCTACGTTGCCCGCAGTGCAACAATTGCGTCGCCAACGGACTGGGCATAAGCCCTTATAACTTTGTTATTTGCCGCTTTTTTTAGTAATTTTTTTTTATCTACCTTAACCTGTTCATACAATGTCCTGAAAGAAATACCTTCTTTAAAAAAATTCCCGAAAAATGCCTCAATTTCCAGCTAGTTACACCAGGCTCCCCCCTTAAAGGATGGGAAGGCGGGAGGGGGGATGGGATACCAAATGAGGTATGCAGGTGCAGAAGTGGAAGAATGGATATGAGGGATCTGCAATAGGGTGTGGAGGGGAGAAGGGTGGCCGGAAGGATGGAGAGAGGGGGTGGTGGTCCCGGTTCTGAAGAAGGGAGGAGGAGGGAAGGTGGGTGATTACAGAGGGATAATCCTAACACAGGCGGCGTACAAGGTGTATGCGTCTGTGTTAGCGGAGAGGCTGAGGATGGAGGTGGAGGAGAAAGGATTGTTGCCGCCGAGTCAAACGGGGTTTAGGAAGGGGTGGGGTGTATAGATAATATCTATGTTCTAAATTATCTGATCAATAGGCAGCTGGGGAGAAAGGGAAAAAATATGGTGGTGGTGTTCATAGATATGAAGGCCGCGTTTGGCTCGGTGGACAGGGAGGTTTTAGTGAGGTTAATGAGGGGGAGGGGTGTGCGGGAACAGCTGGTGGTGAGATGCGAGGAGGTGTTGAAGGAAACAATATGTAGGGTGCGGGTGGGGAATGAGGAGGGGGGAGGTTCTGGACAGCGAGAGGGGTGAGGCAGGGATGCCCGCTGAGCCCGAGTTTCTTCACCCTCCTCATCGCAGATATGGACGATGAGTTAGAAAAGGGTGAGTGGGTGGGGGTGAAGCTGAGGGGGTGAAGCTGGGGGGAAGAGTGTACACGTTAGCATACACTGACGATGTTGCGGTGCTGGCAGAGGACGAACAAGGGATGAAGAGAATGCTGAGAAAGCTGGAGAGGTACGTGGATGGTAAGGGGTTACAAGTGAACGTAGGGAAAACAAAGGTAATGAGATGTAGGAGGGGGGAGGGAGATGGAGGAGTGTGAAGTGGAGATGGAAGGGCAAGGAGTTGGAGGAAGTTAGGAGTTTTAGGTATATAGGCTACACGATGATGGGGAATGGGGGGCAAGAGGGGCATGTGGGGGAGAGAGTGAAGAAGGGAGCGGCGGTGATGGGAAAGGTTTGGGGGATTGGGAAATGGTTATTTGGAAAGGACTGGGAAAGAAGAATTTGGTTGTTCGACAAATTGGTATGGCCTGTGGTGGGATACGGGCGGAGGTGTGGGGGTGGAAGGAAAGGGAGAACGTGGAAAGGCTTCAAGGTAGGTTTTTGAAATGGGTGCTGGGGGTAGATAGATGTCCGCCGGGGTACATGCTGAGAGAGGAGGTGCAAAGAGAGATGCTGAGGGGAAGGACAGGGATGAGGGCATGGACGTACGAACGAAAGCTGGAGGAGGGACAGGGGGGAGCTGGCGAGCAGGTGCTGGGAGGAGGTGAAGGGGGGGCTAAGGAGGGGAAAGGGGTTGGAGGGGTGGGAAGAAGAAAGGAAGGAGTTTTTCGAGAAGAGGGGTTGGAAGCTGCAAGAGATAGAAGGGATGAGTGAAGCGGGGGGAATACAAGGAGAGGAGTTGGTGAATAGGCAAAGGCAAATGCAGAAGGAGGAGAGATGGAAAAGGATAGGGGATTCAGGGTACAACAGGTGGTATGGAAGGTTGAAGGGGGAAGGGTAGCCTGGGTACCTTAAGAAGCCAGGGTTAGATTGGGTAACGAGATGGGGGGGGGTAGATACTGGGAAGACGGAGAAAAAAGGAGGTGTAGGGTATGTGGAAGGGAGGGAGGGGTGTGGGAGCATTTGTGTTAGGAGTGTATGGGGTGGAGGAGGAGAGGGGGTGGCAGGAGATAGTGGGAGAAGTGCTAGGTGATGAAGGGGAGGGGGAGGAGTGGATGAGGAGGTTGGAGGAAAGGAGACAGGTGTGTGGTTGATTGGAGGTGTATGAGAAGGAGTGGATTGAAAGGGGAATCGAGCGAAAGTGGAGGTCCGGGCGACGGGGTGTGTGCGGAGGGATACGGGGTAAGGGGAACGACCGAGCAAGCGTGCTAGCGGAGCGGAGACGTATTGTATATATTTTACAGATCGTAGTATTAAGGAGATAGGCGTAAATTAGGCTTAAGATAGGTTAAGTTAATTAAGTAAGTTAAAATAGGTTAAGGTGGTGTAGGGGAAGTAGTAGGTAAGAGTGAAGGGAGTGTGGCCAGAGGAGATTGTAACCCCTAGGGGCTCAATATAGAAGGAATACATAGATATCCTCCGGGAACTTCCGGCCAAATTTCTTTTTTGTTTCAAAATCAACATATATTTGGCTTTGCAACTGCGAAAACAAGATTTGGCAATATTTACCAATAATAGAGTAATTACCTATATTCTATGTCGCACAGTGAGGCTGAATCCCAATAAATAGGGAAAAATTCGGCAGCATCACATTTTTCGCATTGAAACTGCTGAATGTAATTAAGGAAGTTTATAAAAAAAGGATTAATATACAACTCATACTGAGGATTGACGTTATTTAAAAAAATAATGTCAATAATTGCAATGAAACTAGAACAATTTGATAAATATACCTACATACTATGGAAAGTGCAGAAATATTTGCAAACCTGTATCCATGTTATCCTATATACCAAGTACTGTTCACAAAGTGTTAATACATTTGCTCCGAAATTATACAATATTTGGGCAACCTTCCAATTGTCCAATTGGGTGAAGGGACCCAACATGCCAGAAATAAAGGTTTTAAAAAGTAGGAAAAAGATTGTACGCTCAAAATTTTCTCATTGCAATACGAACGAAGATGTTTTAAACTTTTTATCGATTTCTTCAGATCCAGTACTAGTGTTTTATAAAGTAGCTACATAAGATTTGACATTTTGATTGGAAAAAGTGGCATGTTGAATTTTTTCTCTACTCTTGGGATTGACGTTCACTGTGCGTTGGAACAAAAACGGGATCGGAGCCAAGCAAGCTTTCATTCGTTGTTTCCAATGAACGTTTTGACAACATCTGTTTACCAGCATTTCTAAGGGGCAGCCAAGAACGTAGTGTCGTCTTTAATAATTTTAAGCATTCTTCAGTCTCACATTGAGTTAATCTGTATATTGCTCTGTCGGTGGGTAGTACGTACGATGGCTTCGGACCTGGACGTAGGTAGGTTCTGCTATTAACCGCCGCGCTGACTCGCGGGACAGTATGGTAATTAACCGCGATTCTGGTGAGGCACTCTGGCCGATCAGCCACAATAAGTTTTGGCAACCAGATGTGAGGTTTTCCCCTTCGATTTCGGCAAGAGGGAAAAGGTTCCTCCTCCGCCGCCGAATTCACAGAGGGCAAGTCCTCCGTCGTTGAGAAAGGGTGTTTCCAATGTGTTTCGTAATTAAATTACAACAACAATTATCTTCATATTATTTCCACTTCTTTATATATTAAAATGACAAATATAAAATAGTTGAAAGAAGGGACATTCTGCAAAGGATCAATAAACTATGGAAATAAACTAAATATTTAATGTTTTAATAATTTGTGGGATTGCCTTTTGATTTTATAATAGCTTCGAAACTTCTTGGTATGGAATTTATTTAGTTGGATGTTATAACAGGTTGTATTTTACTCTACCACAACATACAGGGTGATTCTCCAGCGGCGCCTGTCCTTTGACACATCTCTTTAACTGCCGCATGGAAACCCGTGACAAGGACAACCGCTCGCAGTGCCTCACCGAATTTGATGGCTTTCGGTCCTCGAAATGGTTCGAATATCATTAAATAGTTAGAAATGTCCTGGATTTCCGCATTTCCCATCAGATCTTTGTGAAAACGACGTCAATGGATTCCTTATGTTTCGCCGATGAAACCGACACCACGAACGACGTAATTCAGACCATATGAAGGAAATTCCATGAAAGATTAATTTATATCATTTCAAGTTGTCTTCGTTAATAATAGTCGGATTTACATGAAATTTCATATGATTTTCATCGGAAAAACACAAGGAGTCCATTGGTGTCACTTCCATATAGAAACGGTAAAGAATAAAAAATTATTTTATTTCTGAAGCAGATATGAATCCTTGGCCGTAGACCCTTTCAAGTGCGCTCGAAACAAAGTGGGACCCTGAACGCTCCGCGGCCGGAGTCTGGTCGCCGCTGGCCGCCGTCGCCGATCGCGGCTAGGAAACTCGACCTTTACAGAGGAGCGTGTCTGTACAGATACTTCTTCTGCCGGTTCTGGGTTTACATCTATCGGTTCAGGGTTTACATCTGCACATAGAATACCGGAATAGAGAAAAGCTTATAGCAGGCATGGAACTGAAGTGAACACAGCGGCCGTTTTTCGGAGGCAACGCCTCCTTTCTCCCGCCGCGCGTCTTGGCCCCCGAGGCGGGCCCAGGAGCTTCGAGCGCCTCAGACCCGTACCATATGAACCGCGCGTGGCGTATTAGGATGACATTGTATCAATAGGTTTCCACATCGTCCCAGAGAGCACGATTGTCGATGCGTTTTTTTTTTGTCAACGCGCCACGCGCGGTTCATATGGTACGGGCCTGAGGCGCTCCAAGCTCCAAGGCCGCCGCGGGGGCCAAGACGTACGGCAGGAGAAAGGAGGCGTTGCCTCTGAAAATCGGCCGCTGCGTTCACTTTAGTTCCATGCCTGGCTTATAGTATGCATGAAATATATAAAAAGATAATGCCTACATATCTACTGCGCGTTGATGAGAAGAAGGCTAACGCGACGGCACAGGGGTTTTGAAGTACTGGACTCTTTTCTATCTGATCGATGCATCGGATAGAAGCATTCCTTTGCTTAGGCATTTGCTCAGCAACGCACGGTACATCGAGAATTTTTTTGCAGCAGTTGTTTTTTATAATGCTATTATAACATATCTTATACCGGTACCGCTTTTTACTAAATCAAAATCTGAACCATGTGCAAAATAGTTCCTTTTAAGAGGTAATATACCAGCTGTGATGTAGCAGTAGAAACACATATAGGTATTGAGTAGAGGAGACCGGGACTAATTGAAACGATTTTCAGTTTTCAATTTTTTCATTTTTGTTTGAATTAATTACTTAATAACAAATATGCCAAAATATACTTTGGTCCTTCCTCTTTAATATATAGTAAGCGAAAACTTGAGAAAATACATACAAAATGAACGAAAAAATGGTTATTTGGACGATTAATTTGGATGTATCAAAACTATTTACTTGTTCTCTGCACGAAAACAGTTAAAAAATGATTGTTAACGTCAAGGTACACACAAGTACTATTACCCGGCCGAAAGAAGATCCCTAGCAGGCGGTCTCGGGCGATGCGGTCCGCCGCTGTGGCGATTGGTCGAGTCACCTATTTGGGCACACTTCTAAAGACGGGGCACACGTATTTTGGTTATTGGTTGAACTAGGCACATTGTCGCACCGCGAGACGAAGAGAGCGAACAAAACACATCGAGATCGAGTGGGATAGAGTGATCTGCCCGACGAACGCCAAAACAATAGCGTACGCATCTCAGACGGTTAACCATTAATATATAATACCATAAAAATTTCCTTAGTTTTCACAATATGTTCAGGAAAGTATTATCATTGGTTTGGTATCAAGATAATCTGAACATCTTTGGCCGTTAGCGTCGCTCCAGTCGAAAACGGTTCGTCATTAGACAGACTCGTTGTGAAGCGAACGTACAGTTCTCCGGATTGTATTCTGTACTTTTGATAAAGCGTGCTTATAGCACTTTTGACAAAGTGTGTTTAACGCAGCTTTCTGCAAATCTTTATAAAGATTTTTGTAATTACACAAACATTTTTTGCGATCGCGTTGGACGATATTTGAATCTAAATAAAAAGAATGTGTACGCGTACAACATGCAGCGTGTCCCGGAAATAAAGTCAATTCCTACGTATACGTGTACAATGGATATTCTTATAGCGAGGATACACGCTGTAAGGGTATTTACCGGTGCACTTCGCGAACCGCACTTGATTGTAGTAGTACCCGCGTAAAAAAGTGATGGAAGCCTGGAAGAAAAAAGAACGCATTGCCACCCACTAAAGAATACCCTGATCGAGGAGAAAGGAATGAAGCAGGAAATGATGCGTTTGTGCCGGGAAACGATGATGCAGCCAAAAGAAATATTCGACTTGGTATGCCGTCAGTAAGTCACTGTTCTGTATTAAAACATAAATAGAACATTTTGTGGTAAATCTGTAGTTGAAGGGATTTCATTTTGCATATGCAGGGTGTACAAGAATTACTGGTACAACTGGAAAGTGAATGACTTGACATAAAAAAATAAATCGGAAATATACATAGAATAACATTATTTAAAATCGCGCCTCATTTTGGAGAAAATTGGCTTTGAATTTCGAATATCAAATTTGAACACGCGTTGTCTGATCGTTGCCTTTATATAGAGGCGCGGTAGCGTTTCGACGCCAAGTACATGTTTCGACACCCTGTATATATACATATGTCTACAGTCGTTGCCGTGTATCTTTACTCGTCGCCCGACTATTCCAACCTAACCTGAAACGTATTTCATTAATATCTCACCACGCCTGCAATATTTTCTAAATTTAAAGGCATTTTTCTCATGTAAACCGCATATATGCTTTCGAATAAGACCAAATTCAATAAAATCGGTCCACGCATGGCAGAGATATCGTAATATCGTCTCATGGATCTGTCGGAAACGGTAAGATTTTTCTTCTGATTCTTCAGGAAATTTTTCGTCAAACATAAAACGTATATACGTGTTAAGGTCCGCGCACACATATCCGTTCCGTGTCAGTTCCGTTCCGGCGTGCCAGTGGTAAGAAGCAGAGGGGCGTAGAGGGTCTCTTCTTCTTACCACTGCTACGCGGGAACGGATATGTGTGCGCAGACCTTTACACGTACACCTTCAGCCAAAACAAAACTAACACATGTTTCGTTCTTCGTTCGTCGACTCTCGGGATTATTCGACAGGGATAGACTTCCGCTGTTGCACATACATATATATATACTATTTTGAATTATATTTTATAACCTACCAAGTGCTAAGTGTCAAATAAAGTAAGTTGTCCGAATTTGAAATGTCACGAGATTTTACACTAAATAGAATTATACACTAACTGAATTTTTTTTAATAGATTTCCTGTGTAGAGTTGCAGACTTGGTAGTTGTCTGGAGAAGGTTTGCAGAGAAGCATCTTCTTTCGCATAAGTTTCTGAAAATTTGTACCATGCATGTACAAAATAATATATTGTAGTAACAAATTGCATTGCATTTAAATTGCCAGATATTTGTATACCTGCAATTTAGAGTTTTTATGTAAAGCATATATTATAGAAATGAAGGGGGCGCACAGGACTTGGATAAAAATAATGGGGAACGCACATGCTTGGATAGAATTGAAGGGGACGCACAGGCTTGGATGGATAGAAATGAAGGGGATGCACAGGCTTGGAGGGTGTCCGAAGAAGGTTAGATAGACAGAGAAGTATCTTGTTTCGCACAAGTTTCTGGAAATTTGTCAAATAAAGTAAATCGACAAAATTTTTCAAATTAGCGTAGCATTAAGAATTAAGAAAAGTATGGCGTACTGCTTGCAATGTAGAGTAAGTCACATTAGCGAAGAAAGAACACTGATAACGCATCTCCCTTGATATTTTCCAATCTTTTGTGAAAGATATTCGTAACACTTTATTAAAATCGACAGTAGTTCCCACGCTGTTCATTAATTCATTAATTTTTTAGATTCCCATTAACAATAAATTTCAATTCGCCAATAAACATACTAAGGTCGAGAACTCTATTACGTGACGATCAAAAAAAGTCAAAATCGCAAGGAATTATGTTTTCAGAATACAAAGTTAGGGAAATGTTGATAAAAAAATATAAGGAGATCGTTAATTAAAAAAAACTAATCGTCAAGTAATAGAGACGAGTTTTTCGTACAATAAATGCCTTGCTCGTGTCATTTGGACGTATAGTTGTCTCTGTAGACTGTCAACGCGGTGAAAAATATAATTCTGAGGAAACCGCGTTCAATGTTCCGCGCGGCTCAGTCGCGCGTTTGACACCGCTTCACGGAAAACACCAAATCTCCGTCAATTTTGCGAACATCTTCATAAAATTTGGAGACAGCGTTCTTGAAATGTCGTTAACGTCTTTCAGAAAATGTAAAAAAGAAAAAATTGCTGCCGATCATCGGACCAGAGCTGATCCGATGCCCAATCGTTGAAATGATCTCAACTTAATTTGAAGTATGCTGTTTACAATACTTTCTCATGCGTATGTCCGAAACTGAATAGTCACCATAATATGGTAGGTATAACATCGTTGCAGGAAATATTTTAAAACCAAATAGGACTTTGAATTCAAGTCGAATAGGCCTACTGGGGACATCACTTGAAAAAAAACTCATCGACGATAGTACCTCTAGGGTGATGTGGAAATCTATTTTATTCAAGCCTAATACACACTGCCCGTTTGTTTTTGCCCATGGAATTTCTATTTACACGTCCCAGAACATCAAGCGTCTTCCGTCACCGTGAGCAGGGTACATTTGTGACCACTCAGCCATCGCTTTAGGCTAGTTATACATACAGCAATAATATTAATATTAAACTATTTCTTCGAAACAATTATGACGAATATTAGTTAATAAATGATTGATCCTTAAGGTTGATTATTCCATGGTATTACGTGCGAAACCAATCAATGTAAAAATGCGACTAACCAATATATGACCACCCTAAGGCCACCAGAGTCAGGAGCAGCGCTAATCTATGCTTGCGAATCTACAGGGTGTCTGCGGGAAGAGTGAACAGCGCGATTTCTCCTAAAGTATTGGAGGTAAAAATATAAAAAAAATATGCAATGCATGGTTCGAGGGGGCCAACTTATTAGCCCGAACGATTTTTTTTTTCAATTATTATTATAAAAGATACGGTGGTCAAGTTCGGTTTTTCAAATGGAACTATTTTTTTGAAGACCTGAGTTGATAGTGCGTTCCAAGACAAATTCAATAAGCTTCAATGTATACACAAGGAAGTGTAGGGGATGTGCGTGGGGAGAAGAGACGTGGGAGCACATTTGGGAGGAATGTATGGGCTGGGGGGAAGAGAGGGGATGGCAGGAGATGGCAAGCGAGGTGTTAGGTGAGGGAGGGGAGGGAGAGGTGTGGTTGAGGAAAATAGAGGATAGGAGAGAGGGAAGATGGTGGGAGGAGGGGAGAATTGGAAGGATGAGTGAGGAGATTGGAGAGAATGGTGAGTCGAGCGGAAGCGGGGGTACGGAGGGGGGAGAGAGGAGAGGCGGGCGAGAGAGCGGGCGAGCGAGCGGACGTGCGGGGCGAATTAGGTTAAGATTTAGGTTAAGTTAGTCTTAGTTGTAAAGTATTAGTTGTTAAGGCAATTGTAAGGGTAGAGGATGTGGGGAATTGTAACCCTGAGGGGAAAAATAAAGAATTATATATATAAGTCAGCTTGAATTGATATAAATCGATTTTCCATGGAATTTCCTTCATTATGGTCCGAATTACGTCGTTCGTGGTTGTCAGTTTCATTGGCGAAACATAAGGAATCGATGGGTGTCGGTTTCGCAAAGATCTGATGTGAAATGCGCAAGTCGAAGATTTCTCACTTCTTAATAGGCACCCGAACCTCTTCGAAGGTCGAAAGCCATAAAAATCGGGTGAAGCACTGCGAAGGTCTGTCCTCGCCACGGGGTACCAGGCCGCATCTCCTTGACGGGCGTTGTTCCAGAATTACCTTGTATCTGTTTAAGAAATAAAATAATTCTTTATTCTTTATCGTATGGATATGGAAGTGTCGCCGATGGATTCCTTGGGGATTTCCGATGACAATCATGCCAAATGTCGTGTAAATCGGACAACTTTTACATAGGGAATACAAATAGCTTGTGTCAAAGTAGTCCGATTTGCATGATATTTGGTATGATTTTCGTCAGAAAAACATAAGGAATCCATTGGCGTCACTTCCCTCTCGATACGATGAAGAAAAGAATTTCTTAATACGCTGTAATGGATATTCCACCATCGACTGCAGGGGCTCGACCCCAATTCGTTACGTTCGGCCCAGGATTCGTACCTTTTTGAAGAGGGCCTCTTCAAGAGTGCAGCCGTTTGTGAGGGATGCAAATCCGATTGGTTCTAATACAATCTGCTCCCTATAGTTGAAATTTAGTCTAGCAACTTTCACTCCTCCGAACCTAACCAATCCAACTTGCATCCCTCCCAGACGAACCGGCTATCCGAGCCTAGAAGCAAGTGCGAAATAAAAGTAACAATGCGCTTCTCGATACCGCAGATGTACCTACCTAAGTAGCATTTCTGACGGAAAAGAATTGTCCAGCCTTTGAGCCTGGCGTAGACCTTTCGCAGGTATGTATCTATTTCAACAGGCAGTGCCACCCGTGGCGCCAGTAAGACCGTCCCCGGTCCTTGCTATTCCAGAGGAGTTTCTTGCAGTGAAAATCAGTAAATTTGCAAGCGCAATAGCTCAAAATCCAGTGGAAATCAAGTGTATACATTGAAGCTTATTGAATTTGTCTTGGAACGCACTATCAACTCAGGACTTCAAAAAAAATAGTTCCATTTGAAAAACCGAACTTGACCATCGTATTTTTTAAAATAATAATCGAAAAAAATTCGTCCGGGCTAATTGATTAGCCCCCACGAACCATGTAATTCCCTATTTTTTAAAAAATTTTATCTCCAATACTTTACGAGCTACGGCGCTGTCCAGTCTACCGTGGGACACCCTGTATAAGAAATGGCAACTGAATGTTACAGATCAATGTTGGAGCGGCTCTTGAATCAATGAAATACGTTTCTCTTTCACTACTACAACCGCATTACGTCCAAAAATAGAAACACATAGATACTCAGCTCCGCGACCATATATAAAACACTATGTCACATGTTTATGTGGATAAATAATATTTTCTGATGCTCAACAGGGAAATATGAAAATTTTATGAAAATATACAGAAGTCGCCAAACTTGGTCAAAAACTAAAAACTTTTACCTCGTTTTGGCCCGGTCAAATATTGACCAAATTCAAAAACCGTTTTTGCTTCCATTTGTCTCCCCAGACACAACTCTTCCGCACTAGGCTGTTTCGAGTTTCGAAACTTTGATTTTTTCAGCCTACTATCTTGTGTGCAAAACCTTGTTGTGCGCTATCTTGATGTGCACTAAAAAATGGTGCGTTAAACTGCATGTGTTGTATATCGCATGTGTCTTAAATTGTATGTGTCTTAAATCGCATGTGTCCTAAATTGTATGTGCACTATAAATCGCATGTGTTTTAAATCGCATGGGTCCTAAATTGTATTGTTACGTGCCGGTTACTTTTTCAAATTCATTTCTAAATCTTTGCGATATTCTCATTGTATTTTCGCAATTCACAGATGTTGACAATTGATTCAACCATCTAGTGTTATGGGACCTTCCCTCAATCAATAGCCGATTATCTGTGAAAATTCTTAATAGTTATAATTAAATTCAGCTTGAAGCCTGCCACGCCACGGCATATTTTCCCATGCAAAATTGTCGACAGCAATCTTCCGACGCACGGTGTTCTAAGAACGCTCGATGTAATAAGCATTCCGAAACCTAAGCATTGTAGTAGACAATTTTATATTTTTCATTCCCTGTTAAATTTCTGTTACATCATCATTGACAACTGATTCAACCATCGCGTGTTATGGGAGTTTCCCTCAATTAATTGTCAATGATCTACAAATCGAACTATGATAATAATTTTATATAAGCCGTTACTCCACTGCGTCTTCTAACGCCGTCGACGTTCTTAGAACGCCGGATGCGATAACAACCTAAGCACTGAGATGCTGGGAACGTTCCGAGGCGACGACGGTTGGGCCCGTGTGCATGAGGTGCAGAGTCAGCAATTTTGGCGCTCTTTGTTCAAAGTACCGAGTGCTCGGCCCTACCCTGCGATCGCTCGTGGCAGTCGGCTGACAAGTCGCATAGTGCGTGGTCGTTCTATCCGAGGGACATATTGCCATATTGTATAATAGGCGTTTGAGCCGGAGTTCCATCGTGTCTTAGTGAACGTGGAAGGACTCAGTCCCCGTAGAGACTCATATATATTTTTGCGTTTTCAATGTTTTAAATTCTATCGTTAAATCCTTATTTATATTCTTGTGCTTAATATTTAAAAAAAACAATATATTGTGAATCAACATCGACATTGGTGTATTGTGCGGAGTTCCTGCGTTTCACCATCAACCGCAGGCCTCTCCGGGTCACACGGAGAGTGAGGAACAAACAACAGTGAGAGAAAGCGAGTAAATCAGAGAGAGAGTAAGACGTTCAAAATCTAAGTCCTCTTGTATCGAACCGGTGAGTGATCTAAAGCATATTTAATATTATGCGGAACCAGCACTTAAGGCTGCCGTCTAAAGTTTGTTATGGTCCGAATCGATCGAAGCGTCCTCAGTAAACAGACGGACCCTAATGAAACTACGGCAGTCGATAAAAAGAACTTATATAGAGGTGACATCTCCAGGTACTCTATGTAGACGAATTTTTTACGCATAGTTGCCACATTTTCTGTTCTCTGCGTCTCTGCCGCGCTGTTGCCACACCTCTTTCTATCGAGAAGTCTGGAAAGAATACGGCACGAGAGCTGCGTCTAGCGTCAGAGCCTCGCTGAACGTAAAGGAAGAAAACAATAATTAAAGATAGAGAGGTTGGGTAGTGAAGTTAGGAAATATATCAATGAAACAATTCCTATTTCGGTATCAATATCTCGTCAACACTTCGCAATTCTAATTATCTTTTCTCATTCTGTGTAATTCCTCTTCTCCATTGACAGTCTTCCTACAATTTTATCAGATCGCTCGTAATGAAATCGCTCATTTGCTGTAACAACGATGCAACTCAAAATTTGCAGTTTTTGAGTTATTAGTATAGAAAAAGCGGTTGTTGTCTAACAAAACTTTTCCCGTTAACAAAACCCGTTTCCCCAAAAATCGTGAATTTTGAGTTATATATGTCGTAGATGCAGCAAATCAGCGAAATGTAACGTATGCAGTGAGGGAAATATTTATATTTTCTTGTGAAAAAAATATAATTATATGATTGTTTATTTTGTTTGTTTTAATAGAATGTAAAACTTTCATATTTTCTATCGTATCGGCATGAACGTTTCAGTAACATACTGCTGAGATTTTCCAGATGAAAATGAATTTAAACACGGTATAAATCGGATTATTTTTAGCATTATTAGATAGATTTAATTATCTTGTACAGTTATAGAAATAATCCAATTTATACCGTATTTGAATTCAGTTTAATGTGGAAAATCTCAGCAGTATGTTACTGAATACTAAAAACATCACGTTTTACATTTTATCAAGACTGTAGGCCCTCCAACCGAGATTACAAGCCGCCGCCGAACAGCCCAAGTCCTCGCTGGTCGGGACCGGTATTGAGCCCGTATCGTGAACAGAGTCCTAATTTCGAGTGTTCGTTTCTCGCTTCTTTCTGGCCGAAGCACAGTGTTTCGCGTATATGGGCGTTCGGGACAAAACTCATAACTTCTGAACTAATCAGTTTTCGTCTTAAGTACCCTAATACTTTTTTAAAGAGAATATAAAAATGCATCGATTGGTGTATAAAAAAATATACAGTTACATTAAAAAATTTAAGGCGATTTTGATTTTTTAGTGAATAAAATGTTTTTTATTAATATTTAATTTTGCAATTTATTGTCAACTGTATACTGACTAACTTTTGTTCGAAACATTTTTTTATCAAATTATTTTTATCGCGTGTATCGCGTTTAACTGCTATTTTAAAACTGAAGACAGCATCCAGAATGGAAAATTCATGGTAGATATCGTATAAACATACGGAAAAAGAATATCGGATGTGTAGATTCACATAAGTGTCTTATGCTTTCGCGGGACACACGAGAGGAGCCCTAGCGACTACGCTAAGGGCCGGAGCGGTGAGCGTCTTAATAATGATTTTGGCTATATTTCGGTTTTGTGAAAATATGTGCAGCTGAAATTGACGTTAATATAAAGTTTAATGATCCCTGAATCAATATTCGAAAACATCACGGAGGTATTTTTTGGTGTTTTTTTTAAAAGTCCAATTGAAGTTGGTAAACATTTAACATAAAAAATTAGTACAAATTGTATTGTAAAAAACTGACTCGGCAGTTTTGAAGGTATGACAGTATTAAACACAACTTATAAACATCAAATGAAAAGCATAAATATTCTGTCAATGGCACGTGTTTGAAAAAATGTAACGAAATTTGTAATGAATTTCTAGTATCACTTTTGACAACAAATTAATAAATTCAGCAGAAGTTATGGGTAACATTGAAATCTACGTTCCTTTCTTAACATTTTAAGATAAAAGAATTTGTGGATCAAACACTTCGGATTCTTGACTTTTGTCCATTACGCGAAACACTGTGCGAAGGGGGGAGCGAGATGGGACGCTTTGCGTGCACGACGGGCGCGAACGCAAAGGACGGAGTGTCAGGCGTCCAAAAGACGGAACGAGACAAAATATCAACGCCTCGCCTGTCTCGTACCGTCCTCGCTCGCTTTCAGTGCCTCTCGCTCGCTCTCGCCTTCACCGGACAAGAGTGAGACAGAAGTGGTGGGGATAGCGAAAAGTCCACATCGTGTACACCAAACCGAGCCCGTAATGAGACAATACTGTAGCATCTTTTATTTGAGTTTATCCAGATATTATTTTTGCCCATCTCTGTTCTCCAGCCGCTTCGCCGTGATTCATCCAAGCCTCCGTGACGACAAAATAGTAATAGAGGAAATGCGGCAACAGCGCGATTCGACTCTCGATACGTCTCGGCAACTATGTCTTTCCTACATTTATCGGCTAGTTTGGTCTTCCACCGGTTTTGATAGTACAAGGCACGAATATACCGTCAGCGCCGGTGACCGAGAATCCTTGAAGCTTCATTCTGTCATTTCTCCAGTCTGTTTCAGTACACGATTCATAAATTCATTAATATTTTAACGTACGGTGATTATTAGCGCTCAAATGCATCAGACCACCCTGCACGGATGTCTACTGGAGGCAACTACAGTGTGATTGGCTCGAAACGCCTGATCCGCCTGGCAACCGTGACGAGGTCAACCCAACCCCCCGTGGTGTCTCTCCGAAGGCTTTCGACCCTCGGAAGGGTTGGAGTACCTAAGTGAGAAATCTTCGAATTCCTCATTTCTCATCAGATCTATGCGAAAGTGGCGCCAATGAATTCCTGGCGTTCTGTCCATTAAAATCATACCAAATATCATGCAAATCGGACTACTTTGACACAAGCTATTTGTATTCCTTATGTAAAAGTAGTCCGATTTTCATGACATTTGGTATGATTTTAATCGGGAGAACGCCCGGAATCCATTGGCGTCACTTCCCTTTCGATACGACGAAGAAAATAATTTCTTAATACGCTGTAATGGATATCTCACCCCTTGACTGCGAGGCGGCGACCTCAATTCGCTACGTTCGACCCAGGATTCATACCTTTTTCCGAAAAAAGCCATAAAATTCGATGGGCACTGCGGGGTGTTGTCCCTGCCCACGGGGTGACGTGGGCAAATTACCCTGTTTCTGTTTCAGAAATAAAATAATTCTTTATTCTTTATCGTATGGATATGGAAGTGTCGCCGATGGATTCCTTGTGGTTTTCCGATGAAAATCATGCCAAATGTCGGGTAAATCGGACTACTTTTACATAAGGAATACAAATAGCTTGTGTCAAAGTAGTCCGATTTGCATGATATTTGGTATGATTTTAATCGACGGAACGCCAGGAATTCATTGGCGTCTGTTACGTGAGGGCGTTAATTTTAAAAGAGACCGAGCGTTGAATCTTTTCTCTTCACGCAACGCTTAACGACTTTAAAAGATAATTATAAATTTTAAATAATTAGATTATTATTATATAAATCAGGAATAAATTTGAGGGCGGCCTTTGTCTACAACCCATACAGGTTGTCCAATCGGGATGTGGTATTTTGGTGGAGACTGGTTCGAAACAAAATTAGACGGATTTAAGTAAAATATTATCATGTATTACAAATAATCGCAAAAGGAAAATCAAGGTGGTACAAAAATGGGGAGTCAATACATGGGTTTCGATAAGAGTTGCAGATAACTCTTATTTACAAAAGCACGAATTGAACAATGTTGATCTGAGTTAAACGTAATATTTTACGGACGACCATTGACCGAGGGGAAACCCCACAACTCAATGAATAAGTTGGATCAATGATCACGCAGTGTTCTAATATTTCGATATGGACGGTTCAAGAAATTTTCGCAATATATAATTATACAAAAATATTCAGAATTCGCAGAACGGGATACAGTAACGTAGTGAAGAAGACTTACCGATTCGGCGCAGAGATTGTTATAGGTTTTAAAACGGCTTACTCTCAGTCTCTCTCTCTCTCTCTGTCTCTGTCCTTCTGTCTCTCTCTCTCACTGTTCGACCTGGAGGATCCCGCGTATGGGATGACAAAACGCAGGAGGGTCGCACAACACACCAATGTTGAAAAATTGTTCACAATGTTTTATAGTTAAACGCGAGAATGTTAATCAATCAATTGAATAAAACGGTTTAAAGCGAATAAGTTTTTAAAATGGTTAAAGCAAAAAAAAAGGTATATGTGTAAAATAAACGAGTTTTTACGGGGACTGAGTCCTTTCACGATCTCTAAGATGCACTGAAACTCCGGCTCAAAGACTATTTTATTAAATAGCGATGTCCCTCGGACAGATCGGCCACGCACCAAGCGATTTGACGGTAGACTGCCGTAAAATGGTAATTTTTGATTATAATTTAAAATGGTAAAAACGCAAAAATATATAAGTCTCTACGGGGACTGAGTCCTTCCACGATCACTGGGATGCGCTGGAACTCCGGCTCAAAGACTATTTCAATGAATAGTTATGTCCCTCGGACAGATCGGCCACGCACTATGCGACTTGTCAGCCGACTGCCCCGAGCGTTCGCAGGGTAGGCCCGAGCACTCGGGCCTTTGCACAAAGAGCGCCAAAATTGCTGACTCTGCACCTCGTGCACACGGGCCTAACCGTCGTCGCCTCGCACCGTTCCCAGCCTCACAGTGCTTAGGTTTTCAGAATGTTATCGCATCCGGCGTTCTAAGAACGTTCTGCAGTGTCGAGATTTTTGCATGGGAAAATGCAGTGGCGTAATGAATTATATAAAATTAAAATAATTCGGTTTGTAGATCATTGACAACTGATCGAGGGAAACTCCCATAACACGTGATGGTTGAATCAATCGTCGACATCTGTGAACTGACTACAATGAGGATATCGCAAAGATTTAGAAATGAATTTCGGAAAATAGCCGGCACGTAACACGTCACTTTCGCACAGATCTGATGAGAAATAAGAAATTCGAAGATTTCTCACTTCCTAATAGGTACTCCAACCCGTCCGAGGGTCGAAAGCCTTCGGAGAGACACCACGGGGGTTGGGTTGACCTCGTCACGATTGCCGGACGGATCAGGCGTTTCGAGCCAATCACCCTGTATACCCGCAAAAACTTCCTTCTTGCCGATTCCAGGGAGAAAGTTGTAATTTACGGTTTATTTACTACATCGCGTATACGCTGGGCCAGCGGAACCATTATGCAAGTTATGCGCTGCATAAGGGCGCCAGCGGAATGGGGCGCTAAAAAACTATATCGCACACTTAATAATAAAGCAATCCAACCCCCATATAAATAAAATGAGCACCCCGTAAAGACAAATCATATTAAATAGAAACCAGGTGCAAAAATTGGGGAGCACCAAAAAGTTTCTTGCATAAGGCCGCCAACTAACCTCGTGGCGGCCCTGCGTATACGTCACGCTGGTGCTACGTGGCTGCGGTACACCACTAGCGTCACCAATGGAGAAGCCTTTGAGCCTCATTCTGTTAAGTTTTCAATTCATAAATTCATTATTATTTCAACGTACGGTGGTTATTAACGTTCAAACGCACCAGACCACCCTACACAGATATCTACTGAAGGCAACTGGACCCGCAAAAACTACCTTCTGGCCGATTCCAGGACGAAAGTTGTAATTTACTGTTTGTTTACTAAACGCGTATACGTACACGCTTTTCCTAGCTTGTGTGAGCGTACGCACACATTCAAGGCCCGCTGAGACGGCAGCCTTAATTCAACCACCTAGTGGGTTGTGGGACTTTCCCTCGATTGACTGTTAGCTTCCTTTCAGCGTGTACCGCGTTTATTAAATTCTTTAATTTGTGTAATAATATTGCGATCGCATGACTTTCCTAAATTCTTCGTTTTGAAATATTAGAACTAAATACAGTATTGTCTCCCTATGTGCCCGATTTGGTGTACGCGTTGTGAACTTGTCGCTATCCCCACCACTTCTGTCTCACTCTTGTCCGGCGAAGGCGAGAGGGAGATGGAACGAAAGCGAGCGAGACACGTTCGCGTACGTCCGCCGCGCATGCAAAGCGTTCCATCTCGATCCCCCTTCGGCCAGAAAGAAGTGAGAAACGAACACTCGGAATTAGGGATCTGTCCTCTCTGAGTGCCCAACGCCGGTCCCGATCAGTGGGTACATACGGAGACAATACTGTACTTGCGTAAATATTGATCCAACTCACTTAGTGAGTTGTGGGGTTTTCCTCGATCAATTGTCGTCCATAAAATATTTGCGTCAAATAGTTAATTGCGACCTCTGAAACCGAATCGAATCCTTTGTAATCGGGTGTAGAATTTTACATATCGCGTTTGAGCTTTTATATTTTGTTTATCGCAAAACGGTCATATTTGTTGGTCATCTACGACTTCGCATAAATGCATGTAAATTCTCATTTTTGTACCACCTTTCAAAATCTTTCCTTTGCATATTTCTGTAATACTGAATTGTCACATACATCTTGCCTCATTCTTCTCGAACCAGTCTCCTTTAAAGTACCACATCCCGATCGGGCAACCTGTATTGGTTGAAGCGAGACCCCAAAATAATCCTGATTTGAAATAATCTACTTAAATTAATCTATTTAAATTCGTTAAGTGTTGCGTGAGAAAAATTAGACTAAACCGCTCGGTCGCTTAAAAATTAACGCCCCCACGTAACAGTATGTGTCTTAAATCGCATATGTCCTAAATTGTATGTGCACTATCTTCTGTACACTATTCTGATGTGTCCCAAATTGCATGTATAGTTTTGTACTGTGTCGTTTTGATATGGAGCCGTAAAATCATTAATTTCTTTGATGCTAAATTACTTTTATACCAAATAATCGTTATAGTTGAGTTATTCACAATCTATTAGGGGCGGCACGTTTTCGAGTAATCATAGAAAAAACGTCAGAATGTATAAAATTGTCGAAGTTATTAATCGTTGCAGATAGCCCTGTACAGCGCGGCGCACAGTGGGCCGGATTCATATATTTAGCGCCATTTGTGTCTTTTTTTAACATATCGGAATGAAATTTACGCCAAAAAATAAGAAAAAATTATTCCTTTCTAATGATGTATAATTTAATTTTTGGGAGATTTATTTGTTTAATTAATTTTAAATTTCTTTAACTTATTTGTGATAAAAAAATTGAATTCCGTTTATTTGGTACCTTATTTAATGCCCTTTTCAGTGGTGTAAATGGAATGTTCCGGAACTTATCATTTCCAAATTATAAGGAAAAGTCGAATAATAAATGAATGCAACCAAAAATCGATTTGTAGAAATTACACATCAATCTTTTGCGTTAAACATCATCTTCTATTAGTGTGTACAGTCGGTGTAGAAAGTATTCGTACAGTGATAGTTTTCTAGAAATAGCTTTATTTAAATACATCTATTTACAAGTTTGTAATACATTGACAAAGACGTTATATTCATTGAAGTTTCCTGAATGATCCTTGTGTAAACAAAACAAATTTAATCACAATCTTCGTCTAAATAAAATTAAAAAGTGAATAATTTGCAGAAAAGGACTCGTAATAATTATTCGCACAGTATCCATTTTATATGAAAAACAATTAGTAAATTAAAAAAAGAAACTAGTTGTTTGATATTTTAATATTTAGTGGGATGTCGTTTTGATTTTGCAACTGCTTCAAGCCTTTTTGGCATAGAATGATGAGACGTTATATTGGGTTTAGGTTTAGGTTTATTATTTTCCGCATTATTTACAGATGGCGTTTCAAGTCTCGACTTATTCTGCCCAATGAACTATCGTCTTTCTATTGGGCGGTATTTTATTCCACTCTTCTTGGAGTGCGGCTTTCAGACCTGGCTTCGATGTTATGTGATAATTGCGATTTTATTTCAAGATAGTCCCATAGGTGCTCAATGGGATTGATGTCCGGAGATTGTGGAGGCGTCGTCATGTACTTTGGGGTGTTATATAAGATTCACAGTTTGGTATTATAAGCAGTATGCTTTGGATCGTTATCCTGCATGAAGATAAAATTGTCTCCAATTCCCATGTTAGTTGCAATAGAGTGGAGGAGGGGCTTTCAATATAAACCCTGTGATTTGTAACGAGTTATTGTCGATAGGACGACGATCTTGCCCCCCACCACGCGCCCGACCGTAACGACGCGTGCCGCGCTCCACCAACGGTCTTGCCCCCCAACACTCGTCCGCGGTTCCGAGAATAGGCGCGAGAGGGTCACGCACTAATTGACTCTCTCGCTGCCGAAACTCCGCGGACGAGGATATATAAGCCGAGGGCATAGGCCTATTCGAGGAGACCGCCTAGAGCGACCGTACTGAGTACACCTCTCCCAGAGACCTCCTGTGCGATTCCACGTTCTTGTGCCGACACTCGTGGTTGCGAAAGACAAGCGCCAGTATAAGCACCAGTTCTCGTGTGTCGACAGACTGAGTCTCTGCGTATCATTTCTGAAACCTCCACGGTTCCCAGTGGGACAGCGTGAGCCATCCTCTGGACGCAGGCCGTCACCCGCTATCGATCTCCCGAACGGATCTATCTCCGTTCTCGAGAGCGTCCCCACAGTCTCCGATCCACCCACGGGTTGTGCCCACTGGGTGATCGGACTAAAGACTCCTCGACTAGGGTTCCTTGGCAGGGTTGGCCCGCCAGGACACCGAACGGCCAGACCGTCTCTCCCCTCCCCATTCGTCGCATCGTTACCGACCGTTCGAATCTGCGCCGCGATACGCGCCGCGATCCACACCGAACCTTGCGCCGCGATCCACACCGGGACCCGCGGTAGTTTAAGCCGTACTCACACTGTGTGCCAGCATAGACCTGGCCGGGACATTTTGTACTTCGAGATAAGAGCGAATAAATTGTCGTACTCTACCCTAGCCAAGCGTATATTCATTCGATCGGCAGCCTTGGACCACCGTCCTGAGCTGGCGATACGGTACCTCCACCGTCCCACCGGTAACCCCGCGTTTCACGGTTACAGATTCATTATTCCATCAATAAAATATAGAGACCCTACTCCAGCTGCACTCATGCAACCCCAGACTAATATCGAACCTCCGTCGTGTTTCACCGTAGGTCGCAAATTTTCTTTTCGGTACTCCGTATTCTTCTTTCTCCATACCTTGAAGTGTCTAGTGGACCCAAATACTTCAAACTTACTATCATCTGAGAAAATGACCCTGTTCCAGTATTGCATTGGTTTGTTAATGTGCTGCTTTGCAAATTCCAATCTTTTCTTCCGGTTAGCTTCACTCACGAAGTATTTTTTACGGGGTAGGGGAGACCGGGGCTAGTTGTTACAGGGGCAGGTTGTTACAAAGCAGTTTAAATTTTTTTCGCTTGCACTATCACTTCGACGATGAAGTGGCTGATGTGTTTCAACCATACACAGTTGTGTATGTTGTTTGTTTGTAGTCGGTTCATGCGTTGTCACTTTATTACAGTTTTTTGTGTTTTCGGTACTAATAGTAACTTTTCTCTTTCTACTTCAATATTTTCTACCGTACAGACAGATAAATGTATGCAAATTAATATTACTGCGTTTGAATCAGTGTTCCTTTAGCTACAGATTGGCACCAAGAACATAAGAATACACCAAACTGGTATGAACTTATAGCTTTTTATACACAATGGTGTCAACCGGGGCAAGTTGTTACACAAGACAAGGGGCATGTTGTTACATACGAAAAAGGACAAGTTGTTACAGAGGGAAAGGGGCATGTTGATACAAAGTGGATTCAGTGCATAGAGTGTAAAAAGTGGGCACATGAGAAGTGTGCAAAACCTAAAAATCACTTTTATGTGTGGATTAATTTGCGAGTCCCCTATGAAACGGACGACGATAATTAGTGCAACTGATTTCAGTAGTTTTTTTTCTTTTTAAAATACATTTTTTATTGTATATTCATTATAATAGATTGTTACCATTAATAACTTTACTTCTGTTCAAGAAAATATAATTATATTACTCATAATAAGCCTCGTTTCGTAAAATTTAATCCTGTAACAACTTGCCCCGCATTATGTAACAACTAGCCCCTACTCGGGGCACGTTGATACAATATGTCTCGACCTTCAAAATGGCTTGTTTCAAAGTCATGGTTTTCATTTAATTACATGCGATAGCGGTAATCGGTAAAGGAAAGAACGTACTTTAAGTGAGAGTCATTGATAATATTGAATATGGAATGCAAAAAAAATAAAAAATAAAAAACTGAAAAGTGTAACAACTAGCCCCGGTCTCCCCTACTCTACCGTAATACTCATTATTTCGTAAAAAATTACGCACTGTACTGGCACTTACACTTATGCCATTGTTATTCCTTAGCTCTGCAGCAATTTTTTCTGCACTTATACGCGGATCTTGCTTCACTTTGCGAGTAATTATTCGTCCATCGTTTGCATTCAACAGTTTTGGACGTTCAGATCTTGATTTATTTTGTACTGTTTTTCGTAATCCGAACCTATCAATAATGCTCTGAATAGTAGATCTTGGTCTATTTACAATGCGAGCAATTTCTGCAAGCGATTTGCACTGATTGTGTAAGCCAATAACAATTTTTCGATCAGTTTCCGTTGTTGCGGAACCTTTACGACCCATTATGAGAAATAATTGTAATTTTTGTACTGCTTCTACAAAGGCTGACCTCCAACTGACCGGCTTTGATATTACTCGTGTAACGTTCTCGAGACGTTGCCGTTCTTTACAGGAGATTCACAGGTAGAGCGGTTTACCTGTGAATTTGTGGGATTGGTTCGGATGGCGTGCGATTAAGAAATGAATTTCAAGTAACGGGAGTCCTTCTTTTAATAATTAGTAACGAAAGGTTTATTAAAAAATAAATGGTTTTAACTCTTGGTCCAAATAGAACATATAATACGACACTGAATATCGTTTTGGTTTCGGTTCCTAACGCTGAGTCGGAGTATCTGATACTCTACCTCCTCTTCCATTTTTCGGAGTGTTTCTGCGTCTTTGTTAGCCTTGATCGCCGTTCCCATCGTCGGAGGTGGTACGTTCCCAGTCCCGAATAGGAATATATATTTCCACGCGCGCCGCCGTGGATCGAAATGGGCGAGCCTAATATATGGTCGCCAGTCTACTTCAGGCATTGTTATTGGATGCACTTTCCATGGTATAGATTTTGACGGTGTTAAAGGGTGTAGCAGGGTAAGCATGGGCAAACGGCCCCCACGCCGATTCCTGGAGTTGTTATTTTTTAAACAATGCTCCTTGCCTGAAAAACTATTGAGTAAAGTTTTAAATCGCTACCCCCGCGTTTAAGGGTAATACGGGGGTAAATGCCCTTAACGTTATTATTTTTTATCTCAGTTACTACTTAAGATATTTGAATGAAAAAAAAACGAAAATATAGCTACTTACTAACTGTACTTCATATATTGTTTTCTAAATTTTAAATCTATTATTGTTACGTCCCGAAACTACAAAATTTTTAAAATCAATGTTTAGTTGCGTTTTTCTTTTGTTAGTGGGTGGAGTGCTTCGACAACGCTTAGCGTTCTGGGAAATCCCTAATCGAGCGCACTTCTGCTTACTGTATTTTATCTATGAAAATGGATACTCGGTACTAGGAACGTCGTCGTCGCGACGTTTGGTCGCTGCACTGTACCCTGAACGTGGGACTGTGCTGAGGCATCAGCGTAGTTCTCAGTAGTTCGTTCAAAATGAGCAGTGGTTCTTATACCTCGCGACATTGATTAAATGTAAGCGGCGGGGGTGCGTCTTGACAATGCATCTAGCATTCTGGTTTAACCTAATCGAGCGCATTTCCGACCGTCGAATCGTCGCATCAATGTAAAGGAGTGATCTGAGGGTGAGAAGCGTGACGACGAGAGTACCCTGTTTGACGCCGGTAGCGCATAAGTATAAAGTATGGAAGAATGAAGGTGAGAACACCTAATGACATCATGCAATGGTTGCTGGGGCATGATTGGGACTGCAGCATCAGCTTTTCTGAGCGGACCTCGCGGCCGGACGCTCTCGGGGGCGCGAAGCTGAAGTCACTCTTTGTCGTACAGTCGCGGAGAGCGTGACAAGGTGTCCGTGGATAGTAATTTCTTTTCTTTAACTTAAATCCCGTTTCGAGCCAGAGATTCCAAAGTTTATAGTGAATTGACTCATTCTTTCCACGTTGTTTGGGATTGGCCCAAACGGCCACGGGCCAAGCCGGCGCGGTTTCGCTACCGAAGCCGCGCGCATTTTAAACGCACTAAACGCGACCTGATCGCGGAATGATCGCGGTGATGCGATCGGTCGGGCCATCTCTTGACGCGCACCTCACCTAATTAGACAGCTGTCTCAGTTCATCGTGTGAACGGCTTTGTTCGCCGATGCGGTCCTCGTCCTGCTCAGGACGAGCGACTGTTGGGTGGGGTGCTGACGTCACAGAATTCGGCGAAACGGCCCGATCCATCACCGCGATCTCTCTTCCACGAATCGTCGACTTGACGACAAGTATTGCTCAGGACGTGCTTGCGCCTTTTCTGGAACGTACTAGATCTCCACTACGGGCTACTTGATTTGCAGATCTAACTGTTCGCGTGCTTTCGCTTTATTGTTAACTAAGTTCAGTGTTCTTTGTGGCTTAGACTTAAGTGTAATATATTGTTCAACCGTCCTGTAAATACAAAGTGACTGTGACCTTTCGTGTAACTTAACGACCATCTTTACTTAAAGACTAGCTTATAATCTAATTTAAAGCTAAACTTAAATAAACTCTCGAGCGTTGGAGCTCCGACGTTTCGATTCTGAACACACGTTAAATAGTGTTTTGTTTTAATCTCTCGTTTCTCAATTTTACAAAACCTGCGTTTTATATTCGCTTAATAATCTTGGTTAATTTTCTATGTTGCGTTGGGATCAACCTTCTGTTAGATCTCATTCCTTTTCGTGTTTGATTTTTATTACTATCTATCGCTATCATTTATAATAATCGTCAATATAGTGTGTGTGTGTGTGTGTGTGTGATTCTTTCTTTCCCAGGCACGGAAAGGCGTTCTATTGAGTACTGTTCAAAGACAAACAACCAAAATTTATACGTTTTAAAAGTATACCGATAAAGTGGGTGAGTTGCACATTCTTTCTTGAATATTGTAATACGGAATAACGATTGGCGAGCGTCATCTCATGTAAAAGATTTATTTTATGTGCTCTATTCGCAACTGGCGAATGCGGAGGTAACGGAGAGTCAATATTGGCATTAGTCAGTGTTCTGGGATTACCCTTGGCTCACCAGCCCCTCTAACTCATTAGTAAAAGAATAAAAATATAACTATTCACACTTGAACTTTACACTCGAGCAGAAGTTATTTAATGATAAACTAACTGCAACCTCACAATAACTCAGTGCGGGGCCTGTATAGGACTAGATTTTGTTTTCCCGATACCAAACAGAATTCTTCAAATTATTAACTAATAATTTGTAAGGTAACGCGCATAACATCCTTCCGATAGACCGATTTAGATACTAATTACTCGGACTCCACGTTTACCTCGTAACCGCGTTACATTATTAAGAGTAGAAAAAATAATTAATTGTTTGGGGGTGGTTTTTGGAAACAACCCTTTGAGTGACAACCTCCAAAAAAATTAAGAATAATACTCTATTATCGATCTATTATATAAAAAATCCTGGAGATAGTCGAGATGGTGGATCATAGTTAAATAATTTAAAGAAGATCATTATATTATAAATATGAGGGGTTTTGTGACGAGAAAGAGTACTTGTCGCGAGCCTGAGCACGTGTCATTTAAATGCGAATGGACGAAACGATTGCGGTTCGTTTGGGAGATCAAAGTGTGAAGGTGAAGGTAGCTGTGGAACAACGCGTATCCACTAAATACGAATATTTCCCGGATATTAAAAGGTCTATACTGAATTCATCCTAAGAAAAACCTCGTTCCGCGCAGGGATGATTCTGAGGAGGCGCTGATTGGTCCGACTCCCCACTTAACCACCTATGTTTTTCTCTGTCTTACCGCCTGTTACCTCTCGGTCAACCGTTCCGCAGCCTGCGTCGGACCCGTAGGCAGTAGTGGTGGCTGCGCAGATCGGTCACAAAACGGTATGGGCGTAAGGTTTTTCTTAGGATGAATTCAGTATAGCAGGTTAAGCATGGGCAAAGGGCCCCCGATTCTTGGAGTGGATATGATATTTTTTAAACAATGCTCCTAGCCTGAAAAACCATTATGTAAAGTTTTAGATCGCTACTCCCCGTTTACGGGTAATGCGGGGGTAAACGCCCTTATCGTTATTATTCTTTTGTCGGTTATTAGTTAAGATATTTAAATGAAACAGAAGCGACAAAATAGCTACATATTAGCTGTAATTCATATAGTAGTAGTTTTATTATTGTTCCCCTCAGGGTTACAATCTCCCTTATCCTCACCTCCATCCTTACATTTTCCTTAACCTATCTTAACCTTACTTAACCTTAACTTATCCTACTTATCCTACTTTAAACCTACTTATCTATCTATTTACATACTTATACATATACTATTTACAAACTATTTACACTATTTACACACTTCCCCGCTCTTTACAGAGGATCTCTCCTCTCGCTCTCTCGCCCGCTCGCACGCTCCCTCCCCGGACCTCCGCTTCCGCTCGGCTCTCCGTCCACTCCAATCCCTCAATCACTCCCCCGTTCCCCCACACACTCTTCTCCTCTCTTCCAACTTCCTCATCCACTTCTCTCCCTCTCCTTCGTCTCCTAGAACTTCCCCTGGCATCTCCTGCCACCCCTTTTCTTCCCCCCACCCCATGCACACCTCCCACACATGCTCCCACGTCTCCTCCCCCCTCCCACAAACCCTACACCTCCTCTTCTCTCCCTCCTCCCAGTATCTGCCCCCCTCATTTCACTACCCAGCCTGAACCTAGCCACTCTTTTCCATCTACTTTCCACCCACCCCTTCTTTAAATACCCCGGTAGCCGAAGGGCTACCAGGGAGAAGTCCCTTCACTCTTCCGTACCATATGTTATATCTGGCGCTCCCTATCCTTTCCCACCTCTCCTCCTTCTGCACTTTCCATTCCCTGCTCACCAATTCCTCTCCTCTTAGTCCCCCATCCTCCCTCATCCTCTCTATCTCCTCCAGCGTCCATCCCCTCCCCTCAAAAAACTCCTTCCTTTCCGTTTCCCACCCCTCTAGCACCTTTCCCTTCCTGATCCTCCCCTTCACCTCCTCCCAGCACCTCCTTGCTAGCTCCCCCCCCTGTCCCTCCTCCAGCTTCCTCTCGAAAGCCCATGCCCTCATCCCCGCTCTGCCCCTCATCATTCCCCTCTGCGTCTCCTCCCTCACCAGATACCCCGGTGTACTCCTTTCTACCCCCAACACCCACTTCAGGAACCTTTCCTGCATCCTCTCCATTTTTTCCCTTTCCCTCCATCCCCACACCTCCGCCCCGTACCCCACCACCGGCCATACTAATCTGTCGAACAGCCATAATCTTTTTTCCCAATCTTTTTCAAAGAGCCTCTTTCCAATCCCCCATACCTTTCCCATCATCGCGGCCCCCTTCTTCACTCTTTCCCCCACGTGCCCCTCTTACCCCCCATTCCCCATCAATGTGTACCCCAGGTACCTAAAACTCTTCACCTCTTCTAGCTCCTCACCCTTCCACCTCCAAGTCACCTTCTTCCACCTCCCTCCCCCCCTCCTGCACCTCATGACCTTTGTTTTTCCCACATTCACTTGCAACCCCTTCCCATCCACATATGTTTCCAACCTCCCCATCAATCCTTTCATTCCTTCCTCGTCCTCCGCTATCACCGCCACGTCATCCGCGTACGCTAATGCGTACACTTTTCCCTCCCCCAATTTTACCCCTCCCCATCTTCCCTTTTCAAATTCCTTATCTAGGTCCGCGATTAAAATTGTAAACAGGCTCGGGCTCTAGCTGTAATTCATATATTTTTTTCAAATTGTAAATCAATTATTACTCGTAGAAAAAGTAATTTATTTTTTGGGGGTGGTATTTGCAAACAACCCTATAAGTGACAACACCTTGTCGTGATAATCGCTTATTTGTTTGAACCTATCGAAGGTACAATCCGTACTGAGCCAGGCGTATGTTGCTGTCATTCCGATTATATAAACGCTGATTGCAAAAAACACCCCCAAAAAAAATTTTTTTTTTCTAGCCGTAATAATTCATTTACACTTAGGAAAAAATATATGTATTACAGCTAATATGTATCTATTTTGTCGCTTTCGTTTTATTTAAATATCTTAAGTAGTAACAGAAAAAAAAAATAATAACGATAAGGGCGTTTACCCCCGTATTACCCGTAAACGGGGGGGGGGGCTAAAACTTTTATATAATGGTGTTTCAGGCTAGGAGCATTGTTTAAAATATAACAACTCCAAGAATCGGCGTGGGGGCCGTTTGCCCATGCTTACCCTTCTAGACTCTTTGACGGCGTTGAACTTGACAATGTTCTTAGAATTTTTAATTTTTTTCCCGAACGGTTTGGCATTTTGATAAACACTTTTAATTTTGTGTATCGTCTACTTGGGACCGAATGAAGCCTAGTTGTACAATATTCCTTAAATACATATGGTTCTCCTTACGACGTATTATGACTTGAATCTATCCCCATTATTGACTACATACTCCCCTGAAATTTGCTGTCCTTTTCTGTTTGCAGTGCTACTCTATTTCTCTATGGTTCGGGAATGCGCGGTTTGTTTACATCGCGCCCCGGCTTGGCCTTGGTGCAGGATCGTCGTTCTCGCTTGCTTGATAGGGATACGAAGGTAGGTTTGAAATAAGTATGTGAGAATTGTTATATTTAGGAAATAAAAAATTTTATTGGGGCTGTGATTGCCCCCTTTCGTCGGCCTCCAATACATTTAGCGATAGCCCCAGTTCAAGGGCCTATTATTTTCGCTTATATGCATGAAAGCTTCAATGCATTCCTTGCATTGTGCCGCTACTCCCCAGTTAAAAATCTCCCGGGTGAAGATCATGCAGTATTTAAAGTTTATTAGATGTCTGCGTAGCGTGAGTAAGTGGCGGCTCGTGGGGGTGTAATACTTTGTGTCCGGTACCCTGGCCATTTGGGTTTTAGGTATATCATATCTAGCAGCATAATATACGGGTCTTCTTCTTCCTCGCGAGGGCGGTGAACCCACTTTTTTGTTTTAATTTTTCCCATGATATATTAATTTCTGTTTTGGGTAATGAAATTTTGTTAATGTTTTCCTGTGTTAATTTATTATATAGGTTCCTAATTTCGGTATGATAGGCTCCTTCGTTTGGAGGATCTGGCATTACCATCCCTAAAATGGTCCGTTCTGTTTTGGGGATTTCTATTATACTTCCTGCCTGGAGTGGCAGGGGTAAGGTAATTTTAGTTTGTTCCTTATTTATAAACTCCGTGCTTTTCTCACCCATTGGTTTGCCGTGTGTAGTAATGAATATGCCTGCAGTTTCCGTTCTCATCCATAAATGGTCTGCAATTTCTTTGACCCTACTTTGAATCAATTCTTGGTTACTTATTTTTGGTAATGCTCGTTGTCGTGACTGTATTTGCTGTTGTGATAATCCCCGTTGACGTGATGATACTTGTTGTCGGGGTGGTCCAGTGAATGTTTTGAAATTATTGGTGGAGTCTTTTTTTATTGTTACTGGTGATATTGGTCCGGTCAATGTTTCACTAGAATCTCGTGTGCAGTACTTCTTTCCCCTTATTGGGGGGGCTATCCTTCTTGCTGCTATTGCTATTACTGGAATTTATTTTCGGAGGTTCTCTATAGGTATGATTCCTTGGGACTTCAACGTTTTCGCTTATTTCCATGATTTGATCCCAATCATTTTCCATTATTTCTGTCTCGATTCGTTGTGGGCTGCGAGGATGGTTAAGGGTGGTTGGTTTAGGGGTTGACGGTGGAAGACCGATTTGTCCGGGGGAGGAGTGAACCTCTACTGACACCTGAATATTTTTAGTTGCTTCGAAACTGTCGGTGGATACCTCCATTTCCTCTGATTCCCCTTTTGGTGTGATTCCCCTCTTTTTCTCTACCGGTCTGTTTGACGATGTGGTTGTTGTGGTTTTATGTTAGTAGTATAGCAAAGCGAGTTTTAACCCAGGTCCTCTGAGGGGAGCGCGGGGAGGGGGGAAGTGAGGGCGCGCGGGGGGGGCGCGGCGGAGGGAAACATGGGCGCGGGGCCTGCGGGGAGAGGAAGACCGGTTGCGCACGCACGAGCCGCGGAGTGGGGGAAGCCACAATCGTGGAGGGGATCACTCCAGGCCGAGCCGCCGCGGAGACCGGGCCCACCGCCGAAAATTTTTTAAACCTAACCGGAGGGAGTGAATGACCCCCGAGAACTTTTTTCCCAGCGAGAGAATGATCTTGGCCCACCCCCAAATATTTTTTTCCAAACCAATATGCGACATACAGACATTTCCAACGCAGAGAAATAATAATTTATTTTTATTGGGAATTGTTTCGGACGATCTCGGGAAAGATCGGCGTTTTCGCACCGCGTCTTCGGAGGGTGGGAAAGAGATAGAGCATTACTTTAAAGCTAAATTCGAGAGAGGGAAAGAGACGGCACTACATAGTGGTACAATCATATGCATTCTAAAGCTAACAGTATTCTAAAGCGTTCTGATTTAACGTCGCGGCGTATCGCGCGATCGTATGTAATATGAGTCCTCCCCGGGACACCTGCATGTGATGATGTCATTCAACGATGCGAAGAACGCTCGAACGAAATAGAATTATGCAGTGTCTGCAAATCTTAAAATTATGCGGCGAGGAGGAAAACGGGTAAATAAAATGGAGACAATATGCGTTTAAGAATATATATATTGTTACATAGAATATAAAACTAGAATAGAAAATAAAAAATAGAAAAATATAAAAAAATATAAACTATTCTAAGGAGGAAGGTGGCAAGTGGGATGATGGGGGCGACGGAGGTGATGGGGGCGACAGAGGTGATGGGGGCGACGGAGGTGATGGGGGCGACAGAGGTGATGGGGGCGATGGCGGCGAAGACGGCGGTGATGACTGCGGCGAGCCCCAATCGCTGTACCAGGTGGGCGACGGCGCACAGTGGTGCCTTTTCCCGAAAAGCTGGCCAAAAGTCAATTTCTGAAGTGAATAGCAGCTTGTTGATAGTATGGTACATTTAATATATATACATCAGTGCAACAAATGCCGTTTGAAAATTTAAAATATAGTGGTCGGTTAATGAGATATAGGCTATCAAAGTTGGCGAAATTTCGTACTTTTTAGATGGCTTGAAAACGCTCGCACGTTTAATGTATCAGGCAAAGTTTATTTTTAAAAAATTCATATGTAACACATTTTACCATCAAGATACGTGTTATAAACATACATTTTGCACATGAGTAATGCAAAATATCTTTGAAGTTACTCTTGTACTTCCCTTCTCAAGATGTCCTAAATCCTACTCATATTTTAGTACAACGGAAGGAAAATAGTTACTTTATTCACCGAACTTCACTCAGTTAAAGGTTTCTTGACGTAAAGTAATATGTGAAGTATGATATCCAATTGTAAAATCTTGCGCATATTTGCGCCTTTTTAAGATATCTGCATTTAAAGTGCCTATTAGTATCTATCTACGCTCTCCGTGAACGAACTCTTTCAGGTCTGCACTTTTTGGTTTGTGGGAATTTTGTTCATAGACAATTATTAATAATAAGAGTTTAAATCTGAACTTCAAATTTTTTTAAACAAAATGGCGAATCCAATATGGCGGACATGTATATTAAAAAGTTGATAGATCTGCACGAAAATTGGTATCCTATTGTTTTTCGGGTCGCTGATTACGAATCTGAACTTCAAAATTTTGAAAACAAAATGGCGAATCCAGTATGGCGGACATGCATATTAAAAATTGATATTACTTGTGCTTTCTGAGCTTTCATTTACATTTTCTTGGTGACATACTACCATTTCGAGTACCTTCAGAGGAATCTTTTTTTTTGCGGTTTGGAATAGCATCGGTAAGAGTAATATAAGGGTCAGAGTGCAGCAATAATCGTTGGAAAATATCCTGATTCGTCCTTTTTCGGGATGTCTTAAGATTGTAACCCTTCCTGTACAGCTTACACAGTTTGTGACATGATTCCAGGACCTCTATCAATTTTTTAATATACATGTCGGCCATATTGGATTCCCCATTTTGTTTTCAAAATTTTGAAGTTCAGATTCGTAATCAGCGACCCGAAAAACAATAGGATACCAATTTTCGGGCAGATCTATCAATTTTTTAATATACATGTCCGCCATATTGGATTCGCCATTTTGTTTTCAAAATTTTTAAGTTCAGATTCGTAATCAGCGACCCGAAAAACAATAGGATACCAATTTTCGTGCAGATCTATCAATTTTTTAATATACATGTCCGCCATATTGGATTCGTCATTTTGTTTTCAAAATTTTGAAGTTCAGATTCGTAATCAGCGACCCGAAAAACAATAGGATACCAATTTTCGGGCAGATCTATCAATTTTTTAATATACATGTCCGCCATATTGGATTCGCCATTTTGTTTTCAAAATTTTTAAGTTCAGATTCGTAATCAGCGACACGAAAAACAATAGGATACCAATTTTCGTGCAGATCTATCAATTTTTTTAATATACATGTCCGCCATATTGGATTCGCCATTTTGTTTTCAAAATTTTGAAGTTCAGATTCGTAATCAGCGACCCGAAAAACAATAGGATACCAATTTTCGTGCAGATCTATCAATTTTTTAATATACATGTCGATCATATTGGATTCGCCATTTTGTTTTCAAAATTTTGAAGTTCAGATTCGTAATCAGCGACCCGAAAAACAATAGGATACCAATTTTCGTGCAGATCTATCAATTTTTTAATATACATGTCGATCATATTGGATTCGCCATTTTGTTTTCAAAATTTTGAAGTTCAGATTCGTAATCAGCGACCCGAAAAACAATAGGATACCAATTTTCGTGCAGATCTATCAATTTTTTAATATACATGTCGATCATATTGGATTCGCCATTTTGTTTTCAAAATTTTGAAGTTCAGATTCGTAATCAGCGACCCGAAAAACAATAGGATACCAATTTTCGTGCAGATCTATCAATTTTTTAATATACATGTCGATCATATTGGATTCGCCATTTTGTTTTCAAAATTTTGAAGTTCAGATTCGTAATCAGCGACCCGAAAAACAATAGGATACCAATTTTCGTGCAGATCTATCAATTTTTTAATATACATGTCGGCCATATTGGATTCGCCATTTTGTTTTCAAAATTTTGAAGTTCAGATTCGTAATCAGCGACCCCGAAAACCCCCGACCACCAATTTCTGACAAAATTGTAGTACGTTTAAGGGTTTTGCCGCTTTTTTTGCGATTTGGAACCACTGTGCGGCGCCTAGAACACACACAAACATCGATATAATATTAGTATTTCCCACATATTAAACATGAAGCACACTAAACAATGTATTGTACTACATACCTGTGGTGATGGCGATGGTGGCGAGGGGGCGGCGGCGGCGATGGCGGCGGCGACGGCTGTGGGGACTGCGGCGGCGACGGCTGCGGCGACCCCCAGTCGCTCGACCACGTCGGTGACGGTGGTGGCGAGTTCTAAAAAGATAGAAACCCACGATATAATATTTACACAACCGCCTGATTTTAATTTCACTCGATTTAAAAGGTTAAACGCGATAAATGTTAAAAATATTGATATGTACATACCTCGGGGTCGCACTCCGGGGCAATCCATCTAACTCCCATTATTGGTTGAAAACCCGTACGTTCAAATTCGAGTGTCACCTGTCACAGTTTGAATGCAACTGGTCTCGCTACATCTCCTGGCCCTCCCATCATGAAATGAAGAAGTGTGTAGCTTGCAAAGTAAGATTCCTTTGTTCTTCACCATCTTCATCACAGGCCACCTGCATTTTCGCTGACCACCCTCTCCTTATTCATACACGTCTTCTTCCCCTTCTTCTTTGGTATATCATTCGACTAGATCACACCACTTTCAACGTGAATCGAACCACTTTGAGTATGTATCGAACATGCATCGAACGTGTATGGTACCACTTCGAACATATATCGAACGTCAATCGTACCTCTTCGAACGTGTATGGTACCACTTCGAACGTGTATTGGACGTGTAATGAACCACTTCGAACATGCATCGAACGTCAATCGTACTACTTCGAACGTGTATCCAACGTGTATTGGACATGTAATGAACCACTTCGAACGTCTATCGAACGTGTATGATACCACTTCGAACGTGTATTGGACGTGTAATGAACCACTTCTAAATAATTACAACTATTGTCTTAATCTAGCATACATCACATGTAGGAAATTAGGTTGGGGGAGGGTGAAGAAAAAACATTTTCACATACATTAAAAAATTGATTATATTTTATGCATTTCTCTGGTGTTTAGACCACCAGTTGAATATTGTAAATACATTTTGCATGGCACAGTGTTACGCGTGTCTGCCACATCGCAGAGTATTAAGGGGGGAGACCACTGTCTCGATCCGAAATGTAAGGGTGTTTTCGGGAATTTATTTCAACCAAACAACGCAAGTAAATCAATTTATTGCTTAGTATAGTCAATAGTGTATATATCGAAGGGTAAGAAAAATTTTTTTTTAATCAAATTCATAAATCCGTTTTCTGTATACACTTCGTCAAAATTTGCGCTCCGGAAAAAACATGCTAGTCGCGTTGACAGTCCCCAGACCATATGGTTCATCGAAATTAAAAAAAAAATAATATTTAGAAACTAGAAGCCTGCCTCTATTACGTGACGATCGAAAAATGTCAAAATTGTAAAAAATAACAAAATAGCGGACCACTGAAAAAAGAGTCATGTTTTCGGGGTACAAAATTGGGGAAATGTTGCTAAAAAAAATAGAAGCAGATCGAAAATTGAAAATGTCTGATCGTCACGTAATAGCGACGGGTTTTCCGTACAATAAATGTCCATGATCATGCCAATTGGACATATAGTTTTCTCTGTAGACTGTCAACGCGGTTGAAAAATGTCATTCTGTGGAAAACGCGTTCAATGTTCCGCGTGGCTCAGTCGCGCGTTTGACACCGCTTCACGAAAAACACCATATCTCCATCAATTTTGCGAATTTCTTCATAAAATTTGGAGAGAACATTCTTGAAACATACGTCTTTCAGAAAATATAAAAAAAAATTTTCAGATTTGAGACAGTGGTCTCCCCCCTTAAATACATTTAACTTATTTAGAGATTTGATATCCTCGTAGTCAATATCCAGCGTCTCAATGCCCACGCCCGCTCTCGTATTTTCATCCAGGAAATCCGCAAGCCAGTCGCGTTTCTGCAGCCCTTTAACGTATACGATATGGGATGTGTCATCTTCTTCGTCGATCGCATCAGCTACAGCTTTCGAAATTAGCCTGTTAGCCATACTGTATGGAACGTCTCCATCGTCCCAACGTAGTCCATGATGTTTTGCAACCAACCATCGGATGCTTGATTTGTCGGATTTTGTAAGAAGATATTGAGGCATCGAACTCTCAAAAATATAGTGCGAGAGAATTGTCCCGTTTTGTAGGACAGCCACTTCCTTGACGACAAATCTTCCATCGACGATGAACCCTTGCAGGCCAACAAATGTTGGCACGACCAGTATCGGTACAATTTAG
Source organism: Andrena chrysosceles (assembly GCA_963855975.1). Lineage (NCBI taxonomy): Eukaryota > Metazoa > Arthropoda > Insecta > Hymenoptera > Andrenidae > Andrena > Andrena chrysosceles. The sequence continues at coordinate 21,031,597 of OY979768.1, read as the reverse complement.
AGGTCCGTTCGCTTTCAAGACAGACGGGAGAATGCAGTTTTTCTCGCAAAGCATCTCAATTTTCACGACGAAATTTTTTTGCGAATTTGACACAGTAGCAATTTAATTCATTTTGCGCACCACGTTTGTCAACGGATTGTATTCAACCACCCGATCGTGCAAAATCAGACAGTAGGCCGTAGTATTTACCGGCACATTCTCTTTACACTCGAATTCTATGCGCACATCCACTGCACCATTCTTGATCGACTCATTTTGTCGCGAGCAATCAATTACCACGAGGGGGCCAAATTGTAAAAATTCAGCCACGGTGAATAATGCCTCGTTGCAACTATGTCCATAATACGTTTTACCGAATTGCGTATACATATGATACAAGATGGCATGCTTATTCTGGTCAAAGTCCAAGTTCATGTCATCGTATGGGTAAAATTCTGAGTTGAGAAAAAGTTTTACATTGGTCAATTTACAGTTGTTGAACTTAGTAACGTCTTCGCTCATCACATTCCTTCGACCAGTCTGAAGAGCAAGGATCACGCAGCGCGGCTTCTCCAGCTGTGCAGATGCCTTCACGGCCCACGATTGCTTGGTCGTGCTCTGTAAGAGAGGATACTCGTACAGATCCCACGATTGAAAACAAATGCTCAGGTTTTGTCCACTTTCCAAAGTACGTAGCAACGATAGCTTATTAATGTCGTTCAGCGTCATATGAGGCATCCGCCATTGTAGTTTAAGTAATTCAATTTCTGGTTCCAACATCGGTGATCCTATCAGAGCATTGTTGTCGTTGCGCGAGCGTATTAAAATCAATTCATGGCGCGAATTAATAATCATGCGTTTGTAGTTCTCGCAAAATCCCAACAAATATTTGAGCGGGACACAAAAATTGAAATGATTTTTCACTATTAGCCCATCGCGTCGTTTCAAACCCCATCCGGCATTCTCCATATTTTTGTCTTCGTCAGATGTCACCGATACATATTTTTTAAGCGTGCTTGTTATTCCAACGTTTCTGTTGCGATCAATCTCCACGCCATTCAGCTCGTATCGAATCTCATCGAATAAGAACGCCACGCAATTATTTCCTAACATCACCGTTAACGCATCATTTGGCTTATTTATCTTCAATTTCCCCTCCACATAGAGGAAACTTTCACACGGCAATGTGTATAAATCCTGCTGCTGTATCGGTATTCTTATCTCATCGCTGTATCCAAACGTCGTGTTGACGTATGGGTTGTATGTGTGAGTCTCGTGCTTGACGATGCGATCATCAAACGTCGGCTTCCCTCCAATGCTTAGAATATCAGCTATTTTTCAACTTGAATGCGCACAATGAATCCCAAAGATTTCAAAAATGCAATGTTCGCAGCACTGAGACTCTTCTTTTTAGCGTAATCAGAGCTGTTGCAGTTGTTGTTGTTGTTGTTGTTGTTGTTGTAAACAATTTCACTTGGAAGAAACGGGTTTCTGGAGTCATTCAATACAAGCATTTCTTTCGCACCACACGCATTATCGTCGTCGTACGTGCAGTCTGATGGTAATCTCTTCACCTCGAAAATCAAGCAATCGTCCGTCTTAATCCACAACGCGTATCGTTAGATCCGTAATGACCCGTGCGATGATTGGAAGGTAAATGATCTGCGCGGGCGTTTCCGATATCTTATATCCTGGTGGGACTCTCGGAGAAAATTCGTGTATCGTATGTACACGCCTCCCATTGTTGTACGCGCCAGCGGTCACGCTACATTCTATACGAATAATGTTCACGTTCATGATATTAATTGGATCGTCCGATTCGTGCCACCGTCCTGGTTCTAATACCCGATTCGTCGAGAATCCCCATAGCGATCCAATGTTATTGGGCTTTGTAAAATCTACGGCGAACCGGCAGTACAGTTCGCTTTTCACAGTGTTGTTGTTGGGGCGCAACACCAACATCGTTGTTGTTGTTGTTGTTGTTGTTCTCATCGGTGCCGCCGAGATTTTGAGGATACCGCTCGAGTAATCGCTGTTTCAAATACTTGGCAATAGCGTCTAGTTCGTAGGAGCCGTGGGGAATCGTAATGTATTCATGTATGGTGTCGGCACCGTTGCTGTTTTTGTTGTTGATGTCATAGTTTGTGGCGAAGTAGAATTTATCGTTGCTCGAGTCGATGTTTGGTATCGTGTGATAAATTTCAAAGGTTGTTAGACGAAGCTCGTAATCATCGTCGCTCAAATCTATGGGTGGAAAGTAGCTCACCGCGAGGGTGCTACTCTTGCCGGTTAGAGTGAATGTTAACAACATATTCCGAGCTGTACGACTGGACTGGTACTGAATCAGAATGGCGGGAAGTCAATCCTTAAATTTGGTGTCAATCGTTTGTAGAAAACGTAGACATAGTTGTCCACAATTGCTCTGATTGTACTTCTGGTAAGACGTACGATTGTATTCAATTTTAACAGCATCTGTATCCAGATATTTGACCAATTCCATAGGCGGCCGAAGATTCCCAAAGCTGTCGAAATATATTGCTCGACACCCTCTCTTCGCATACGCCACGTAATGAGTCCCAGGTCCCTCGACATGGTCCAAATTTACGATACCGCTCTCGTTTCGACGTACTCCTCCGACTGGTAACGCGTTACGCATAAAAACACCTCTAAAGAATGGAATACGCATACGTTTTGCCAACTCCTCCAATTGTGTGTTACGTATGTGGAATTTTCCCATACGCCGCTCTCAACCATTTTTCGAGCTCGCGTCTACGAAGGGAAAACGCCCCAAAATCCTTTTTGTTTATCACATACCACTAATGGGGGTCATGATCTCGACAATCTGGATAACGACCATGGGAACGGGAGTGACACGACGACGACCCCGAAAGATCTCCTTATATGGAAACTTCTAACGAACCCCCACTCATTTTCGGGACTATACAGGGTGTCCCACGGTACACTGGACAGCGCCGTAGCTCCTAAAGTATTGAAGATAAAAATATTTAAAAAATAGGGAATTGCATGGTTCGAGGGGGCTAATAAATTAGCCCGGACGAATTTTTTTTCGATAATTATTTTAAAAAATACGATGATCAAGTTCGGTTTTTCAAATGGAACTATTTTTTTTGAAGTCCTGAGTTGGTAGTGCGTTCCAAGACAAATTCAATAAGCATCAATGTATACACTTTATTTCCACTGGTTTTTGAGATATTGCGCTTGCAAATTTACTGATTTTCACTGCAAGAAACTCCTCTGGAATAGCAAGGACCGGGGACGGTCTTACTGGCGCCACGGGTGGCACTGCCTGTTGAAATAGATACATACCTGCGAAAGGTCTACGCCAGGCCCAAAGGCTGGACAATTCTTTTCCGTCAGAAATGCTACTTAGGTAGGTACATCTGCGGTATCGAGAAGCGCATCGTTACTTTTATTTCGCACTTGCTTCTAGGCTCGGATAGCCGGTTCGTCTGGGAGGGATGCAAGTTGGATTGATTAGGTTCGGAGGAGTGAAAGTTGCTAGACTAAATTTCAACTATAGGGAGCAGATTGTATCAGAACCAATCGGATTTGCACCCCTCACAAACGGCTGCACTCTTGAAGAGGCCCTCTTCACAGCAATACCTTCTCCCCAATGCCCACCTTCTCTCGCACGGAATACGTCAACGCATGGTTTTGTTTTGATATCGAAGCTCATGTTTATACTCGAGAGGACCACGCGTCGACAGCGGGCTACCCCTTTTCTTACCGTGTCTCTCCACGAGGAGTATTGCCGATGGATTGTAGAAGCGCAGATGTCTGGATGCCAGTTGTTGAATTCAGGAGACGATAGAAACACTTTATTACAAAACACACATGTACTATAATTAAAGTAAATCGTATTCCTCTCGGGCCGGAGTCGCCCGACGTTCGTCAAGAAGATGCGGCCTGGTACCCCGTGGCGAGGACAACCCTTCGCAGGGTCTCGCTCGATTTTTATGACTTTTACCGGAAAAAGGTACGAATCCTGGGCCGAACGTAGCGAATTGATGTCGAGCCGTCGCAGTCGAGGGTGAAATATCCATTACAGCGTATTAAGAAATTCTTTTCTTCATCGTATCGAGAGGGAAGTGACGCCAATGGATTCCTTATGTTTTTCTGACGAAAATCATACCAAATATCATGCAAATCGGACTACTTTGATAGAAGCTACTTGTATTCCCTATGTAAAAGTTGTCCGATTTACACGACATTTGGCACGATTTTCATCGGGAAACCACAAGGGATCCAACGGCGACACTTCCATATCCATACGATAAAGAATAAAGAATTATTTTATTTCTGAAACAAATACAGGGTAATTCTGGAGGTGCGCCCGTCGCCTCGTGGCGAGGACAACACCCCGCAGTGCCCATCGAATTTTATGGCTTTCGACCCTCGAAGGGTTTGGAATATAATTAAGAAGTGAGAAATGTTTAGGATTTCAAATCTTTGCTTCTTTTCTTTGTCGTATCGAAGGAGAAAGTGATGCCAATGCATTCCTGGCGTTTCGTCGATTAAAATCATAACAAATTTCATGTAAATCGGACAACTTTTACATAGAGAATACAAATAGCTTGTGTCAAAGTAGTCCGATCTGCATGATATTTAGTATGATTTTCATCAGAAAAACATAAGAAATCCATTGGCGTCACTTCCCTTTCGATACGATGAAGAAAAGAATTTCTTAATAAGTTGTAATGGATATTTCACCCTCGACTGCGGGGGCTCGACCTCAATTCGTTACGTTCGGCCCAGGATTCGTACCTTTTTCCGGAAAAAGCCATAAAAATAGGGCGAGACCCTGCGAAGGGTTGTCCTCGCCATGGGGTACCAGGCCACATCTTCTTGACGAACGTCGGGCGACTCCGGCCCGAGAGGAATACGATTTACTTTAATTATAGTACATGTGTGTTTTGTAATAAAGTGTTTCTATCGTCTCCTGAATTCAACAACTGGCATCCAGACATCTGCGCTTCTACAATCCATCGGCAATACTCCTCGTGGAGAGACACGGTAAGAAAAGGGGTAGCCCGAGTATAAACATGAGCTTCGATATTAAAACAAAACCATGCGTTGACGTATTCCGTGCGAGAGAAGGTGGGCATTGGGGAGAAGGTATTGCTGTGAAGAGGGCCTCTTCAAGAGTGCAGCCGTTTGTGAGGGATGCAAATCCGATTGGTTCTAATACAATCTGCTCCCTATAGTTGAAATTTAGTCTAGCAACTTTCACTCCTCCGAACCTAACCAATCCAACTTGCATCCCTCCCAGACGAACCGGCTATCCGAGCCTAGAAGCAAGTGCGAAATAAAAGTAACAATGCGCTTCTCGATACCGCAGATGTACCTACCTAAGTAGCATTTCTGACGGAAAAGAATTGTCCAGCCTTTGAGCCTGGCGTAGACCTTCCGCAGGTATGTATCTATTTCAACAGGCAGTGCCACCCGTGGCGCCAGTAAGACCGTCCCCGGTCCTTGCTATTCCAGAGGAGTTTCTTGCAGTGAAAATCAGTAAATTTGCAAGCGCAATATCTCAAAAACCAGTGGAAATAAAGTGTATACATTGATGCTTATTGAATTTGTCTTGGAACGCACTATCAACTCAGGACTTCAAAAAAAATAGTTCCATTTGAAAGACCGAACTTGATCATCGTATTTTTTAAAATAATAATCGAAAAAAAATTCGTCCGGGCTAATTTATTAGCCCCCTCGAACCATGCAATTCCCTATTTTTTAAATATTTTTATCTCCAATACTTTAGGAGCTACGGCGCTGTCCAGTCTACCGTGGGACACCCTGTATAAACCCTTTGGTTTCATCCCTCGTTGGTTCAAAGCTATAGAGTCACGCGTAAAGTCACGTCGTGTCACGCTCGTACAGAGTCGGTTATATCCAGCAAGATCGGGCTAAAGTCTCCATCGGAATCATAGTTAACCTCATAGAATCCGCGAGTTCGGTTTATATTCTATTTGGCACTTTGAAATAGCCACTCGTACGCCCCGCATCGCCAGTGCGTCAACACCGTGCAATTAGTGGTAACATACACATTTTATTTAATTATTACTCGCGACACTTACATTTGTACAATAACTAATTATTGAATATTCTTATGGTGTTCACGTGTAAATCGAGTCGATTACGTTAAATCCATCTTTTACCCAGCGATCCTTATAATATTAGTAGCACTCACCCACCGATACAACTTTACCGCTCGAGTTGTATCAATTTTAATTAAGAGTTACGAGGCATTACTAACATTTCCCGGGACTCCCTGATTTCGCATCAGGTTCGTTCGCAACCCTTTACCAAAACAAGCCATCTTCTCCAACCCAGTGGCTCCCCGATTCCGCATCGGGTTCGTTCACGAAAACTCACCCTTCGTACGGCTCCCTGATTTCGCATCAGGTTCGTCCGTATCCTACAGCTCCCTGATTTCGCATCAGGTTCGTCCGTATCCTACAGCTCCCTGATTTCGCATCAGGTTCGTCCTCACCGTCAATAATCCTAGCGGCTCCCTGATTTCGCATCAGGTTCGTCCGCGCACCTAACTAACAAATTCATAAACCGTATTTCTTGGGAAATACCCTTCTCGCCTGCCTCTCGCGTTGCCGCAGCCCGGGCTCGTAACATGTGCATCGGTAGTTACGCCCGCGGGCATTTTTATTTTCTTTTCGATGTTTTTTTTTCGTTTCGATATTCCCTGTCCACGCTTGTACGGTACGAGATAAAGTCCGCGACCTTTTATGGAGCGATTATGATGTTGCATTTCCTGCAGCTGATGTTGCGCCGCCTTATTATCGTTTACCGCCTTGGCGATCCCCGCCGCTCCACCAGCCAGTGATCCGAGAACACCTAGCAGCGGGAGAAGTGGTAATATACCACCCCGTTTTGCCACCGGAAGAATCCGCTTTTTCGGTGCTCTCTTTGGAGTCCTTTTGCGCAATTTTGCTTTCATCCCCATTCCGATTTTCGTCTTGGCCTTCTTAGCTGCCCAAACAGCCGTAGCAGCACCTCTTTCACCCAGAGTCGAGTCTCGCGCAACGATGCTTTTTCGCGCTTTGTCAGCGAGAGCGTTATCTGTCGCGTGCCTTTCGCCGACATCGCTGCTACGCGAATACGCAATATCGTATTCGCGACACGCTGCATCCAACGGATTGATGCCTTCATCCCCTCTAGCCAATCGTTTTGCCAGATGAGTTCCCGGGTCGCAACATAGCCTTTCTTTACTCTCGTCGGCGACATTCGCCACAGATTTTAATCAATGGTGCTGGACCGTCGATATGTGTTCGCTGCCAAGGGCGATTATAATGCTCCAGACACCGACGATACTGCTGAACCTCAGAATCGGCTTTTATATGCTCGGGGAGTCTATCCCACAACTGATCAATGTGTCTCCCAAACTCTCGGAGTAGAATAACCTTTGGTATATATTTCAACTGCTCAGTGGTTATGTCTCGAATATCACAATTATCCGACAGGACCAGAAGCATTTTGAATACTGAGCTGTCGTGTTTCGGTGTGGACCTATAAATAGGGCGCGCCACCGCTTCGACGTATCAAAATCATTTTTCACAGTTTGCGGAGAGGATGCGCTTCGTGCGACAACCTGTAACGATACGCGTGACAAATTTTGACGATAAATCACGAGTGATGTCTTCGAAAATAAGACGCAGACATGGTAGCATGCTACCAAACACTATCCGCTGCGTCATTTGTGGTCCATCAAATTGTGGAAAGACCAACGTACTGGTGAGCTTGTTGGAAAGTCCTCACGGCGTCCGCTTCGAGAACGTGTATGTGTACTCCAAGTCATTGCAACAGCCGAAATACCAGTATCTGGAGAATTTATTGACTCCGATAGATGAAATTGGCTACTTTACGATTTCGAATAACAGTGATGTCATCTCACCGAGCGAATCGCTTCCGAATTCCATTTTTATCTTTGATGTCGTGGCATGCGACAAGCAAGATACGATAAGGGAATACTTTGCAATGGGGCGCCACTCGAACGTTGACTGCTTCTATGTCTGTCAGACATACGCAAAGATTCCCAAACATCTTATACGCGACAATGCCAATCTGTTGATTCTGTTTAAGCAGGATGGTACCAACTTGAAACATGTGTACAACGATCATGTAAATACTGACATGTCTTACGAGAATTTCTGCGCTTTGTGTCATAATTGTTGGCAACGAGAGTATGGTTTCGTGGTAATAGACAAGGATAGCGCGATGTCCAATGGACGTTATAGAAAGGGATTTAACGAGTTTGCCGTACCTTGAGATGGTCAATTGTCGTCAACACGTCGGTGGGAAAGCAACGTCTGCAACAAAATGATGACTGATATCAATACTCTGGAGATTAAGGATCGCGAGAAAATAGCGAAGGAAATTGCAAAAACCAGCGATTCCATTCGCCGGAAACATCAGGCTTTGAAGACTGGCAAGATGGAGGAAGATGTCGCGTTGGAGAGATACTTCAAACCTATCGTCGAACACCTAAAACATATTGCGGATAATACTGCAGCGGCAGAAGCTCGTGAGCATCATGACACATCACCACTGATGAGCACAAACGTTGAAGGGAATGAAACATTAACGCCTAAAACAAAAATCCATCCGAAGGGGAACACATCGCGCAAGGCAAAGAGGAAACGATACATGTCACCGGAATATTCACCCATAACCTCAACACCAGTTCAATCGAAGCATAAACGACGGAATGTTACATCAAATGAGTCTCCCGTTCCTCCCACACCAATAAGTACATTTCCCAGTGTGCGATCGCTCTCAGCCATTGATGACGACGTTTTCGAAACTAGTTCCAATGAGTCGTTTGTAACATCTATTAGACAACAACTTCAAAGACCCGAGGAACAAGAAACATTTCGCAGTCATTTCGGTCCGCTGGGGCAAAAATACATGAGCACAATTATAAGTGGTGATAGGGATGGAGCAATGGACTATGTGTACGGCGTATACTTTAGCTGTAGTTGAACGATGCTTGGGGATAAGGCTTTCGATATAGACAAGGATGATAATATAATCATAGATGGTGTAAAATACAGAGGAACACCCGGCCTTTACGAACTGATTTTCAAGAGAATTCCCGATAATGCTGCATACACCGATGCCGATAAACAAAAATACAAAAGTATACTGCTGGCGACGAATGCCCACAGACGCGGTCATGGTGCTAAAAATCCCATATTGGGCAACAAGGGGTACAAGTACAAACATGTAATTGCACCGCTAATCCTCCGCGCATCAGCTAGTAGGGCAGGGAAAGGTATAACGGTGCCACGAGCCATGGTTGTAAACGATAACAAGATCGATTACGTACACTGGGACGATCCCAACGAGCTGGTGGATTGATTGCGTTTCCTTGAGGCGTCGCGTCAGGCGGGTAACAACTGTCACGATCCCGAAATTCTATCGATTGTCGAGGAACTCCGCGAGGTAGGCCTCATTATATAAATTAAACCGCACACCGATGATGTGCACTGTATGCATCGAGATGCCGATCAATAAATTTGGAGTAACGCTCGAGAAGAGTGGAGTAGCTAGAATGGACTATTACAAATGGAGTGGTTTGCTTCGAAATTACATGCGAGATAACGCTCTTTGCGTGGTTGGTGCCGACTTTGATGCAAAATCACACAAGATACGACGCGTAGCTCAACCGGTGGTCGACACCGATGCCGTCAATAAACTATACATGGAAAAGAGCATTAAACTTTTGAGAGAGCAGCAGGAAGAATTAGAGAGGATGCTGGTCGTGTTTCAAAGAGATATGCTGACGCTGCAAAACAGCGTTCAAAAGATATCGCAGGCGTCGATTTCTACTCCACAGCATCAGCGCTGCGAAGGAGAAGCGTGCGAGACGATTGAACTTGTCCAGAATTTTCTCGGTCCGATGGGGAGCACTAAATGCACGTGCCCGATAATTATCGCATCATTCGTGTCAAACACCTCTGCGATCAAACATGCAGCCATTATCGAAATCCGAGAGTAAAGAAAACCACGGTCGCAAGAAGCTACAACTCGTTGAGGAATTGCATGCTCCAGCTCGAAGACATTTTCCGCGGAGGTGCGTCATAGTGCATGGATACGATGATCTGTGGCAAGCTGACATTGTAGAAATGCGTCCATACTCGCGATTCAACCAGGGTCACCACTACATACTCACCGTCATCGATATGTTGAGCAAGTATGCATGGGCGTTACCGCTCAAGACTAAAAGTGGTGCTGAGGTGACTAAAGCGTTTGCAAAGATATTTAGAGATCGATATCCGAAAAATTTGCAAACCGATGAAGAAAAAGAATTTTACAACGCCGATGTGCAGAAACTCTTGACAAAGCATGACATTAATCATTATTCGACGTATTCGGTGATGAAGGCTTCCGTCGTAGAACGTTTCAATCGAATTTGAAGAACAATATGTGGAAACTGTTTACGCTGAATGGAACCTATAGATGGACCGATGCGCTACCAAGTCTACTTGCAGAGTATAACGCACGAAAACATAGAACCATCGGAATGCGTCCTTGCGATGTTACCCCTGCGATCGCCGATAAGCTGCTAGCCACCGTATACAGCAACATAAAGATCGCTGCTCCAGCGAGATTCAAGTTGGGTGAGTTTGTGCGCGTGAGCAAATTTAAAACCATATTCGATAAAGGCTATACGCCGAATTGGACAACGGAGGTGTTCAAGATAGCCAAAGTACAAGCAACGAATCCCGCGACGTATCTGCTGGTCGATTTCTGTGGAAAACCTGTTGCCGGAGGATTCTATGAACACGAGCTGCAACGCGTCACCGATCCTGATGTATATCTAGTGGAAAAAGTGTTGCGTAGAAAGGGCGATACGGTGTACGTCAAGTGGTTGGGATTTGATAAATCACACAATTCATGGATAAATAAAAAAATGTAATGAGTGAACAATTTTATATTGCGCAATAATTCCCCCTATTTATATGAATGTGTTAATAAATACAATAATAATAATTTTCTATACATGCGCGAAGAATTTTATATTATACAATAATTCCACTATTTATAAGAAACGAGTTAATAAATACAATTACAATTTCTATTTTATAATGGGATATTATAATGACCCGAGGGCAGAGTGTCGGTCGAATCGGCTGCGATATGCCGCTTGTCGTCGTATGGGCTTAGAGCGATTTTAGATTCCGAAATGGTGAACACTTTATGAAATTTAGACCATACGGTCTAATGCATACGCATGATTGTCTGCGAACCATTTCGATCTCCCTATGCAAACATTGCGCGTAGTCGTCGAAAGTTATCGTTCTGGCTAAGACGTTGGTCTTGACGCCTTTCGCCTTTTTCGTATCTTTTTTGCCGTCTACGCGCAATGCATACATTTTCGCTCTAAGACCTCCGAATTCGGTCATTATCGCACCGTTATCTTCGTCCTTCATCAGCCCCGGAACCTTCTTATTTACGCGCGGCATATTATATGGATTGTCGGTAGGATAATCGCTTGTGTCGAATCTATCGATATTGTGTTTCATGGACTCGTAAATATCATCGCATTGAATGTGATAAATGAGACTATCTGTGTCGGTATATATATATATATCTGTGTGATATGTCTAGAATGCACATACCCACGTATATCGGTTTGTTGAATTTCACCTCGAGTTTTCGCAATTCAACAGCTATTAAATTTTCCGAAAAAACACTTCTGCTGTGGAAATTCGGTTTCGCGATCATTGCCTCCGCGCCATATCGCCCTTCCCAATGTGTCAAAAGTTTTATATCCACATGGTTTCGTACATTTTCCATAGTTTTACCGAATACCGCGTTGCTCATCAATTTGTACAAATTTTTTCAAAGTCGTTTGTCGCGCTTGTTCTAAACCGTATATTGAGTTCGATGTAATCGCGGAGCCAGGGAGATTGAGCGAATTGAAGCACGCGGTGTATCTTTGTAATACGAAGACCGTGACGCGTGCACTGCTGCAGGTTGCGGTAATGGATGATGTAACGCTGCTTATCGTATACCGTCGCGAGTAACTTGTCCTGCCTGCTGCCAGGTGGTTTGGCACGCGTCGGGCAGAACGGTAGATCGGCATGAGCGTCGTGCAGACGTAGCGAATATTCCAGATCTACCTCGAGAATGAACCCCGTGGGCGAATCGACACCGATTGAAAACACGTCAAAATTTGCAGCATCTTCGACCCATCGAAATTTAGCGTATGGTAGGGGCTGACACATTGCTCATCCATACAAATTGTTCACATCAAAGTACATCAAGTACGATGACTTTTCCGATGCGTCGTAAGATGACATGTACTTGTTATTGGCATGTGCATATCTTCCGGAACATTGACTTAAACCCCCACGTATACCGCGTTCGATAAACATAATTTTAATAATTTAAATTGCACTCCGAATGTGCTGGGCCTCTAAACCGTCCGGACAGATGGCAATTATCGTGGACTCGTATATCGCTAGCCTCGAATGGTTCTTCGCAAATATGACAATGTGTTGCATTGTAAAATGTCGACAACTGTTCGGGAGTTAAATCATGCATTGGAACATTACTGGCCAGAATGGGTTTGACGAAGTTTGCAAAATTTTTCAATTCGTTTACGAACCACGAAACACAATCCGCGTCGCGGCGACATCGATACACCAATAACGATGTAGTACGAACAATGTACATAATATGCGACGCTATGCACATTGTGGTGCTGATACGCGCATAATTTATTTATATCACCAATTTGGCGGTTGTCCTCTGTTTTCTCGATGATGCACTCGAGATCTGCGTACACCACGAAGGGGAGTCGCTCTTTCCTGCAGTGGTTGCTGAAGCTGAGCAAATTTTTGCTTTCGCTGGGCAGCAGAATGGCGCAGTCATTCATTTGCCCACAGTCCACTGCATGGGTCTCCAACTTCGCGGCGGATCCGAAGTAGTGCATGCATCTGTAAACCCAAAATTTTTTATTTAATTTTTTTCGCAACACATTTCAATATTTCATAAGTTTATATACATACCGATCACAGATGAATTTCTTGGCTTTGTTCTTGCTCAGCTGTGCGCTCACCAGCCGGGACAAATTCTCGATCCATACAAAGTGCCCTACATCGCCGTGCTCTTGATTCGGTGTGTAGAGCAGGTTGACGTGTTGATCCCTCTTTTGGCTGGTGAGGCGCAACGGAAAGACCGTCGACCCTTTCTTCGTCTCCGCCTCGAAGGTCTACACATTGACGGAGATGTTGTTGACCCGTTCAAACTTCCCGATATGCTCCAGGGACATTGGGAACTCAATGCCCTGGAGATTTAGCACAGATGTATAGTGCGGGTATGAACTTGAGCGATCGGGATGTCTTTCCACAGGATGGAGAGCGGCGACCACTGCCCACGCGAAACACGCGTTGTCCGGGGATTGCACATTGATCGTTGCCTTCTTCAATGACAATTCCTGCGGCTACTGGATGTGACACCCGGCACGCAGCGGATTGTACTTGTTGACATTGACGGTCAGATTCATGATTCTCGTCAATGCCCATCTGCTGTCGCGTTCCTGAAACTCTTTCAACGATGCCAGGGTGGGTTCGACGACGCATCTCTGGTACCACTCCTGCAGATCGAATGTGTCGAAGAGTCCGCAGTTTCGGGTGTTGATGCTTTTACAAGCATGCTTGTCACCGGCCACAAATTCACCGTTAAACACAGTGTTCACTTTGAGGTGCCGATGTTTCCTCAAAGCACCCCGCACATGCTCCAGCACAATGGTCGCCGTATCCTGGAGGAAGTTGCGCGGCTCGATATACTTTGAATTTAGCACTGCACCAGTTAACACGCGGCTATCGAAAGCTGTGTCTATTTCGCGCCACAAAAGTCCTATGCTAGAATGTCCGGCACCTTCATGCACGAAACGGCCACGCAACGAATGTTTTAATCCTTCGAGCTGCGCGATTCGAGCAATCAGCGATTGCCGAACACCGATCGATAATCGCGGGCGTTTCACGCGGCTGTGTTCTTCCAACGATTCGATGCACTCGTTGCACCGTTCTTCCCACGCGAGGTGTTCTTCTCGCGAAATCAATCGTGCGGATTGATCCAATAATTGGCGGATTACTTGCGCGAATTCTCCCATGGTCGTAAATGGAATGTAATATGTCTTTTCCACGCAACACGTTGCAATGCTTTGAGGCTTTGTACAGTTTGGAGCGCGCTTTTATGACCGGTGTCATGATTTGCGATCTCTGTCTTACTCTTTTAGCGTACCCCCTCCCTCCAATGCAAAAACGACGATCCGACCCAACATGGTTCTATGCAGATACAGTTTCTGCTGATACAGCAAAATTCTTTCTATGATTCACGCGTATAACGAATTAGCGCGCAAAAGTATTATATTACATTCAACACGTGTCGAGACTTTTATCCTTGAGGATGGGGCTCAAGTTACATACGATCTTTCGATATGCTGCGACGTTAAGATTGAAACACATTATGGAAAAATTTGGTAGCTTTAAAATAAACTGCTGTGGTGGGGGAAGCAATTGCACCTCTATTTAAGCCAGTCTCCCGAACGCTATTCAATCAATCGCTCAGTAGCCTCAGTGACTTTCGACGGAACAAATTGTGCTTTGAAAAAAATGTGCAGTACCAGTGCCGAAGGAAACGTTGAACGCATGAATTATTACGTTCCGATCGTGCCAGATGATGGTGTAGCTCAATGCGGGGAGGATACGGTTGCTTGGTAAGGCTTAATTTTCACATCTTCTCAAAATTTGTTTATGTTTATTCCTAATACGAGCGGACACTTTCATAGCTTTGATTGTTCTCTTAGCCCGCGCCGAACATCGCGGATCATGGTCAGAAGATACGCATTAACATCCATGGGCAGCAAATATTTGGAAATTGGAATCAGAGTACGGCCTACGATCAATGTAGAAATTATTCTCGGCGACAATCGTGGGATGTATCTCACGTTACCATATAATACATGGGGTGTGCTATGCAACAATCGTGATGCTATCGAAGAACGTTCACGAGTACCTGGATCACCTTCGATGCAGATGGATCAATTAATGATGGATTTTTGTGATATCTATAATTCTCCGATTGTAAAGATGATGCTACATAATAAGCCACTGTATTTCAAACCGGAAACAGTATCATTTTTATTAAATCTTGAACCATGTATAGACTATGTGTATCCGCGGCTATATCAAATTAGAAGAGATGTGAAGATGAAATTTGAAACTTTTGTTAACGTGCTACAACAGAGCGATGTTGCCTGCGAAACATTAGATGTGCGTCGTGCTGCTAAAATCATATGTGATAGCGAACATTACTGTGGGGATTATCATGTAAATTGCGAACTGGTAGTATGCGCCATCAATGATATTCTATCTGATGCTCGTGGGAAAAAATGTTAAATTACCTATATTCTTATAATTTTAAAATAAATTACTTAAGCGTATATTTTTTTCTCCATTTTATTTATCCATCGTCCTCCTCGCCACTTAATTCTAAGATTCGGCGTTTATTTCGTTCTTCGCGCTGTGAAAATGACATCATCACATGGAGATGCTCGGCGAGGACTCATATTACACACGATCGCGCGATACGTTGCGGTGTTAAGATTGAAAATCATTTAAAAAAAAAATGGTAGCTTTAGAATAAGATGTGGTGGTGGGGGGAAAGCAATTGCACCTCTATTTAAGCCAGTTCCCGGACGCTATTCAATCAATCGCTCAGTATCCTCAACGACTTTCGACGGAACAAATAGTGCTCTGAAAAAAAATGTATACCATTGATGAAATACTCGCTGGGTGTGAGGATTGTTTCGTTCCGATCGTGCGAGATGACGGTGTAGCTCCATGTGGGGAGAATATATATCGTGACCGGTAAGGTGTAATTTTCACATCTTCTCAAAATATTTATGTTTGTTCCTAATACGAGCGAGTACTTCCATAGCTTTGATTGTTCTCTTAGCCCGCGCCGAACATCACGTATCATGGTCAGAAGATACGCATTAACAACCATGGGTAGCAAATATTTGGAAATTGGAATCGACGTAGGTCGTACGGTCGATGTAGAAGTTCTTCTCGGCGACAATCATGGAAATCATCTCATATTATCATGGCATACATGGGGTATGTATGCCAGAGATATCCTATTCCATCGTCGTTTGTAATTATAGCATTACCCATTAAGATTTTGGGGTGTACGTCTAATTTCGGCACGTATCCAGTTTGTAGACCTTGATTTAGGATTTTGATTGGTATTTGATATCTCATTCGAGCAGGAATTTTTATTTCCACGTTTTTAAACGGAAGTAATTCGTTTCCTATCGCGATTCCTTGCCTCCTGCTTGTGCACGAACGTGAAGCTTCGATCGTTCGCGGATTAGACTAGGCTTAGATTTAGATTAGATTATAAACTAGTCTTTAAGGATAGTCGTTAAGTTGAAACGTAAGCTCACGGTCACTTTGTATCTACAAAACATGTACACAATATATTACAATTAAGTCTAATTTATTCACAAAGAGCACTGAACTTATCAAGAGACACGGAGTGTATCTATTACGCCACGACTCGCTATCCAGTACCCTGAGATTTCCGAATCTCAATAACGGCTGATCCGATTAGATTTTGAATGGTCTTAATGGATAGTCTGGGTGCGATTTACATAAGAAAGTGTCTTCGTTTTGTTCCTACGTGCCTTATGAGCTGAGATATTTCGACGCAAAGTTGGAATTTGCCGATTTCCATGTTCTGAATTTCATCGTCATCGTCAAGTGTAGGCAAGAGGGGAACATGAAAGGGAGAAGAAATGTCTCCAATATGCACGTCGTTCATTCGATGAAGGTGTCGGCACTTTCGGCCAATCGCGTAACAAATAGTCACGTGACAGCCAGACAGAGAGCACATCTGACGAGATAAACGTAACGTGTCAAACCACCATATTATGGTTACCATATAGGTTAAACCTGTCAAGCGTGAAATAAGGAAACTTTTTAAAATTTTTGAATCACGAGTTTTTGCACCAAATAGGACACTGAATTATTGTCTCAATTAACAAGGTAAATCACCAAAATTTTTTAATAGACTATTCATGTAGAGCTTATAGAAACGGAGGGGACGCACAGACTTGAAAGTTGTCCAGAGAAGGTTTGACAGAGAAGCATCTTCTTTGACACAAGTTTCTACAAAATAACATATTGTTTATACCAGCAAACTATTTTTACATTAGAGTTTTTATGTAAAGGTTATAGAAATGAAGGGGGCAAATAGGATTGGATAGAAATAAAAGGGACGCACAGGCTCGGAAAGAAATGAAGGGGAAGCGCAGGCTTGGAGGTTGTCCGGAGAAGGTTAGATAGATGGAGAAGCATCTTTTTTCGCACAAGTTTCTGGAAATTTGTCAAATAAGGTAAATCGATAAAATTTTTCAAGTTAGCGTAGCATTAAGAATTAAGAAAATTATGGCGTACTGCGTGCAGTATAGAGTAAGTCACATTAGTGAAGAAAGTACGCTAAAAATGCATCTCCCTTGATACTTTCCAATTTTTTATGAATTATGAATTAAAATCCGCAGTAGTTCCCACGCTATTCATTAATTTTTTTTGTTTCCATTAACAATATTTCAATTCACTAATAAACATACTAAATTAATTTTATTTCAACACCAATAAATTGTGCGTTAAGAATATTAGATGTCTGTTTATTTTTGCTAAATTACCATTAGCATTTAAATTTCCTCCAACAAGACTTTCTGCGCTCTCATTTTCTTCGGACACATTTTGTAGTCTCTACACATATTATAGCAAAGGGCCACTCTATTTCTATATGTTCTACGTTAAGTTGTAACTAAAATGTGGTTTTTAATATATTCAAAGATAATGGAAGCAGAAGCGAAAGAGAAATTAACCCCACTGTACAAGCAAATGAAAAAAACAAGCACATTTTCATGTATAATTAAATTTTAGAGTTTTAAGAAATATGTATATATAATTAAAATCGAATTTTATTATGAATATGGAAAACTATAATTTAGAGAAAAAAATAAATGGGACATAGTATTATATTAAATAAACGATTTTATTCAGCATCGATCCTCTGTTTGCTTCTTGCATGTTTGGTTTATATCTGAAAAGTCAAATTTAAACCAATTCCGCCAATCTAGTTCGGGTAGCTAGTCACTTCACGATTTCCGTATATACACAATATCGAGGAATGATTCGTTACGTAATAGAAATAAAAAAATAAAACATTAAAGGCGTTTTCAAACAGAAAAGGATCACTTTCGGCAGCATAAAAGATTGCCATGGAAAATGTATAATTTAGAGGAGAAAAAAAATGATTGAGGCATAGT
Organism: Andrena chrysosceles; assembly: GCA_963855975.1. Classification (NCBI taxonomy): domain Eukaryota; kingdom Metazoa; phylum Arthropoda; class Insecta; order Hymenoptera; family Andrenidae; genus Andrena; species Andrena chrysosceles. Next base: position 21,013,230 of record OY979768.1, on the reverse strand, counting down.
ATTATATAGTATGAGGGATCCAATGTAGAGCCCTACGTTATTGGCGAAGGAGCCGGGCGATAGCGAAACGTATCGAGGCATTAGAGCATATAAACATGGAGGAAGCATGTAATGGGCGAAAACGTAGACGGCAGTAAAAAGAGAAAAAAAACATGGGGGACACCTGTAAGATTCGCGCAATAGATGGCGCGTGTAATGAGGAAATTAGATACGAGGTGCGCTCATCTATAGGGCTTCGATGTTAAGCGGGCTGAGAGAGCGTCGCGGAGAGACAGTGTGTAACGATGGTCACAGGAATGTTGATCAAGTAACCACGTGCGAACATTATAATTATCCTCTGTGTGATTAGAGTGAGAGCATCGCTATTTCGTCAAAAACTAGCGGTAATCGAGATTCCGGTAATCTGTCCGCATTATCCATAACTTTAGCAAATCGAGTGTTGTGGCCAGAATGTCGACTTATTCTTTGGAGGGTGTAAGGCTCCGACGACACAATGTCACACTCCTTGCAGGTTATTAAACCCGCAAGAGTTCACTAATTTCTAATGGTTAAATTAATGGAAGGATAGTGGTGAAATCAAATTGACACTGCAGCGCGTAACAAATAACACTTAAATATATTCTCTGTAATAATGGCAGAAAAGATGTGTATAAAAGTTAACGTCGTTAGAGTTTTACTACGCGCGTTTCGTTTCTCCGAATGCTGGACGCAACTCGGAGGTGTTGATCGTATAGAGTTTTAGTCGTATCTGAATCTTTTTGCTGGTCTGCCCCTCCGCCAGGTCTTCGAAACTCTTGCAGGGGTGGGTCTTGAATGGTAAACCATTGCCTATTGGTTAATACTGACGACAGTATTGGGTGACGGAAACGCATCGGGAAAAGAAAGTTGGTTCCCACGAAACGGAACCTCTCGGCGCGACCTTGCCTGTTTGTTTGTCCGGAGATACGCGTTCTCGACTCGGTCAAATAGCCCTAGTCCTCGGAACGGCTAGTAAATTACTGCATCCCAAGACGCTAGGCCCGGACCGACAGCTCAAGTGCTTGCCACGTGCGACTTGACGAAGCACAGGCTTCCAAGATATACCTCCAGTTTGATACTGACAATTTTCACGCTCAACATGCCGCCCCCTCTTGAACGGTCACGTTCAATAACCCTATAGAAAAACGCGTACATACAATACTTTCCACGAATCTGGTTAACCTTGTCCCTAGTCTATATGCATCGCACTAAAATTGTATTCGAAACACATCGTGAAACAATACGAAAACACGTGCACACGTCATACATATTATATATGTGATACAATAAAACATACACCACACAAGAATAAAGAATGAAAACATAATCATGTCACAAAGCATGCCGACACAACACAAATAAGGTGATAATGATAAATAAAACTTGATCACTCAGATCGACTGAGGGTAATCGATTACAAACTAAGGTTACATAATGTTCTATAAGCTAATAAGCAAAGGTAACGTCTTAATTATCGTTTACAGGTAAGGGACTTAATCTCTTAATGCTACGCTTATATTCTCCGTTTAAGGTTCTCACAGTCGCCACTCGAACAATACCATCCTCACCAGGATGAGTAGCGACAATTCGTCCCATAGGCCAACACAACGGAGGTGTGTTGTCTTCCTTCAAAACTACTAACATTCCCTCCGTGATCTGAGTGGTTCGCTCATCATGCCATTTCTTCCTAACAGTCAGCTCATTCAGGTATTCCTTATACCATCTTGACCAAAAATGCTGACGAAGTTGCTGGATATGTTGCCAAGATGAAAGTCGACCTGTTTTGACACTTGTAAGATCGCACTCAGGAGTGCTTGTTAACGAGTCACCTATTAGGAAGTGACCAGGAGTTAATGGGATGAGGTCGTTTGGATCGGAAGATAAAGGAGTTAGCGGTCGAGAATTAAGAATGGCTTCTATTTCCGCAAGACATGTTGTAAACCCTTCATATGTGAGTACAGTGTTTCCCACAATACGCATAAGATGATGTTTCATCGACTTGACCGCAGCCTCCCACAAACCACCAAAATGGGGAGCACGCGGCGGAATAAAGTGCCAACGCACGTGTTGATCTGATAAATATTTGTGGAACTGGTTGTTAGGATCTTGTGTAAGAATTGCGTCATGTATCTTTTGTAATTCACGGCTTGCACCAACGAAATTCGTTCCATTGTCACTATATAAGTCGGTACATTTTCCCCGCCTAGCAAAGAATCGTTTCACTGCAGCAAGGAAGGCGTCCGATGTCATATCACTAACGAGCTCTAAATGCACTGCTTTAGTGCTGAAGCATACGAACACCGCCACATAGGTCTTGACTGTCTTTGTGTTCCGAAGTTTCTTCTCCTTGATATGAAACGGACCGCAATAGTCAACCCCGGTTATCAAAAACGGTCGATTCAATACGACTCTGTCCCTCGGAAGTTGGCCCATTGGATATTGAGGAACTATGGCCGCGAGTTTATGACACGTAATACATTTCCGAAGGACAGATTTGACTGCCATAATACCGTTAATCGGCCAATACACCTGACGTACCGCGTGCAACGTGTCTCGCGGTCCAATGTGACCGTGTTTTATATGAGTCTCCCGGATTATTACCTCCGTAATATAATGGGTTTGAGACAATAACAACGGATGCTTAACCGAGTAGGACAGGAGTGAATTTTTCAATCTACCACCCACTCTCAAAAGCCCATCTTTATCCAAAAACGGACATAACGCGGCGAATCGAGTTCCACGTTTCGCGGCCTCATCATGAGAAAGATCGTGAATTTCTTTCGCAAATACCAATCTCTGCAGCAACCGAAATATTCGAATATGTGCATGTGTTAATTCTTCAGAAGTGAGTGGCCCTACACGCTTTGGCTTATGACAAGTATTATAATAAAATCTAAAACAGTACGCAGTAACGCGCTGTAAAAGCCCAAATGAAGAAAATTTCTTCAACAATTGACCATCCGCATTGGTCATTGCGTGTAATACTACAACCTTTCGTTTCTCGGGAACGTGTATAGGCTGCATGTCAAACTGCGGCCAAGTGTCTTCTGACTGAGATAGCCAACCCGGTCCGGTGAACCAGCTAGTTGCCGTAATGAATTCTTGGATGTTGGACCCCCGTGATAATAGATCTGCGGCGTTATGATCTGACGGTACGTGTAACCGCTGACTTGGGGCACTATGTTGCTGTATCTGACTAACTCTATTTGCAACAAACGTCTTGAGTGTATGGGGTGCGGTACGTATCCATTGCAGCGTGATCGTTGAATCCGACCAAAAAACTACTTTTTCAAATGAGAGATTTATAGCCTTGATGATAATATTGTATAATTTGATCAGCAATACCGCACCACATAATTCTAATCGTGGCAGTGACTGAATTTTCAAAGGTGCGACCTTTGATTTTGACGAAATGAGTTGTGTGCTGTACCTTTGGCCATCACACGTCGTACGAATGTATATACAGGCACCGTACGCCTGTTCACTAGCATCGCAGAATCCGTGTAACTGCAGATGTATGTGACCACTGGAAATAACGCGCCTTGGAATACGAACGCGCTGGATTAAGGGCAATTTTGACTGGAAATTAATCCATGCTCCATAGATGTCTACTGGAACGGACTCGTCCCAGTCGAGCTTACATTTCCAGAGACTCTGCATCAGAATCTTAGCCTGCACAATAACAGGACCTAGTAACCCTAAAGGATCGAAGAGTTGAGCAATGCGTGACAGAATGCTACGTTTGGTGACCTTCTGCAAAGGTTCTACCTGCTTAATGGTATACCCTAGCACATCCCGTTCAGCAGTCCAGTATAACCCCAACGTCTTTTTGCCATCAGACGCGTCTAACACCATGTGATCATGGACACTAGCATCCGGGAATGACTCGAGTAAACGCGGCTCATTTGACACCCATTGTCTGAGTTGGAATTCTCCCTTCGCGGCTAACTGGATCAACTCATTCCTAAGATCAACTCGTCCAATGAATCCGCTCCCGTGAGCATGTCGTCGACATAAAAATCCTTATGAAACGCATTTGCAGCTATTGGATGGTTGTTAATCTCATCGTGCGCTAATTGTTGGAGAGTTCTGATAGCTAAAAAAGGAGCTGACGCCGTCCCGTACGTGACCGTATTCAATTCGTACGTTTTTATCGGGTGATTAGAGTTTTCGCGCCATAAGATCCTTTGAAACTTTCGATCTGCTACACATACATTGACCTGTCGATACATTTTTGCTATATCGGCGGTTAACACATACTTATGTAACCGAAACCGCGTGATTAAACTAACCAGATCATCTTGGATCGTTGGTCCTACCATTAAAGTGTCATTCAATGAAACTCCGGATGATGAACTTGCCGATGCATCGAACACCACCCTGACCTTTGTAGTTAAACTATTGTCCTTGACTACGGGATGATGAGGCAAATAAATACCTGCGGTGCTTTTGTCTGTGAGTTCTGTCATATGACCTAACCGTTCGTACTCTCTAAGGAATTCGACGTACTGACTCTTGATAACATTATTTTTGTCGAGAGACCGCTCTAAGGACAGAAATCGTTTTAATGCTATCTGATGTGATTCACCAAGCTTGTCCTTATGATCGTTAAACGGAAGACTAACCGTGTATCGACCGGTCACCGCGTCGCGAGTCGTATGAGAAGTGTAGTGATCCTCACACGCCTGCTCTTCGGGAGACAGCAAACTAACGGAAGGACACTCCTCGAGATTCCAAAATTTATGCATATCCGATTGGAGATCGTTAAGAGTTAAGTTGCAAGTAGCTGATTGAATTGATGGCTTATCCGGTATATGTCCAACCACCATCCAACCGAACGGAGTTTTCTGCAACCTGGTGCACTGATTCGCGAGAGCTATTCGACCAACGCAAATCAAGTCCCAGAAGAATTGCCCACCAAGAATTCCGTCTATGTTACCGGGTGTATGGAAATCTGGATCTGCTAAATGTATTCCGACAGGAATATTCAATGCCTTCCTATCAATTGTGTCGTGAGGTAAGGGTTGACACACCTCCCGAACTATTAAGAACGTTACATTCTTTGAATATCGCGAATTTCGTGATCTAATTTGTGCCCGCGTGATTTTGGTACTAGCCGATTGCATTGCGTTGGTGCCACAATGAGGGGTATTGACCGCTTTTGTAGGTAGATCGAGTTGTCTGCACATTCTTTCCGATAGAAAATGCGATTCGGCGCATGAATCTAGTAGCACCCTGCATTTATGAGTTTTTCCGAACCGGTCAACGATGTCGATGACCGCCGTACACAAAATTACCGTCGGTCGAGAGTTTACTGCCGAACAGGTATTGTTTACCTGTACAGCTGCTGGTGTGGGAGTAGGATCTACGTGCAATAAAGTGTGATGCCGTTTATGGCACCGTCGGCAGGTACTCGCCTGACAGTCTTTCACTGAGTGGTTTGACCGTAAACAATTAAAACAAAGACGTTTTTCTTTTATTAATTTTGATCTGTCTGGCACGGACAAGCTCAAAAGTTTTTCACAGTTTTGCGAAAAATGTGGCTCTTGACAAAAACTGCAGAGTATCGCGTGCTGAGTAGCATGGATTTGAGTGTTTGATCGTAAATCCTTTCCCGCGGGTTTATTACGATTTTGGAAACCATGACGGTTTCGAGCCGTTCCCTGCGCTACGACTGGTGCCGCAGCAGGAGCCACGGCAGAAGGCACGGCAGTGGGTTCCCCCCCGCCGACGGGTTCGATGGTCTGATACCGATCGTGTAAAAAATCAAATAACTCCTCTACAGTAGGAAACGCAGTGCCACGCACGCGTTCCTTCCACTTCAGTGTGGATTCTTCATCCAATTTGGAAACTAGCAAATGAACAAGCACGGTATCGGCAGTAGGTTGCTGCAGAGCTTGCAATGCGCGGTAATGAGCCTCCATGCTGTTAAGAAACGTTCTGAAATCCTGATATGATGGCTTTTGCAACAACGGTACGCCAACGATTGCCCTCAAGTGATTCGTTACAATGGTCGCTGGCTGATTATACCGTTTCTCTAAAAGGCCCCAAGCAACCCTGTAATTGGCCGCGGAATTTCCTATCGACTCTATAGCTTTTGTTGCTTCACCCTTTATGCATGTTTGTGAAGAAATTAAGGGGACGGTTATTACTGCTATTAAGGTGGTTTTATCGAAATACGCTGTAATCGATGACAGTTTTTCGATTACGTTGGCGTTTTCTAGTTTCGGCGCTATAGGAAACGTGAGTCCGTCCGGGAGGTGTTGTACGGGGATTTGTAACAATTTTGTAATTTGTGCGCTCGATAGTACGTTTGTGTTGATCACGCCTCCTTTTAGGCCGGTGTAGTATTGCAACACGTCGTCTACGTCTTGAGTCAGGTCAGTCAGTAGGTCGTTTAACGTGTTGAAATGGTCTCCTACGTCGGCTCTTTGTGTTTGTTGTATCAGTGCTGTTTCTATTCGCGTCTGTAGCAGTCTCGTTTGTCTTGCTAGTATTTCTTCGTTATGTTTTATCGTTTTTTCCGCGTTGTGTAAATGGTGTAGTGTATTGTTTGTTATTTAAATTTGTGTTTTCATAGCGGACATTAATGTTTTTTGTGTTCCGTCTAATTGCGATAGGTGATTGTTAATCCGTTCGGCGTCGTCGGCGTCCATAGTCCCGAATATGGTTTTTGCTAAGGACTCTATTCCGTTGATTAATCCCCGACGCTTATCTGGCACATACGTAGGCATTTCTACTACCTGCTCTATTCTTTTACACAATTTCCCTGCTCTTCTAAGTAATGCGCTTAGCCGGTGTCCGCACGTTGGTTGTATCACGATTTCTCTTTCGCATCGGCGTTGTATCTCGTTTACATAGGAAGTTATTTGTTGGTTTCTTTCAAGGAGGGTGTCCGTTTTCAGGTGGGTCACGATCTTCCACGAATTCGTTACCATGTGGAGTTTCCCAAGGTGCATAAAGTGGATACCTGCTTTATGCTTGATCGGTGATATCGTATACAAGGCCTGGCCGCCAGTCGGCGCCGCTTCGATTAGGCTCCCCACCATTACGGTACTCCTGAAACAATAAAGTCGGGTTCTATCCCCTCCTATTTTGCCTAGTTCACGCTTGCTATATATTCTGGCCCTGTCGCGAATTTTACTTTAATCGTTTCTTTGATCTCGTTTTGTGTTTTACCCGCCATGTATTCGGAGGATCTTCGTGCCGTAAGTACTCTTGCTTTTACTTGAAGGTTTTTATTATTTTTTCCCCTTTGTTGGCTGTCATTGTCCTATTGTTATTGTTAGATGTATGCCGAGCGTCGTATTCGCGGGTATATCTCTATTAATGAGATGCGTTCCATCCGATTGGAGCGGGCTCTGCACCGCAGTTTTTTGGACACCCTGTGGGAGGAAGGGTATCCTTCGTGGGCCCTTTCTAGCGACACCTTTGCCTTGAGGAGGTTGTTTGGATTATCATGCATGCATGAGGAGGTAAGCATTTTTTTGTGACCCTTTGTTGCTCCTTTTGTTTTCCGTTTGACATCTAATGTTCCCTTTTCTTTTGTAGGAAGAGGATTGGGGTCAACATGATGCGTGAGGCGCCTTCCTCCTAGTGTAATGGCCTCTTTTTTTAAATATACTATTATTTTACCTATTCGACGTGTTTTCCTAGTTATTTCCTTCCATGTATCCATGTCTTATTTCTGTTTATAGTTTTTAGTTATTGGTTGTTTTTTTTTTTAGGCAGTTCCGTTGCCTATTCTATGAAATGTTTAAGCCTATTCGTATGCGTGTGTAAGGTTTTCTTTCCCTTTTTTATTGCTACGTTTACTTTAGAGTTTTTTTCTATTATTGTGTAGGGGCCTATCCATTTATTATCTAGCTTTTTCGATCTTCCCCTACGTACGGATTCGTCGTAGAGCCACACTTTGTCGCCTACTTTATATTTTATTTCGCGCGTTTTTGTGTCGTATGCTTCTTTTGATTTTATTTTTGCGTCTTGAAGTTTTTCTCTCGCTGTTTCGTTTGTTATTCTTATTCGTTCTCTTGCTTCCTGCGCATAGTCTTCGTAGTTGTATGTCTGTCTAGGCAGGGTTTTTAACGCGGTTGGTAGTAACGCCGTTCTTCCATACATTAATTCGTAGGGCGTAAAACCTGTCGCTGTATGGGGGGTTGTATTGTATGTAAACATTGCATAAGGTAGCCATTTGTCCCAGTCTGCCTGGTCTCTGTTTATGTAGTGTCGTAAGTATTCTACTAGGGTTCTATGTGATCTTTCTAGTGCTCCATTGGATTGTGGGTGATATGCAGTTGTTTGTAGTTTTGTTATTCGGAATAACTTACATATATTTTTAAACATCTCGCTGAGGAAGTTTGCCCCCTGGTCCGTTAGTATTTTTTCGGGTATACCATATTCGCAAATGATTCTTTCAACTACTGCTTCCTGGTTTGGTAGAGGGATCGCCTTGCTAAATTTCGTCAGAAGGTCTTGGAAGGTTAATATGTAGATGTTTCCTTGGTTGCTTTCCGGCAGAGGCCCTACTATATCTAATGCTACCTTTTCCAAGGGGTTTCGCGGTGTGTCGGTGATCTCCATTGGTGCCCTATTTTTTCGACCTATTTTGTTTTTCTGACAGAGACCAGATTTTTGTATGTAATTCTGGATGTCTTTATTCATCCCTGGCCATCTGTATTTTTGTTTTATTCTTTTCGTTGTTCTCTGAACGCCTTGATGTCCTCCTAGGGGGGTGCAATGGTATTCGTGAAGTATTTGCTGTTTGGCTTCCTCGTCGGTGATCTCGGTTGGCTATGTTTCTTCTCTGCCGTTTTGCAGTGTGTGTACATTCCTGCTTAGTGCGTCCGCATTTGTGTTTTTCTTTCCTGACTTATGTATGATTTCGTAGTCATACTCGGCTAATAGAATTTTCCATCTTATTAGTCTGGATCCTGGGTCCTGTACCCTAAATAGCCATATCAGTGCCTTATGGTCTGTTACTACCTTAAATGGGGTACCGTAGACGTACGGCCGGAAGTGTTTAACTGCCCAGACTACGGCTAGTAATTCTTTTTCCGTCGTGCTATAATTTCTTTCGGCTTTATTTAGTACCCGGCTTGCGTATGCAATTGGTTTATCTTCGCCTATTTTCCCTTGTGACAGTATTGCGCCTAGTGCTACGTCGGATGCGTCGGTTGTTACTATAAATTCTTTTGTGAAATCCGGATAGATTAACAAGGGTGCCGTGGTCAGGGCCTCCTTCAGTGTCTCAAAAGCGTTTTGTTGCTCGGCTGTCCATGTAAATTCGACCTTACTGCTCGTAATGCTCGACAAGGGTTTAGCTATTTTTGAATATTCCGGAATGAATCTACGATAATATCCTGCTAACCCTAAGAATGCTTGCAATTCTTTTAGTTTTGTTGGAGCGGGGAATTCTCTTACAGCTTTAGTTTTCTCGGGATTTGGTTTGATCCCTTCAGGGGTAATTATATGGCCCAGGAATCCTACCTCTTTGCGCAAAAATGCGCATTTTTCCGGTTGTAGTTTTAAGTTATTTTTGCGAACGGTGTCAAGAATTTTCCGCAGACGCATATTGTGTTCCTTTAAGCTGGTTCCGTAGATGACTATATCGTCGAGGTAGACGAAACAGTCTATTCCTTGTAGTCCGACCAGCGCAGCGTTCATTGCTCGCTGGAACGTCGCGGGTGCGTTTTTTAATCCGAAGGGCATGCGGTTGAATTCGAAATGACCCTGTGGGGTTGAAAACGCTGTCTTACATTTATCGCGTTCGTCCATCGGAATCTGGTGGTATCCGGACGCCAAATCGTGTGTTGTGAAGTATTGCGCTTTCCCTAGTTGGTCTAGTATGTCTGTGATGTTGGGTAGTGGGAATGAATCGCCTATAGTGATTTCGTTAAGTTTCCTATAGTCGATTACTACGCGATATCTCTTTTTACCCTCGTCGTCGGGTTTTTTAGGTACCACCAGTAATGGTGCGTTCCATGGACTGGCGCTGTGACGGATAATACCGTCGTGTAGCATCTGTTCCACTTGTTTTTGCACTTCCCGCTTGTGAACTTCAGGTAATCTGTATGGCTTGACGTTGCAGGGTGCCGTGTCGCGTTTTATAGGGATTCGGTGGCCGGTTACGGTGGCCTTTGTTAGTTGATCACCCGGTAGATGGAACGTGTCGTGATATTCTTTGCATATTTCGTTAATCGCTTCCTTTTCTTCTTTGTTCATGTGCTTGCGATCTACCTGATCTAAAACTCGGGCGATGCGCGCTGTCAGCGATTCTCTTGCGGTCAACGCCCGGACGGCTGCGGCGCTATCGCTGTATTGAATTATTTCGTTCTCCGGTATCTCACTTAGCTGGACTCGCGGCATGATTATTATTTTTGCTTTCGTAGTTGCATTTACAATACAGGCTACGCATTTCCCGTTTTTGGGTCTTGTTAGCCCTTCTCCTAAATGTACGCCTTCCGCTAACTGTTGTTATTCTATTATCCCGTCTTGAACGCTGTCCATGGGAATCATTACTAGCTGTTGTGCGCGTGCAGGTATAGTTATTTTTGTGCTTATGCTTAGAATCTTCCATGGTTTTTCATCTATTAATACGCTGTGCTTGGGGTAGCTTATGGTTATTCCGTTTTCTTTAAGAAAGTCTTCTCCCAGTAACCCGTCTGCGTCTCTTAAGGTATTTCCTTCTATTACGTACAAGGGATGTATTACCTTTTCCCGTTTATATTGAATGTGGCCTCTATTTTCCCTAATGTTTCTGTTTTTTCCCCTGAGAATGTAATAAGATGGACATGGCTTTGTTTCATTATTACCTTGTCGGGGAGAGCTCTTTTAGCGATCAGAGATACTTCTGCCCCGCTATCTATTAGCATTAATGTATGCTTATTTTTACTATCCTCTATTTCTACTTCTATACTATCTGATGTGTGTCCACTCTTGGAGAGGAATCCTATTTTGATCATGCGATAGGTTTTTGCAGATTCTTGGGTAGGTGGATCGCGTTCCGGTGACCATGAGCTATCGCGGCTGCCTTGCGAGGAATGTGCACTGTCGGCGCTTCTAGGCCGTGACTGTCGTTTTCCACCTGAGGTCGGTCTCTGGTTCTCTGTTTTATTTCCTGTTGATTTCTCGCTTTTCCCCTTGGCTGTTACCGCTTGTATTCGCCGATTGTTTTTCGAAAAAAAAATTTTTCCGTTTGGCTTATCTTTATCTTTGTTTTTCCAACATTCTTTAGTGTCGTGTCCCGCGATGGCTTCTTGTAAGTCGGCGGGTCCCCGGGCTTTTACTAAAACCTTTAGGTCGTCGCGAAGTCCGTCCTCGAATATCGGCAATGTTTGTCTTTTGAATATTTTTACGTTCGCGTGTCTTTCAAGCAGACTATCCTTATCATCGATCCCGGTCGCGATCAGTTCTCTTAGCAATTTTGATACACGGTTTCCGTATTGATGTGCGGTTTCATTGGGGCCCTGTCTGCTATGTAGCAGTTCCCTTTGTACGGTTGAGGCTATTCGAGGGGGTTTATAGACCGAAGTTAACGCGTCCTCTAAGTTTTGCATTGATAGTATTTGACGCGTTTGTACTTCCTCTAAGGCGTCGCCTCCAACCCGCATAGAGATTATTCCTTGTAGCATTTGGGCTTTTTCTTCCGCTGTCCGGCATGAGTTGTATACGTACTTGCAAGCGAGGGGTCCTTCCCGTTGAACAGGGGTAAAGCTTTTACTATGTGGAATATTTCTCGACCGTTCTTTCTGGTATGGAGTTGGGGTCGTCTAACTCGAAATTAGGGGGAACGAATAAACTGGCGCGCCTCGGTTCCTAGTCTCGTGGGCGGTATTGGAGTGGACCGTGTTCCTACCTGAGGGGCCGGGGGTGGCGTGCGTAGAGTTCATCGTTTCCCTTAGCCTTTCTATTTCGCGATCTATCGAGTCCTGTAGTGGATCTTCCCTTGCCTCTATGGCTCCCATCCTATCATTCAGAGTTATTACTCCGTCAGTAACGCTAGGTTTGCTAATCGGCCTTCGAGGCCTACGGAACTCTGTCCGGTGTTTCCGCTTGTGGTTGCCGAAGGGGTGGTCGACATAATGTTATTGGGAGCTTGTTCTCCGCTCGAAATTAAACTATAATCTAACTCGGTGTATGGATATAGTCTCCTGGCGGTTAGGTGTCCGGCGTGACTTAACGCGATTGGTACTACGGTCGGAACGCTCTGTCCTTCGCTAGTTTCTACGTCTAAAACAAGTCGCGTACGGTCTCCGATTTCCCGGAAAGTTTCGAATGTCGCGTCGAAAAGTGGTTCAGTGGAGGGTTTCGTACGGACCTTAACGAATCTACGCGGAACACTTCGGCGGATTGCTCCAGGCGAAAGGATTTCTTTTCGCTCGGTTAATTCTAAATTACGCTCGATATCTGCATCTAAGGAATTTGCACGGCGCATGAGAACGGTGGCGTGAGGCCCGGTTTCGCTGGTAGTGGTATTTCGCACTTACAGCATAAGATGCAGGTGATGCATCGCTCGTCTCGGTGTCACTAGCAGATTTTCTCGGCGGCGTCCTCCGTGGATGTCCGTCCGTACTGCGTAGTGGGTTGCTCTGTTGTTGATTTGGTCGTTGTCTCCGCTAGGTCCTGTTGATCTCGTCGGGCAGGCTTGTTCCTCACGTTAGCAGGATCCCACCGCTGCCACCAAGTTTGTTGTGCTAAGGCGCCTGAGGCCGAGATTCTGGTAGCGAATCTCAGAGGTGCTCCGGGCGTCCTTCGCAGTTGCTGTCCACGGGCTCCGAAGATTCGGGTAGAGGTGCCGTGGCAGAAGGATTCGGAGGGAATCCGAAGGGTAGGGGATCGTGGCAGGTTAAAGAGTTGGAACTCACCGCAAGGTTTAAACAAGGTTTATTCTGTCCCGATCTGGGTGACAGGTAACGCGTACTGTAACGTCGGTGTTCTGATTACAAGAGAGCCACTCGTGGCTTGTACATTGTTCTTATACTCTAATCGGGGTGAAGTGGGGACCATCGGGGTCTCCATCTTTGACCCGCTTTGGGTATTTCGCCATGTGCTGACGGTTCTCGATGCGCTTCCGAGAGTCCTTACGCGGCTGTGCCGGTTTTCGGCTGTTCGGTTGCGGCAATCGGTATGTACGCGGTGTCGTTGCCCTTAGGCGTTGGTTGGGTTACAACAGTTTCAAGAGGAAGGGTTATGGTGAAAAAACTAATAAATTTTCTCATATAAAATGTTACAGATGCCACAAGAGAGGAAATATAGCAGCAAAATGTAGAGTGAGATTTCCCTTTACCCTTAACAAAAGGGAAAGCCAAGACGTGAATAATGTTACCGAAGACGACGCATTTTTCGCTTTTGTTGGAGATGTTGATAATGAATTAGTTATGGGCGATAGTAAATGGGTGTTGGACAGCGGATGCACGGCACACCTATGTAACAACGACTATTTCTCAAACATGTACGACGTAAAAGAAAACTTAAATTTGGCTAATAAGCGATCAACAAATATAGAAGGGAAAGGTAATGTTATTTTAAAAATTAAAAATAATAATAATGAAGAGAAAAATGTGAAGTTTGAAAATGCTCTATATGTTCCTGATTTAAGGTCAAATTTATTGTCAGTAGCAAAGATTGTTGATAAAGATTATACGGTCATTTTTAAGAAACGGGAGGCTGTAATAACGAATGACCAATATGAGGTGAAAATGATCGCAGACAGAATGGGAAATTTATTTTATTTAAGAAGGCCTGAAAACGAGACTGCGCAACATGCACAAGGAGATATGAAACATAATTCACTGTTATTATGGCACAATAGGATGGCTCACCTTAATGAGAATAGTTTACGAAAGACTATGAAAGATGTATGTAATGTAAATCTAAACAAGGATGAAGATGTTAAAAGATGTGAAGTTTGTGCTATAGGCAAACAAGCACAAAAGCCATTCAACCATGTGAGTGAAAGATGCAAAACGCCTTTGGAAATAGTACACTCTGATGTATGCGGGCCATTTAATGTTTCAAGAATTGGAGGTGCGAGATATTTTGTTACCTTTATTGATAATTTTTCAAGATGGTGCGAAGTCTATTTATTAAAAGGTAAAAACGAAGTATTTGGAAAGTTTATGGAATATAAAAATAAAGACGAGAGTTTTACTGGCAGGAAAATAAAACAGTTTCAATGTGATAATGGGACTGAGTATTGTAATCAGCAATTTGCCAATTGTTTTAAAGAATGTGGAATTATTAGGAGATTATGTGCCCCATATACACCTCAACAAAATGGTCTAGCGGAGAGAAAGAACCGCACATTGGTAGAGGCTGTAAGGTGTATGTTGACACAATCAGGTATGTCATTATCGTTTTGGGGAGAAGCCCTAATGACTGCAAAATATATACGGAACAGATGTCCAACAATGGGACTTAATGGTGGAATACCATATGAAATATGGCATGAAAAGAAGCACAGTCTTAGTCATTTGAAAACATTCGGGTCTAAAGTGTTTGTATTAGACAAAAAACAGAAAAGAAAATTGTCGGACAGGGCTACTGAAGGAAGATTAACGGGTTACTCAGAAGAATCTAAGGCTTATCGCATCTGGGTACCTGAAATGAGAAAAGTTATCATTTCCAGAGATGTAAGAATCATTGATGAAAACGTATACTACCAGAAATGTGAAGAAATGAATGAAAAAAAACAAAAGGTTATGTTTCATGAGATTGAGATTGAATTAGAAAACCCTAAAGAAAGTACTGAAGAAAGTGAATGCCAGCATGAAGATCAAAGAACACGCAAACAAAGTGAAAAACGTTTACCAGGAAGACCATCAATAGTACGGTCAGGAATGCGAGGAAGACCAAGAAAAGTTTATAGAACCACAAGTAGCATCAATGAAGAAAGAAGTGGACAAGATAATGTAGGAAAAACCGGAGAAAGAAATGCTCAGGATGACATGGAAAATGATGTATTTATTGATGCGGAAGCAAACTATGCGGATATAGATTTAAATGATGCGTTGAAAGGTGAAAATAGTGAAGAATGGAGAGATGCCATCTATCGAGAAATGAAGCAGCTGATTCAAAATGATACTTGGATTATCATCGATAAACCCGAGAAAGAAAATATTATCGATTCAAAAATTCTATTAAATAATAAGTTGAACGAACTCGGTAATATCCCAGTCAGCCACGTCCGTATTTGCAGATTTTGCTCAACGCCTGAGTACAAATGTTTGTGGCAGAAAGACTACAGATATGATACAGGATTTGTTATATTCGATGATGAAAGCAGACTGAAAGCAGAAAGCCGACAGATTGTGCTGCCTTAACCTGCGAGCAGATTGGCGGCAGGGTCTGCTGATACAATTTAATGGCAGGAATCGAGCAGACCGTGCGCACTGCGATCTGACGTCAGATAGGCAGCAGAAATACAGCAGATTCTGTTAACATAGCCTGCGAGTAGTTTGGCGACAGACACTTCGGAGAATCTGCTAATCCATTTTAATGGCAGAAATCATGCAGGCTCTGCGCACCGCGATCTGACGTCAGATAGGCAGCAGAAATACAGCAGATTCTGCTTACACAGTCTGCGAGCAGTTTGGCGGCAGAAAGTAAGCAGAGTCTGCTAATCCAATTTAATGGCAGGAATCGAGCAGACTCTGCGCACCGCGATCTGACGGCAGATAGGCAACAAAAATCGAGTAGATTCTGCTGACATAGTTCACGACGAGACCCCGCCAGGGCGCGATCGGGCGACCGCTTCTCGCTTGCGAAATAGCACCGTGGCGGGAATAAGTGGCCGAGGGCTTGATCATTCAGGGCTCTCGAGTACCACTCGTATTTGCCGGCATTCCACTGCGGAGTATATATTTGTTATACCCGACTGTAAGGGCGGTATTATCAGTCGTTGCTGGAGACGAAGATCGTCTTAAGCATCCGGCATCCTTTACTAATCTACTAGACTAGTAGAGGATGTCGCATGCTAAAAACTAAAAAACGATTGATGATAATACCGCCCTAAGACGACTGAATAAATAGTAGTTATCATTAATTCTTTTATATGTGGAAGAACTGTCTTTAAAAGTTTAAATAATTATTTTGAGCCTCCCTGGCATTCAATTGACTAACAACTTGCTAAGTAAAACATTAAAAATGTTATAATACCCGTTTAAATACATGGTTTACCAACTTTTTTTTCTTCCATAAAATATGGTAGGAATCAGATCTTTCAAGTCGGTCTTATAAACGTGTTCTATATATTATTTACGCTACAGACTTTTGCACTGTTTTTAAATCTATACTATTATATAAAATTGCCTACTATGTCCGACATCAGGATCTGCTTGATTTCTGCCACCAATCTGCGGGCGGTTTTTGTCAGCAAGATCTGATCGAAATCTGACATCAATCTGCGGTCAGATCCTGATGTCAGGCTCTGACCACAAAATCATAGTCAAATGCGGACATAGTAGGACCCGAATCTGACATCAGAATCTACTCGAATCTGATATCAATCTGCTGGCAGACTGCAGTCAGTTTGTTTACTGGGATAATGGCTAGGAAAACAAGGTTAGTAGCTCGAGGATTCTCTCAAATTTACGGTGTTGATTATTTTCAAACGTTTGCTCCTGTAGTTAGATTGGAATCATTACGTATTTTAATTGCTCTCTCTCTATTGAATTAGATTTAAAACCAGCGCATACCTCAATGGTGAAATGAGTGAGAAAGTATATATGAAGCTTCCGAATTTATTTGAACACTTTTTAACTCATATAGTGAATTCTAAAAATGAGAAAGAAATTTATAAGAAAGCTAAACTTATGTTAAAGAAAATAAAAGAGGGTAATAAAGTTTGTTTATTAAAGAATGCACTGTATGGCCTCAAGCAAGCGGGTAGAGTATGGAATATAAAATTAAATAATACTTTTAAGAAATTAAATTTAAAAGCTTTACAAACCGAACCTTGTATGTTTTTTGATATAAATGAGAATGTTTGAGATTCGGTAGTTCCGATCTCCGCCACACCCAACTTATCGCAGCACCTCCTGGACAGCGGATCGACAAGCCCGATCCCCGATCGATCGGCCATATTGCGATTGCTCTTCTTGTTCACGCAGAGTACGAAGGTAGACGCGTCGGTTTTACTGAACGTTTTTCTCAAGTAACTCGTGAAGGCTCATTGTTCTGCTCGTGCTAACACTCAACCGTTTTGTATCTCACCGCTCAATTCAATATCTCGTGCTCGGACTCGTCGTGTATCGATTGTGGATCGTGGTCAGTTACGCGGCCACGTGTGCGTCGTTTTGCGATTCGTCTCAACGAGACAGGAACTGTACACTCTCTGCACAACGTGCATCCGCTCATTCTCACTCATAATTCTTTTATGTTCGGACTCACTCAGCGAGTGTACAATAAACATTGCTCATAAATACTGTGCGTTCTTTACATAACCTCACCGGCATCTCACGCTCATCGCGAGCACTTTCGCGAACAGAGAAATATATTATTATTATTGTGATTTATGTCGATGATATACTCATAGCTTATAATAATAAAGATAAATTAGATAAAATAAAAGAAAAGCTAAAAATGGAATTTGAAATGAAAGATATGGGCGAAGCTAAATACTGTCTAGGTATAGAAATAATTAGAACATATGATAGTATTTTTCTTCTCCAAAGAAAGCAAATTTATAATATTGTAAAAAGATTTAATTTAGTTGATGCGAACGGGGTTGACACACCAGCTGAACCGAGTGCGTTATATACATTAACTAAGAATGAAACAAATGTTAATTTTCCGTACAGAGAACTGATAGGATCTTTAATGTATTTATCTATAGCCACGAGGCCGGATATCATGCATACTGTTGTATTTTTATCACAATTTAATTCATGTTTCTCGAAGGAACATTGGAATGCTGCAAAAAGAGTGGTAAGGTATTTAAAGAATACAGAGAATTTAGCATTACTTTATAGGAAAAGTAATCTTAGTATAACAGGATATGTTGATGCTGATTGGGGTTCCAATGTTCTTGACAGGAAGTCATTTACAGGATATATTTTTAAATTAGGCGAGTCAGCCATAGTATGGAGGAGCCAAAAGCAAAAAACTATAGCTTTATCGTCCACAGAAGCTGAATATATGGCAATATCTGAGTCAGCAAAAGAAATGACTTTCTTAAGAAACTTATTGTTAGAGTTAAAAATCAAATTAACCTACGTATTATACAACGATAATAGAAGTGCAAATTTGCTTGCAAATAATAATGTATTTCATGCGCGATCCAAGCACATCGATTTACGATATCATTTCATTAGAGATGCTTTGAAAAATGGAATATTTGATTTAAAATATTTATCATCTAATGAAATGATTGCAGACGTGATGACAAAACCCCCTCCAAAGATTAAGCATTGTTTTTGTATTAATGATATAATGAAATTATGTGAATTTAATTTAACTAATAAAGCGTATGGAAAGACTGCAAACATGCATTGAGAGGGGCATGTTAGAGTATATAATACAATGCATGCTACAGTACAGTGCAGTACAGTATAGAGCCGTACAGTACATGATGGCAATGGCGTATGTGTCGCTTGTTTTGTAAGAAACGCACCATGTGCTCGTTAGAATAATTAATTATAATCCATGAATATCTAAACCATCAGTGTTTTATTTAAACCACCCACAGTAAAACCGTGTGTTGGTTAGCCTACATAAATACGGAGAAATGTCATCCAAATTCTGGACAACAATAGGGGTAAGACAGGGATGCCCACTGAGTCCAACGTTATTTACAATATATGTTGCGGACTTGGAGGAAACCATGAGGAAAAACCAAGCAGGAGGAGTTAAAGTAGGAAAATACAAAATCTGGACGCTAGCATATGCGGACGATATAGCGTTACTAACAAATGAACCAACGGATGTTAAGGACAAGATACGAAGGTTTGGAAAATACCTTGAAAGGAAAGGGTTGCAACTGAACGCAGAGAAATCTAAGGTGCTGATTTTCCATAAAGGAAGAGGAAAGAAGAAGAGAGAAGAATGGGGTTGGCAGGGACACAGTCTGGAAGAAGTAAAGGAGTTCAAATACTTAGGGTATAATTTCCAGAAAAATGGGAGCAAAGAAATGCATATAAGGGAAGTCATAAAGAAAGCTAGAATAGCAATGGCGCAGATATGGGGAATAGAACAAAGAATGTTCAAGAACAATTTTGAGAGAAGAATGAGAATATTCAGAAGCATAGTGAAAAATATCTTGCTGTACGCGTCAGAAATTTGGGGATGGATGGAAGCAGAAAAGGTAGAGAAAATACAGGAGAAATACATAAGATGGACTTTAGGTTTGGACTTCAATACACCAGCATATCTAATTTTGGAGGAAACAAAAACGGACAAAGTAAGGATAGAATCGGGGAAAAGAGCAATAAAACATGAGGCGAAAGCGAAACGGCTGAACAAGAATAAAATAGTACAAGAATGCTGGAGGGAAATAGACGCGAAGCAAGCAGAGAAAATGTCGAAATGGGAGTGTTTCGTCTTAAAAGGACAAAAGCGGGCTCATGGCGAGGCGAAAATTCAACGTCTTTACGGTGGGCAATTGTTTGTTCTCGAAGCGTTCATTGGGAACCATTTGCCTGCCAGATGACTAACATGAGAGGCAATCGACATCGTGCCATTTTTTCTGGTATTTCGACTACTTTCGTCCTGAGATAATCCGTCAAAATTTCTCTGTCAGCGAGGGTACACGGTTACATCGGACCGGTATATACCGTCGTCCACCGCTGACTCACGGAACAATACGGTCATAAACCATGACCCTGGCTAAACGCTCCGACCAAACAACCTAGCTAGGTTTGTTAGCTAGATGTCGGGTTTTTCCTCCGCTGCGTCACCAAGAAGGAGAAGTCTTCCTCCTCCACCACCAAAATCGCGGAGGGAAGGTTCCTCCTCTTCGAGGAAAAGTTAGCCAATCAGCAATTTGGCACCTCCCGAAAGTATTATGTTTGTCTAACTTCGAGGCCGAAAGGCTAAGGCAGAATTGAATCGTTTTCTCAAGCAAACACATCGCTCTCTCGTAAAAAAAACCTCGAGCAGCCTGTATCAACGATACATTCGAGTAACAGTCTTACTCAAGTCATCGTTCGGACTTGAGTAATTAGTCTGGTCAAAGCATTTGTGACTAAGACTTTAATCAAACTGCTATTATTACAAATCATCGTTCGGATTTGAGTAATCAGCTTAATCAAACGTTCGTGATTAATAAGGTCATTATACGGACCAGCAAGTTCTCTTTTCGTTGCATCAATTAAAAATAGTCACTCAAAGTTAATTTGGCGAGTGATAAAGTAGTCAACACCGCGTACCACGGAGTCTCTTGGGCCTTACAACCCCAAGAGGAAGGACAAACTTTCGCGCGTGTGTCGATAGCTTAACAGGGAGGAAATGAGAGACTCATACTACAGGCAAAAAATGATGGATGTGCAAGAAATGGAAATAGAAAGAAGGAGAGGAAGAGAGTTTGCTGAGGAACTAGCGCAAAGAGACAAGGCAGAGCGGCTTCAATGGCAATACGACAGAATAAAAGCAAGCAGATACAGCGCACATTACACAGAAATCCCGGATAACCAGAGAGCAAATTACCTAAACGGAAACTACAGAGGCAGAGACCAAAGCATGATTGCAAGGTTCAGATGTGGGAACGAAGAGCGGGGAAGCAAGTACTGGAAGGAGGAAACAGAGACAGTATGCAGACTATGTAATGGGACTAGAGAGACGCTGGGTCACATGCTACAAGACTGTAAGGAGCTGAAAAGAGAAAATTTAACGATCAGAGGGATTAAAGGGAGAAGAAGAAGGAGCGGAGTGGATGCGAATGGATCTAGAAAAAAGGAGAAGGAAAGAAGGACAAGATGAACGAAGAAGTCAAAACGAAAGCACTGTTCCGTAGCGCGTATCCGGATTTTGATCTCATTAACGGGTGTAACTTCCGTTGCTGATGACCATGACACGACGCGTCCGGATGTCTCACGGCAACTTAATGATGTAAGACCGGTTTTTTAATGTAGGGTAGAGAATCTTAGTCAATTTTTTATAATAATAAAATGTATATCACACTACATAACAAATACAAAAAAAAACTATGACATCTAAAACGGGGTGCTAAGATGTTGAGAGTTCAAGCTAGACTGACTTGCCTCCTTCGTACGATCCTTTTTACAAATCTTTTTGGTGGAGGGGTAGACAGAGTCGGTAGAGAAAAAAAATACAAGCTTATCGATGCTATTGGTGAGTTGGAGGAAAAACGGGGATGGCAACGAGTGACCGGCTACAATGCACAGCGGACACTCTCCAGAGTCAAGAATCTAACCGTTAGCCCTTGCATTTTCACGGTCAGCGGGAGATTTCCGGGCCACGCGCGGGTAATAAACTCATAAAGTCCTTAGACCTTGGGAACATTTGGTGACTGTAAAGAAATTTCGTTAATAAGGGGTAAAGCTCAATATTTACAACGGCTAGAAGATCGGAGTGCTGCGATGTCTGTTAACCTTACGAGTTTATTATCCGGCTTCGAGGAAGAAGTCTTAGAATATGAGTGGGAGCTAAAATGTAAATAAGTTTGTTACGCAGATGGGAAGTGTTCGCACGCAACAAGCACAATCTTGAATTAACAGGCCCAGAAACACTTACACACAGAACACATGTAACCCCATTTTGAGGCCGAAAGGCGAAAAATAAACCTATTTACTACTACATGATTTTTCATTAAAATTTATTAATACCGAAATTATTTCAAGTTTTATTTTAAATTGGTCGCTGCACGAATACTTTCTATACTGACTGTATGGATGTATATGGTTTATTGCTTCCCCTGCGGGTTACATTCACCTTTCATACTCTCTTCTCCTTTCATTCTCTTCTCTTTACAATTTCTTGCCATATCCTTATTCTCTATCCTTACTCTAATTCTTTGCTACTGTACTCCATTTTTCGCTTTCTCGCCGCCCTTGCTCTCTCTCACCATCCTCTCGCCCTCGCCGCTTTCCCCTCGCTTACTCTACTCATATTTATATTTTTATTTTACGCATGTCCTTCCCTCTCTCCTCTTACATTACTTTCCTCTTATTTCCTGACACCTATTCCCGCCACCTTCGACTTTCATTTCCTTCCTTCCACTCCATTCCTTCTTTCACTCCTTACTCCTTCCCTTCTTCCCTCCCTTCCTCGTTCTTTCTCACCCCCTTCCTGCTCCCTCCCTCCTCTTTCCCTCCAACCTCTTCATCCATTCCTCTCCTTTCCCTCCTTCATCCAATATTTATTTTATCTCTTCCCCTATTCCCCTGTCATTCTCCTCTTCCCTTGCACACCCCTCCATCCCGTGTTCCCATGTCTCTTCTTCCCCTCCACAAATCCTGCAACTCCTCTCCTCCTGCTTTTCCCAATACCTCCGTCCCCTCTTTCGTTCCCCAACCTAAACCTCGCTAGCCTTCCATACCTCTCCTCACTCCAACCTGCTCCAAAATATTTCGGTACCCCTCCCGTTCTTATTTCCCTGTACCATCTATTATACTTCGAGTCTCTTATGTTCTCTCTTCTCTCCTCTTCCTGTTTCCTACAATCTTCCTTTTCCATTTCTCCATACCCCTCCCGCCCCTTGCCCATCACCGTTCTCCTACCATCCCCTTTCTATCTTAAACTCGTTCCTCTCTCTCTATCCCATGTGGTCATCCCTTCCTCCTTCTTTTCCTTTACCTCTTCCCAACATAGTCTTGCCAGTCCCCCTCCCCCTGCTCAGCTTCTCCTCATACTTCCACGCTCTTCTTCCCGCCCACGTCCTTAGCTTCATCCTTTTCGCCTCCTCCCCTATCATATACCCCGGTGTTCTCCAGTCTACCCCTAGTGTTCACCTTATAAACCTCTCTTGTACCCTCTCTTTCCTTCCATCCCCATACTTCCGCTCCATACCCTAACACCGTCCACATCAGCGTGTCAAAAAACCACATCCTGCTACTCTAGTTCTTCCCAAATTTTCTCTTTCCTATTCCCCAGGCCTGCCTCATTATCACCTCCGCTTTCTTCACTCTATCCGTGACGTGTGCCTCTTGTCCTTCATTCTTCTTAAATACATATCCAAAGTATTTAAATTCCTTTACCTCTTCTATTCCCTTTCCTTTCCACCTCCATTCCATCGCTCTTTCTCTCCCTCCCCCTTTCCTGTATCTTATTAACTTCGTTTTCTCTACGTTTACCTCTAATGTCGAATTGAGTGGCGTGTTATTCGCAGCGTGTACCCTGCGAGGAGTGGGGAGATGCGAGCGATCGTCACCGTCTCGTCAAGACTTTGGAAGGTTAGTCTTGTTATGGAGTTCTGTATTAACGGTTCTATTGTATGTACGCAGTTTGGCGAATAAAATTAACTGTTCCAATTGAATCCCGTGGCTGAAATAAAACATTTGGCGACCGTGACAGGACAGGGAATATTATTTTTAAATTGTGAACAGTAAAAGCGAAAGTTTTGGGCGTACTTAATATGGAAAAGGCCAAGAAAATGAGAACATCGCAACGTGGTACGTTCACGAAAGCGCTGAATACGTTGAACGAGGTCCTTGCCGCTGGAGAAGACCAGAAACGAGTTTTGATCGCGTATCAAATTTTAGAACAGAAGAAGAATGATTTGGATGTGACTACGAATAGTGTCTTGGACTTGTTACTTGATGAATCGACGACGAGCGATGTAGAGATTCAGCAGGAGTATGATGACACCGATGATTATAAATGTAAATTTCTAACGGCTAAACTCGCCATTGCTGATTTCGTATCTCCAAAGGCCGATTGTGTGTCGCCGACGACCTTCCCTGGAGGGCAGGGCGAAGCCAAGAAAACGTTAAATGTTTGGGGGAGAGGTGCGTGAATGTTTACAATTCTGGAGTCTCTTCAGGAAAATTCATGAAGATCCGGACATAGTTAAGGAGAATAAATTTCACTATTTGTTACAAGCAATGGTGCCAGAGTCTCGTGCGGCGGAATTAGTGAAAAGTTACCCGCCAACCAGGGAGAAATATGCAAAGGTCATTACCCGTGTGATATCCCACTATTTTTAAAATCCTCCTTTAAAATCCTCAGCGTGCTGGATACAAGATTCGCGCCTGATCTCCTTTAAAATCCTCAGCGTGCTGGATGCAAGATTCGCGCCTGATCTCCTTTAAAATCCTCAGCGTGCTGGATGCAAGATTCGCGCCTGAACTCCTTTAAAATCCTCAGCGTGCTGGGTGTAAGATTCGCGCCTAACTTTCCTTCCCCCCAATAGTCATCGTTCCAAATACCTCACCCGGGACGTGACACCAGTTTGAAAAATCGATTTGGACGAGAGGACCTACAAATCGAAGTGTACGTGAGAGAGCTTTTACAACTGGTGCTGCAAAATGCTGTTACGCCTGCCAAGGATGTTCTACTCTCGAGTTTGTATGATAAGATCGAGTCACAGCTAAGGGCACTAGAATCTCTCGGCGTTACGACGGACAAATATGCGGCAATGCTTTTTCCGCTGGTGGAATCCTCCTTACCTAAAGAATTGTTACGCGCGTAGCAATGAAGCAGTTCGGTACGCAGTACGATGGTGTAGGACGCAGAAGATACTACGCAGACGAAGGGCAGATTGACTCACCTTATTAAATTTTTAAAAGGGGAAGTGCAAAACGAATTACGGATATCAATGGTGGTGAAGGGTTTCGGTTTGATAATAAGCAGTAATACGGAGTCCGAGAAGTCTACAAACCCTAAAGTACGAGCGGAGAGACGAGATGTTCGAGTGCGATGGGTTTTCTCACAATAAAGGGTAAAAGCAGCTCATGTTTGTTTTGCAATAGTGGTGAACACGCAAGTGCCAGTTGTGAACACGCTACGGGGATGAGCTTGTCGGAAACGCAGGAGTGCGTTAACAAAAAAATCATGCTTGTTTTAATTGCCTAAAAATCGGACATAGATTCAAAATGTGTCGAGTTAATTTGAAATGTCCATGGTGTCATCGTCGTCATGTAATTCTTATGTGTCCAGAAGTGGCAATGACATTACTGATTTGTGGTTTCTATACATTTTGGGCATTAAAGATACCATTGAAAGTAAAACGAAAAAGGAGCACGAGAAGGAAATTAAGGAGGCCCTTTTGAAGACAGTGAAGGTGGATAAGGAAGAGCGTTATGAAGTGCAGCTGCCGTGGCTGGAAAATCAACCTGCTTTAAACGATAATAAAGAGTTAGCTGCGCAGCGCCTGCAGTCCACAGTGAAGAAAATTAAAAACTTAAGGACTTTACGAGGGCTACAATGCAATTTTCAACGAGTGGGTGACAGAGGGAATTATTGAATACGCTCCCGAAAATGAAGTGGATAATTGGGGTCACTATTTACCACATCCACACGTCATCAAGGAGAATAGCACCACTAGGATACGTCCCGTGTTCGACGCTTCGGCCAAGGATGGAGAAGGGTCCAAATCTCATCGAATTGGTATCTTCTATTTTATTACGCTTCAGAGAAGGTAGTATAGGAGTAATTTCTGATATTAAAAGGGCGTTCTTACAAATTAGCATTCATGTAAAGAATAGAGATTTTTTGTGATTCCTGTGTTACAGTAATCAAGGAAACTTTCTAATTTTGAGACACTGTAGAGTAGTGTTTGGCGTGTCTTGCAGTCCCTTTATTTTAGGCGCGATAATTGCGATGCATTTGAATAGAATCAACGAAACGTTGCATAATTTGAATGGGAGCTTTGCGAAAGAAAACATTGAAAAACTTTTTAAAAATTTCTATGTAGACAATTGCGTAACCAGCGTGAATTTGACGAAACAATTGAATAAGTTTATTGTAAAAGCAGTGATGGAGCTGAGCGGTTTTGACCTGCGAGGGTGGGAACACAAAAAGCATCACTCTCGCGAGAGTCTGGCCGCAGTATTGGGAATCGTATGGGACAAACACCGTGATAGTTTGTCTTTGAATGTGCCGGCGCTCGAGCAATTTTGCGAGGAAAAGGTTACAAAGAGAAATATACTTTCTCTCGCTCACCGCGTCTTTGACCCTTTAGATTTGGCCTGTCCTATAGTTCTTTGTCCGAGAATTTTGTTACAAGAAGCTTGGGCCCATGGATTCGCGTGGGATGAAGAAGTGAGTGAAGATATCAAGAATAGATTTTTAAAGTAGGTAAAGGATTTAAAAGAATTAAATAAATTGAAAATACCGCGATGTCTGCTAGGCGAAATCGTGGATAGGGACAGTCTAAGCAGACATACATTTTGTGATGCTAGTAAATTAGCGTACGCAGCAGTAATATTCGTCCGTATAGAGAGCTGCTCAGGTATAAGAGTCAATTTTCTACAAGCCAAAACGCGAATTGCGCTAGCAAGGAAAGAGAATTCTGATGCCCGTCAGAGCATTTTGCGCCTGGAATTATTAGCAGCAACAGTCGGAGTTAAATTGACAATGTCAATTTTAGATTCTCTAAGCTTCAAAGAGGTAAAGGTTTATTATTGGACCGATTCTTCTACAGTCTTAGCTTGGATTCGCAGACAGTGTAATTGGGGTACTTTCGTTTAGAATAGAGTTAAAGAAATACGTTGGCTGTCAGATCCCGAGCAATGGAAAAATATACCCGGACAATTGAATCCAGCTGATCTACCGTCGAGAGGTTATACGGTTGATCAGTTAATACTTTCTAGATGGTGGGAGGGTCCGGATTGGTTGAATATGTCATGCGAAAATTGGCCAAACAAAAAATCCATATGTGATGAAATGGAAATAAATAAAGAATTAAAGAAAACAGCAGGAAAAGGGAAATCGCAAGGTACTGCTTTGATGACTTTGGCAAAAGTTAATTCTGAAAAGGTCACGCCGTGGTATGCCACAAAATTCTCTAGCTATGTTAAAATCATACGTCTTGTAGCTTAAATATAAATATAGTAGTAAAGCTAGGAGAGTTCCAACGCAGGTCCTCTGAGGGGAACGCGGGGGCGGGGGGAAAGTGAGGGCGCGCAGGGGAGCGCGGCCGAGGGAAACATGGGCGCGGGGGGAGCGGGGAGTGGAAGACAGGTTGCGCGCGCACGAGCCGCAGAGTGAGGGAAGCCGCGATGATGGAGAGGATCAGACCGGGCCGAGCCACCGCGGAGACCTCTCCAGATCGGACCCACCGCCGGAAATCTTCACAGACTAGTTGTGTCAGCAACTATAATTTCTTTGCGAACTTTACCCAATTTGAAGTGGGCATTGTTGACAATGATGAATTTATGTGGGCAGAGCCGCGCTAGCTTGTTCCTGTTTTATTCATTTGTGGGGACTGATATTGGTTATTTAATAAAATTACCTACTTACAAGGAGAGGTTCCCAGGTGCTCGTCTCCGATTGCTTTGAATTTTGGATATGTTTTAGAGGACCGAAAAATATGATATGGGTGTTTTTTTATAGAGGCCCGTTTTCGTATTTAGGGGGTGAAACCAACCCCCAAAGTTATAAGATTTTCAGTTGTTCATCTCCGATTGCTTTGGTTTTTGGATATGTTTTAGAGGACCGAAAAATAAGATATACGTCCTTTTTTATAGCGGCCCGTTTTCATATTTAGGGGGTGAAACCAACCCCCAAAGTTATAAGATTTTCAGGTGTTCATCTCCGATTGCTTTGGTTTTTGGATATGTTTTAGAGGACCGAAAAATAAGAAATACGTATCTTTTTATTTTGGCCTGCTTCAATGTTTAGGGGGTGAAACTACCCCTTTAATCTTCATACGGGGTACAAAATTGTGTTGAGTAAAACATCATATACATTTCATTTGCGTCATAATTTACTGTATGGACAATGTTCTTGTCGTCAGTCACCCTTTTGGATACTGGGGTGTGAATGTGAAATGAGTCACCATATATACGTAACAATAACAACATATATTCAACGATTAACAAAGTGAATACAAATAGCTTATAAAAATGAAAGGTTTAAGGAGCACGAAGCGTTCGGTACAGAGTCCCGTGAAGTTCTGCCCTTTCTCGCCGGCGTTTCACGAACGCCCGAAAATTCACGGACGGGGAAAACAAATTTCCCACGAGCCCCAAGGTTGCGGAAGAGGACACGCTGTCCTTAACACTTCATCAGGGCTCTGGCAACCATCATTTTATTGCCCTAGCCCTCAAGCTCGACCACCCGCAGTAGGCACTCGAGCAACCGACCGTTTTAGACCTAGGAAATAAATAAAACTTTCTCCCGGCCTACAGTCCGCTACACCCTTATTGGAGGGTAAACTACCCGCAATCGTTTCAATACGTAATTAAGAGACTTGAAAAGTGTCAAAAATGTCATAAAAAACTTAAAAAACCATAAACACAAATTATTTTATGGTGACACATCAGTGGTTTTATGCCCTCCCATTGCTATCGATAACCCCCTGTGAACAACCTCTAGTTAGTCAGCTACATCGGGCTTACAGAATTCAATCAGACTATTTTGCGAAAATGGACTGCAAAATGATGGAGGTAATTTAAATCTTGCTTAATGAGAAAATAGCCCCCAAATGCACAGTTACATTATTTTAAACAATGAAGACATTTACTTATTGCATTAATTATTTTTACTTAAATTTTTAAGCTGAATTTCTTACAAGATATATACAGTTTACGAAACGACCACTTCAAGTATTTGTATATATACTATCGGAGACCTTACGGTTCATATTTGTCACAAAAGTGGTATTCGTGAAAAAAATGCTTTAAACAATATTCTTTTTACACCAGGAGCATCTAACTATCGGTGTTTCATCAAAGAGTGCACATTTCATTTCCGTATTCTGTTCAAAAGCAAAGTCTACAAGATTCACAAAATCTCCTAACTTTTGTTCTGTGTATCCACTTTTATAACAAGGATACTGGAATAGATTTATATATCTGGGTGAAGACAATTGGTTGTGTACAAGTGATTGTAATTTAATTACATTATTTCTTAAATGAAGATTAATCTTCGGAGAAACGCCTAACATAATTCTTCCACACCCTAAATCCATAAACATCTAGAGGTTGGATTTGTCCAGTGGTACCTTTGGGTATCATCTTAATTATAATTTCTTTGCTCACTGGTGTCGCATCACGTACATCTTGTTCACAGTGCCCACTCCAAGAGTCTGGCAACAACACACTTGTTTGTTTCGTTTTAGGAAAAAAGACTTCTTCCAACCAGGTTTTCAAATGAGCTGCAATATTAAATTAAAATCCGTCGTAATTACACATATATGTATAGTTAATTTTCAATTATCAATAAGAATTATCTTTAATTAAGATGATTTCCAAATATATACATTACCAGATGTGAGTTATCCAGATTTTGATGCCGTCACGTACACGTTCGTTGGCTTAAATAATGTTTTTTGAACTATTGGTCCAAATTCTCCATTTGCTTCTTGCAAGACCATAAAGAGGGGTGACAACAATCTTCCATCCGCAGTTATTGTTGATTGTATTGTATAACTATGTGTCGTTGAAAATACAGATAGTACGACATTTGGCGACATTGGCACTTGGCTTCCTCAATTTTTTTTTATTTTTCCAATATTTTAATTTTAGCTTATTGAACTCCCATTGAGGGTATTTGTAATTATAATGACAATTTAGAGCTCCATCTTTATAAAGTACTATTTACCTGAATTTCTTTTGTATTCGTTCAAAGCTTACGCTCCTTTTAAATATCTTATATAAGCACGACGTAGCTGACTAACTAGGAGTTGTTCACAGGGGGTTGTCAGTAGCAATGGGTTTTATGCCCATCACTGATATGTCACCATAAAATAATTTGTGTTTAGGGTTTTTTAAGTTTTTTTATGACATTTTTGACACTTTTCAAATACGTATTGAAACGATTGCGGGTAGTTTACCCTCCAATAAGGGTGAGTGACGACAAGAACATCGTCCATACAGTAAATTATGACGCAAATGAAATGTATATGATGTTTTACTCAACACAATTTTGTACCCCGTATGAAGATTAAAGGGGTGGTTTCACCCCCTAAACATTGAAGCAGGCCAAAATAAAAAGATACGTATTTCTTATTTTTCGGTCCTCTAAAACATATCCAAAAACCAAAGCAATCGGAGATGAACACCTGAAAATCTTATAACTTTGGGGGTTGGTTTCACCCTCTAAATATGAAAACGGGCCACTATAAAAAAGCACGTATATCTTATTTTTCGGTCCTCTAAAACATATCCAAAATTCAAAGCAATCGGAGGCGGACACCTGGGAACCTCTCCTTGTTAGCTTTTCGGTAACGATGTTCTCGAACAGTTTAGGTATAACCCTACTAACAGAAATAGGTCTGCAGTTCTTTACATCTTGTTGACTTGCCGACTTGAAAATAGGCGTTACTAAATTAGTTTTCCAGCACGAAGGAAAAGTTCCAGCTGAAAGAGATTTGTTAACACGTTGCGTGCGGGTGACGTGTACGGTCACGTCATGGAACTCTTGGGCCCGGTCCCAATAAATGTGGAAGGTGAAGAATTTTTCAGGTACCGAATTTTCCTGTTGCATACGCATTCAGTACGAACGTGTTCATCAGTGTGTGCATGTCATTACAAATTTGCAATGTTTTTCACCATGGTGCAGCTGTTTCTTGTATTTAGGTGAAGGTCAACTATTTTTGGTACCGCACGCAACGTGTTAAAGATAATCCATAGGGGACAAGCTAACACAAAACTACATGATCAAAGAAAGTTTGGCGGTATCCCGTCAGTACCAGATCATTTATTTAAGTCCAAGGAATTAAGCTTTGCAAATACCTCGCCAATATTGATGGTTAAGTCGGAAATGCAAACAGAGTTATCAGAAACAGGGTTATCAGAATTGATCATAGGGTAATTAGTCAGTTTAGGAACGTAAACAGACCCGAAATATGAAGCAAAGAGGTTCGCAATAGAGATGTCATCACTAGCTGTTGTAATATTGTGGTGCATAGTATTTGAAAGACCATGGTTGCAGCGTCTAGCATTAACAAAACCCCAAAAGGATTTGATATTAGTTTGCGTCGAAGATTCGATGTTTTTAACATATTTCATATAGCACTGTTTAGGAACCTTCTTGCACTCAGAGCGCAGGCTAAAGAAGTTAAGATAGTCATTAAAAGAATTCGTTCTTTTGTAAACTCGGTGGGCATATTTTTTCCTCTTGATTACCCCGATCAATTCTGGAGAGAACCACTTAGGAAAATTTGATGGTCTTGTGAAAAATTTTGGGAAGAACTAATCAATAGCAACATATAAGTGATTATACAGAAGTTCAGCAGCCTCATCAAGACCAAGGTTTTGGTTTGCATAGATATCATCCCAAGATATTCCACCTAGATAATCACGAATTTCTTGGCATTTGTCACATTTTAAATTATAATACCAGCGATGCTCGCGTGACGGATTCTTTATACAATTAACCTTCGTGTAAATATTAAGTGGAGGGTGATGTAAATCACAAGCCAGCAATGAATCCGATGAGACAAATACCTTTGTGTTATTGTGATTCGTAAAGATTAGATCTAGCATAGCGCCGTTCTGATTATATACTCTGTTCTTTTGAAGTAAATTACAGTAGTTAAAATAGAAGAGTACAGTGTCAAATGATAGTGCATCATTCGATGTTGATTTTAGAGGAGTATTGCATGTTAAATCAGATTGAAGACTAATCCAGTTGGCATGAGGTAGGTTATAGTCTCCAAGTAAATATACAAGACTCTCTTGGGGCAGGTCCATGACTTGAGTTACACTCTTACAGTGGTCTTCATATAAGGATACCGCAGAGGCAGGAGGAATGTAAACCGTTCCAAATATTGCTGATAATGACCCAATTTTAACCTTAATAAATAGTTGTTCTACGTTTCCTAGGCTTGGTGTCACCATACAACAACGTAATGCAGTTTTTATTGCTATGAGGACACCGCCGCCTCTACGGAATGTACTTGTTTCATGCGATCTGTTCAAGCGAATAATATTGTAACCAAGAAGTCCCAGTTCCGCATTGGATATACTCGATTCAAGCCAGGTTTCCGTCAGTACAATGATATTGTTGCGAGCACCGGGTATAGGCCCGTGCATAGCCTACTGGTGCTCGCAGTTGAAGACAGAAGAGGGTCCACCCCCTTCGAGAAGACAGTCTGATAGCATACGCCTTTACGACCGGACGTGTCGATCGGTCTCTCTCTATGTTGTAATTATCGGATGTATGGAAATATAGTTACATCGTGCAATGTGCCCTCGGGCGTGTCTATCATTCTATATCCCTTTGCGTCGGGGTGGCCGACGGTGGAAACACCCCGGCGCAACATTGGTGTCAGAAGTGGGATCCGTGGCCACGGATCCCGAAGAAACGCAAGGAGCTGTCGCGTGCGATACACGAGGAGCCGTTGCGTGGCAGACGGAAGGAGCTGTCGTGTACGAGACGCAAGGAGCTGTTGCGTGCGATACGCAACGAGCCGTTGCGTACGATCCAGCCTGCGGCAGGACAACGGGGGACAGTCGCAGAAGGAACGGCGGCGATGGCGGCCGAGGCCCGCCGACATCGAGGGACATACGTGGGAGCGACGGCGGTCAAGGTCCGCCGACGTCGAGGGACAGCCATAGGAGCAACATCGACGGCGATCGAGGCCCGCCGACAACGGAGCGACTGCGAGGCTTCGGCGAGGAAGCTGCCGAAAAGAAAGGAGCTCCGGAGGACGTTGCTGGATCGGCTCTGGAAGCTGGTGAAGCCGACCTATGAAAAGGGAACCGAATCATGGTTGTATCGTTCCCATTGGGTAATGTAGAAAACGGCAAGGGACTGTTGCCGTTAAAATGTTATACAAGCGTACGTCAAATAGAAATGACTACGCACTGAAGTTGGCTCTCTCGCGAGCAACGAACAAGATTGACGTGTTGACACATTGACGTTTTGACATTGACATTTCAACTTCTCCTGAGACGGAGAGAATGCTTTTCCGTGAGTCGTCGAACGCCATCCAGAAACAACGTTCAGCAATGCCGATTCGACTTGAAGCTGCAAGAAGAATCGAGGGGCTCGTCGGATTCGGGGGATCACCACCATAAGAGGCCGGTTAGGACGCTGTAGTGGGAGCGTCGAAGTGTTGGTGGCGGGGATGCGACTCCGGCAGGGACGCAGGGACGTTCAGGAGTGCATGGACCGCACCAAAGTTTGGTGGGTGTGCGGCTCTGGGTGGCGGCCAGGGATCCATGCAGTTGTGTTGCTGGCGAGCGGCGCCCCCAGGAGTGCGGCACCACCGAAGCAACGTGGAGGCGCCTGGAGAGCGCTGAGTTGCTGAGCTGCGACGAAGGGAGTTCGAGGGCGAACATCGTCGCAGGATGGCCGAGTGCGAAGTCGCGACGGAGGGAGTTCGAGGGCGAATACCGTCGCAGGATCGCCAAACCCCCGAGAGACAGAGAGAGCCCCGAAGAGTGGAGTCGTTTAGATGAGATGGGCCGTTCGTCGACTGGAGGAAGTCTCTTGCTCGAGAGGTGTTTCTTGTGGACGTCAAGACCCCCGCAAGGAGGATGGCTAGGGAGAGTCTGAACAGAGAGACAGAAGATTAGTTTTAAGCTAATCCAGTGGACTGGGCTGCGGAGGTCTACCTTCGTAGCTCGGCCCCTTTTCTTGAGTTGTTTCAGAGACCTCCGGATCCATCGATGGATTGGAGTCTCGGGCAAGGTCACCAAAAAGACATCGAGGACGAACCCCAGGGGCTGTCCGTGGCTGAGTGTCGCAGCGTCGGTGTCGAGTCCGAAAGGGGGACGCAGCCTCGGAACAACGGAGTCGTCGTGGGACAATCTAGAGCAGAGTTCCAGGAACGTCGCGGGACCCACGGGAGAACGAGAACACCGTTGGAGTTCCAGAGGACGTTGGACGAGGCCAGGATGCTTCGTCGCTGGAGATCCCTGCCGAGGGAGCGCAACGCAGTGGAATCGTCGTTGGAGGGCGGAGTTCCAGGGACATCGTGGAGCAAGGAGCTGGAACGTCTCATCGAGGAACGCACCCGGTGTTCTCCGAGGATTTCGTCGCGGGACCAAGGGAAGAGGACGAAAGCGTCGTTGGGGTTCCAGGACATGGTGAAGAGGAGAATACACCAGCCGTTCCGTTGTACCCACGCCTTGCTCAGGGGTTTTCCGTGGTTTTCCCCTGAGCGAGAAGGCAAATGCCGAGGCGAATGTCTGTAGAAGCCACGGGGCTTGCACGACAACTTCTTCAGGCAGGGGTACGTAGATTCCGAAGAGGACTCAACGCGGTCGGGACGCCCGCTTTTCCAGAGGGGGGAGCAATGTTGCGAGCACCGGGTATAGGCCCGTGCATAGCCTACTGGTGCTCGCAGTTGAAGACAGAAGAGGGTCCACCCCCTTCGAGAATACAGTCTGATAGCATACGCCTTTACGACCGGACGTGTCGATCGGTCTCTCTCTATGTTGTAATTATCGGATGTATAGAAATATAGTTACATCGTGCAATGTGCCCTCGGGCGTGTCTATCATTCTATATCCCTTTGCGTCGGGGTGGCCGACGGTGGAAACACCCCGGCGCAACAATATCATAAGAATAGGATGAGCATGATGCTGAGCGCTGAAGATCTACCAGTTTGGTTCGAAGTCCGCGGACATTCTGGTAATATACTAAGTGCGAACATGATCGGTTTTTGACTCCTTACGTATGGAAACAATCTTTGGAATGCCGTCAAAGTATTTAATTGTTTTGTTATCGTCGTTCAATTCGCGCAGTTCAGAACGCAGATTATTAAGGTGGGTTCTTTGTTTTATCGTCTGGTCAAGAAGGATCCTTATGCGGCCACTATACTTCCTCTTGTTTTTCAGTATTAATAGTGGAACACTCGGTGACTTAAATGAGACGCATAAGGGACAAGGCTTGGCCCTATTGTCCTTTTTACCTAGTCGTTTGATCTTAAAAGCACCGTAAACATCTTCAAAGGTGTTGTGCCCTGCGTGATGGCTCGCAAGGCTGGTACAGGATTTGGTGATATCGTAGGTTCGGTTGTGAACAAAAGATAGGAATCTACTGGGTGAACTACACAAAGTTCGATTAAACTCAGAAACTAAGTCTTTATTCAAACTTTAACTAAACTAGACTGAGGTATACAAGAAATTTAAGCCGTGTTAACAGGTCGAGAGTCGGGTCTATAATCCGTCGATTAGCGAAGTCGAATTGGTTTTTATATCCCTCTAGGGCATGGTACGCGTTATCATTTCCCGGTCGCGGCGATGCGTCGCATATTGCTGATTTTGTGAATTCGGTTGCTTAGCTGTCTTAGTTTGGAAACGTCTCGAACGTTTCGTAACGAACGTAATATAATATGTATAATGTAGCGGTGACACGTGTGCTTGGGCGTTGCCTGGGCACAACAGAGGATACTGTTTGTAAGATGCTTCTCACTGAATTCATGTCGGTAGAAAAATCGGTTTCTTTCAGATTAAGAAGAATTATATTACAAGATCTTCTTTGCCTGTTGGTAATTTCTTCAATAATATCTTCATCCCTTGTAGTACTCGACAAGGATTCAAGAGTTGTGAGCCTGCTAGATATGTCCTTCAGTGTGCCAGTAAACTGCTTCATGACCGCTTGAAAGGATCGTATTTCGTCCTCTAGCCTTGTGAATTTGGAATCGATTAATCGCTTTAGTTGTTCAAAGATGTCGTTGGCATTCCCATTATCGGCAGCTGATAAACAAGAATCAGCAGGTAGAGTGCCATTGCAATCTATTATTTTGCCGATTTGCCAAGGGTGATTGCAACGTTGCAAGCACGTGTAAGAAAATCCGACGGACGCCCATTTAAATGGCGCGCCCGAACCGCGGCCTGCCACCTGGAGGCCAAAATACACCGGCTGGGACCCCTTGCGCGGGAGAACTTGGGGAAAACCCAGGCCCAAAGGACGCGTCACGGGAAGGACGCTACACCCGGGCCGCCAGGACGCACCCACCCTTGCACGGTCCTTGGGAGACGTTGGTCACCGCTTGGGAAGTCCTCCGCGCCCTTTTATACGGCATCGCCTTATCTTGTTGAAATACAACAGTGTGATATTGATTGTTAATTCTACGCGTGTTTATTGTATCGACGTAAGAAAAACATTTCTTACACACGTGGTGCTTGGATGGGATATGGTACCACAAGTGCTACAAGTAACAGGTTTAGCTACTGGTGCAGAGCATCCTTTACAGATTTTCTTAGTTGGCATTTAGGTGATCGATATCGGTCTCAGTTTGTATGTATGTGCGATTGCCACTAATGCCGTGTGATGAATACAAGCGTATGTGTATGCGTATACACACTGACACACAGCTATGCCAATGAAAACACGGCAAGCTAACGGCGATTCCAGGAACATACCCGAGTGAAATATAATACGAAATATCCAAGCACTGTAGACTGTAAACTGTTCGAAAAATTGATCGGTTATTACCAAGTCCAAGCAGAGTAACTCACTCGACGCACAACACTTAAAAATCTGGATTTCCACTACTTTAGAAGTAAATTAACAGGAGCACAACAACACGCGTCCGTCCGTTAACACGACCTTTATAGGGTTATTCCTTTATAGTTTAATAAATTACTAAATCTTAAAAATCTTAAAAATCTTAATATTAGTATATCAGGTTTACTCACCAATCTTCGACGTTCCCTGTGAAATCTTTCGGCGGCGGCGGATGTTTATACGCGACGTTGCATTCTTTCGTGAGGCGGTTGGGCTATTTAGATTAATCGAATCGTCGGCGGATGTTTATACCAGGGCGACGTTGCATTATTTCATGAGACGGTTGTGCTATTTAGGTTAATTAATCTCGTATAGGTATCAGTGTCGAATTACAGCATTCGCGTAACATCCTTTCGCGCCTTATCTTTCGCGCCTGCAACCGATCCTCGCGCGTGTACGGAGATTCCGCGGCAACGACACGTGTTCAAAGTACCTTAAACATTCGGCAGGTGACGTCAATATCGGATCTGTGGGGATTTTTCATCGATCGGCGGTGTCGCTAAATTAAATCTAGGGATTTTGCATCGATCGGTGGTGTCACTAAATCAAATCTAGGGAATTTTCGCTCCAACAGTTGATCAATTACCCCCACCACCGCCAACGGTTGCGCGCGCGACGCCGTCTTGAAATTCCCATCCCCTGTGACGTCATCACCCTCGCCCTAGGTGCGGTACCCCCCTTCATACCTCGCCCACGCGCCGTCGGTGCGGTACCCCCCGCCCCGCTTCACCCCTTCGCCACCCGTATCCAGAACTCTCGTTACCTACTTACTTGCGGTCTTCTCGAACTACGTGTCCTCGGTCTTGGACTTACGTTAGCAAGTCGATGTTGTGTACACGGATTTTAGGAAGGCTTTTGACACGATTGATCATAGTATTTTGCTGAACAAATTGAGAGCCTTTGGATTCCGTGGAAGACTGTTATTATGGCTACATAGCTGCCTGACTGATCGGTCCCAAGTAATAAAGGTTCGTGGTTGCCGCTCTCAAGCTATTTTTGCATCCTCCGGGGTACCTCAGGGGTCACATTTGGGTTCCATGCTTTTTTGCATTTTTATTAACGTTCTCGCGGACTTCTTTCATTTGGCTACTCCACTGTTTTTTGCAGATGATTTGAAATTATTTGTTCGTATTAATTCCTTTGAAGATGCACGGAATCTGCAACGTGACCTCGATCGATTAACGGATTGATGCAGTGTTAATAGGCTTTCCTTGAATTTATCAAAATGTCAGGTTATGAGGGTCTCCGATCATTCAGTAGTATAAGTTATGCGGATTCTCTAGATATGATGCATTTGTCCGACACAAGAGTGTCTGTGACCTCGGGGTGACGTACAATTCTGTTTTTTCCTTTAAGCTACATGTATATAGAGTCGCTAATGCAGGATCCAAGCAATTGGGTTTTATAATGAGGCACTCTTCAAGAACCTGCGAACTTTCAAATTGTTGCTTAACAGCTTGGTAAGGCCCTTTTTGGAGTATGCTTCCGTGATATGGTCCCCTCACCAAGCCTACCTACTCGTTGCCCTCCAGAGAGTCCAGCATAGATACCTGTGATTTGCGTCGTTCCGTCTTGGACAACCTATGCATAGGTTCGATCATGATTACCAACCGTTGCTACACAGGTTGAAACTCCTCACGATGCATCAGCGCCTTCGCTTAGCCGATTTGACCTTCCTGTTTAGGGTTCTTAATGGTCAAGTTAGTTGCTCCCAACTTCTGGGGTTAATTAATTTTTATGTTTCGAGCAGGCCGTTTCGGCATACTCCGCTATTTTATGTTAAAGCACATAGAACGAATAACCACATGAGCGACCCTATTTCTAGACTATGTAGGTTTTAAGAGATGTGGCCGCGCTTCGCCGGGATACGCGCTTCAAGCGGGACCGCGTGGCGTTTGTTTGTCCGCGATGCGTGCATATGCGTGTGTACGTGAGTCACGCGTTGCCGAACGGCGTCGAAACCGGCAGTTCCGCCGTAACGTTCGACCTGAACAAGTCTTTGTATTCTTTAACCATATTGTTCCTTATAAATATATATAGTTCATATTCTCATCATTTATTCAGTGTCGGCAGATTATTTCCCACAATTTGGGGGCTCAGCCGGGATCTGGAAGTTCACGGGGCAGCAAAAGTGATCGCAAAAGTGATTTATAAGATAGTGAAACGTGTTCTAAGAGACGCACTGTGCAACGAAACATCACAATGAGTGTTGAGAAGGCATCAGTGGGTAATAATACGAATGAGGACAATCACGAAAAGGACATCGAAGAGATGAAAATCGTCGATTTACGGGCGGAACTGAAAGAACGAAAGCTAAAGACGTCAGAGAACAAGACAGTACTTCGATGTCGGCTAAGAAGTGCACGAGCGTTGGATGCGGAGAAAGCGGAAGAAGCCGATGAAGACGCCGGGGAGGACCCCGACGAAGAAGACGACGAAGATCACGACGTTTCAGACGACAGCGATGTGGACATTGAAATAATAGGAAGTACGCCAGTGCGGCGATTAAGCCGCGCGGGTGCAAGATACCTGCCCATATTCAGGGATATCGAGGAGTCGATGTCATCTTTCAGCGGCGATGACAATTCGAGCATTCGACGATGGCTTGATGAGTGTGGGGAAGCGGCGGACCTTTGCGAGTGGTCGGATGTGCAGAGAGTCGTGTACTGTAAGAGGTTGTTGCGGGATTCAGCAAAGTTGTTTGTTAGCTATGAAAAATGCGGAGGATTATGGCAGCATCTTCAGAAAGCGTTAAAGGCGAAATTCTCGCAGGCCGTTAGCAGTCACAAGGTGCACAAAGAACTTTCGCAGACAAAAAAGCGTGATGACGAATCATATCAGGTGTACATCTACAAAATGTTCGAGATCGCAGCCAAAGCGGATGTGGAAGCACGATCAGTCATACGTTACGTGATTGAGGGAATACAGGACGATGAAGTCAACAAGGCGATACTTTATGGCGCTAAAAACATAAAGGAATTGAAGGAAAAATGCTTAATCTACGAGGAAATGAAGGGGAACACTCAACCGAAGACGAAGCATAAAGAAGACAAAGAGAAACGAAGCGGCCGGGCGTCTACTTCGGCGTCTGCTTCCAGCCAACGGCGATGCTACTACTGCGGATCTGCGGTGCACGCGACCGAGAAATGTCCTTATAAGGCGAAGGGTATGAAATGCTTTAATTGCAACGGATATGGACATATTGCGTTAAATTGTCATGCAAAAGTAAGTGCCGTTACAGACTCTTGTGGTGTAAGTTTAACTTCGCGTGGGAAACATCTTAAAAATGTTAAAATAGCCGATATTGAATTACTTGCGCTTATTGATTCAGGCAGCGACCTCACGCTGATGCGAGCAGATCAAAATATTAAGATCGGGTCACCGAAATTGAAGGATGCAGACATACTGTTTCGGGGAATCGGCGCGGAAAATAATAAGACAGTAGGCAAGTTTGAGGCAAACGTAATTTTAGATGGAACTTCGTATTCAATGTAGTATCTGATACATTGATGAATCATGCTATGTTGATTGGAACAGATTTCTTAAATACTGTCGAGGTTAATATAAAAGGGGAACGAGTTACCATTTCTAAAATTGAAGATGACTGTACGTTGGCCGCAGAATGTCGCGAATTATTAAAAATTGATATTCCTCAGGAAGTTAATGGGGTAGATTTGCAAAGCGTTGCAGACGTTAGATACCGGAACGAACTGCAAAGTATGATTGATAAATCTGAGCCGGTCAGCACACATAACGCGGATATTAGGATGATTATTGTTTTAAAAGACAACGAATCCGTCTATCATAAACCGCGCAGATTATTGCCGTCGGAAAAGGAAGAAATGGAGGCACAGATTAACGAATGGTTACGCGAAGGCATAATACAACCATCACTGTCGGAATATTCGAGTCCTATAGTCGTAGTCAAAAAGAAAAACGGGAAAAAGAGGATATCGGTATCCGTTACCGCTTATTGAAGACCAGTTGGATGCCTTACAAGGAGCTAAAATTTTTAGTACACTGGATCTAAAAGATGAATTCTTCCATGTGCCAGTTGATTTTTTGTTGTTCCTAACGGGCAATACGAATTTTTAACTTCTTTGGATCCTCTGTCGACTCCTTTAAATGATCTGTTATTTCCTCATTTCGTATGTCCTTGCCATAAAATGTAATTTGTTACGTCTTTGATTTGTATATCGCGTTCTGTACATTATTGTTTTTTATTACTTCTGTTCAATATTGGGGCTAACCCGTTTAATAAATAAATTAAAAATAAATATCACGGAAAATATGTACCATTGAGAATAATCTGTTAGGCGAAACTGATGTATTTTTGTATAATGAATTCAGCCACGAAATCAGATTCGTAATATATAAATTTGTTTAAACAATATATTAAAAAGTAGTAATTGTTTACTCCTTCTTCTTATAAAATGATGATCCATTTTAGCGTAAATTTGTCAACGAAAACTACACACCAAACTGTGAAATACGGATACGTAGAATTCTTCAATTTCGACTTTTTACTAAAAACTAAATACACTGTATTGAACTCGCTACGCGTAGGAAACGGGAACCTCAGGTATAAAATTTTAGTATATTTCGGGCCTAATGGAACCAGTTGTTTCCGAAGAACTAGCTAGGTCACCATGTACCTATACCTACCACCCGCTGACAGAGCAGTATACGTATTAACGAAAAGGCCGCTTTTTATTCATTTTGAATGCTAGAAATCAATTGTTCTTGTAAATTCATCTTATATATGGAATTATATGGCGTACGAAAACGCGTTGCAACTGAGAACTGTTTTATTTCGCAAAATTGACAAAATGTATGCAATTATTTATTTATATCTACGTTTCTATCTTTTAAAAAGCATGTACATATTTCACTTGTGGTAACTCACAAATACTGTACATATAATAAATTGACACAGAAAGAAATATATTCCTAACGTTACAGTCACACTGACTGAATGTAACTCACAGACTACCTTTGCAACGAGTTTACTCTCCTGCTTCTGGAATACTAGCGATCTTCAGGAGGGGATTTGTAGCAAAGGTATCAGACTTTTATCCCCGAAAGCCCTAACTCCCCATACTTTACCGTTCATAAATGCCAGTTGTTTTCCGGGCGGACTAGTTAATGAATTACTAATAAAAAATGATTTTTATCGCAAATGACTGATCATTAATTTAAACAAAACGATATTCGGATACTTCCCTTACTATTCGACTTTTCCTTATAACTTGAAAACCGAATGTTTCCCCAACGTGCGACTTAAACCACTAATAAAGTCCCAAAAAAAACAATTTTCAATTTTTTATCACGATTGAGTTAAAAAAATAAAAAACAAATTAATAAATGTAAAAAATATTAAATTAAATATCACTAGAAAGGAATAGGTTTATCCTATTTTTTGCCACAAATTTCATTCCGATATCTTAAAAGAAACACCCAAATGTCATTGACTTCTTCAATCCGGGTGATAAACAGAGCACGATGTACATATAAAAAAGCCTAGTCTTTTACTGTCTTCGACGATCCTCGAGACCTCATACAACAATAGACCCTCTTTTCAAGTGCTCGAAAGGGCCTGTGCGGCGCGTCGTTCCACTGGTGGGGTCATGGCGTTGACGCTTAGGTATAGGAAATACCATTTGCAACAACGCCAGTCGCAGTCGCTTGCGGCCGTAGCCGCCCATTGGAACGGCCACCTTTACCCGGTGTATACCCGCCGCGAGCTCCGTCCATCGGGACCGTCAGAAGAATTTACTGTATGTACATCTGGCTCATTCAATTTAGACCGCTCCAATACACATGACAGTGGTCTGTGGTCCACGTCACAGAATTAGCATTCGCTTGGCGAACACTTCTACAATATTTCGTAAAAATGATCGAGGCGAGAGCATATGTCGTGACTTTGCTGTACAATTATGCAACCATGTGAAACAGGGCTGCCCCAACCAGAGCACACGTGCTCTGTGGGGTTGTCCTACTTCCGTTCCCATCGTCAGGGATTCTGCACGATGTGGTCAGGCATAGTAACAGCTTACTAGCTGCGCCTCGCCTTTTACTCCAGTAATAAAGACGTTTAATAATAATAATAATAATGATAAAGAGGCGCTCATGACGCTACACATGACGTGTGATTAGTGACACACATCGCCGCAGCGAGCCAATGCTACTATACTAAATCCATCCTAAGAAAAACCGAACGCATCATACCGTTTTGCGACCGATCTGCGCAGCCCCCAATACTGCCTACGGGTCCAACGCAGGTGATTGCTTGTAGCGCTTTACCTGCCGGTTTCCCTGCCCGTTCACGGGCGGGATGTGACCGATATCAATGTAAACACTGCAAGTTGTGGAAGAATTGACAGAGAGGTGACAAGCGGTAAGACGGAGAACAACGTAGGCCGGACCTGCCCCGAAGGGTGAAAATACCTCTTCAAGTTCTGGGACCCGGGCAACAGCCAAGTGTGGAACTTTTACGTTGCTAACCACAGCATGGGCTGCAGGTGAAGTGCAAGACTGTGCACGCGTCCATACTGGCTCGTATCACGACTCCATATAGCTGGGCCTGACGCGTATAGGCACGCACACACACTCTTGCAGTTGTCCCAAAATCCTCGCAACGGTTAGCAAGGTAACAGTTCCGCGCTCGGCTGTTGTCCGGGTCCCAGAACTTGAGGAGGTATTAGGCCTACGTCAGGCCTGCCCCGTAGGGTGGTTAAGTGAGGAACCTCCTTAATCAGCGCCTCCTCAGAATTATCCCTGCGCGGCGCGGAAAAAGTTTTTCTCAGGATGGATTCAGTATACAACATATTGCTCCTGAATATTTTGTGCAGACGGAACGGTTGGAAGGGGAAGCAGGCGCGCGAGGGTCCACACCGCTGGAGAGTACCTACTGATGTGAAGTAAGTCCACTCTTAGCTATGCATTTGTGTTGGAACAGGCCTGCTCATTGTCAGTCGGGCGGCGTAGACCTCCTTAGGTTCTGAGAGCCGGGTAACAACCGAGAACGGAACTGTTACGTTACTAACCGTTACGTGGGTTGTGGGGGAATTGCAAGAGTGTGCATGCAGGCTTGTATCATGAGTCTGTATAGCTGGAACAGGTCCTGTAACAAAATTGAGGATGGTGAAATTCCCAAAACGTTTGCTACTGCTAGCCCAGCTATGTTGACGTATGATACGATCATGCATGGATACACGCACACTCTTGCAGTTATACCACACCCCATGTTGTGGTTGGCAACATAACAATTCCGCACTCGGTTGTTACCCGGGTACCAGAACATGAGGAGGTTTACCCCTACCGACTGAGCAGGCCTGTGTTAGAGCAACCAGAATTGAATGGGCCAGATGTTCAGATCAATCCGAAGACAATAAATAATACACAATAATGTCCCACCCTATAACAGGGGAACACCCTCTGTAAAAAGTGGATTTTGTAACATGTTTCATGGAGAAGTACAATTATTTAATACAATTAAAATATCGTTATTTTAAATCTGATGATGTCTTCAGAAATTCTTGACTTCAAGGTAATACGTATTTTTATACTGTT
Organism: Andrena chrysosceles; assembly: GCA_963855975.1. NCBI lineage: Eukaryota > Metazoa > Arthropoda > Insecta > Hymenoptera > Andrenidae > Andrena > Andrena chrysosceles. Next base: position 20,969,118 of record OY979768.1, on the reverse strand, counting down.
TGTATTGTAAAGATTCAGAAATGCTTACCTAACTACAAGTGGAAATATATTATTTGGAGAACGATAATCCTTATAGTAAAGCAAGAAAGGATTATCTTGTTGCACAAAGAGCGGTGGCACACCAGCTGTGCTGGTAACAATATTAATGTCAGCGCAATTTCGGAAAGTTTCTGGTCTTCCACAACCACTAGCTTCGGTTCCATTTTCGCAAATACCCCACATATTACCTAACAAAATTACCAAATTTTAATAAAATAATGTATTACGGTATTATTATAATATAATTTTTTAAAATGATAATATAAAGTAAGTACATTAAAACAATGATGCGTTTCATGTCGATACAGTAATATACAAGATTTTCGGCAACAAGTAGTAGAAAATGATTGGACGTGTCAAAATAAGACCAAAATGTAGAGTAACGAAATTGCGGTGGAGGCTTCGTTTTTTGGTTTTTAATGTTTAAAACTTTGAGTCAGAAACGCCTGAAGCTCGGTATAGGTCTGGACACACATATAAGTTCCGAGTCAGTGCCGTTGCGGCGCACAGTTGTACATAATGACATTTTTTGTTGAAATCACTCTACAGGTCGTAAATTCTCAGTAAACATGACGATTTTTTTAAAAATTCTTCGCAATTAAATTCTCTATCGGTATATCCGGCCGGAATATTACATTTCGTTGCTGATATTTTTACATTTAGAAAAATATACAGCACATTTAGGATATCAGTATCTGTGGGCTTTTTTTGGCCGTCGGTTCCGATTTTAAAGTCAGATTTTCGAAATTGAAGATAACGAATCCAATATGTCGAATATAATTGATTTTTCTGATTCAATCTTGATGAGCAAGATTTTTAATATTTCATATTTTTAGACACGTACACAAATATAAAATCAAAGATCTGCTTCCAGAAGCACAAATCTTGCTCCACAAACAAGATTGCGCATAATATAATCGGATTTTTAAAGGCAACTAGGATAAAACATTAACTAACTCAGGTCTTCTAAAGATATCAAACATTAAAAATCTTGCTCACCAACATTGAGTTAGAAATGTCAACTCTAAGAACGGGTATGACCACAGACGAAGACGCTTAAATATAAAAAATCATGTACACATTTATGTGATTCCTCAAAAATTGGTAAAAATACGAATGTCGATCCGCCATTTTAAATTTTGCAATTTGATCCACAGTATTAAATTTGTGGTACAAATTAAAATTTTGATCTTTATAATAATCACATCATAGGTATACGTACTCAGCGTCTCCGAAAATCTATCATTTTCTGAAATTTTGCTTCAACATATTTCGATCCATAATCTTCAATTTCGGAAATCTGACTATAAATTAAAGCCCACAGATACTGATCTCCTAAAAGTGCTGTATATTTCGCTAAATATAAAAAATCAGCAACGAACTTTAAAATTCTATAGATAGAAAATTTAATTGCGAAGAATTTAAAAAAAAATCGTCACGTTTACTGAGAAATTACGACCTGTAGGGTGATTTGAACAAAAAATTTCATTATGTACCACTGTGCGGCGTGTCAGTGGCAAGAAAAAGAATCGTAAAGCATCTCTTCTTTTTACCATCGGTACGGTAGCACGGAATGTGATAAATGTGCCCAGTAAGGTGGACCTTATTTTTCGACTTTCAAATTATTTTCGGAACACCCCGAGGATTGTGTCATCGAGGGGAAAAATAATGTATGCCAAATTTGAAATGGATAGGAGGACGGGAAACCCTGCCTCATCTCATTTTAAATTTTTTTGGTTTTGTAACTCGTTTTTCCCCACTGTAGTATATCGTTAATATATATTTTTATACATTGTTGAATTTCTGTTTTTACGCTCTGCAACAATATAGAATCAAAGTGTAAGATTACTTAAAAAAATCATGATTTTGAAATCTCATAAATTTACCTTCAAAAGAAACTTTTTTCGTTGATATTATTTATAACTTGTCAAACAGTCTACTTTTGTCTAAATTTTTGTCTAAGAAATTTTTTCATATATTTGTAAATAGCAGATTTCAAAATTTTAATGAAATAACCGATACTTTCATTAAGAGTACATTGTTCGAAAGGTTTATATATATATTGTTGCGCCGGGGTGTTTCCACCGTCGACCACCCCGACGCAAAGGAGTAGAATGATACGCGGGAACATTGCACGACATGTCTATATTTGGGTATACAGAGCAATCACAGCACAACCCGCACATCCGAACGCTACGGCGTTCGGTACAAGACAGTCTACGGCGTCGTCCTGATAGTCTTCTCGAAGCGGGTTGATCCTCTTCTGTCTTTCACTACGAGCACCAGCAGGCTATACACGGGCCTATACCCGGTGCTCGCAACAATATATATATAATTTTAATTACAATGGATTCTTTAGAATGGGAAAATGATCCCAATTATAATATTGGATTAAATATAGTAAATAATTTAGCAGTAAACGATTCGGCCGAACGACCAGTCAAACTCATGCAAGAGTTTAATCACAGACGAGTGTTACGTGCCGGTTACTTTTTAAATTCATCTCTAAATTTTTGCTACATTCACATCATATTTTTGCTACACAGATGTCGACGATTAATTCAACGCCACGGCATATTCTCATGGAAGATTATTGTCAGCGATCTTCCAACGCTGTCGACGTTCTTAGAATGCGCGCTGTGATAAGCCTTTATAGTAGACTACTTTATATTTTTCTTCCCTGTTAAAATTTTGTTACACCATCATTGACATCTGATCCTACCATTGAGTGTTGTGGGAGTTTCCCTCGATCAATTGTCAATAATCTACAAACCGTATTATAATAATAATTTTATATGAGCCGTTACGCCACTGCGATCTTCCATGCGAAAATCTTCCAACACCGTCGACGTTCTTAGAACGCCGGGCGCGATAACAACTTGGATGCTGGGAACGTTCCGAGCGACGACGGTTGGGCCCGTGTGCATGAGGTGCAGAGTCAGCAAGTTTGGCGCTCTTTGTGCAAAGGCCCGAGTGCTCGGGCCTACCCTGCGAACGCTCGTTGCAGTCAACTGACAAGTAGCATAGTGCGTGGTTGCTCTGTCCGAGGGACATTAACTATTCGTTGAAATAGTCTTTGAGCCGGAGTTCCCGTGTTGTCTTGTAGTGCGTGGAAGGACTCAGTCCCCGTAGAGACTATATATATTTTTGCGTTGTTACTGTTTAAATCCTATCGCTTAAATCTTTATTTATATTCTTGCGTTTAATATTTTAAAAACATATTGTGAACTGAGTTTCGACATTGTGTGTTGTGCGACGCTCCTGCGATTCACCATTAAGTACGCGGGACCCTCCAGAGGGAGAGAGGGGGAGAGGGGGAGAGAGAGAGAGAGAGGTCACACAGAGTGAGAGTAAGCCATTTAAAACCCTAACAATCTTCGTGTAAAATCGGTGAGTGATTTTTACTATATCATTCTATGGAATAGACAAATAATCCAACTATCTAATGAGTTGTGGGTTTCCCTCGATAATTTGTCTAATTCCTTTTCGCGCGTACCGCATTTGTGAATTGTTTCGAATTCGATTATTATAAAGCGCCGATCACACTATTTTCCTCGAAACTATTTATCTAGAATCTGTAGTATCACACAACCGCGCGAACATTAATCCAACTCACATAATGAGTTGCGGGGTTTCCCTCGATCAATTGTCGTCCATAAAATACTTGCGTTAAATTATAACACCGGACCAATATTATTCATCTTGTACGTTTATATTCGTGATCATCTACGACTCTATTCAAAACCCATGTAAATTTCCCATTTTTGTACCACCTTCAAACATTTCCTTTTTGCTTATTTTGTAATACATGGTATTTTATTGATACAATTCCGTCTCATTTTGTTTCGAACCTGTCTCTACCAAAGTACCACATCCCGATTGGGCAACCTGTATGGGTTGTAGACAAAAGCCGTATCCAAAAACAATCCTGATTTTTGCGTAATAATCTGATTATGTCAAAATTATAAAATCTCTTTACAATTAACGAATTGCGTTGCGTGAGGAAATTAGACTCAACCGCTCGGTCATTTAAAACTTAACGCCCTCACGTAACACGAGGTATAGAATAGACCTATCAACCAATGTATTCTTCTGTCACCGGTTTGGGGGGTCCTAGGACTCCCTTACCATTTTAGTGTCGCATGCAACGTTACCGGTGAAGTCTCGAAACAGATTGTAACGCTACGCGTGATAGGAATTAGAATTCAGCACTGCTAAAACTAGGTTATGTTTTGAACGTCGAAGCCCGCAATTTACAAATGTTTCTGTTAGAGTAACTATTTAAAAATCGTCTTATGAACATATTCCGTTCAACGGAAGAGAAAGAAGAATGAAAATAAAACGATATCACATTCGCCTTTTAACCTTGCTGCCCTATTCCGGTTTATTTAACGTAAAACAAATTTCATTCGCTTGTAATAAAGTAATTTGTAAGAAGAGTGCTTTAATGTTTTTTAAGAGCACCTGTTGCTGAAATCACCCATTCATCACGTGTTTGCGCATACATTAATGATGGTCTATATGATATAATACGGACTGTCACGACCCGCGACGTGGAGTCTACTATTAATTAACTCTTTGAGTCAATTATATTTACTATTTCGTACTTTAGAGGTGTTATAACCACCTCACAGAAGTTACCAATATAATACATAGCCGATATGGCACTGTAATCGTAGATCGCGATAAGAAGAGTTCGGGTCGTGAATCTACCGACGGCAACAGCGAGCAGGAGAACCAGTACGAAGGAGGTAGACGCACACCAACTAGCCGCACACCAGCTAGCCAACCGCGCGTACACCAAGGGGACCAGTGGACGCCAGCTGATGGGTCAGAGGCCCCTTCCGCCAGCGGAGTCGACACCTTCACGAAGCTGCGCTCCTGATCATCGCCACAAATTTGCCCTCCCTTAATATCCAGTAAATCGAGCTCCAATACGCAACCGATGTATATTAACTTCAATCCCTAGTATGTGGGCTGTACGAAACCAATCGCACAGAGCACACCGAAAACCCAAAAGCGTAAACCTCTAAAAAAATGAATTAAAATAAGAATTTAACTATCGACGCTACTGAGGGTTTCGTATAACTGCAGAAATACGTCTTAAGTCACGCAGAAGACACCGAAATAGGTGCGCAATAGCTCAAATTCTGCAGTAAACAAAACTCTCGGATAGCCCGCTGGAAAGAATTCTTCAGGTGGATCCCGCGGCAGATGATTGGGAGATTTCATCTCCCACCGTCTTAATTCTCATGTGACAAACCTGGAGAAGGAGTGACCGATTGCCCTATAAAAAGGGATCGGACCACCCGCGGAGCAATTATTATGTATTATTTGTTTTACCTTCATTAATTACAATAATTAATATTCGTGTCCTTTCAAACTGTTTAATTACTAGTGTAATAATTAAAAAGTGTTAGCATCAAAACTTTTAAGAGAAAATAAAAGTATTTGTGAACTTTATATAAGTGAGTTAAGTTTTATCATTCGTGTTCCTTATCCATAATTGTGGCATTATCACCCTTTTCTATAATAAATACGATTAATCGAGAAATGATCATTAAACCGATCGTGATTTGCACCCGTCAAAGATGACACTTATAAGCCGGACAGCCGCCCACGGTGTCATCGGGTATTGGGTGTGAAACGCGATTTCCGTGATTAATATTCTTATCGTTGAAATCGTGTCTTAAATGTTCGCAATTTGTTTCCGCCAATGGTGACACTTATAAGCAGGACAGCTGCCCACGGTGTCATCAAACAGTGGTTGTAAAGAGCGATTCGCGCGTTAATCAACCTTTTAAAATCGGTTATTAGCCGATCGAAAATGGTTTATGAGCAATCATGTTTTGCATCGGTCAGAGGTGATACTTACAAGCAGGACAGCCGCCCACAGTGTCACCTGGTATTCGATGCGAACCTTGATCTGGGGAAATAAAACAAACCCAACTCAATTCAACCCTATTTTTAGAAGAGTGATAATGCCCAAAGGCCATCGAGCCGGGAGGAAAAATCAGTTAAGACGTTTGGCGTTGAAATATAAATTAGAAGCGGCCGAAAGTTCCATTCCGTTGGGAGCTGTCAGCGGTGCCTGCGTCCGCGAGGTCAAAATCATAAACCCGGACGACCGAGGGTTCGTGGTGGACAGTGGCGATTGGGCCCCGCCAAAAACCAACGAAGTAGAGGAGATCAGCGGGGTCCCGGACGCACCCAACGCCTGGAAAATAATCCCGTTCGACGTATAAAACAGGTAACCAGCCTAAAATATCGCGTTAATGTACGCCTAAAGAATTCCCAACTATCCCAGAGCGTAAAGTCCCTGGACTAGCTCCAAAGCGGGTCAAAAAAATATAAACACCTTAAAAATCGCGGCCCCCAAATTAAAAATAGGGACGTAACACAGACATATAATAATAATAACAATAATAACAATAATAATAATAATAATAATAATATCCTTCTACTCTACAATATTATTTAAAAGGAACATATCGAACCCGTACACACCGATTTTGGTGCAATTTTGCAAATCTGTAGAGTAGCCAAAAATATTGGATACATATTTTTTGAAAAAAAAATTCATTCTCCTCCATAATTATTAGAAAAATTCGTTTGTTTAAACTATATACTAACTGACGTTAACTGACGTTCGGATGTTTCAGTAAGTTTATACAGTATGTCCGATTTGTTCGTATATTATTTTACACACACCATTATTTTTGTAACTATTGAAAAAACAAAAAATGTTTCATATCAAAGTTTTGTATTTGATGGAGGAAACTGAATGGTATAGAAGGGGAAAGGAGTACAATATTTAGAATGCAAGAAGTGAATATATTTAAGTTTTGGTATACATAAAGTGCTCGACACGACCGTCCCATGCGAGCAGGGGTTGAAACGGTTCCGAAAATAACTGTTTCAAACAGTTATATATCGGTTCTGACTGAAACAGTTATGAAGAACCGATACTCTGAATAACTGTTATAAGGAACCGAAATTTCTGTGTATATCGATTTCGGTTACGGTTCTAGAACTGATATTATATCGGTTATAACGGTTCTAGAACCGTTATTTTTTCGGTTCTATATCGGTTCTAAAACGGTTCTGGAACTGATTCTCGCATCGATTTTACAGGAATTGAAATAAGTAGACATTACGCTTACAGATTACTGTATATTAAGAATTTATTTTGAAGATATATTTCTAAGAAATACAATAATCTACAATTTTGTTACGGTTTAAACGTATTACTAATATATCATTAACCAGGTTTCCGTTCATTCTCGAGCGATGCGGAGATAAAATAAATTTCAATGCCGAAAATAAACGCTCCACGCTTACTTGCGTTGGTGGTACAGCTAAAAGTACTTCCGCTAATTTGTATAATTCGGATGTATTTTTACTATTCCAGTACGACAAAATATCAGTGGACGATTTTAATCGCGGTTCTTTCAAGAAGTCGTCTAACTTACTTTCAATCGAACAATGCGACGTACTATTTCTGGATTTAGCTTGTCCACGCACTGCTTCTGCATTTTTTAACAAATTTTCAAATTCATCTTCTGCTATATTAGATGTATCCTGAATTATACAACTGCTGTCTTCATTCGATGGTTTTTCCATTTCTATACATATTTGCTCTATTCTGGTGTATGTGTTTAATAGACAATCTTTAGCAGCACGAATTTGTGCATCTGTTAAAATGACATTGTATCGAGGGTCCATGTATATTGCAGCTAAAACAATTTCGCTTTCAAATAATGCGGATTCTCGCCTCTTTATGTTATTAACAAATTCACTTGCAAATTCGGTATTTTCTTTTTTGACTTCTATAAGGCATCGTTGCCAAATTTCGTATAAATCACCGAGTAATAATAACTCGCTTTGTAAACGCTTCGTTGCGATTCGTGCGGGTTTGAGTACATTAATTAACTCAATCATCTTAGCCCATACTGATTCTGATAGTTTTAAGTCATTGTCCTTGATTTGTTCACAATATTCTTTTAATTCTAATAATCTTGGAAGCATATCAAAGGTTGAATGCCATCTTGTTACACAATCAAGTATTGCACTTTTTGCACGTACTGCCAACAAAGTAGACTTTAAAAGAGGTGTACGTAATTTTTTTACCACTTTCCTAACTTTTTCCACAATTTCCAAAACTTCTTTTTTTTTTAACAAATCGCCAACGGCTAATTGTAGCGTATGAGCTGCACATCTAATTGTCTTATTTGTAAAATCAGGTGTTATTAGAAATTCGTTATCAATTATTTCAGTAGAGTCATTATTATAATCATAATGCTCGGAATTGACTAAAACATCTGTTATTTCCGATCCTGTAACTTCATCTGCATTATTTTCATCATCAAGATTATCGCACACATCGTCTTCTTCATTTAAAATTTTTACAGTTTTTAGCATATTTGCCGCGTTGTCTACAGTCACCGTGTATATCTGTTTCGTTGTAATTCCATATGTACTACATGTATGCGTAATAACATTTTTTAAATATTCGGCAGTATGTCTTTCAGAAAGTTCAACCACTCCTAACGTACGAATATGTATTTTGCCATCTTTCATGAATTGAATGTTGATGCCAAGAAAAGATCTGCCCAAGCACGTAGCACCATCCACTTTCAGAGATATCAACTTGCCTCTTATTTCTTCTTTAATTTTTCTTTTTACATCAATTGCTTCTTCAGCAGTTGCGTCACGTAATTTGTGTGAATTAATTATTTCTCTTTGTGAAGGTATCGCATTAATAATATCTTGAAATGCGTCATCATCTATGAAGGAAAATGGTCTGCCATGGATAGTTACCAATCTAACACAAGCATCCATTAAGTCAAATTTTGTTTTTTTCATATTTTTGTTCGCAGTATTCTGAACATTAGTGGCACTTCTCTTATATCCTTCTTTTGCAACCATAACCATGGTAAATTCGTTTGGATGATTAAGTTCTAAGTGTTTTTGCAAATTTGTGGAATGGTCCTAAAAATATGCATTTTTCATTTAAAATAATAAAATAAAAACATAAAGGTCCATTTCAGAGTTCAGCGGAGCGTCCGCGCTACGCGTGCGGGTCAAATTACCCATACATTGTATAGGAGCATTCGTCCGCATCCGCGCCACATAAATTACTTTGAAATAAACGCAACCTTTCACATTTTCAAAGTCAAGCGGATTCCGCCACGGAGTAATAAACAGCTACATAACAAAACATTGACGTAGATACGTTACTGAGATGATGGCTAAAGCAAGAATAGACGTCTGCGTTCGAATTGCGTTGATAAAATAAATCAATGCACAGTCATCGGAGAGTTAAAGCATAGAAATTTCGTAGGAACAATATAAGAATCAGTTTACGAACCGAAATAAACCGACACTAGAACCGTTTTAGAAACGATATAGAACCGAAAAAATAACGGTTCTAGAACCGTTATAACCGATATAATATCGGTTCTAGAACCGTAACCGAAATCGATATACACAGAAATTTCGGTTCCTTATAACGGTTATCCAGAATATCGGTTCTTCATAACTGTTTCAAGAACCGAAACCGATATCATAACTGTTTTAAACCCCTGCGTGTAACTCTTATTTGCAAATCTCTTTTCTTGCTATACCTATATAGTTTATGAGTTTGTTTATTGAGTGTTATATAGTGTTAATGAGTGTTATATATATAGTGTTAATTGAATAATTGTATTAATTATTTATATCAGATATGTCAACAAATAGAATACAGTCTTACACTGTACTTGCAATTGTAAGCCGCGAGCCTGGAAAGCTAACACCGGGCCTGGGGTTTTTCCCTACGCCTGGTGACCGTATGGTCGCTTTGGCGAGCCACCCTTGACTCGCCGAATACGCGGCTGAAGACGACGCGACCGTTTTATGATAGGATAGATAGAAGCGAGGACTATAAGGTTTAAGCAAACTGTTAAACTGCAAACAACAATAAAAGATATTTGTAAAGAACTCTGATCTGTGAAATGTAAATCCACAAACACTAAAAACTAGAAAATAAAAAAAAATATAAACAAAATTTATGTTAAACGATTGTATTAAAAATGCGTTACAAACTAAAAAAAACATTATTTTTTTGTACAACGCAGGATATTTCTTAACAGAATATGAATCAACTTAATACAACATCAAGTGTCGAAATGAATTTGTTGTGAAATATCCGCTCCACAATTAGGGAGATGTAATGGGGTTTGTCAAAACAAATCTTCGTTTTTGAATAATTTGGGTTTAATGTGTTGCACGGTAGAAATATAAGTTCGAATACGGAAGCAATTTTCCTAATCAAGGATTATAGCTGTAGCGGTAAAGTGTTCGTCTACGGTGCTACAGGTCGCGGGTTCGAATCTCCCTGGGGTAAAGTATTTTCTATTTATAAAAGACACACGGACGTTATGCTACTACGATTCCTGCACACATTCATGTCATCGGGTCCCCCTCACGGACACATCCGGAATATATGTATATAAAATACCGTTATTTTTTTTTTGGCCCTACTGCCCGAAACCTTGCGCTACCATTGCTGTAAAATCTCAGAAATGTTGCGCTACCATTGCTGTGAAATCTCAGAAATGTTGCGCTATCACTCCTGTAAAATCTCAGAAATGTTGCAGAAATATAACCTGTAATGTTGCACAGGGCGGACATAGCAATTTACTTGTAACTTTACAGCAACATTCCGTGCAATGTTCCAAATATCAAACCGCAACACAACTGAGACATTTCTGCAACAAATGTGCTGTAGGGGGTATGACAACGTAAATATAATGCCAACGAAAACAGTATTTTATGTGGTTAATTTTTTAGATTTCAAGGTCGTGATATTTTTTCAGTGATCTTAAACTTTGATTCTATATTATTACTAAGCGTAAAAAGACATATTCTTTGACTGCAATGACAAATCTCTGTGTTTCTAAGCAACTGCGCTTATTACCCCGCCCTCAAATTTTTTTATGGAATTATTAAGGTCCCACATTTCTTTTAAAAAAAGAAGGAGGAACTTTCAATCATTTGAACGCCGTATCGAGGGTTCTAAAGTTAATCTACCTTAAAAGTCCGCAGTAATACCCACACTTACCCTACTTTGTTTCGCTCCGTCTTTCAGCTCGAGCTCGAGCTCGACCCGTGTGCGGGCCCATACAATGCATCGACGCTTTCCGTATTTGTAATCCACAAAATTACCTTTTTAATGAAAAGGTACAAAAAACAGCGCCAAGTAGGGGAGACCGGGGCTAGTTGTTACAGGGGCAGGTTGTTACAAAGCAGTTTAAAGGATATAGCCGGTTAAGATGGTCAAATGTGCCCCTGAACCGAATTCAAATCGCGATGAGTCATTCGAAAGCTTATGAAAAAAGAATGATTTCTGCCAAGTTTCAACTTTGTATCTCGACCCGGGGGGTAGTAAAGGGTAAAAATAGAAAATCAGGTTTTTGCCGAATTTCTCCTATACCAGCGGATGAAAAATTTTGAAAAAATTCAGAGGCAGGTTTTGTTTCGAAGCAGTCTTGATACTATAATTATATTTTTACTGTAAGTCCGCATCATTGTTACTATTGTCTTGAATTTTTTACAGACTTTTCAATTTGGTGCGCCGCAGTTAAAAAAATTAAAAACCGATTTTTTCGCCGTTTTTTCCGTCGAACTTTCGTACATACTTTATGGAATAAGTCTTTCATGCAATCTTCAATGTTTTCACATGCAGCAAAACAGCGTAGGAATCAAACGAACTAAACATGCTGTAACATTACAGTCTAAAATGTCTATCGTATTTTCAAAGGCGTCAATGGCGCAGCGGTAAAGTGTCCGACTGTTAAATCGCTGCGAACTTTTTTAACGTAGGTTCGAGCCTCGGAACTTCTAAGTCCCCAGAGGGTCATATTTTTTCACATTAATTATGTATTTTTTCGATTTCTAGCTATATGACAATGATCGATATTTATATACAAATGTTTTAAAAACATATTAAAATTATTTTAAAACTTGAAAACTATTGTTAGGTATCCTGCCAATTACAGCATTGTTTAACTTCTGAATTTTGGAAACAAGAGAGAGTTGTATAATCTACAAGAAGAGGCGAAATAATTACAAAACAACACACAATTGTTGCTGCAATCCATCCACAATTGTTAAAGGTAAGAGATTAGAAAATCAATTTCATATAATATTAATTTAGTGCAGGGAATGTTATAACAATACTGTAATTGCATACTTGTCCAGAGAAACGGTGGCATCAAATTCTTCTCAAGTCATTTTTATGTATATTTCAATTATTAAAATATTATTAATATGTTTTTAAAGCATTTGTATATAAATATCAAAACATTTGTATATGAATAACGAGTTTCGAGTTTCGCGGCAAGCTCGTACGATCATCCAAATACAGTAATGCCTCGTTAGTGTCCCGTTTTTACCATGCGTTATAATCCCGCTCACTATCCCCACCATTTCTTGGAATCCTTCGGTCGAGAGTGAGAGAACGAAAGAGACGACGACAACTTCGTGTCAACTGTTTCGTTCCCTCTCGCTCGGCTCTTGGGTTTTCTCACTCGCGGCATCGGCCGCACGGAATAGTCTTAGAGCATATACTACTCCAAGGAAATAGTGTCCGCATCGCGTTAGTGTCCCGCCGCCAGCCCCGATCGTCGGGATTCTAAAGGTAGGATTTCCTAGACACGATTCGCCGCGGCGGCGGATCGCGGTGGTGAATCGGGGCCCGTCGCCGCGGCGAGCAGACCTCAGGTACCGCGTTAAGGGACCCAGTTGAGTTCAAGCACTTGAAAGGGTCTATTCTAACGGTAGGTATACCTGCTTCAGAAAAACCAAATTGTTTATTCTTTATCGTATCTCTATGGAAGTGACACCGAGGGCTTCCTTGCGTTTTTCCGATGAAAATCATACCAAATGTCATGTAAATCGGTTTATTTTTAACGAAGTTAGGTTGAAATTGTGCAAATGAATTTTTCATCAATTTCCTTCATTATGCTCCGAATTACGTCGTTCTTGGTGTTAGTTTCATCGGCGAAACATAGAGAATCGATTGGTACCGTTGTCGCAAAGATCTGATGAGAAATATGGAACTTGGATTTTTCCACCTTTAATGGTATTCCAAACCTTTCGAGGGTCGAATGCCATAAAATTCGGTGCGGCATCACGGAAGGTTGACCTCGCCACGTGGTGCCAGCCGGCATCTCTTTAACAGGCGTCGCTGTATATACATATGTACATACAGAGTCTCGAGGACGAAATGAGACGATGATTCGAGGTCTGCGAATCCCCTAATTGCGAATTTTTATAAAACAATGATGGCATTCGATTGTCGACATTTGTCCAACAACAGTTTGGTTTGTCCACCCGTAAAAAAAGGATATACCTAAAGAATAAAATTGTTAACAATAAAAATATACATGTTAGATTTGTAGATGTTATGAAACATTCATTGCACAGATGTACTGAAGCAGGGTCACAAAAATATTCCAACGGCATTAATTACCAATACGTACCTTATTTTATATAAATATTACGTTTTTCCGACGTTGTCGCATGCTGTGCACTGGGTTTTCAGTTATTTTAGATTCGATAGAATTCCATACTTCTAAAATATTTTGTTGTAGTATGTCTTTCGAAGTTATGTCGTACTTTTTTAATGTCCTGTGGATTTCAGCCTACAAATATTCGATGAGGTTAATGTCCAGACATTATGGGGATGTATGACATGTACGTAATCCATGCGGCATATTCCTTGCTGTAAATAAAAATTCCCCACCAACCCCAATTTGGTAGAAATAATTTTTAATATATTTCCAATACATTTTTAATATATTTTCAATATATTCAGTTCGGAACCCTACCAATTTTTAATTTACAAGACAACAACCGCAAGCATTACGGCCAGAATTGTGCAAGAATGATTATTGTATAATATGCCGCATGGATTACATACATGTCATACATCCCCATAATGTCTGGACATTAACCTCATCGAATATTTATGGGTGGAAATTCACAGGAGATCAAAAAAGTAGGACATAACATCGAAAGACATACTACAACAAAAAATTTTAGAAATATGGAATTCTATCGAATCTAAAATAATTGGAAAGCTAGTGTACAGCATACGACAACGTCGAAAAAACGTAATATTAATATGAAATAAGGTACGTATAGGTAATTAATGCTGTTGGAATACTTCTATGACCCTGCTTCAGTACATCTGTGCAATGAATGCTCATATTATTAGTTTACAAGAAATATATAAAGAAAACATAATCCCATAACTTTTGGATTTCAACTAGTTTCCTTATTTCTTGGGATTCTGTCCCACTATGGAAATGGATCGCGCGGCGATCTCCGCTAGACTCAGTTTGGAGCAGTCAAGGTTTTGGCCGCCGCGATTCACCGCCCGCCAGGAGATTCCGCCATAAATGGCGGAAAACAGACACTCATCGCATTGTGTTGCGTCTCGAGTAACCTAGGTAGCTGTCGAGACAGACTCACTAACAGAGCGGTTGGAAAACGCGCCTAGGAAAACGGATACACGCTTCTCCATAAGAGCGGTGCTTAGGATTCGCCGCCGCGATCCGCCGCCGCGGCGAATCGTGTCTAGGAAATCCTACCTTAACGAGGCATTACTGTATCGGGCCAATTCCCGACCCAAAAACCTATTCACTGGAATTGTTGTTGTATCAGGACTCAGTACTTTCAGTACTTCGACCATTCCGTTCTCAATGTCATGTAGAAGCTTCAACGGCGTACATACGATCGCGGTAATTTACTTCGTACGCTTAATATACACGTCCTTATCAGCAACGCTGCAATGTAATGTGCATTTACCCACAGTACTGTATCGCGCGATATAACGTAACAATTGACGGTGTTCGCGCGACAATTGCATAAATCCATGTTGAAATATGCTGATCCATGACGACTCGGATAATGTTGGTGCACTTAACACTTCGCGAGTCTTATGTCTCTAGATCGTTAGTGATTCGTCATCCAATTGCAGCAACGTCCATAAATGGTTTTCCTCATCATCGCTATCGTCATCGGAAGACGATGACGCGAGCAATGCGTCTCGCGCGTCCAGTTCAGCGACTATGCACGCTATTTTGTTTCGAACACACGTTCGCACTATTTCAAAACTACTTGTAAGTAATGTCAAACGTTGTTGTTCCGATTCCGATACTTTTCGCGTCTTAAAATGCTCGTGGATGAGGTGCAAGTACTCGACACATGATATTAACCATTCATAGCACTGTTCTTCGATACGCAGCCGTGGGATCTTATCCCGCAACGATTCGTACGATTTCACGAAAGAGTTCATGTCCCGTGATACTTATGCACGCGTAACGTATTTCACGATATTCACCGAGCGACTGAAGGATTTAATATACTAGCCACCTACCGTATCCGAGATCCTTATGACGCCATCGCACTATGTTTACGTTAAATGCAGTTCGGACGTATCCTCAAATTTTTCCCCACCCTTACACGATCGCTGTACTACTCCCACGATTCAGATATAAACATACGGTGCAATGTCGTGTTTACTCCATGGGCTATCGCGACGATTGACTTACAGCCTCCTCGATATGAAATACTCGGAACACTACCCCGAATAATTATCGCTGTGTGTGTACGATGGTTGCTTACACGAATGCAGCGTCGAATAATTATTGCTCTGTGTTTTCGTATGTGTGATCATGGAACGGCCACGATAAAATCAGGTCTCTCATACTAGTGCATTAGTCGTGTCATACGTTGCTACAAGAAACGTTTTAAAAATTGATTGTGTCTGAGTCGATTGCAGTTGCCTTGGAGACTGTCGCATCGAAGTGTTGTTGTAGTTGTTGTTGTTGTTGTTGTTGTTGTTGTTGTTGTTGTTGTAAGCGAGATTGCTTTGAAGGGTATCGTCCGCCGTTCAACGCACGGAAATGCAATCAATTAATACCGTAAGTTTCCATTACCATATTTTATTATTATTATTATTATTATTATTATTATTATTATTATTATTATTTATTAGACAGGACAAGCCCAATAGGAACATAACAAAAATGTACACAATAGTGTACTATAACATTTGTGTACAGACAATCGCAAAAAGCATGAAACATACTATGTCATGGGTGTACCGAAAAGAGAGATAATCGACCTTCTGAAAACCTCCAGCGAGGGACCAAAGAAATTTATTCGGTCAGCTACCTCGCTTCCACGCATACAAACCCTAGTGATAGGGTCACTCTGGCGTACGTTTGTTCGAAAAAATTTGACCCGAAACAGCGGAGTATAGCGCAACGGTCTGGTCAGAGCGCTGAAGTTGATTAGCCCCAATAGCCGGGGACAATCAATGTCTCCGTTAATAATCCTGAACAGGAAGGACAGATCGGCCAGCACTAGTCTCTGCTGCATCGTCAAAACATTAAATCTACGCAGTACATGTCCGTAATCGTGATCAAAAACGCTGAGAGGCTGCCCCAGACGGAAAGACGCAAAACGCAGGAACCTGTGTTGGACTCTCTCGAGAGTCAACATATGATAAGCTTGATGCGGAGACCAAATCACCGACGCGTATTCTAGGAGAGGCCTAACCAGCGCGTCAAACAACAGTTTGAAGGTCCTTAAGCTCCTAAAACGACGCGAGTGCCTAATAATAAAACCCAGCTGTCTAGATGCTGCGTTACTGGCTCCAATAATATGGTCCGCGAAGGAGAAAGCTGCATTGTACGTCACCCCCAAGTCACGCACACTCTCAATGCAGGTCAACTGCGTCTGACCTAACGAATACGCAAACTTGTAAGTACTGTGTGATCGGGAAATCCTAAGATCTTGGCATTTCGTCAAGTTCGAAGGAAGCCTATTTACCGTGCACCAATTTAGCAATCTGTCGAGGTCTCCTTGGAGATTTGGGGCATCATCTATAGTGTTTACAGTGGCGAATAACTTGAGATCATCCGCAAAAAGTAGCGGAGTACCGAAAAGAAATAATTCCGCAAGGTCATTTATAAAAATACAAAAACAATGGCCCCAGATGTGACCCTTGTGGCACCCCTGATGAGACCTTTATCGATTTAGATCGGCAACCACGCAACTTGATAACCTGAGTACGATTTGATAAATAGCTACCAAGCCACTATAACAGGCTCCCCTGAATTCCGAAAGTGCTCAATTTCCTCAGTAGGATGATCCACCGAATCAAATGCCTTTTTGAAATCGGTGTAGACCACGTCCACCTGCTGCCTCAAGTCCAACGCAGAGGACACAAAGTTCGCAAAAACTGCCAGGTTAGTCACTGTAGATCTACCCGGAAAAAAACATGTTGCGCACTCGAAAAACTACCTCTGATCTGACCCGATAGCTTGCTGGTGACTATTTTCTCGAAGATCTTAGGAAAGCAACTGAGAAGTGAAATTGGCCTATAATTACGGACATCACTCTTCGAACCCGATTTAAATACAGGTGTCACAACACTCGACTTCCAGAACGCCGGAAAGGACCCTGAAATTAATGACTTATTAAAAATAATCCAAAGCACTCTGGCAAGACCAAAAACGCAGGATTTAACAAAGACAGGGGGCGGGGGGTAACCCATCATCACCAGCAGACTTATTCGAGTCGAGATCATTAATGGCATCGAAAACCTCCACGAGACTAATATTCAAGTTAGCGAGATGCACCATCGACACGCAATCTGGGACAGGGCCTGAGGCCACTCGAGAAGGCGGAACGAAAACCGATTCAAAATGTTGAGCAAAAAGGTTAGCAATTGTCAGGTCCGAGTCCGCGACCTCATCTCCAAGATACATACTTGTTGGCAAGAGAGTGTCCCCCCTCAAGGAAGTAACATGTCCCCAGGAGGCCTTAACATTGCACGATATATTGCCCTCCAGCCTGTCCATGTAGGACGCATAGTCTCTTTTCCTCGCGCGGAGAAACGCAAAACTATGAAAATTGCACTGGAGATTAGAGCTCTTCCAGATAGCGTGCGCACTTTTCTTATTACTAATCGCCTGCCGTAGTTCACGCGCGAACCAGCTCGGGAAGGACGACATAAACGTACGGTACTTAGGTACATATGCCTCGATTAAATAAATTAATTGCAAATTTAGAACGCTGACAGATTCGTCTGCAGACAAGTTCTCCAAGCCGCCGTCCCAATCAATTCTATTTAACGCAGCGATAATGGAACCATAATCAGCTCTAAAAAAGTCAAACTTGAGCGTAGCTCCTGCCTGAGGTCCCCCACTGGTGGCACCTAATAAAAAGACAGGGCCGGATGAGAGGAGTCCACTGGTAGAAAAGTGGATACCGGGTTTGAGATATTAAGCACAGGAAAATTAGCAAAAATCCAGTCTAACATTCTGCCATCGTAATTACCCACCAGATTATATTGCAGCAGATTATGAAAGTTCCAACATTCCGCCAACGCCGAGGACGACAGAATGTCATCCACACAGTCTGACTCACAGATTGGGACCAGCGCCGAGGAGGAATCGCACTGCCAAGTAACACGAGCCAAATTAAAATCTCCAATAACGCAGACATTTAAATCTACCGCATTTACTAACTGTTCATCAATACTATTACAGAGTGCGACGTAGGACGCTGGCGATGATCCAGGCGGAAGGTAAACACCGCCAAAGACATAAATCAAATCACCCATGGTAACTTTAACAATTACTTGTTCTATATTGCCGACGGAAGGAAGGAGTTCAGTCGCGTTCCATCTTTTCCTTACAAAAATAAGGACACCACCTCCTTTGGAGAACCTGCTAGTGGCAGCGCACCTGTCTTTACGAAAAATTCTATACTGGGGTAGCCCCAGTTCAGTGGAAGCAATATCACTCGTGAGCCAAGTTTCTGTGAAAATTATAACATCGTAATTGTTTGAGATGAGAACGGAGGGGTGAGCGTGAGAGGAACCTAAGACAGGTTATGATTTTGAATGCACTTATTTTGGTAAAAAAGCTTCGTCAATGTTTATTCACAATGCAGATAATATTTACAATGAACTGAGCTGAGACGCGTAGATAATATTTATCACAGCACACTAGAAAGAAGCGAATTATGCAACCACGCGGTCACGCGACGTGTTGTCTACACAATTATATTAATTGGCAGATCTACCGGTTTAAACGAGCAGAGAATTAATCACAATGATTATGAGAAGAGAAATACACTGGATGTTAAGTGAGATGAGCGTGAGAAAACGGCCAAAGATTTCAATGTCGCGACGCGATGCTGCTGATAACCGTTAGCTTCGGAACACACAAAGAGAGTGAGAATATGGCGGACTTCCGCAACCGCGTCGTCTCCGTTTTTCTGGAACTTTGAAGCAGCACGCTGATTAGTTCATCGATCGCGGCGACGGTTGATCGATCACCGCTGATTGGCGGCTCGCCCATCGATCAGCGCTGCTGGATCGCAGTCCGCGAGGTGCTGCCATGAGAATGAGTGTGGCGGCGTGGTCCTTTCCTGGGCGCAGTTGGCGAGGTCCTCCCTGTTTTAGGTCCTGAGCTGGTCACAGAACTTAGCTAACTCAGTGCTCATGAGACGCTGCATCGAGCTCAACAATGCATCATTATCAGAGGTGGAAGTGGAGGTGAATCCGTTGGGATCAGGCCCCCATCCTGTGAGACCACAGTAATCAAGGGCCCTGACGAAGGAGATCGAGCATTTGTGTCTTCTTTACAGTCGAGCAGTACGCCACTCTTCCACTGGTGACCAGTGCGGCCGAGGCACCTAGGGTGCGAAAAAATCCCACAGCTTAGGCAGGACAGAGGGTTTGCCACTACGGACTTGCACCCTTTACACACTTTTTTACCCGTCGACATCATCGTACTAATTTATCCAAAAAACCCAAAAGAAGACCAATTCCAAGCACAGAGCGTAGCGCACGAGGACGATAAGCAGGTGTCAAGCAAGGGATATACAATAACACACAAGCGAGTTAATACGACACGTATGTGCACCTCAACAGCTGACAGCTGACTTTTAAGGGGGGGGGACCACTGTCTCGGCCCGAAATGTAAGGGTATTTTCGGGAATTTATTTCAACCAAACAACGCAAGTAAATCAATTTATTGCTTAGTATAGTCAATAGTGTATATATCGAAGGGTAAGAAAAATTTTTTTTTAATCAAATTCATAAATCCGTTTTCTGTATACACTCCGTCAAAATTTGCGCTCCGGAAAAAACATGCTAGTCGCGTTGACAGTCCCCAGACCATATGGTTCATCGAAATTCAAAAAAACAATAATATTTAGAAACTAGAAGCCTGCCTCTATTACGTGACGATCGCAAATGTCGAATTTGTAAAAAATAACAAAAGGGCGGACCACTGAAAAAAAGTCGTATTTTCGGGGTACAAAATTGGGGAAAAGTTGCTAAAAAAAATAGAAGCAGGTCGAAAATGGAAAATGTCTGATCGTCACGTAATAGCGACGGGTCTTCCGTACAATAAATGTCCTTGATCATGCCAATTGGACGTATAGTTTTCTCTGTAGACTGTCAACGCGGTTGAAAAATGTCATTCTGAGGAAATCGCGTTCAATGTTCCGCGTGGCTCAGTCGCGCGTTTGACACCGCTTCACGAAAAACACCATATCTCCGTCAATTTTGCGAATTTCTTCATCAAATTTGGAGAGAACATTCTTGAAACATACGCCTTTCAGAAAATGTAAAAAAAATGCAGATTTGAGACAGTGGTCTCCCCCTTAATGAATCGTTGTGTCAGCAGCTTTGAGAATTATAAGAAAAATTGGTTTCTGATTATGTCATTGCCGGTGCACTTCAATCATCCAGCTGCCGCTGCGATATCCGACTCCTCTGTGCTGCCTATACATGACTACAACCCCAAAATATATGTTGCGTGTCGGAATGATGCGGTTCAAATCGAAGAAATTCGTGGTAAAGAACTTCAAGAGGCGGAAGTTGTTTATGATGGCGAAATTTTTTTAAAAGTGTTTTACAATGGTATTGGTATATACGGCGGCGAGATACCGGCTGACAACTACGGGAGCGAGCGATATTGGTTAAATAGGCATGCGCGGCAAAAAACATTCTTTTTAGATGTTAGTGATGATTATGATGATGATGATGATGATTGGGATGACATTGATTATAATAATGTATATGGACTGAACAGTTTGATGGATCCAAAAAGTGTAGTTTGGCGAAAATGTGTCACTGCGAAACGGATTAACTTTGACGCGGTTTTTGCGAATGCAGTATCAGGGCTTCAGGCTCGCGATACTGCAATTCAGACTGTACCCGAGCAAGTTGGCGATAATTCATTTTATACCGATGAGGATTTATTTAATGAAATTGTTAACAAGACGATAGTGCCCTATTCGCTGACGATGTAGTCGAGTGGGATAATTAAGCTGAATAAATTACTAAATCTTAAAAATCTTAATATGTCAGAATTACTCACCGAACTTCCACCTTCCCTGTGAATTAAACAAAATCTTTTCGCCCTTACACGCTCCCACGACGCTTGACTTACAGACCCTCGAGAAGGGTACTTGAGACGTCGCCGTGTTCTCAATCGTGAAAATACTCGGAACTGTACCACGAATAATTATCACTTAGTTGGTCACGTGAACGCAACGCCTAATTTATTGCTTCCGGGACATTGCCTTTTCTCGAGGATACTTCTTACAGGCATGGTCTTGGGAAAAGTCAATGCTCAGATATCACCCTCTTTCTCAGAAGTCATCATCGAATGCAATGTCGTGTTTATTCCATGGGCTATCGCGACGATTGATTTACAATAATTATCGCTCTATGTTTATATCATTGCACGAATACATTCATTCAACATTTTGTATGAAAAACCTGGAAAATGTACCAAGGCGGGCCCAAATACCGACGCGGACCCAAAGTACCTTAAACATCCAATAGATGGCGCCAATACGAAATGCGCGCGACGCCTGTGACGTCCCACTATTTTTCGCGCGGTATTATTTCAACTCTCCCTTATAAATCACTCTACAACTCCACTCAAATTTCCCCAAACCTCAACTCTTACCCCTTTATTCCCGATCCCTGACCACCTTGGCGATGTACCTTAGCGGTCCCCATCTCAAGACGTTCAACCACTAAATCCCTTCCCCCTCTTCGCCCTACAAGGCATGATCTCCTCCCTCACATTTAAATCTAAACAAGTCCCTCGTCCCAAAAACCCTCTTAATTCGAGACCACGTATCACCCCCCTCTCTACGACCAAATAAGTCAAAGCCATTCTCACCCCCTTCCAATCAAACCTCCTAAAAATCCATCAAATGGGTTGAGTATTCCCTATCAGCGGCCCCGAAAACCAATTGCTGCGCATATTCCCTACGAGCGCGAATAAAAACTATTTATCCTATTAAAACTATTATTAGATGGCCTAAGACCTCCACCCGGGACGTGACATAATTTTTGGTGACAGCGCACAGTGGTTCCAAAGTGACTTTTTGCGGTCAAAATTCCGTATCTCCGTCAATTCTCAACCGATTTTTGTTTTCTTTGGCTCATTTTGTAGGGCATTAAATTTGCTATAATATCAAATTCCTGAATTACAACCAAAACGTTTTTTTTCTATCCTTTATGTCACAAAGTTGGATGAAAACCATAGTAGAACAATCTTTTGGGCTAATTTGATAAGAGTTTGCTTATCTAAGTAGTTATTTTTACGTAAACTCTTCAATTGGCACTGGGCAATAGCGGAAACATAAAACAGGCGATCTGTTGACACGTCAGAATGTTTAAAATACAATTTTACAAGGGCTGAAAATTTGGAATGTCTACTGAGGTTACTACAGCCACAACCGTCTAAAATATCAATTTAATGTATGACTCTGGAACCTAATAGCGTTCAGAAATAAAGAAGAACGTCAAAACCGCGATTTATTTTTTTACGTTTTTATTATTGTTTATTAGTTAATAAAACTTTATCGACTCTTCCCGATCCTCAGTTTGGGCATTTGAAATGTGGGTAAGAATGTAATAAACAAATTAAAAAAAGAATTAGCTGCCACCATGTACCACTGCGGTGTCAATCCGATTTTGTTTAATTAGCGATAGCGCTCGAACTGCCTTCCTGCGGACAAAATTCCGTATCTCCGTCAATTCTCAACCGATTTTTTATTTCTTTGGCTCATTTTGTAAGGAATTAAATTGGCTAAAATGTCACACAGTAGTTTTCCAAAATTTTCTTTAGGGATTAAAAAAAAACAAATTCTGAACTCTTGGTTCCGAAAGAACGAGTTTATTAACCAGTTTTTTCATGTAACATTAAAACGAGATAAAATAAAAGAAATATAAATTAAAATAATTTAAAATAATAAAAAATTTTTAATTCAAATTTAAACAAGTTATTCTTCTTCCACATATTCTACATCTTCATAATTAGACAATAGATATTTTGCGTCTTTTTCTAGTTCAACAGACGCAGTTGGCCATTGGGACCTCAAATACGAAATTAAAGGATCCGATGTTATTAATAAATTATGTATTATATCCTCATTTGCCGAAAACCTCGAACTTTTTCTGGTATTAAATTGTCGGAATCTTTTAAAATCTTTGTTCCTAGATTCCTGGGCTTCTTCCGACATCTGACCAATCACAGCCCCACTTAGAAATTAAAACTAAGTATTTTTTGGTGGGAAGATTCCCAGATTTGTACAATGATGAAAACAACCTCGAAACAGTACAGTCAAGTAAGCATTGCAAATTTATACTTACTCCTCTATCTGAAATTGTTATTGAGGGATAACATTATTTCTTCGCTTCAAGAATGTTTTTATACTTAGGAATAATACAAGAATCTTTTTTTGTGGTTAAAGAGCGAATTCTGTTGTACTGAAACTTAGTAAGCTTGGCATCAAAACAACTGACGATCAGAAAGAAATTACGCCTTCGTCGTCGATCCGATTTTGTTTTGTAGGCAACAACGCTAGTGGTTGCAGTCATTTGTTTGTTAGCAGCCATTGGGAGAATATTCGCCAACGATTCAGTGTCTTGGCAGTTGTGCGGCATAGAGTGATCAACCTATTAAATCGAGTCATTTGCACTTTTTACGGCTTTACTTTTATACAATAAAATGGTGCACATAAAGGTTAAAAATATAAAGTTAGCGAAAGTTATACTCTCAGGAAAAAATCATGATGTAAGCAACTTAGTCAACTTCCTTTCGGAGACCTTTCCAATCAAAATGGAACACAGGACATCATTGGCTAAGAAAATAAGTAAGGACTTTTCATATACATTTAAAAAAAGATGGATCGGCTCTTCGCGAACAACAGAGCGTTTTTTAGCTAAAAATGATTTCTGGCTTAACGAATGCTATTTTGAATGGTCGGACCCCAATTTGCCAATACCAACTCCTTCAGACACTGTTGGACGGCCGGAAATAAACTTTGAAGCGAGTTCGGAACGATCAAAAAGAAGAAAAACTGCATTATTATGTGCGACACATTCGCAAAAAGAACTCCAATTTGCGTTGGAACACAGTTTGCGAACCTTAGGTCACAAGAACATTGCTGATAAACTCCATGATCTAATGTTGTCTATAGATTCTGATGATTCGATAAACGAACGTCAGCCTGTTAAATGTTTGTCCAAAGAAGAAGCTTTGGCCTTATATTTTGATGCCAAGCTTACAGTACAACAGAATTCGCTCTGAATCCATAAAAAAAGATTCTTGTATTTTTCCTACGTACAAAAACATTCTTGAAGCGAAGAAAGAATGTTATCCCTCAATAACAATTTCAGATAGAGGAGCAAGTATAAATTTACAATGCTTACTTGACTATACTGTTTCGAGGTTGTTTTCATCATTGGACAAATCTGGGAATCTTCCCACCAAAAAAGACTTAGTTTTAATTTCTAAGTGGGGCTGTGACGGTTCGTCCGGGCACAGCAATTACAAACAAAATTTTGATAACCCTGAAGGTTCCGACGAGAGCCTGTTTATGATGTCCTTGGTTCCACTACAATTAATCCATTCAATTTCCACGAATGACACTCCATGTTGGATTAACCCTCATCCGTCTTCAACAAAACTTTGTAGGCCTATTAAATTTGAATTTGCAAAGGAAACAAGTACCAAAATAACTGAAGAAATAAACATTATAAAGAATGACATAGAAAAATTATCCCCAACAAAAGTGCAAATTCAAAGAAAACGCTTTACAATAAAGCATAGCCTACACTTGACAATGCTTGATGGTAAAGTTCACCAAGTTATGACTGGAACTCCTTCCGCAGCCACCTGTTATATTTGTGGGGCCAAACGTCTGAAATGAACAATTTGAACTTAGTCAGGAATAAATGTATCCAGGAAGGATCGGTGGAATACGGTTTATCCACTCTACATGCCTGGATTCGGTTTATGGAATGCATTTTACACATAAGTTACCGACTTAAATTTAAAAAGTGGAGCGCAAGGCGACCGGAAGAAAAAATTATCATGGAGGAGTCCAAAAAAAGAATTCTGTTAATGCTTAAACAAAACCTTGGTATAACTGTGGATGTTCCAAGACAAGGTTCGGGTACTTCCAATGATGGGAATACAGCGCGACGATTTTTCCGCAATTGGAAGACAGTAGCGGAAATCACAGGGGTGAATGAAGAACTTAGTTACAAATTTTTTATAATTTTACAAGTTCTGTCGTGTGGAAGCAGCGTAGACGCATCAAAGTTCCAATCTTTTTCTCTCGAAACGGCCAAAATTTTTATTAGGGAGTATGGATGGTATTTTATGCCATCATCAGTCCACAAAATTTTAATTCACGGAAAAGACGTTTTAAACGCGACTATTCTGCCAATTGGTCAGATGTCGGAAGAAGCCCAGGAATCTAGGAACAAAGATTTTAAAAGATTCCGACAATTTAATACAAGAAAAAGTTCGAGGTTTTCGACAAATGAAGATATCATGCATAATTTATTAATAACATCGGATCCATTAATTTCGTATTTGAGGTCCCAATGGCCAACTGCGTCTGTTGAACTAGAAAAAGACGCAAAATATCTATTGTCTAATTATGAAGATGTAGAATATGTGGAAGAAGAATAACTTGTTTAAATTTGAATTGTTTATTTTATATTTCTTTTATTTTATCTCGTTTTAATGTTACATGAAAAAACTGGTTAATAAACTCGTTCTTTCGGAACCAAGCGTTCAGAATTTGTTTTTTTTTTAATCCCTAAAGAAAATTTTGGAAAACTACTGTGTGACATTTTAGCCAATTTAATTCCCTACAAAATGAGCCAAAGAAATAAAAAATCGGTTGAGAATTGACGGAGATACGGAATTTTGTCCGCAGAAAGGCAGTTCGAGCGCTATCGCTAATTAAGCAAAATCGGATTGACACCGCTGTGGTACATGGTGGCAGCTAATTCTTTTTTTAATTTGTTTATTACATTCTTACCCACATTTCAAATGCCCAAACTGAGGATCGGGAAGAGTCGATAAAGTTTTATTAACTAATAAACAATAATAAAAACGTAAAAAAATAAATCGCGGTTTTGACGTTCTTCTTTATTTCTGAACGCTATTAGGTTCCAGAATCATACATTAAATTGATATTTTAGACGGTTGTGGCTGTAGTAACCTCAGTAGACATTCCAAATTTTCAGCCCTTGTAAAATTATATTTTAAACATTCTGACGTGTCAACAGATCGCCTGTTTTATGTTTCCGCTATTGCCCAGTGCCAATTGAAGATTTTACGTAAAAATAACTACTTAGATAAGCAAACTCTTATCAAATTAGCCCAAAAGATTGTTCTACTATGGTTTTCATCCAACTTTGTCACATAAAAGGATAGAAAAAAAACCGTTTTGGTTGCAATTCAGGTATTTGATATTATAGCAAATTTAATCCCCTACAAAATGAGCCAAAGAAATCAAAAATCGGTTGAGAATTGACGGGGATACGGAATTTTGACCGCAAAAAGTCACTTTGGAACCACTGTGCAGCGGTGGGATCCTCGTCTACCGTTGATAGAAAAACAAATTCTTTGACACGGTACCCACAAGGTCCCAATATCTAGAATGTGCATTGAACACCATAATCGGTATGAACCATCTTACCGGAGCCACAGATTACAAAAGTATGTATGTATGTATGTATCTCTTTAATGGCTTCCCCTTAGGGTTACATGCTTTCTTTTCCTTCCTCCTCTCTCTTCGCTCTTACAATTTCCCTTAACCTAGACTTAATACTATCCCTTAAACTACTTCTCCGCGCCGTCTCCTCTTCCTCTCCCACGCTTGCTCCATTCTTACCCTAGCCTTAACCTATCGCTCTTATTTCCTAATTCTTACATCTACGCCTCTCACGCCCCTATGTTCTCTCCCTCCCTCCGCCTTTGACTTCCATTTCCTCTCTTTCACTCCATTCCTTCTTCTACTCCTTCCCATTTTCATTCGCCCCCTCCCCCTTCCCCCTGTTGCCTCCTTCCCTCTCCCTCCTCCTTTCCTCTAACCTCTTCATCCATTCCTCTCCTTTACCTCCTTCATCCAAATCTTCTTTATCTTTTCCCCTATATTCCCCTCCTCCCCTTCCTCTCGCGCGCACCTCTCCAGCACGTGCTCTCACGTCTCTACCTCGCCTCCGCAGGCTCTACATCTCCTCTCCTCCTCCTCTACCCAATATCTCCCTCCCCTCATTTCGTTCCCCAGCCTAAATCTAGCCATCCTCCCGTATCTTTCCTCACTCCATCCTGCTTCTAGGTATTTCGGCAACCCTTCCGTTCTAACCTCCCTGTACCAGCTGTTGTACCTTGATTCCCTTATCTTCCCACTTCTTTCTTCTTCCTGCTTCCTGCAATCTTTCTTTTCTATCTCTTCGTACCCCCTTTCCCTTTCTTCCCTCCCCCCTCTCTCTCCTAAATTCCTGCCTCTCTCTTTCCCACGCTGATAACCCCGTCCCCACTTCCTTTTCTCTTTGCCTCACCTCTTCCAAACACAACCTGGCCAATTCCCCTCCCTCTCCCCTGCCCAACTTCTCTTCATACCTCCACGCCCCCCCCCCCCCGCCCACGTCCTCAACTTCTTCCTCTTCGTTTCCTCCCTCACCATGTATCCCGGTGTCTGCCAATCCACTCCTAGCGACCACCTTAAAAATCTTTCCTGTATCCTCTCCACCTCCTCCCTCTCCCTCCACCCCATACCTCTGCACCATATCCCACCACCGTCCATACCAGCATGTCGAAGAGCCACACCCTCCTTCCCCAGTCCTTCCCAAATTTCCTTTTCCCTATCCCCCATACCTGTCTCATCACCACCCCCGCCTTTTTTACCCTTTTTCTGATGTGCGCTTCTTGTCCACCGTTCTTCTTAAATGTATACCCGAGGTATTTAAACTCCCTAACCTCCTCTATCCTCTTTCCTTTGCACCTCCAGTCCACCTTCCTCTCTCTTCCCCCCCCCCTTCCTGAACCTTACTATTTTCGTTGTTCCCACATTTACCTCCAGCCTCTTTCCATCAAAATACTCTTCCAGCCTCCTAATAAAACTCTCCATCTCCTCCTCCTTTTCTGCCAAAATCACCAAGTCGTCCGCATACGCCATCGCGCATATCCTCCTTCCTCCTATTTTCACCCCTCCCCATTTTCCTCTCCTGAGCACCTCGTCTACGTCCGCTGTTAATAAATTAAACAGAATCGGACTCAGCGGGCACCCCTGCCTTAGGTCTTCCGCCGTCCAAAAACTCACCCCTGCCTCACCTCCCACCTTCACCTTGCTCGTCGTCTCTCTGCACATTTCTTTTACCCTCTCCCTCAGCCCCTCCCTCACCCCTCTCTTCTCCATCGCCTCCCACAACATCCTCCTGTCTATCGAGTCGAACGCTGCCCTCAGGTCCACAAAGATCGCTATCAGCTTTTCTTTGCTCCCTTGTATTTGCCTCCCTATCAGGTAGTTCAGTACATATATGTGGTCGACCGTCCCTCTTCCCCTCCTGAAACCCGCCTGATTCTCCGGCACCAACCCTTTCTCTTCTACCTCCTGCTCCAGCCTTCCTACCAGTACCGCCGCGTACACCTTGTATAGCGACGGCATTAGTGTCACTCCCCTATATTCCTGAACACACCTTCCCCCTCCTTTCTTCACCAGTGGCACTATAATTCCCTCTTTCCAATCTTCCGGCCATCCCTCCCCTTCCCACACTCTTCCACATATCTCCCACGCTACTTCTATCTCCTTCTCTGCGCCATACTTCCACACCTCATTCAGGATTTCATCCCCTCCCACCGCCTTCCCCTCCTTCAGCTTCCTCACTACTCTCCTTATCTCCTCTTTACTTATTCCCACTTCCTCTCCCCTTCTCTTATCCCCCTCCTCTCCCGTTTTTACCCTACTTTCCACTCCTCCTAATAGTCCCATGAAATATTCCTTCCACTCCTCTTTCTTTATCCTTTCGTCTACCCCGCTCCATCCTTTCCTCCCCCTGTTTACTATTTCCCACACCTTGCTTTCGGTCTTCGCCTCAGCCACTTCCCTTATCAACCTCTCCCTTTCCTCCTTTTTTTTCTTCTCACACATCTCTCTGTACTCTCTCCTCTTCCTTTTGTAATCCTCCCTTCTCCTCTCCCCTCTTCTCCATTTCCTTAACTCCCATCTCACCTGTCTTTTCAACTCCCTGCATTCTCTGTCCCACCACCGTTCCCCCTTCCGCCTCGTCTCCTTTCCCCCGGCTTCCTCCCCTTTCCTCATCACCTTTTTAATCCTTTCTATCGTCTTGCTCACCTTCTCCTGCATCCCTTCTACGCTCACTTCATTCATTCCCTTCTCAAACTCCTCCTTCATCCTTCCCGTCCACCGTCCTCCTCCTGCCTTCCTTTTCCTCGCTTTCCCGCTTCTCTCCCCCACCCCTCCCTCCCTTATCGTCACTATCATCGGGTGATGGTCCGAATCCACCCTATCTCCTACCTCCATCCTTTCCACCCCCTTTCTCGTCCTCTCATCCCCCAATACATAGTCTATTATCTTCCCCCTGTATATGTGAATTCCCCTCTTCATCCCCTTCTATGTTCCCGTTCAGTATTTCCCACCCTGTCTCTTCTATGAGTTTTATTAACTTTTTCCCATCCCCATTTACCTTTCCGTCTTTTGACATTCTTCCCCCTCCCTCCACTTCCTTCCCCCCCTCTATCCTACCACCGTACTCTCCTGTTCTTGCATTGAAATCCCCCCCGCTCCATCACCCTTTCTCCTTCCTTTTGTCCCTCGATCCACCCTCTGATCTTTTCCAGCTTCCCCTCCATGTCCCCGTTCACGTATATTGCAACTATTGACCAAAACTCCCCCCCCCCCCGCCCTCACTCTCTCCACCATTATCTCTTCGTCCTCTCCCTGTCCTTGTTCCCCTTCTCCCATCAATTCCTCCCTCACTCCCATCAACATGCCTCCCATCGCTCTACCCTTCTTGTTCTTTCGCTTCGCCCATTGTGCCCTCCACCTGTATC
Organism: Andrena chrysosceles; assembly: GCA_963855975.1. Taxonomy (NCBI): domain Eukaryota; kingdom Metazoa; phylum Arthropoda; class Insecta; order Hymenoptera; family Andrenidae; genus Andrena; species Andrena chrysosceles. The sequence continues at coordinate 20,938,600 of OY979768.1, read as the reverse complement.
CCGCCGGCAGCCTGCGTTTAACCCTATTCCATCCTTTTTCCTCCACCCATGTTTCCATCATAACTATTACCTCCCAATCTTCTACCCCCTTCCAGAACTCCTCTTCTTTATTCATCACCCCCGCTACGTTCCAGAACGCTATCTTCCCGCATCTCCGTTCCTCCCCTTGATTCCTCCTCCCCTCCCCCTTCCTGCTTAGTTTTTTGCCCCTCCTCCTTCCTTCTTGTCCCCTATTCTCCCTGTCCCCTTCCTCCCTCCTTCTTTTCCCCCTCTCCTCCTTCTCTGTCTTGTCCTCCCTTCTCCCTCCCCCGCCAATCCCTTAGCACCTCTCTCCGCTCGTCCCAGAACCACGTTTTCCCATCTATCCCGATCTTCCCGTAACTTACTCTCACTCTTCTTCCCTTTCTTTCCTCCTCCTCACCGATCTCCCTTATCAACCACTGCATCCTTCTTTCCTTCCATGTCAAATCCTCTTCTATCCTCTCTTTCCTCCCTCTCAGTTTTCCTTTATTCCTCATCACCTCCCTTTTAGCCTCCATACTCTCCATTCTCACCTCCAGCATCACCTCCTTCCTGTCCTGCCTTCCTCCTGCCAGCTCCTTCACCCCCTCTATTCCCCCTTGCGCTCCTACTGCCGCAAGCACTATTCTCGCTCTCTCTATCGCCGTTCCCTCCCTGCCTACCCCTTTTATGATTATATTCGTTTTTCTCCCTTCTCTCTCCTTCATCGCCAGTTTTCTTTCTAGCTCCTGCACCCTTACCTACCACTCTCCCCCTATGCCCTCTCGCCCTTCCTTTTCTTTTCCCCTTCCTTTTCCGCCCTCTGCCTCTTCTCTCACCTTCCAAATCTCCATAACCTTTAGCCTTTCCTCCACCTCCCTTAGCCTTTTCTCCTCTATCTCCACCTCCATCATCTTTTTTTCCATCCCTAACATTCTGACCTCCATCTCCTCCTTCTCTCTTTTCCACCTTTCCTCCCATTCCTCCATCTTCCCTCTGCGCTTTCCCACCTCCTCTCTCGTCTCTCTACCCTGCTCCTTTACTTCTCTCAGATCTTTCCTTACTTCCTCCGTCATTTCCCTTATCAAGCACTCCAGTGCTTCACCCTCTCCTACCTTCTTCTCCTCTGGCGATCTCAGCACCTTCCTACTTTTCAAGAACGCCCCGCCCCCCTCGTTCCCTTCTCCCTGCCCTCCCTTCTCTTTCTCTCTCTTCCTCTTCCACATCTCTACTATCCCCTTTTCACTTCCTGCACTCGCGCTCCTTTCTCTTGCTAATTTCTCTGCGCTCATTCTTATCCCTCCTGATTTCACTTCACTTTCCTTTCTTCCTCGCCCACTCTTCTACCTTCTCACGCTCCCTTTCTTATCGACTGTTCCGCTATCTCCTTAGTCTATCACCTCTCCGCCCGGTGTCGCCTTCTTCCTCTCGCTCTCCGCTTTGCCGCCTTTTCCTTTCCCGCTCAATCCTTTCTCGCCTTGCCCTAACCTCAAAACTCCGCGCCTTCTGCCTATTCTCTTCTTTTCCCTCACGCCCCTTTTCCTCACCCTTTCTCTCCCTTCTCTCCCTGCCCCTTTTCTCCCGCCTCACCAACCTCTCACTCCCTAGCACGCCCTACTACCGCTTTCACTACTTTCCGCACTCGCACCGTTCACTCACTCGTCTGGTCACTTTCGCACCGGAAATGGAAGTCCAGATTACAAAAGTATATCGGCATATTTGAATGGACTGACCTGTATTTCTGGAGGCATAGCTACAACCACGAACGCCGACAATATTAAATTACTTCCAACGCCATGTAAGGAAAGACGGGCGAACTAAACATGTCCGTGTACGGCGAAACCGACGACTCTTGCGTACTAGACCAAACCGCGGGCCCATCCGCTAACGCTATAGACACCGCGCAATACGAATTAATGGAACGGGTGCAATTATTACGAGAAAAACAAGCCGAAATTGAGAATTTACACGCGAAATTTGTTGTAAATTCGGGACCCAATACGCGTTCGGGCGTAGCCACCGGTTCAGATGGCCCCACTTTGGAAGGTCTTTCCGATCAGATGCAAGGCATGCGCGAAATGATGGAAAAACTTCTTGCACCCCCGCCATTTGCGAATAATTTTACCACACTGGGTTCCTCCCGTTTCAGGGATTTTGGGTTCGTCCCAATGTTTAACGGTTACAATATATCCGTTTCGCAATTCGCGAGAGCCTGTAATAGGGCTAAGGATCTGGTTCCCTCGCAAACCGAACTCCAGCTAGCGAGGTTGTTGAGAAATAAACTGCAGGATCATGCGTGCTTGGCTGTTGAGGATCGGGTCTTTGACTCCGTAACCGATCTAATCAAACGACTTAAACACACATTCTCTCCCGCTAGAACATCGGACCACTATCGTGGGGAACATGCAAACGTTATTAAAGGAACCAATGAACACATATTGGAGTACATTTCACGCGTTGAAGATCTCCGATCAGTCATCTTAGAAGAAGACAGAGAATACTACCGCGATTTCGCACGCAATCATCCCGAAGACCTAGATCGCCTAACGTTAGATTCATTCATCGATGGACTTCCGCCCCACATAAGGATAAGATTACTCCAACACCAATTCGAAACACTCGACGAAGCGTTCGATCTGGCTGTCCTTGTGGACAAAGAGAATAACAGGGACCGTCTCCGTTTCTCCGAACAAAAGACACCCAAATTAACCTGCCAACTATGCAACAAGACAGGACACGACGCAAGGTCCTGTTGGAGCAACCAAAGGTCAGCCTCCCAACCTTCCGAAGGGTACCCTCCAAACCGCGCTGCGGATTATGGGTACCAAGTACCCAAACCCCAGGTCCCTTACTGGGACAAAAACCGTCCTCCTCCTTCCAATCCCACTAAGTTACGAATCTGCGGATATTGCAAGAAGCCCGGACACGTGACCTCGGAATGCCGTAAACGCATCTTCACCATCGATAAGGATCCTAGAGCCTTGTGGGAAATGGAGTTGGGAAATACCCCGCCGGGAACCGATGGATGCGTCTCGTGGAGTGGGCCAAGCAGGAGCGTACCCACTTATGATTCAACCCAAGACACCAGGGATACCGTAAAAATCGGTACCGTTGAACTAAATCCAGTTAACGAAGCCCCGTCTGTGATAATGTACTCATCAGACTTCGGGAAAATACCCGAGTTAATGATCGACACCGGTACTGAGGTAAATTTACTAAAAATTCAGGCCGTAAAGCGATTTCAGGACATAGATATAACGCAGCGAGTACTATTACAAGGCATCTCTCCGGACCCTACCTCCACCCTCGGAACAATAAAGGTAACCCTTTTGGGCGATGATGTCACGTTCAACGTAGTTGAAGATGACTTCCCAATCAAAACTCAAGGAATACTAGGGTCAGAATTCCTAATGGAGAAAAATGTAACAATAAACTACTCCACGAAGCAGTTGGACCTCAATGGGATTTCCATCCCATTCGTAAACAAGAAGCCAGTCGTGCTACCCGCGAGGTCAAAATCCTCCTTCGTACATACTCCTAAGCCGGATTTAAAGGAAGAGTATTTGCCGCGACTCGTTCTAGGGTCAGTAATTCACGACGGTAATACCCTTGTCCGCAATCAGAATGGCAAGGCCCACCTGAAAATTATAAACTCTAGCGAGATTGACACTCCAAGCACCATGCCCACCATTGAAGTAGAGGAATCCGAAAGAGAAACTCCAGAATCCAAACCAAGACGACCAAAAGAGACTACGACGCCTATAAGCATCACTCCCATCCACCCCCTAATAAAAAACAAGTCCCTCTTAGCCCTGGATCCGTCGATCCACCATCTCGAGGCGTCCACGACGATGCACTCACTCTTACCCCCTGCGCTATACGCCAAATCAACCCTTCCCCTAAAATCCCAAGAGTCTCTTGCGGCTACGCCGGAACTGGAAATAATAAAAATTTCTGCTGAAGCTCCTCCAAGGGCAGAAAATTTACTTCAGTCAATCTCCAAAGAGAACACGATTCCTGGGAAAAGCGATAAGTTCGTTGACGCTGTACCTCGCATGCCAAAATAAATTAAAGAATTCCTTGGTCTGACCGGATATTACAGAGGGTTTATCCCAGAATTTTCTAAAACTGCTCGCCCGTTAACCCAACTATTAAAGAAGGACACAGCATTTGACTGGGGACCGTCCCAATAACCGCTTTTGACTACTTCAAATCAGTATTGCAGAAGCAACTCATCCTGCAATGCCCGAATTTTGAACTGAAATTCCACATCACTACAGACGCTTTATCTCATACTTCTCCTGCAGTGGAGGCATGCTCTAAACGATCACGAGAAAAATCTGACGACGACTTGGAGGACTGGCCCAAACTTAGACCAAGCGGTCCCAAGAGGCCTCGGTTCTCAAAATCGCCGATCCATGCGCCTACGAGTGGCAGCAACCTCGTCGACTCTGTAACACCCACATTCAGCGCTCGCCAGGGAAGAAAATCCAGAAGAATGCAACTACACAGAAAGATGCGCCGGAAAATATTGTTATGTTTTGTGCTCGACATAACGGTTTAATGTACAACAACGAAAATAGACCATGAACAAGAACAGTAATAACAGTAACAGAAATACAATCTCTAATGCAGGGGAATGTAAGTATTGATGCGTCTGCTTGTAATGGCGGCTGACTCTCGAATGGCAGCTTGACAGGCGATCAATCCGATCGCCTTCTTCTCGCTGTCTCTTGTCTTCGTCGCGAGCACGAGCGGGCCATGATTTCGCTACATAGGGTGCTCGCAACAATATCATCTGTAGGAATTTCACTACGGTCTTCCCCAGAAAACATACGTGAACGACTGCCTACAACTAGAGCAGGCAACATTTTCATATTAACCATGCAAGTTTTATTGACGAAATACCTTATGTGCGTGCTCCTCAGCCTTTTCACATCAATTAAGATAGCAGATGCATTTATTAAAAGATTCATTTGTCAGTTCGGAGCTCCTACAGCCATTCTCACCGACCAAGCAGCCAATTTTACTGGTAATTTCAAGAAAGCAGTTGCGCGGAAATGTAAAGTGCAACAATTCCGAAGCAAAGCCTTTCACTCGCATACTAACGGCTCTTTAGAGAGATTGCAGCCCCCTCTCTACGACCAAAGAAGTCAAAGCCATTCTCACCCCCTTCCAATCAAACCTCCTAAAAATCCATCAAATGGGTTGAGTATTCCCTATCAAAAGCCCCGAAAACCAATTGCTGCGCATATTCCGTACGAGCGCATATAAAACCCCTAAGACCTCCACCCGGGACGTGACACGCCATTTTAAAATTTTGAAAATCCACTCCCTCCCCTGTGACGTCAGCCCCCTCACCTACGAACTCGGTACCCCCCTCCCCACCTCACCCCCGCGCCCATTACGCCGAAGAGCACGGTACCCCCCGCCCCGCCTCACCCCCTCACCACCCGGTCCCAGAATCGGCATAGCCTACCTACTACAGCCGACCTTTTTTGTAGAGAATTTCCTAGGCTATAAATCGTATAGTAACTATTTTTGTCGCAAAACAGGTAGATAACGAAATATTCGCAAAAAAAGTTGTATTTTTTCAACCCTCCGTAAAATGTTTAGCGGCAGTCGGATCGATGGGGACTTTTGACATATTGTTTAAAACGACTTAATAAAGGTCCATACCAAAATTTAGCTTGATGGGAATTATTCCGTAGTTTGGGCAGAATTCCGTCTAATTTCATTGGACTAGACTAAGGAAGTCCGCTTTAGAGTATGTCATCTTATACAGAAGTATGTCCACATACACATATGCACAAGCATGTCATTTTTGTTATTTCTCTTATTTTTGTTATTATCGCTGAAGTCACGAGACTGGTGTTTTTTGTTCCATTAATAAATAGATAAAGACTGGTCTTTGGTTTTATTTTGATAACAGTAGGTATTATAGGCCGGTTCTAAATCAAATGTGGGCGAGGGGGTGAAGCGGGATGAGGGGAACCGCAGCGCCGGCGAGGGGGAGGCGGGTGGGGGGTTCGCGACTCGTGGAGGTGGGGACCGCGGCCCTGGATCACAGGAGGGGGAATGGGCCTTGAAAGCAGGTGGAGGGGATACTTCGATGACACGTCACGCGTTGTAGGAAACGATCCGCAACCCTCTTATCGCCCCAAGGCCAGATCGCACCCCGATATCTGCGACGTTTGAATCGGGTGTATGAGAGAGAGGTACGATATTTTTGTATATCTCTCTCTCTCTCTCTCTCTCGTTGTCGGAGGTCAGAAAAAAGATACGGCGGTACGACGCGTAGAAGATGTAAGGTGAATCTTATAGTTAGTTATGAGGCGAGAATCGTATCAAAAACATATCACTGTAACGATAGAAGGTTGATTTCCGAGAATAAGACGCAGCATCGGTGCGCGCTATCTGGAGACCGCGAAATTCAAAGCGGCAGCGCACAGTGGTTCCAAAGTGACTTTTTGCGGTCAAAATTCCGTATCTCCGTCAATTCTCAACCGATTTTTGATTTCTTTGGCTCATTTTGTAGGGGATTAAATTTGCTATAATATCAAATACCTGAATTGCAACCAAAACGGTTTTTTTTCTATCCTTTTATGTGACAAAGTTGGATGAAAACCATAGTAGAACAATCTTTTGGGCTAATTTGATAAGAGTTTGCTTATCTAAGTAGTTATTTTTACGTAAAATCTTCAATTGGCACTGGGCAATAGCGGAAACATAAAACAGGCGATCTGTTGACACGTCAGAATGTTTAAAATACAATTTTACAAGGGCTGAAAATTTGGAATGTCTACTGAGGTTACTACAGCCACAACCGTCTAAAATATCAATTTAATGTATGATTCTGGAACCTAATAGCGTTCAGAAATAAAGAAGAACGTCAAAACCGCGATTTATTTTTTTACGTTTTTATTATGGTTTATTAGTTAATAAAACTTTATCGACTCTTCCCGATCCTCAGTTTGGGCATTTGAAATGTGGGTAAGAATGTAATAAACAAATGAAAAAAAGAATTAGCTGCCACCATGTACCACTGCGGTGTCAATCCGATTTTGTTTAATTAGCGATAGCGCTCGAACTGCCTTTCTGCGGACAAAATTCCGTATCTCCGTCAATTCTCAACCGATTTTTTATTTCTTTGGCTCATTTTGTAGGGAATTAAATTGGCTAAAATGTCACACAGTAGTTTTCCAAAATTTTCTTTAGGGATTAAAAAAAAAACAAATTCTGAACTCTTGGTTCCGAAAGAACGAGTTTATTAACCAGTTTTTTCATGTAACATTAAAACGAGATAAAATAAAAGAAATATAAATTAAACAATTCAAATTTAAACAAGTTATTCTTCTTCCACATATTCTACATCTTCATAATTAGACAATAGATATTTTGCGTCTTTTTCTAGTTCAACAGACGCAGTTGGCCATTGGGACCTCAAATACGAAATTAAAGGATCCGATGTTATTAATAAATTATGTATTATATCCTCATTTGTCGAAAACCTCGAACTTTTTCTGGTATTAAATTGTCGGAATCTTTTAAAATCTTTGTTCCTAGATTCCTGGGCTTCTTCCGACATCTGATCAATCACAGCCCCACTTAGAAATTAAAACTAAGTCTTTTTTGGTGGGAAGATTCCCAGATTTGTACAATGATGAAAACAACCTCGAAACAGTATAGTCAAGTAAGCATTGTAAATTTATACTTGCTCCTCTATCTGAAATTGTTATTGAGGGATAACATTCTTTCTTCGCTTCAAGAATGTTTTTGTACGTAGGAAAAATACAAGAATCTTTTTTTATGGATTCAGAGCGAATTCTGTTGTACTGTAAGCTTGGCATCAAAATATAAGGCCAAAGCTTCTTCTTTGGACAAACATTTAACAGGCTGACGTTCGTTTATCGAATCATCAGAATCTATAGACAACATTAGATCATGGAGTTTATCAGCAATGTTCTTGTGACCTAAGGTTCGCAAACTGTGTTCCAACGCAAATTGGAGTTCTTTTTGCGAATGTGTCGCACATAATAATGCAGTTTTTCTTCTTTTTGATCGTTCCGAACTCGCTTCAAAGTTTATTTCCGGCCGTCCAACAGTGTCTGAAGGAGTTGGTATTGGCAAATTGGGGTCCGACCATTCAAAATAGCATTCGTTAAGCCAGAAATCATTTTTAGCTAAAAAACGCTCTGTTGTTCGCGAAGAGCCGATCCATCTTTTTTTAAATGTATATGAAAAGTCCTTACTTATTTTCTTAGCCAATGATGTCCTGTGTTCCGTTTTGATTGGAAAGGTCTCCGAAAGGAAGTTGACTAAGTTGCTTACATCATGATTTTTTCCTGAGAGTATAATTTTCGCTAACTTTATATTTTTAACCTTTATGTGCACCATTTTATTGTATAAAAGTAAAGCCGTAAAAAGTGCAAATGACTCGATTTAATAGGTTGATCACTCTATGCCGCACAACTGCCAAGACACTGAATCGTTGGCGAATATTCTCCCAATGGCTGCTAACAAACAAATGACTGCAGCCACTAGCGTTGTTGCCTACAAAACAAAATCAGATCGACGACGAAGGCGTAATTTCTTTCTGATCGTCAGTTGTTTTGATGCCAAGCTTACTAAGTTTCAGTACAACAGAATTCGCTCTTTAACCACAAAAAATGATTCTTGTATTTTTCCTAAGTATAAAAACATTCTTGAAGCGAAGAAATAATGTTATCCCTCAATAACAATTTCAGATAGAGGAGTAAGTATAAATTTGCAATGCTTACTTGACTGTACTGTTTCGAGGTTGTTTTCATCATTGTACAAATCTGGGAATCTTCCCACCAAAAAATACTTAGTTTTAATTTCTAAGTGGGGCTGTGATTGGTCAGATGTCGGAAGAAGCCCAGGAATCTAGGAACAAAGATTTTAAAAGATTCCGACAATTTAATACCAGAAAAAGTTCGAGATTTTCGACAAATGAGGATATAATACATAATTTATTAATAACATCGGATCCTTTAATTTCGTATTTGAGGTACCAATGGCCAACTGCGTCTGTTGAACTAGAAAAAGACGCAAAATATCTATTGTCTAATTATGAAGATGTAGAATATGTGGAAGAAGAATAACTTGTTTAAATTTGAATTGTTTAATTTATATTTCTTTTATTTTATCTCGTTTTAATGTTACATGAAAAAACTGGTTAATAAACTCGTTCTTTCGGAACCAAGAGTTCAGAATTTGTTTTTTTTTAATCCCTAAAGAAAATTTTGGAAAACTACTGTGTGACATTTTAGCCAATTTAATTCCTTACAAAATGAGCCAAAGAAATAAAAAATCGGTTGAGAATTGACGGAGATACGGAATTTTGTCCGCAGGAAGGCAGTTCGAGCGCTATCGCTAATTAAACAAAATCGGATTGACACCGCAGTGGTACATGGTGGCAGCTAATTCTTTTTTTAATTTGTTTATTACATTCTTACCCACATTTCAAATGCCCAAACTGAGGATCGGGAAGAGTCGATAAAGTTTTATTAACTAATAAACAATAATAAAAACGTAAAAAAATAAATCGCGGTTTTGACGTTCTTCTTTATTTCTGAACGCTATTAGGTTCCAGAGTCATACATTAAATTGATATTTTAGACGGTTGTGGCTGTAGTAACCTCAGTAGACATTCCAAATTTTCAGCCCTTGTAAAATTGTATTTTAAACATTCTGACGTGTCAACAGATCGCCTGTTTTATGTTTCCGCTATTGCCCAGTGCCAATTGAAGAGTTTACGTAAAAATAACTACTTAGATAAGCAAACTCTTATCAAATTAGCCCAAAAGATTGTTCTACTATGGTTTTCATCCAACTTTGTGACATAAAGGATAGAAAAAAAAACGTTTTGGTTGTAATTCAGGAATTTGATATTATAGCAAATTTAATGCCCTACAAAATGTGCCAAAGAAAACAAAAATCGGTTGAGAATTGACGGAGATACGGAATTTTGACCGCAAAAAGTCACTTTGGAACCACTGTGCAGCGGCGAGCTTCTGTTTGCGATAATGATCGAAGGTAAACTTTTAAGAATAATACGCATATGCTTAAAAGCGATCATGTAGCATCAGAATATGAGTGATTCATGGTCGCGCGAGTACAGTAACAGTGCAGGAGACTATACAATAGAGTGTATGCTATTCGAAATACGTAATAAGAGCTATAGATTATAGTAGGTAAGTGGAAGTGGGACAGCGACCGTGTAAGGGTGAAAAGAGTTCAATATAGGCCCATGGGCATCTGATTTATACTATTCCAATGTCAGTACCGCCACGATGCTCGCGTCATCGTTTTCCGACGACGATACCGACGGTGAGGCGAGCCCATTAGCAACATCGCTGCAGCTGGATGAAAAATCACTGACGATCGAGAGACATAAGATCCGCGACGCGTTAAGCCCACCGTCATTATCCGAGACGTCGTGGATTAGCATATTTCGATACGGGTTTATGCAATTGTCGCATCAGCATCGTCAATTGCTACGCCACATCGCGCGATATAGTATTGGGAGCAAGTGCACATTATATTGCATCGTTGGTGATAAGGACGTGTACCTTAAGCGGACGATGTACTTTACCGCGGTCGTGTGTACACCGTTAATGCTTCTGCAGGACATTGGGAACGGCGCGATCGAAGTGTACAAAGTGTTGTGCCCTCGAACATTTACTATTACCGTGGACTCGTTTTTGTGTTGTGAATTAGCCAGATTTTTGGATGAGCACCCGACACCTATTGTGCGACGACAATTGAGGTGCATCATTTTTCCGTTGTGTTTCCGATATCCGAATACGGACCACGTCACATGGAAGAGCCGTATCACCCGTTCGGCACTATTCGTGCGTGTCTGTTAGATAAAAAAAAATCTTTGTAAATAAGTGAATACGGAGGGGTTCATGGAATCGTGTGTATGAGAGAGGTACGATATTTTTGTACATCTTTTTCTCTTTCTCTCTCTCTCTCTCTCTCTCTCGTTGTCGGAGGTCAGAAAAAACATACGGTGGTACGACGCGTAGAAGATGTAAGGTGAATCTTATAGTTTGTTATGGTGCGATAATCGCGTCAAAAACATATCACTGTAACGATAGAAGATTGACTCTCGAGAATAATACGCAGCAGCATCGGTGCGCGAAAAGTCAAAGCGAACTGGCGCGCATCTGTTCGCGATAATTTTTTAAGGTAAACTTTCGAGAATAAGAATGCGCATATGCTTAAAGGCGCAATATGACTTAAGGTATGATGGTCGGTATTATTCCATTGGGTTGCAAATGTAGGGGTAGGAAGATTGTAGGTAGGGATGGTAGTATATTTAAGGCAGCTCGCATCTTCGACAGGACAAAGTCGCGAATGGCAGCGCGTCAGAAAAAGTCTTTTATTTCAAGTGAGTGCGTACGCGTAAATAAGAAGAACATGGATACGTTCAAGAACGCGTTTTTGATACTGTCTCGGATGTCCGATCTTTTGAAAACCACCGCGGAATTCCGCGATTGGATGGATAGGTGCTACGAGACGATACGTTACATGGTCGCGTATCAACGAGGCGAACGCGTGCCGGTGTGGGAAAAGCAGCGGATGGTGTCGTTGCTCGCGCGAACCCAAACATTGCGCGCGATAGTGCGAGGACGGTTATCGCGAGTAGGGCGTGGATACGCTGCACGAGTGACGTCGACACCCAAGGTCGTGTGGGAGGAACTTGAAACCGCGTTCCAAAAGCGTTTGTTGACCGGGGCCGTGATAAACGTGGGGGCCGTCGATCCACGCAAATTTTTTCAGAATGCCCGTCGAACAGTAATTTCGCGCGTTACGAACGCTATTACGAAGCACCGCAGCGTATCGGTGAACACTGTGTTAAACGCGGAATTCATGTTGCGGGACGAGACGGACGTAAAGAGTTTCGCGGCGCGTAATCACGTACTCTTTCTATCATCGAATGTCCGCGAGTGGTACGCGACGCAAGTAGTTGCTCCGACGTTGGTCGCGATGGAGGCGTTTCAGGAGCGCGAGAGTGGCTGGACATTACGGGTAGTACAGAATCTCCCAATAAACGTAAACCAGCATAATCCATTGCGTGCCGGTTGTGACGTGCCGCTTCCGCGAGCGGTCATGGTGAAAAGAGCTGTGGTGAACGTTCGGTGCAACAACAACGCGTGTTTTTTGTGGTCCATCGTCGCCAGTCTGTATCCTGCTGATACGAACGGGAATAGGATTGCGTCGTATCCACCCTATGCGACGGTGCTCCGTACGGATGGCGTGAGACTCCCCATGTCCATGGACCAGGTGCGGAACTTCGAGGTTGCGAACGACATCTCCGTGAACATCTACCTGTGGTCCAACGACGATGGCTGCGTACCTCTACGCGTATCCAGCAACAAGCGGGAAGGGAGACACGAAGGATTCGCAGCGGTACCATTTCGCGTGCATCCGCAGTTGATTTCCAGCCAACTCAGCAAACATGGACATCGTGTGTTCGTTTGTGATAGGTAAGCAAATAAGAATAATCACAAAAAAATTTGTGCTATACGTGACACACGAAGAAGAATAAGCGTTCACATTGTTGTATTTCTCGTATACGTTTCAGGTGCCTCAACTTTTTCTCCTCGGCGGAGCGATTGCAGCGGCACACCGAGGATTGCCGACGATTGAACGAGTGCGCGGTGCAATTGCCGTCGGAAGAGGAGAAAATTTTGCGGTCCCAACATCACGAACGCAAGGAACGCGTGCCGTTCGTCATCTACGCTGACTTTGGGTGTTTGTTGGAAGAACTGGAGCAGCCATCGGAGCTGCATCGTCGTCGCACGTACGAGTATCAACGTCACAGAGCCCATAGCGTAGGATACTACGTACATTGTTTCGACGACCAGACTCTGTGCGGATATCGTGCGTATCGCAGCGACACCGACTGTGTACAGTGGTTTGTGCGGGAACTGCGGGAATTCGCGAACGTCGCGTACTCGTGGTTGTGCGTCAAGAAACCGATGATACCGTTAACGCAACAACAGAAGCGGAGTTTTAACGCGGCTACCGCGTGTCACGTGTGCGGAAGACCCTTCGATCGAGGCGAGGACGATAGAAAAGTGCGATCATTGTCATTCGACGGGCGAGTACAGGGGTGCGGCGCATAGATCGGGCAATTTGCGCTACCAACGTTCGTGCACGATACCTGTGGTGTTCCACAACCTGTCCGACTACGACGCGTACTTCGTATCAAGGAGTTGGCAGACGCGTTCGATGGGAAGATCAGCCTCCTACCGATAACGAAAGAACGGTACATCTCTTTTACGAAGAACGTGGAGGTCCTCAGGGGCGTTGACAAGGACTGGCGAAAAACGTTGAAGTTTCGATTCGTCGATTCGTTCAAGTTCATAGCTACGAGTCTGCAGAAACTCGCGTCGGGTCTCGGCAAATACAGACTAACGATTCTCAGACGCGAGTTCCAACATCTCCCGGACGAACAATTCGATCTTCTCACCAGAAAGGGGGTCTTCCCGTACGATTACGTGACGTCGTACAACAAATTGAACGACACGCGATTACCGCCTCGTGACGCGTTCTTTAATCGCTTGAACGATAGCGAAGTGTCGGAGTGTGATTACGCGTACACTACGAACATGTGGACGGGTTTTGGTATACGGACGTTAGGCGAGTACAGTGATCTGTACCTGAACACCGACGTGCTGTCACTCGCCGACGTGTTAGAAAACTTTTGCAGTGCATCTATCGCGAGCTACGTACTGGATCCCGCGCATTACTGTAGGTTACCGGCGTTCACGTGGGACGCGATGCTGAAGTACACGCGCGTCGAATTGGAGCTGCTCATCGAAGTGGACATGCTGTTGTTCGTGGATCGTGGTATACGCGACGGCCTGAGTCAGTGCTCGCACAGGTACGCTCGCGCTAACAATAAGTACCTGCCGACGTCGATGTACGACGCTTCGCAAACATCAACATACTTGATGAACTTTGACGTGAACAACCTGTACGGATGGGCGATGTCGCAGGCGATGCCGTACGGTGGTTTCCGATGGCTAGACGAGGCTGCGGTGTCCGAGTTGAACGCGAACTCCTTGCCGGCGGACGATGGACCGGAGGGATACCTGCTGGAAGTGGATCTGGAGTATCCGCGGGACATTCACGACGAGCACGCGAATCTTCCGTTCTGTCCTGTGCGCGAGCAGACGCCCGTCGGTAAAGAGAGCAAGCTGATCGCCACGCTCCGCGACAAAGAATGATACGTGATCCACTATCGCTACCTGAAGCAGTGCATTCGACACGGACTTCGAGTATCGCGAATTCATCGCGTTCTACATTTCGATCAGAAACCGTGGTTGCGCGACTACTTCCAACTGAACACGGACTTGAGAACGCGAGCCACCAGTGAATTCCAGAAAACACTGTACAAATTAATGAACAACGCGGTGTACGGGAAAACGGTGGGAAATGTGCGTAAGCGAGTGGACGTGCGATTGGTGACGCGGTGGGACGGACGTTACGGCGCCGAGTCGTTGATCGCGAAACCGAATTTCCACAGTCGCGCGATATTTTCCGAGCACTTAGTCGCTATCGAACTGCGTAAATTGAGAGTGAAATTCGATAAACCCGTATACGTAGGCATGAGCGTGTTGGACGTGTCCAAGGTATGCCTATACGAATTGCACTACGACTATATGCGTACAAAGTTCGGCGATAGTGTTGTACACCGACACCGATAGTTTAATGTATCTGCTGCGGTGCGAGAACGCTTACGAGCAGTTGAAAAGTGACGTCAGTGCGCGATTCGACACGAGCAATTACGCGGTGGACAACCCGTACGGTAATTCTTTATTCTTTATCGTATGGATATGGAAGTGTCGCCGTTGGATTGCTTGTGGTTTCCCGATGAAAATCATGCCAAATGTCGTGTAAATCGGACAACTTTTACATAGGGAATACAAATAGCTTGTATCAAAGTAGTCCGATTTGCATGATATTTGGTATGATTTTCATCAGAAAAACATAAGGAATCCATTCGCATCACTTCCCTCTCGATACGATGAAGAAAAGAATTTCTTAATAAGTTGTAATTGATATTTCACCCTCGACTGCGGGGGCTCGACCTCAATTCGTTACGTTCGGCCCAGGATTCGTACCTTTTTCCGGAAAAAGCCATAAAAATCGGGCGAGACCCTGCGAAGGTTTGTCCTCGCCACGGGGTACCAGGCCGCATCTTCTTGAAGGGCGTACCTCCATAATTACCCTGTATCTGTTTCAGAAATAAAATAATTCTTTATTCTTTATCGTATGGATATGGAAGTGTCGCCGTTGGATTCCTTGTGGTTTCCCGATGAAAATCATGCCAAATGTCGTGTAAATCGGACAACTTTTACATACAGAATACAAATAGCTTGTATCAAAGTAGTCCGATTTGCATGATATTTGGTATGATTTTCATCAGAAAAACATAAGGAATCCATTGGCGTCACTTCCCTTTCGATACGATGAAGAAAAGAATTTCTTAATAAGTTGTAATGAATATTTCACCCTCGACTGCGGGGGCTCGACCTCAATTCGTTACGTTCGGCCCAGGATTCGTACCTTTTTCCGGTAAAAGTCATAAAAATCGAGTGAGACCCTGCGAAGGGTTGTCCTCGCCACGGGGTACCAGGCCGCATCTTCTTGACGAACGTCGGGCGACTCCTGCCCGAGAGGAATACGATTTACTTTAATTATAGTACATGTGTGTTTTGTAATAAAGTGTTTCTATCGTCTCCTGAATTCAACAACTGGCATCCAGACATCTGCGCTTCTACAATCCATCGGCAATACTCCTCACGGAGAGACACGGTAAGAAAAGGGGTAGCCCGCTGTCGACGCGTGGTCCTCTCGAGTATAAACATGAGCTTCGATATCAAAACAAAACCATGCGTTGACGTATTCCGTGCGAAAGAAGGTGGGCATTGGGGAGAAGGTATTGCTGTGAAGAGGGCATCTTCAAGAGTGCAGCCGTTTGTGAGGGATGCAAATCCGATTGGTTCTGATACAATCTGCTCCCTATAGTTGAAATTTAGTCTAGCAACTTTCACTCCTCCGAACCTAACCAATCCAACTTGCATCCCTCCCAGACGAACCGGCTATCCGAGCCTAGAAGCAAGTGCGAAATAAAAGTAACAATGCGCTTCTCGATACCGCAGATGTACCTACCTAAGTAGCATTTCTGACGGAAAAGAATTGTCCAGCCTTTGAGCCTGGCGTAGACCTTCCGCAGGTATGTATCTATTTCAACAGGCAGTGCCACCCGTGGCGCCAGTAAGACCGTCCCCGGTCCTTGCTATTCCAGAGGAGTTTCTTGCAGTGAAAATCAGTAAATTTGCAAGCGCAATATCTCAAAAACCAGTGGAAATAAAGTGTATACATTGATGCTTATTGAATTTGTCTTGGAACGCACTATCAACTCAGGACTTCAAAAAAAATAGTTCCATTTGAAAGACCGAACTTGATCATCGTATTTTTTAAAATAATAATCGAAAAAAAATTCGTCCGGGCTAATTTAGTAGCCCCTTCGAACCATGCAATTCCCTATTTTTTAAAAATTTTTATCTCCAATACTTTAGGAGCTACGACGCTGTCCAGTCTACCGTGGGACACCCTGTATAGTTTGGCAAAGATGAAAAAAACAGCGTTTCAGTTTTGTATTGGGAAATACTGCTTTTAAAATAAATTCAGGACTTAGAGAAATTCCTAATTCTTCAGCTAAAGAAACTAAATTCTGTAGGAGGAGTATATAGATATTTTGTCGCTTTGAAGACAAAAGTGCATACACTAATGGAATGACAGTATTATTATCACTGTCGTCATCCTTTATATTAGCATGAATTGTGTACAATTGTTTCATAAAAGTAGGAAGTGCTTTATATGTACCGTCCATTAACCAGCAATTACTTTTCACTAAAATTTTTAAATTTTCATATGTTGTGAATAATATAACACACTGTGTTCCTTCTTTTATAATTCTTCCAAATTGTTCACCGTCCAATGTCTTGGTTAATTCCTGAGGTAAATATAGCTCTGATACATTTTGAGGTTCTTTAGCTTTACTTTTCCTTCGTGCATATCGTATTTGTTCGGTTAAATTTTTATTCTTTGGAAGATAAGACCGGATACATTTTTTCACCTCTGCATTTACATCTCTAATAATAATACCGGGCTTTTCGTTACTGTTTACTGCCAATTCTTTAATTTTGTTACATATTTTTAATACTTCAGAATTTGAAGCCTCAGGTGCATGATTGTGCTTCAGTGGATCATGCTTTCGAACTATATGTTTATTATTTGCGTACAGCGTATTGGCTGTAGCTGCACACTCACAACTGTTGCCCTTTTTTCCACTTTTTTCACATACCCAAGTATGTAGTATAAGTCATTCCTATTTCTATTTTTATTATATATGAAACCGTCAATGCAAATTTTTTCTTTATTTTTTGTTGATATTATGACTTCTGCAATAACAGAATCACTAGTCTCTAAAGATGGTCGAGACATTTTTTGTAGAACTATCACACACTCTTAGTAAGATTAATTATTTTAACTCGGGTGAATATAGTTCTACGATACAGCACAGGCCAAAGCAGTAAACAGACTGAGTCAAGTTTTGTAGACGTTCGCATTCGGCAAATGTTTTGTTGTCGGTTAATGTCATTGTCGGTTAATACTGTCGTCGGGTAAAGCTGTTGTCGATAAAAACTGTTGTCGTTTAAATCTGGTGTCGAGGAATTGTTGTCGGTGAAAACAATGTCGGTGAAATATGTGTCGATGATTTCAATCCAACCCGTTGAATTGAATACAAGGAACATTTTTCAAAGAAAAATCTGAGCCAGTCAATAATCCTTATCTCTACTTGTATTTTTTACAATTAAGTATCTTATACAATATGTAGAGTAAGAGATATAAAAAAGTAAAAAAATTACGCCAAGTACATGAAAATGTCGAGGACAAAAAAGTATTATCAAAAATCACAAAAAAAAGAAAATAGTATACATGAAAAAGTCGAGGAAAAAAAGAGTATTATCAACAAATAAATATAAAAAAAGACAAAGAAACATGAAAAAGTCAAGGACGAATAAAGTATAATTAACAAAAAAATATAATCACATAAATAAAAAATAAAAAATATGATTACAATATAAAAAAAAATGTGAAATCAAAATGAGCTGCAAGTACATCACAAAAAAAAGAAAATAATATAATCACACAAAAACAAAAAATAATATATTCACATAAAAAAGAAAATAATATATTCACATAAAAAAGAAAATAATATAATTACAATATAAAAAAGGATGTGAAATCAAAATGAGCTGCAAGTACATCACAAAAAAAAGAAAATAATATAATCACACAAAAACAGAAAATAATATAATCACACAAAAAAAGAAAATAATCTAATTACAATATAAAAAAGATGTGAAATCAAAATGAGCTGCAAGTACATAAAGGTACTTTCCAACTGCGCTTAAGATGACACAACTACATATACACAGCTAAAATGCTGTGTTATTCCATTACTCATATCGCGGACATTTTAATTAACCCATCAAAAAGAATCCCATTTAAAAACATTGTCGTAAATTATTATTAGCTTTACAAAATTAATGATATACAAAAATTGCGCCGATTATCACAATGGCTATTTATACAAAGAAAAAATCACAATGGTACAATGAAAAAATGTATTAAATAATATTAAGCAGATATATTTTTATACAAATAAATATTTTAATACGAATAAATATTTTATTCAAAATACTTGGCGCTGCTCTCCGAATTGGTGTTGCTAAACTGAATAAATATGTATAAATTGCAATAATCTTTTTCTTTCTTTCCTGTGCGTGCGTTCGTGGATGTGTGTATGTGCATATGCTACGTATGATGTATTTTAGATCGCAGCGCCAAGTATTTTGAATAAAATATTTATTCGTATTAAAATATTTATTTGTATAAAAATATATCTGCTTAATATTATTTAATACATTTTTTCATTGTACCATTGTGATTTTTCTTTGTATAAATAGCCATTTGTGATGTACTTGCAGCTCATTTTGATTTCACATCCTTTTTTATATTGTAATTATATTATTTTCTTTTTTATGTGAATATATTATTTTCTTTTTTATGTGAATATATTATTTTTTGTTTTTGTGTGATTATATTATTTTCTTTTTTTTGTGATGTACTTGCAGCTCATTTTGATTTCACATCTTTTTGTATATTGTAATCATATTTTTTATTTTTTATTTATGTGATTATATTTTTTTGTTAATTATACTTTATTCGTCCTTGACTTTTTCATGTTTCTTTGTCTTTTTTTTATATTTATTTGTTGATAATACTCTTTTTTTTCCTCGACTTTTTCATGTATACTATTTTCTTTTTTTTGTGATTTTTGATAATACCTTTTTTGTCCTCGACATTTTCATGTACTTGGCGTATTTTTTACTTTTTTAAAGTTTTTTTTTGGGGATCTCACTTCTTTTTACAAAGCTAATTCATGTACTTGGCGTAATTTTTTTACTTTTTTAAAGTTTTTTTGGGGATCTCACTTCTTTTTACAAAGCTAATTCATGTACTTGGCGTAATTTTTTTACTTTTTTAAAGTTTTTTTGTTGATCTCATTTCTTTTTACAAAGCTAATTCATGTACTTAGCGTAATTTTTTTACTTTTTTAAAGTTTTTTATGGGGATCTCACTTCTTTTTACAAAGATAATTCATGTTCTTGGCGTCATATTTTTTTACTTTTTTGAAGTTTTTTTTGGGATTCAGAATTTCAGCTTCTTCTTTTTTACAAATTTTTCCCTGTCACGGGTACTAAAAGTAAGGATAAAGTAAGGAAATCCCAATAAATTATAAATTCTGATCTATCTTCGTTACACGTCCACGCGTTTACGGCGCACTGCAGCCTATCGAGTGATGTTAGAAGATAAAGCTAGTTTGTAGCCAGTAAAGCTTACTCGGAATACTCGGAATAGCGCAAAGCAGTTCAGCGAGTGTACTTTTATTATTTTTTGATTAAGGATAAATTCTACGTAAGTTTAACACCTTCCCACAAAAAACATGTGCACTGCATTGCCGATCTATATGTATTATATGAATGTATAGTACTTTGTGTGCAGTACATAGTGCGCGAAGCAGCTTGCGGCCGTGGCCGGGGCCGGGGACGTGGCCAGAGCCGGGGTCGTGGATGGGGGCGGGGCCGTGGACGTGGCGGCGGCCAATAACATATAAAAAAATAAATTCGTTATTTTCATACATAAAAATGTGGTTATTTCATTTGCTCATGCAGCAGAGTTACTTTCTCTTTCAGCTGTTAAAATAATTCTCTTCATCTGCATCGTTAACTGAAAAATAGGACAAATTTACTAATTATTTATATAAATTATCACACGTGCTCACATTGAATGAATAATTGCGTATGCAAAACCCTACGTGAAAATTTGTGCGTACATAGTCCAACATAGATCACACTGCATCATCTTCTGCTTTGATGATTATCTGTAAATATATAATATATTATCACACGTGCTCACATTGAATGAATAATTGCGTATGCAAAACCCTACGTGAAAATTTGTGCGTACATAGTCCAACGTAGATCACACTGCATCATCTTCTGCTTTGATGATTATCTGTAAATTATATATATATATAAAGCCTCATTTTAATAATTATATACAACTTAACGTAGAACTTATTAATTATTTATAGAAATAGAGTGGCCTTTTGCTATAGTGAGTGTAGAGACTACATAATGTATCCAAAGCAGGTGAGAGCATATGGCAGAAAGTCTTGTTGCAGGAAATTTAAATGCTAATGGTAATAATTCAGCGAAAATGAATGAGGAGATCCAATATTTTTAACGCACAATTTATTGGTGTTGGAATAAAACTAATAATAATTTAATATGTTTATTGGTGAATTGAAATAATGGGAATCTAAAAAATTAATGAATAGCGTGACAACTACTGTGGATTTTATTAAAGTATTACGAATGTCTTTCACAAAAGATTGAAAAGCATCAAGGTAGATGTGTTTTCAGGGTACTTTCTTAACTAATGTGACTTGCTCTACATTGCAAGCAGTACACCATAATCTATTTTCTTAATAATTCTTAATGCTATGTCTTTTGATTGACAAATTTTGCCAATTTACCTTATTTGACAATTTCCCAGAAACTTGTGCGAAACAAGATGCTCTGTCTATCTATACTCGAGCTCATTTTAGAAGGAACTTGCCGACCGACGAGTTTAGATCGGTTCTGCGCATGTTGGCGCCGAAACAAGCTACTATTGGCTATACATCAAACAAATGCTCCCTTGGAACCAATGAGCTCATTCAACATGCGCGAAATAAGTTCCTTCTAAAATGAGCTCGAGTATATATATCTATTTAATCTTCTCCGGACAACCTCCAAGCCTGTGCATTCTCTTCATTTCTATCCATCCAAGCCTGTGCGTCCCCTTCAATTCTACTATCCAAGCCTGTGCGTCCCCTTCATTTTTATCCAAGTCCTGTGCGTCCCCTTCATTTCTATAATATATAATAAGCTTTACATAAAAACTCTAAATTGCTGGTATATACAAAAACAAGTATCTGGCAATTTAAATGCAATGTAATTTTTTACTACAATATATTATTTTGTACATGCATGATACAAATTTCCAGAAACTTGTGTGAAAGGAGATGCTTCGCAGTCGAACCATCTCCGAACAACTTCCAAGTCTGCGACTCTACATAAGAAATCTATTAAAAAAATTTTGGCGACTTACCTTATTAATTGAGACAATAATTCAGTCTCCTATGTAGTGTAAAAACTCGTGACATTCCAAATTCGGACAACTTACTTTATTTGACACTTAGCACTTGGTAGGTTATAAAATTCAAAATAGTATATATATATGTATGTACAATGACGGACGACGATCCCCGCCGAATAATCCCGAGAGTCGACGAACGAAGAACGAAACATGTGTTGGCTGAAGGTGTGTGTGTGTAACGCGTATATACGTATATTCTGTTTGACGACGAAAATATATATATGTACTATGGTTGACGAATAATTCCTTGGAGAATCAGAAGAAGAATCTTACCATTTTCGACAGATTCATGAGACGATATTACGATATCTCTGTCATGCGTGGACCGATTTTATTGAAATTGGTCTTATTCGAAAGCTTATATGCGGTTTACATAAGAAAAATGCCTTTAAATTTAGAAAATATTGCAGGCGTGATGAGATATTAATGAAATAATTTTCAGGTTAGGTTGGAATAGCTGTGCGTCGAGTACAGATACACGGCAGCGACAGGCATATACAAGGTGTCTTTTCTTTCATGTACTTGGCGTCGAGACGCTACCGCGTCTCTAGATATTTGTTGGCATTATCAATTACTGTTGGCAAAATAATGTCCAATTATGCCAGTAATAATAGAAAAAATCGGAAGGTTTAGATAAGAAACTTCAAGTGAATGAAAAATATTTAATTACATTCAATTATTGCAAATTTAATTAAATGTTTTTTTTTAACACCTGAATTTCGTATCCAAATATTCTTAACATGTCACCAAATGTATCTCTTATTCTATATTGCAGTACGCAGATTCTGACCGTATTTCAATTTTCCCGGTTTGGGTCGCCATATTGAATTTTAGTTCTAAACACAATCTTTCATAAATTAGATGGCGTTGAAATACGGATCCAAAACTTTTGCTGGAGATTCTGCCCCCTGACTACCTACTACACTGATGAGGATAATCGCAAAAACGTCAGTCGCTCATCTGCAGCCGCCGGTGACAGTTGTTGTTGTTGTTGTACTACATACTACTGCATACTAACAATGTTATCCGTCGTGGTCGACCTGCAAGGCTTCAAGACCGAACACAACGCGTTCGTCGCCAAAGAGATCGTGATTCACGCGAACAATCGCGACACGGAAACGACCATCTGTTATTGGATCTTCGAACCACCGCGCTTCTACGCTCGCCTATCGTCGTTCGAGAAGCGTCAAGCGTCCTGGCTCATGGCGCATCATCACGGGCTTCGCTGGTCCGACGGTTGGGTGCCGTACCACAGGCTTCCGGAACTGCTCACCCGCGAGCTCGCTACCGTTGACGTGGTGTTCGTGAGGGGCGTGGAAAAAAAGACATGGTTATCGCAACTGCTCCTAGGAACATACCCATCCATCGTGGATATCGTCGAGATGTACGAGAAGAAAAAGAAGAGTAAGAACGACAACGACTCCGACGACTTCGACGACGACACCGACGAGGATGGTTCCGACGTTGACGACGACTATTGTGGAGTCTTGCCTGGCACGGTCGTTCCTAATCTCAAAGCAATGCCTGCAAGGAACATCGTACGATGCGCTTTCCACAAAGGCGGCGGCGACGGTTGTATGTGCGCGTTGGAAAACGTGCAAAAATTTGGAAGTATATGCGATCCGAAATTTAAGGTGAGTGGCGAGTTTCTATATATATTATATGTGAAAACAAACCTACGATCCGCTTAACCGTTTCTTTCTGTCGTTGTTTCCAGATTCTACGGAGCGCGTGCAGTATGGTTTTGTCCTCCTCGTACATCATAGACGCTTATTGATATTCCTATGTTTCATATAACGTATACAAAACTGATTTATATGAATAAACAAAATACTATTGGTCGTAGAAGAAGTACATCATTTTTTTACCATTTCTCTCGACATCCTGCAACATCGATAATACGTTTTTTTTAACTATTATTTTTTATGAAAATATATAGTTTGAAGGTAGTACATGCGTAATGAAATCTCACACACTTGCTATACGTATAAAACAAGTTTTTTTATTTTTCTCCTCCTCCTCCTCCTTCTCCTCCTGCTACGACGATGGCTACCACCTCCACAACCAACAAACTATACTTTTGCATATGTGTGAGTGTAAACCACTATAAAAGAGGTACCGATCGGTCTTGCGGACCACAGTACATCACAGTTAGTGTCCACAACCGTTTAGCAGACTCAGCGGTAGTGCGTATTCAAAAAGTTCAACCGACATTGCAACGCTGCGTCCTACATGGGCGAGAACCACCTCAACCGCTGCAACGATACGGATTTTTCTACCGCACAGCATCGTTCGAATATAAGGTACGTAGTACACTTTTGCATACTTGTCGATTTACATGAAACCGTTCGAATCATCAACTCTGTACGTGTTTCTTACAGCGATAAATCTGCACCATCGCCAAAGAAAACCGTCATACGAATCATGGGACGAGATTGACCTTGACTACCTACAAACGCATTGCAATTGGAATTCGAATCGGTTGGGATTCGTGCTGCGTTGAAATCGCCATAGTCAACAACAAATTCAACGAACTGTGTTTCCCCATGTCTACGTGGAAACTTCTACTGCAGCAAGGACCGGAGACACTTCGACGTTTCCGTAACGACACAGCTCCGTCGCATCAAGACCCTATCGTCGACGATCATTTACGCATCGACTTCACGCGAATCAACAGTGAAGGAATTGCCAAAATATCTGATGGCAGTTCCGCCATATACATGGCCAAAGCTACGATACTTTAAATGTTCAAATACGATCGCTGCATCGATCATACTTTCTCGTGGTTGTCGGAAATTCTAGACACCGTAAGCAGCAAGTAAGAGTCCTTTGTCGACATTATACGCACCGCTACGACACCGACCACGGATTATGAAAACCTTATTTCCGAAAACAAATATTTCGAACCGCATTCTTTGTTAGATTGTGAACTATTAGCGTTATGCTTGGATTCGATGATACGCGCTGCTCGCAACGTATCGTACTAATGTATACATGTCTACATACTTTTCCAATAAATACATTATTTTTTCATACGAATACCTCTATTGTCTGATACCTTACACGATCCTTTCCTGCCCGCGCAGAATATCACTTATCCCAAAACCTATGTAACGTTCTTTCGATCTTCATTTCTTACACCAGGTATGCCAGGATCTCGAAACATCTATACCTCTTATTACGCATTTCGAATAGCATACACTCTATTGTTTAGTCTCCAGCACTGTTACTATACTCGCGTAGTATAGTACTATACTCATATTCTGATGCTGCGTGATCGCTGGAGCATATGCGTATTATTCTTAAAAGTTTACCTTCGATCATTATCGCAAACAGAAGCTCGCCGGTCCGCTTTGAATTTCGTGGTCTCGAGATAGCGCGCGCACCGATGCTGCGCATATTCTAGGAAGTGCACCTGCCACCGTTACGGTTCTATGTTTCCGTTTTGTTTTTGACAACATGCATGTATCGATTTGCATCATCTTCTACGCGTCGTACCGCCGTATCTTTTTTCTGACCTTCGACAACGAGAGAGAGAGAGAGAGAGAGAGAGATGTACAAAAATATCATACCTCTCATACGCTCCTTGTGCGTCGCTGCTATCCGCTTTGAATTTTCGCGGTCCCGAGATTGCGCGCACCGATGCTGCTGCGCATTATTTTCGGAAAGTGACCTTCGGTATCCGTATGTTTTGACTAGGATCCTAGAGAGGGAGCGAGAGAGACATACAAAATATCGTACCTCTCTGCGCGTTATTATCGGATTAGGCGATACGAAAATGCAGGTTTCGACTTGCATCTTCTACGCGTCGTGCCGCCGTATGTTTTGACTCTGATCCTAGGGAGGAATAGAGAGAGGGATATACGAAAATATCGTACCTCTCTCTCATACACCCGATTCAAACGTCGCAAATATCGGGGTGCGATCTGGCCTTGGGGCGATAAGAGGGTTGCGGATGGCTTCCTACAACGCGTGACGTGTCATCGAGGTACCCCTTCCACCTGCTTTCAAGGCCCATTACCCCTCCAGTGATCCAGGGCCGCCGTCCCTACCTCCACGAGTCGCGGTCCCCCCACCCGCCTCCCCCTCGCCGTCGCTGCGGTTCCCCTCACCCTAAATTGGAAAATTAGATGTTGTTAAACTGTATTTTAAAAAATATAGGCTTGTAAAGTTCGTCACGGCACACATCTTTTCTATTTACAGTTTTTTATCGAATCATTAGTATTCGAGATCGAAATTATAAACAAAAAAAATTTCTTCGAGCAAAGTCAATATCTTTGTAAACATAAATTGCGATAACTTGAGTAAATATTAACGGATCGTTATAAGACTTGAAACATAAACCTCAGAAAACTCTAGCGAAGCCGTAAAATGTATGCACAAAAACCCTTATGTTAAAAAATGTTGTAATATATCATTAAAAAGTAACACTGGACATAACCCATATTTTTCAACGTTCGCCGTTAAAAATTATGGAGGCAATTATGACGTACATATACCTTGCAGCGACAAAGTTTTTCCTTAATATACAAGGAAGTTTTTCACAAATTTTCATACTGATTAATAAACAATTGTAGAAGATATGACGATATATAATATAAATGTCGCGCGCCACCAACAGCACTAGTTTACAAAATAAAAAACAGTATTTTTGATTCAGACTCCACTATGAAATTCTTATGTAAGGTGGTCCCCTAAACTCAAAAATCGACATGAAAAAAAATCCTATGGATACGTTTTTGAGATATCGCCCGATGAATATTTTGGTAATTTTTTAAGAAGACGACCCGACGTTTCTGGCCGTATCTCGCGTTAGAGTTGACCGATTTGATCGCGATAACTTTTAAATTAAAGGCAATTAAATGGCATTCAATTCGTTCCTACAGTGTTTTCCAATCGGACCAATAGTTTAGGCGGAATCGAGCGAAACTTAAGAAAAATGTAATGTTTTGGGGCCGAAATTAAAATCGAAAATTCACTACATAGCCTGGAAAACATAGAACATCCAGAAGAAGAGATGCTGAATTTCTACTTGAAATTCAGTAGATATCGTTGAAAAAAATTGTAGCATCGTATAATTACGATTTTGACCTCTTGAGGCATCAGAGTACAAAAAAATTTTGTTGTAACAGTCTAAGATTTTGGCCAAAATCAAATTCACAATGCAGCACATTTGCGGTCGATAATTTTAATTTTTTTAATTTATTGTACTCCTCTACTTGAAGCTTATGTTCGTCGTACTTATCTTTTCATTTTCATTTATTTGTGATATCCCACTATTTTTCGCGCGGTACTATTCTAAATACTTTCCCATATATCTCAAAATCACTCCACCAAAGTCCCTCAAACTCAACTATAACCCCTTTCCTATTTAAACACCCAAAATCCATTCGACGGGTTGAGTATCTCCTTTTACCGTTCATAAAACCCCAAAAGTCTAAATACAACGAATATTTGGCGTACGTGACATAAATATGTCTAATAATAGACGTACCGTTTGTAAAAACCCCGGAAGTCCTATTGCGACTTATTTCTTAAATATGTCAAGGTTCCTACCGCGCGTACCCCCGCAACATTCCCGTAAGGATACATAAATATGAGGTCCCGAGAGGCCGGAGATTCATTATTATTCAATTTTTGTGTTACTAAACATATTATTATACAAAGATTCGTCTTGTTCAGTGATACTAAACATTCATTATTATTCATTATCTTTCAAAGATTCGTGTTACACAATATTATAAATTCAGTGACCAACAATCACCGTTCATCAAACATTGTAAGATATTACAATTACCATTTTAATATTGTATATCACCACCATCATTTATATTTTGTATTACCGTTTCTATTGCTTTCTATATTATTGTGTCTTTGTTTGAGATTCAGTAGTTCCTATCTCCGCCACACCCAACTCATCGCAGCACCTCCTGGACTGCGGATCGACAAGCCCGATCCACAATCGATCGACCAATCAGGTGTCAGCGACAGAACGCAGCCAATCGCATTTCCCCACGTCGCTCGATCCTCCAGACTTTTGGAGAAGACGACTAACGTAAATCGATCGGCCATATTGCTCTTGCGCTTCTTGTTCACGCAGAGTACGAAGGTAGACGCGTCGGTTTTACTGAACGTTTTTCTCAAGTAACTCGTGAAGGCTCATTGTTCTGCTCGTGCTAACGCTCAACCGTTTTGTATCTCACCGCTCAATTCACTATCTCGTACTCAGAATCGTCGTGGATCGATTGTGGATCGTGGTCAGTTTACGCGGCCACGTGTGCGTCGTTTTGCGATTCGTCTCAACGAGACAGGAACTGTACATTCTCTGCACAACGTGCATCCGCTCATTCTCACTTATAATTCTTTTATGTTCGGACTCACTCAACGAGTGTACAATAAACATTGACTGTACATTGCTCAGAAATACTGTGCGTTCATTACATAACCTCACCGGCATCTCACGCTCATCGCGAGCTCTTTCGCGAACAGTCTTATTAACGCTTATTGCGATCATTTACTTTGCTTTCCATATTAACGCTTATTGCGAACATTTATTTTGCTTTCTATATCAACGCTTATTGCCATCAAAATTATTTTTGTATAACTATTCATATTATTACTTTCCATATTAACGCTTATTGCGAACATTTATTTTTGTTTTCTATATCAACGCTTATTGCGATCATTTATTGTTTGTATAACAATTCATATTATTACTTTCTATATAAACGCTTATTGCTTATGTCAAAATACTTAATCATCACATATTATGTTTCATGTTCACATTCATATATTGTGCTTAATTACCATTAAACAGTAATAACGTACCCGTGTTTAAAGTAAATAAACCTCTTTATTTTTAAATCACGCTTCGAATTATTGTGTGCATCCTTTGGTTACAAAGATTCCAAACCAAGACAGGCTGCCGCATCAGCTGATTTCTGTTGTGAACGCGAGAACGCTTACACTGTTTACAAACATACTTTTGCATGAGCCGTGCAATTCACGAAATATTACGTGTGCTTTTCTTTACATAAATGCAACGGTAAATCCTCCTACCAAAATCAAAACAAACATAAGGTGCTCTAACGGGTGTTCCCCGGGTGTGTATTCACTATTTAAACCTTCCCTGGTCGATTAGAGTGTTGGATTTGAGATTCGCGCCTGATCTCCCTTTAGCTTCAGCGTGCTGGATGCAAGATTCGCGCCTGGGTTCCCTTTCAATATCCTCAGCGTGCTGGATGTAAGATTCGCGCCTAACTTTCCTTCAAAATCCTCAGCGTGCTGGATGCAAGATTCGCGCCTGATCTCCTTTAAAATCCACAGCGTGCTGGATGCAAGATTCGCGCCTGAACTCCTTTAAAATCCTCAGCGTGCTGGATGTAAGATTCGCGCCTGAATTGCTTTAAAATCCTCAGTGTGCTGGATGTAAAATTCGCGCCTGAACTCCTTTAAAATCCTCAGCGTGCTGGATGCAAGATTCGCGCCTGATCTCCTTTAAAATCCTCAGCGTGCTGGATGCAAGATTCGCGCCTGATCTCCTTTAAAATCCTCAGCGTGCTGGATGCAAGATTCGCGCCTGAACTCCTTTAAAATCCTCAGCGTGCTGGATGTAAGATTCGCGCCTAACTTTCCTTCCCCCCAATAGTCATCGTTCCAAATACCTCACCCGGGACGTGACATATTACTTGTTATTATTAATACTTGTACAAATAAATTACCTCATTTTGAAAAAAAATTTCATCTCGAACAAGAAACGCTCGAAAATATAGCTTAGCAAATGTTGTGTCTGAGACGCTCTAATTGTTAACCTTGTTATTACAAAATTAGAACAGTGCTGCTAAAATTTGTGTTACATTTATCTAAAAAGTGTGTCGACACGTTTTTATTACTAAGGTAGAAGTCAGAAATATTGGCCGGACAGAGTGAGCAAGATAAAGAAATCTGAATTATTATTAGTATTATGCCGAATACTAATTCACAAAAAGGTCAGAAAGGGCCATAAACGAAAAGGCCTGGAAAAGAAACGTTGCAAAAATTTGCAGAAATGAGGTAATTTATTCATACAATATTTTAATCAGACAAGATCGTTGTTTTAAATTTGCTCGTATAATGTGAATCTAAATAATAATATCTAGTATGAATAATAATTGTAGTAAAGGATTAATAATAAATATATCTATTTAGTAATAATAAATATAAATAATAATGTGAATGTAAAACTTTCGTAGGGATTGGAATACAAATCACGATCGGGAAAAAACATCGCGAAAAAACCGTTTATCGAGATGCAAACCTGTTGTCCAAAGAAGTGTTTTTTAAAAATTGACTTCGAAAAACAGTAAAAAATACACGACGGTTTTTGAAAATGTAGTGATTACCAAGCAGGAAATATTTTGATAAGTCAAATGCTGGAAAGAAAGGATTCTGCACATTATAAACGAATACAATGGAATTTTTATTGCCGTATTAAGGGGAGGTTCCGGTCTAAATGTCAATTTTTTTTTATTTCATTTTTCGAATGTTCAACCTTTTACGAAAACGTGTTTAAAAGGATTTGTTGAAATTCGTAAAATTCCCGAAGTTATAGGCATCTGAGTAGCGGCAAATGCATGGGTCACAACCGGCCACTCGGCGCTTTAAACGCGTTTTTCTCGAAATAGTGTTCTCAAACCGGTGGGACCTGTATCTCCAAAAGTTATTATCCGATTCGACTGAAACTTTTTTATTTTGAAGAATATACTTCTGGCTAGGGGGGGACTAGAAAAAATGACAAAAAATTGAAAATTTATAATTTTCAAAGGGGTTGAAAGGACGAAAAGTACAGGGAAAAGTGATTGTTATTTTCTAAAAGAAATGTCATTTTTGTAAATTTTTCTAGTCCCCCTAGCCAGAAGAATAATCTTCAAAATGAAAAAGGTTTCAGTCGAATCAGATAATAACTTTTGGAGATACAGGTCCCACTGATTTGGATCAATTTTTTGACGCCTTGAGTTTAACGACTCCCCAGTGCCGTCTGCAATGATTAATTATAAAACAAAAAATATATTTCTATAATTTAAGACATCCTTAATACAGTGCAAAAAGTCCCATTAAATTATATATAGTAGTTTTCCTTTAATTAATTCCTAAATATCACCTATTTTTTGGGCTCCAGCCATGACATCGTTGTTTGTAAAAAGTTTATTTGCAACATTTTCTACGTGGGGAAAAAAGGATTGAAACAATACAAAAAAAGATGAATGAAGAAACTATGGATGATAAACGTGGAAAACATGGAAATCAGATCGTAAAATTAACTGAGGAAGTAAACATTTGAATACAAGAACATTGCAACAGTATTCCACATTCTGGGTCGCATTATTCACGGAAAGATACAAAATTAAATTACTTTAATGATAAGACGTTAACATTGTGCGGTCTTTATTATTCCTTTTTATATTATTTCAAGTTTGTGACACAGGCTGGATGGACGTGATTATTATGTGGCCCTCTCCTCAAAGTGACAGAAGATATAACCTATGTATATGCTAATGAAAATAAATGTTTAGCGTCTATTGCGTTCTATTGCTTTACATTCGTGAATTTTTTATCATCCTTCCAAAACATTATTATTACGCCGCAACAGGGTCTTTAGGAAATCGGGTATTGAGTATACGTTATGTTTTCTATCACTTCAAGCAGGGAAACACATAACAATCACGCGTTGGATTCAACGTCAACCACAAGTTTATATATATGTTTGTTCGTACTGCTTTCTGCATAGGATGTGTATTTCATGTTCTGTTTCAGTGTTTTGCTAATTAAAAAATGTCTATCCTGACAAACTTCATTTTCTGAGGACATGCCCTCATCTATTTTTCCTTTTCACTTATAATTCCTTACTGCCAACGTAAAATATTGTAGCATAAGCACATTTCAAGTAAATGTACAATGAATTTCCTACGTTTGCAGTACCAGCAGACTTTCTGTTTAAAAAGTACAACGCAACAGCTGAGAATTTCTTTCTACATTCAAATTAGGAAATGGAAATAGCAAACAGCTCCCTCTCGCGTGCACAGGCAGCCGCATATCTATGGGTATTACCATTTCTGTGCAGAAAAAACCTGCTGTAATACCGACCGGTCAAATCGGCCAGGTCATGTGACGTGTCTACCCCCATAATGCTCTTTTTAAAATTCATGATGTTGATAAACAATAGGAAAGTGTTTCTGTGTCATTACTTTCATAAATTGAGAAATTAAATTATTATTCAATTATGTGTTAGTTCTGTAGACCTCAGAGTTTATTCTTCTGGTTTTCTTTTTTATAATTTTATCCTTATATGCAGTGCATGCATAGATCGGACGCAAGGAGTAACTAATGGGACGTGTCTTTGATTGTAGCGGTGTTTGAATTTTTTTTCTAGAATTTTTGTGTCTGAATGTTTAACCTATTAGCCACTCAACGCCACGCCTATACCAGCTTCCGTTAATGTCATTTTTTGGAACGATGTGTCATTTACACGCAGGTGGCGAAAAATCTCTCCGTACGAGGGTACAGCTCCGCTATCAACTCTGTCGTAGCTAAAATTGTTTAAATTAAGACTGGTACGCAACCAGTTGACATTGTTTTCAAACCGCATTACAGTAATCCGGGGTGCGAGTGGTACCGTTAAGGAACTAGTTTCTGATCAGTTTAGAGGGCTTCCCGCTTTAATATTTATTTTTAACCTACTAAAACTTTCAACCATAGACTTTTTTATACTAAAAGATGAATTAAGGTTTACACTTTAAGGAAAAATTTTAAAAAGTTGAAAATAAGTATAATTTAATTATTTATAAGGTACGGAAGAATAAGATGACTAGGAACTAGTTTTTGATCTTCTGAAAATACATGGGAACTAATTTTTTATCAGGTCAGGAACTAGTTTTTGATCATCTAAAATACATTTGAACTAATTTCTTATGAGGTAACGAACTAATATTTGATCAGATACTAATACTAATTAAAAAGAAAGTACCAAATAAACTTATTTTTAGTATTAAACCATCTAAATTTAATTTTTTTATAATTTTATAATGTCCTAACCTAATTTTGATTCAGGTGATCAAAAATTGGTTCCATAAGAAAAAAGTGGAACTAAATAATGATCACTGACTTTTAAAGCAAAATGATATGATAAAATGATATATGACATATAATACTAAAATTCTTTCGCAACATTGTAAAATAAACTATTGTAAGCAAAATGTATGAAAAAAAACCTTTAATACCGCAATATCCAGTAAAGAAATCGACTGTGGCGTCGATAGTGATCTCTTAGTTCGAACAGTAAGAGATGGCGTTCAACAGAGGCTTCCTTCAAGTGAGCTACCTTACACATTTATTTTCACAAAAACTAACAATACTAACTGTTTTCACAGACAACAAGTATATTTTTTAATTATCAATTTTTATGTTAGTAATTATTTCAAACAATTATTTAATGACATAAACGGAAAAGAACGATTTATTTCATGAACTGATCAAAAATTAGTGCCTGATCAAGAACTAGTTCCTTAACGGTAAACCGATCATAAAAGCGGAGCGCGTGGCTCGCTTATCTGGGCCGGGAAATTCCGCATAGCTCTTTGCGGCGTTATTTTGAAAGAGACCATTCTAAAATTTTCGAAGCTCGGGCATCACTGTTACCCTGCGGTCGCTGGTAACCCTCCGAACGCTGGGCCAGTGCATGGAATACGTCCGTGAGGCGGTGTTGCCATTTTGGTCTGTTCGCGCGCGCGTAGGTTGCAGTTTTAACGGATGACCCTGTATATCGTCATATCTTCTACAATTATTTATTAATCAGTGTGAAAATTGGTGAAAAACTTCCTTGTATATTAAGGAAAAACTTTATCGCTGCAAGTTATATGTACGTCATAATTGCCTCGATACTTTTAAACGGCGAACGTTGAAAAACATGGGTTATGTCCAGTGTTACTTTTTAATTAAATATTACTACATTTTTTAACATAAGGGTTGTTTGTGCATACATTTCACGACTTCGCTAGAGTTTTCTGAGTTTTATGTTTCCAGTCTCATAACGATCCGTTAATATTTACTCAAGATATCGCAATTTATGTTTACAAAGATATTGACTTTGGTCGAAGAAATTTTTTTTTGTTTATAATTTTGATCTCGAATACTAATGATACGATAGGGGGAACCACGTGACGTGCGCGAGAGAAAAACGTTTGTATGCAGACAGGCGAAAGAAATAGACGAAAAGTGTGGCAAAAGTGCGCAGAAAGTAACGAGGTCGGGTGGAAAGCACGGGGAGAAGACAAGGTTCCGGTGGACAGTATAATCGACAGTTAATAAAGTGTCGAAGGGTGAAATAAAAGCTGAAGAAGAAAAGGTGTGAAACGAGTGCACGAAGTATAAAGGTCCGCGCACACATATCCGTTCCGTGTCAGTTCCGTGTCCGTCCGGTGTCCGTCGTATCCGTGCGGTGTCCCTAATTTCACTGACAGGAGACCTGCTCTGGCCCTGTCAGTCCCAATTCAGTCGTTTCTGCAAGCCTGCTGTACAGTTTTGTCAGACAGTAGGTAACAAGAGTATTCGTACACCCTTGAAAACAGAATAACAGCTTTAAAATTGGTTCAAACGACGTGATTTTTTTTTGGAAGCTGGAAGGATTAATTTACTATGTAGTTTACCAACAGTTAAGCCATTGATAGAAATGAGTGGGGGAGCACGTCTTTGGTTTAGAGCTGTGAAATCGTCCACATGCTGCGTGGATCTTATTTTATGTACTAAAAAGACTTATAATAAATATTATAATGCAAAAACTCACAACAATGTGGTCTCAAATACCGGCTGAGTTTTGTCTTTGATTAATCGAATCAATGCTACGCAGATGCCATGCAGTCAAAAGTTTCAAGTGTTATCAGTAGTATAGTTATGACAGTTCTAACCCAAATTTGAGTTTGAAGGCCATTTCCCCCACCCCTCCCCCTCCCATCAAACTCAAATTTGAGTTTCAAGGTCGGCGGAAAAATTCCCCGCGGGCAGCGCGCGAGCGGCGGGCGGCGCGTGGCCGGGCGGATGACGTCATCGAGATCGGGCAGCGGCGGATGATGTCATCGAGATGGCTGAGTGGTGGGGGTTATAGCGCGAGACCAGATATCGAATCAATCGATACCGAACCGATACCGAATCCGCATCGAGGAGGAACCGCGGGTGAATTACTGCTACTATCGGGCGTGGTATCGCCACAGTCGGTAAGGAAGGAAATATTAACTTAAGATATTAATATAAATGAAAAAACAGAATCTCGGGCGACGGGGCTCGAACCCAAGACCTCCGCGGTACGAGTCAGCCGCCTAACCAACTCCCCCAACGCCGACGCTGTAACATTAGTCTTTAATAAATGGTACATATACAGAGCGTCACCAAGCATAATACATTATTTTTTCATCGGACGATGTCGGGCAATGTCGGGAAAGATCGGCGTTTTTACACACCGCGTCTTCGGATGGATGGGAAAGAGAGAGAGAACATGCATTCTAAAGCTTAAATTCGAGGGAGGGAAGAAGACAACAATACACAGTGGTACAGTCGCATGCATTCTATAGATAACAGTATTTCAAGCGCCGCCGCGTATCACGCGATCTCGCGTAATTCGACTCCTCTGGAGCAACCATCATGTAGCGGTGTGAAGAAGGCGTGAATCTTAAAATTATGTGGCGAGGAGGAAGACGGGTAAATAAAATGGAGACAGAATATGTGTTTAAGGTATATATATTGTTACAAAAAATATAAAAAACGAATATAAAAATAGAAAAATAGAAATATAAAAATACAATTAAAATATAAAATAAAATACAATACAATATAAATGAATATAAATATAAATATAAATATAAAATAGAAATATGAAAAATAGAATATAAATATATAATATAGAATATAGAATATATATATATAGAATATATATATATATATATATATATATATATATATATAATATAGAAATATAAAAATAGAAATATAAAAATAGAATATAAAAATAGCATATAAAAATAGAATATAAAAAAGAATATGAAAAAAATATATAAAAGAAAAAAAACTATGAGGGTGGTGGTGAGGGGGGAGGTGGGGAGGGAGGTGATAGGGGTGGTAGGGGCGACGGTGGCGATGGGGGTGACGGGGGTGATAGAGGCAATGGAGGTGATGGTCGTGATCGGTCGGGGGGGGGAGGGTCGCGCTGCCGCGACCACGCCGCTATGGGACCGATTACCGGCCCCGACCGCCGCATCTGGACCCCGATGGGCGCAACTTGGTGCGCCCACGTCTCCAATTCCGCCAACCAATCCTGCATGACATGCAGCGGTATGTCCTAGAACACATACGCAAACGTTGATATAATATTAACACATCAAACATAATAAATATCAAACGCACGCACCAATACAAAGTATTACATACATGCGGAGGCGGCGGCGGTGATAGCGGTGGGGACTGCGGTGGCGGCGACGGCTGCGGCGACGGCTGCGGCAATCCCCAATCCGACGACCAGGTGGGCGACGGCGGTGGCGATTGCTAGAAAAATAGAAATCTAGGATATAATAATGACATTTTAACCCTCGGAAGACGAACCCCCGATTTAAGAGCACTTGGTTCCAACGGTTAAACGCGATAAATGTTGAAAATATTGTTATGTACATACCTCGGGGTCGCACTCTGGTGCTATCCGCGTTATTCCCATTATTGTAACAAAACTTGGCTCACACAAAAAAAAAGTTAACTATTAAGAACTGTTGCCTGTCAAGCTTTGAAGACAACTGGTCTCGCTGCATCTCCTGGCTCTCGCATCTAAAATCTTATCATGAAACCGAGAAGTGCGTAGCTTTGCAAAGTAGGATGCCTTTGTTCTTCACCATCTCCATCACAAGCCACCTGCATTTTCGCTGACCATCCTCCTCCATGTACTTATCTTCTTCTTCGCTGACCGTCCTCTCCTTATTCACACGCATCTTCTTTCCCTTCTTCTCTGACACATCATTCGACTAGACCATATCACTTAAATGTATCCAACGTCTATCATACCACCTTGATCGGGTATTGAACGGATATTGAACGGCTTTGATCGTGCATCGAACGGGTATTGAACGGCTTTGATCGGGTATTGAACGTCTATCATACCACTTTGATCATGCATCGAACGGCTTTGATTGGGTATTGAACGGCTTTGATCGGGTATCGAACGTCTAACGTACCCCCTCTGAACGCGAATCGAACGTGAATCGTACCACTCTGAACGTGAATCGAACGTGAATTGAACGGGTAATGAACGGCTTTGAATGGGTATTGAACGGGTATTGAACCACTTCGAACATGTAATGAACGCCAATCGTACCTCTTCGAACGTGAATGATACCACTTCGAACGCGAATCGAACGTGAATCGAACGTGTATTGAACGACTTTGATCGAGTATTGAACGGTTTTGAACGTGTATTGGACATGTAATGAACCACTTCGAACATGTAATGAACGTCAATCGTACCTCTTCGAACGTGAATCGAACGGCTTTGAACGTGAATCGAACGTGTATCGAACGACTTCTGCATAAGTATCGTCTTAATCTAGCGGACATCAAACGCATGAGGTTGGGTTGGGTGAGGGTGAAGAAAATTATACGTATTAAAAAATTGATTATATTTTATTTATGAATTTCCCTGGTGTTTAGACCACCAGTTGAATATTTTAAATACATTTTGCATGGCACAGTGTTTCGCGTGTCTACCACATCGCAGAGTATTAACTACATTTAGCTTATTTAGAGATTTGATATCCTCGTAGTCAATGTCCAGCGTCTCGATGACCGCGTCTGCTCTCGTACTTTCATCGAGGAAATCCGCAAGCCAGTCGCGTTTCTGCAGCCCTTTAACATATACGACATGGCATGTGTCATCCTCTTCTTCATCGATCGCATCAGCTACAGCTTTCGAAATTAGCCGTTTAGCCATACTGTATGGAACTTCTCCATCGTCCCAGCGTAACCCATGATGTTTCGCCGTTAACCAGCGGATGCTTGATTTGTCAGATTTCGAAAGAAGATAATGCGGCATCGAACTCCCAAAAATATAGTGCGAGAGAATTGTTCCCATTCGTAGGACAGCCACTTCCTTGACGACAAATCTTCCATCAACGATGAACCCTTGCATGTCAACGAACGTTGGTACAGCCATTATCGATACAATTTGGAGGTCCACTCGCTTCCAAGACAGACGAGAGAATGCAGTCTTTCTCGTAAAACATCTCGATTTTCACGATGAAATTTTTTTGCGAATTTCATACAGGAGAGGGCGGGCAAGTAGCGTGGTAATTTAATTTATTTTGCGCACCATGTTTGTCAATGGATTGTATTCAACCACTCTATCGTGTAGAATCAGACAGTAGGCTGTAGTATTTGCAGGCACATTCTCTTTACACTCGAATTCTATGCGCACGTCCACGGTGCCATTCTTGATCGACTCATTTTGTCGCGAGCAATCAATTACCACGAGGGGGCCAAATTGTAAAAATTCAGCCACGGTGAATAATGCCTCGTTGCAACTATACCCATAATATGATTTACGGAATTGCATATACATGTGATACAAGATGGCGTGCTTATTCTTGTCAAAGTCCAAGTTCAGATCATCATATGGGTAAAATTCCGAGTTGAGAAAAAGTTTTACATTAGCCAATTTGCAGTTGTTGAACATAGTAACGTCTTCACTCATCACATTTCTTCGACCAGTCTGTAGAGCAAGGATCACGCATCGCGGCTTCTCCAGCTGTGCAGATGCCTTCACGGCCCACGAATGCTTGGTCGTGCTCTGTAAGAGAGGATACTCGTACAGATCCCACGATTGAAAACAAATGCTCAGGTTTTGTCCACGTTCCAAAGTATGTAGCAACGATAGCTTATTAACGTCTTTTAACGTCACATGGGGCATCCGCCATTGTAGTTTAACCAATTCAATTTCTGGTTCCAACATCGACGATCCTATCAGAGCATTGTTGTCGTTGCGCGATCGTATTAAAATCAATTCGTGACGCGCATTAATA
Source organism: Andrena chrysosceles (assembly GCA_963855975.1). Lineage (NCBI taxonomy): Eukaryota > Metazoa > Arthropoda > Insecta > Hymenoptera > Andrenidae > Andrena > Andrena chrysosceles. Next base: position 20,899,637 of record OY979768.1, on the reverse strand, counting down.
ATCATGCGTTTGTAGTCCTCACAAAATCCCAGCAAATATTTGAGTGGGATGCAAAAATTGAAATGACTTTTCACTATTGGCCCATCCCGCCGTTTCAACCCCCATCCAACATTCTCCATATTTTTGTCTTCGCCAGATGTCAGCGATACATAGTTTTTAAGCGTGCTAGTTATTCCAACGTTTCTGCTGCGATCAATCTCCACGCCATTCAGCTCGTATCGAATCTCATCGAATAAGAACGCCATGCAATTATTTCCCAACGTCACCGTTAATGCATCTTTTGGCTTATTTATCTTCAATTTCCCCTCCACATAGAGAAAACTTTCACACGGCAATGTGTATAAATCCTGCTGTTGTATCGGTATTCTTATCTCATCGCTGTATCCAAACGTTGTGTTGACGTATGGGTTGTATGTGTGAGTCTGAAGCTTGACGACGCGGTCATCAAACGTCGGCTTCCCTCCAATACTTAGAATGTCAACCATTTTTCAACCTAAATGCGCACAATGAATCCCAATGATTTCAAAAATGCAATGTTCGCAGCACTGAGCCTCTTCTTTTTAGCGTGATCGGAGCTGTTGCAGTTGTTGTTGCAGTTGTAAACAATTTCACTTGGAAGAAACGGGTTTCTAGAGTCGTTCAATACAAGCATCTCTTTCGTTCGCACCACATGTATTATCGTCGTCGCCGTCGTACGTGCAATCTGATGGTAATCTCTTCACCTCGAAAATCGAGCAACCGTCCGTTTTGATCCACAACGCGTATCGTTAGATCCGTAATGATCCGTGCGGTGATTGGAAGGTAAATGATCTGCGCGGGCGTTTCCGATATCTTATATCCTGGTGGAACTCTCGGAGAAAATTCATGTATCGTATGTACACGCCTCCCACTGTTGTACGCGCCAGCGGTCACGCTACATTCTATACGAACAATGTTCACGTTCATGATATTAATTGGATCGTCCGATTCGTGCCACCGTCCTGGTTCTAATACCCGATTCGTCGAGAATCCCAGTAGCGATCCAATGTTATTAGGCTTTGTAAAATCTACGGCGAACCGACAGTACAGTTCGCTTTTCATGGTGTTGTTGTTGGGACGCAACACTATTGGATACGCATCGTTGTCACCACCATCGGTACCGTCGAGATTTTGAGGATATCGCTCGAGTAATCGCTGCTTCAAATACTTGGCAATGGCGTCTAGTTCGTAGGAGCCGTGGGGAATCGTAATGTATTCAGGAGTGGTGTCGACGCTGTTGCTGATGTCATAGTTTACGGTGAAGTTGAATTTATCATTGCTCGAATCGATGTTTGGTATGGTGTGATAAGTTTCAAAGGTTGTTAGACCAAGCTCGTAATCATCGTCGCTCAAATCTATGGGTGGAAAGTAGCTCACCGCGAGGGTGCTACTCTTGCCGGTTAGAGTGAATGTTAACGACATATTCCGAACTGTACGGCTCGATTAGTACTGAATCAGAGTGGCGGGAAGTCAATCCTTAAATTTGGTACCGATCGTTTGTAGAAAGCGTAGACATAGTTGTCCACAATTGCTCTGATCGTACTTTTGATAAGACGTTCGATTGTATTCAATTTTCACAGCATCCTTATCCAGATATTTTACCAATTCCTTGGGCGGTCGAAGATTTCCAAAGCTGTCGAAATATATAGCTCGACACCCTCTCTTCGCATATGCCACCCAATGAGTCCCCGACACCTCGACATTGTCCAAATTTACAATACCGCTCTCGTTCCGACGTACTCCTCCGACTGGTAGCGCATTTCGCATAAAAACACCTCTAAAGAATGGAATACGCATACGTTTTGCCAACTCCTCCAATTGTGCATCGGTAGTTACACCCGCGGGCATTTTTATTTTTTTTTCGACGTTTTTTTTTTTCGTTTCGATATTCCCTGTCCACGCTTGTATGGTGCGAGATAAAGTCCGCGACCTTCCATGGAGCGATTATGACGTTGCATTTCCTGCAGCTGATGTTGTGCCGCCTTATTATCGTTTACCGCCTTGGCGATCCCCGCCGCTCCACCAGCTAATGATCCGAGAACACCTAGCAGCGGGAGAAGTGGTAATATACCACCCCGTTTTGCCACCGGAAGAATCCGCTTTTTCGGCGCTCTCTTTGGAGTACTTTTGCGGGGTTTTGTTTTCATCCCCATTCCGATTTTCGTCTTGGCCTTCATAGCTGCCCAAACAGCTGTAGCAGCACCTCTTTCACCCAGAGTCGAGTCTCGCGCAACGATGCGTTTTCGCGCTTTGTCAGCGAGAACTTTATCTGCCGCGTGCCTTTCGCCGAGGTCGTTGCTGCGCGAATATGCAATATCGTGTTCGCGACACGCCGCGTCCAACGGATTGATGCCTTGATCCCCTCTAGCCAATCGTTTTGCCAGATGTGTTCCTGGACCGCAAAACTGGTATCCCGGAATATGTAATTCGATAGGTAGCGCGTTTATCGCTCGATTTAACAAACCACAGCCTTTCTTTACTCTCGTCGGCGACATTCGCTACAGTTTTTAATCAATGGTGCTGGACCGTCGATATGCGTTCGCTGCCAAGGACGATTATAATGCTCCAGACACCGACGATACTGCCGAACCTCAGAATCGGCTTTTATGTGCTCGGGGAGTCTGTCCCACAACTGATCAATGTGTCTCCCAAACTCTCGGAGTAGAATAATCTTTGGTATATATTTCAACTGCTCAGAGGTTAGGTCTCGAATATCGCAATTATCCGACAGGATCAGAAGCATTTTGAATACTGTGCTGTTTTGTGTCGATGCGGACCTATAAATAGGGCGCTTCGATGTATCAAAATCATTTTTCACAGTTTGCGGAGAGGATGCGATTCGTGCGACAACCTGTAACGATACGCGTGACAAATTTTGACGATAAATCACGAGTGATGTCTTCGAAAACAAGACGCAGACATGGTAGCATGCTACCAAACACTATACGCTGCCTCGTTTGTGGCCCATCAAATTGCGGAAAGACAAACGTGTTGGTGAGCTTGTTGGAAAGTCCTCACGGCGTCCGCTTCGAGAACGTGTACGTGTACTCCAAGTCGTTGCAACAGCCGAAATATCAGTATTTGGAGAATGTATTGACTCCGATAGATGAAATTGGCTACTTTACGTTTTCGAATAACAGTGACGTCATCCCACCGTGTGAATCGCTTCCGAATTCTATTTTCATCTTTGATGACGTGGCATGCGACAAGCAAGATACGATAAGGGAATACTTTGCAATGGGGCGCCACTCGAACGTTGACTGCTTCTATCTCTGTCAGACGTATGCAAAGATACCCAAACATCTTATACGCGACAATGCCAATCTGCTGATTCTGTTTAAGCAGGATGGTACCAACTTGAAACATGTGTACAACGATCACGTAAACACTGACATGTCTTACGAGGATTTCTGCGCTTTGTGTCGTAATTGTTGGCAACGGGAGTATGGTTTCGTGGTAATAGACAAGGATAGCGCGATGTCCAATGGACGTTACAGAAAGGGATTTAACGAGTTTGCCGTACCGTGAGACGGTCAATTGTCATCAACACGTCGGTGGGAAAGCAACGTCAGCGGTACAACGATGATTGATATCGATACTCTGGAGATTAAGGATCGCGAGAGAATAGCGAAGGAAATTGCAAAAACTAGCGAATCCATTCGCAAGAAACATCAGGCTTTGAAGACAGGCAAGATGGAGGAAGATGTCGCGTTGGAGAGATACTTCAAACCTATCGTCGAACCCTTAAAACATATTGTGGAAAATACCTCAGCGACAGAAGCTGGCGCATCACCACCGATGAGCATAGACGTTGAAGGGAATGAAACATTAACGCCTAAAAAAATCCATCCGAAAGGGAACACATCGCGCAAGACAAAGAGGAAACGGCACATGTCGTCTGAATATTCACCCATAACCTCAACACCAGTTCAATCGAAGCATAAACGACGGAATGCTACATCAAACGAGTCTCCCGTTCCTCACACACCAATAAGTACATTTTCCAGTGTACAATCGCTCGCAACCATTGATGACGACGTTTTTGAAACTAGTCCCAATGAGTCGTTTGTAACATCTATCAGACAGCAACTTCAAACATCCGAGGGACAAGAAACGTTTCGCAGTCATTTCGGTCCGCTGGGGCAAAAATACATGAGCGCGATCCTAAGTGGTGATAAGGATACAACAATGGACTATGTGTACGGTGTATACTTTGGCAATAGTAGAACGATGCTTGGGGATAAGGCTTTCGATATAGACAAGGATGATAATATAATCATAGATGGTGTAAGATACGGAGGAACATCCGGTCTTTACGAACTGATTTTCAAGAGAATTCCCAATGATGCTATATACACCGATGCTGATAAACAAAAATACAAAAGTATACTGCTGGCGACGAATGCCCACAGACGCGGTCATGGTGCTAAAAATCCCATATTGAGCAACAAGGGATACAAGTACAGACATGTAATTGCACCGCTAATCCCACGCACATCAGTCAATAAAGCAGGGAAAGGTCTTAGGACACCACGAGCCATGGTGGTAAACGATAACAAGATCGATTACGTACACTGGGACGATCCCAACGAGCTGGTGGATCGATTGCGTTTGCTGGAAGCGTCACGTCAGGCGGGTAACAACTCTCATGATCCCGAAATTCTATCGATTGTCGAGGAACTACGCGAGGTAGGCCTCATTATATAAATTAAGCCGCACGCCAATGATGTGCACTGTATGCATCGAGATGCCGATCAACAAATTTGGGGTATCGCTCGAGAAGAGTGGAGCAGCTTGAATGGACTATTACAAATGGAGTGGTTTGCTTCGAAATTACATGCGAGATAACGCTCTTTGCGTGGTTGGTGCCGACTTTGATGCAAAATCATGCAAGATACGACGCGTAGCTCAACCGGTGGCTGACACCGATGCCGTCAATAAACTATACATGGAAAAGAACATTAAACTTTTGAGAGAGCGGCAGGAAGAATTAGAGAGGAAACTGATCGCGTTTCAAAGAGATATGCTGACGCTGCAAAACAGCGTTCAAAAGATATCGCAGGCGTCGAATTCTATCCCGCAGCAACGCTGCGAAGGAGAATCATGCGAGGCGGATGAACTTGCCCCTGGACCGATTGGGAGCACTTAATGAATGTGCCTGATAATTATCGCATCATTCGTGTCAAAGACACCTCTGCGATCAAACATGCAGCCATTATCGAAATCCAAGAGTAAAGAAAACCACGGCCACAAGAAGCTACAACTCGTTGAGGAATTGCATGCTCCAGCTCGAAGACATTTTCCGCGGAGGCGTGTCATAGTGCATGGATACGATGATCTGTGGCAAGCTGACATTGTAGAAATGCGTCCATACTCACGATTCAACCAGGGTCACCACTACATACTCACCGTCATCGATGTGTTGAGCAAGTATGTATGGGCGTTGCCGCTCAAGACTAAAAGTGGCGCTGAGGTGACTAAAGCGTTTGCAAAGATATTTAGAGATCGATATCCGAAAAATTTGCAAACCGATCAAGGAAAAGAATTTTACAACGCTGATGTGCAGAAACTCTTGGCAAAGCATAACGTTAATCATTATTCGACGTATTCTGTGATGAAGGCCTCCGTCGTAGAACGTTTCAATCGAACTTTGAAAAACAATATGTGGAAACTGTTTACGCTCAATGGAACCTATAGATGGACCGATGCGCTACCAAGTCTACTTGCAGAGTATAACGCACGAAAACATAGAACCATCGGAATGCGTCCTTGCGATGTTACCCCTGCGATCGCCGATAAGCTGCTAGCCACCGTGTACAGCAACATAAAGATCGCTGCTCCAGCGAGATTCAAGTTGGGCGAGTTTGTGCGCGTGAGCAAATTTAAAACCATATTCGATAAAGGCTATACGCCGAATTGGACAACGGAGGTGTTCAAGATAGCCAAAGTACAGACAACTAATCCCGCAACGTATCTGCTGGTCGATTCCTGTGGAAAACCTGTTGCCGGAGGATTCTATGAACACGAGCTGCAACGCGTCACCGATCCTGATGTGTATCTAGTGGAAAAAGTCTTACGTAGGAAGGGGGATAAGGTGTACGTCAAGTGGTTGGGATTTGATAAATCACACAATTCTTGGATAAATAAAAATAATGTATTGTAGCATAATAATAATAGATGGTACAATAAATACAATGATACATATATATGTGTGAACAATTTTTTATACATTAATTCCACCATTTATATTTTACACAATAAATAGAATAAACACAATAATAATTTTTTATACTTTCTCAAATAATTTTATATTATACAATAATAACAATTTCTATTTTACAATGGGATATTATAATGACCCCAAGGCAGAGTGTCGATCGAATTGGGTACGATATGCCGCTTGTCATCGTGTGGGCTTAGAGCGATTTTAGATTCCGAAATGGTGAACACTTTATGAAATTTAGACCGTATGCATGATTGTCTGCGAACCATTTCGATCTCCCTATGCAAACATTGCGCGTAGTCGTCGAAAGTTATCGTTCTGGCTATGACGTTGGTCTTGACGCCTTTCGCCTTTTTCGTATCTTTTTTGCCGTCTACGCGAAGTGCATACATTTTCGCTCTAAGACCTACGAATTCGGTCATTATCGCACCGTTATTTTCATCCTTCATCAGCCCCGGAACCTTCTTATTTACGCGCGGCATATTATATGGATTGTCGGTAGGATAATCGCTCGTGTCGAATCTATCGATATTGTGTTTCATGGACTCATAGATATCATCGCATTGAATGTGATAAATGAGACTATCTGTGTCGGTATATAGAATTTTACAATTTTTTCCATGCTTGGGCGACATGTACTCGTGGTGAAATTCGTACAAACAAATTTTTGATATGTCCAGAATGCACATACCCACATATATCGGCTTGTTGAATTTCACCTCGAGTTTTCGCAATTCAACAGCTATTAAATTTTCCGAAAAAACACTTCTGCTTTGGAAATTCGGTTTCGCGATCATTGCCTCCGCACCATATCGCCCTTCCCAATGTGTCAAAAGTTTTACATCCACGTGATTTCGTACATTTTCCATAGTTTTACCGAATACCGCGTTGTTCATCAATTTGTACAAATTTTTTTCAAAGTCGTTTGTCGCGCTTGTTCTAAACCGTGTATTGAGTTCGATATAATCGCGGAGCTAGGGAGATTGAGCGAATTGAAGCACGCGGTGTATCTTTGTAATACGAAGACCGTGTCGCGTGCACTGTTGCAGGTTGCGATAATGGATAACGTAACGCTGCTTATCGTATACCGTCGCGAGTAATTTGTCCTGCTTGCTACCAGGTGGTTTGGCACGCGTCGGGCAGAACGGTAGATCGGCATGAGCGTCGTGCAGACGTTGCGGATATTCCAGATCTACCTCAAGAATGTATCCCGTGGGCGAATCGATCGGGATTGAAGACACGTCAAAATTCGCAACATCTTCGACCCATTGAAATTTAGCGTATGGTAGGGGCTGACACATTGCCCATCCATACAAATTGTTCACGTCAAAGTACATCAAGTATGATGACTTTTCTGATGCGTCGTAAGATGACATGTACTTGTTATTGGCATGTGCGTATCTTCCGGAACATTGACTTAAACCCCCACGTATACCGCGTTCGATAAACATAACCATATCGATGTCTGTGAGCAATTCGAATGTAATTTTAGTATGTTTTAGCATTGCATCCCATGTGAAACCAGGTAGAGTATAATAATGTGCTGAATCTAATCCGTAACTCTTGATACAACTTTCGCGAAAATTTTCAAAAATATCTGCCAATAACAAGACATCAGTTTTCAAATACAAGTCGCTGTATTCGCCCAAGGTTCTAATCTCGAAACGCTGCCAGACAGTCTCGGCGTGCGCGTAATCGCTCTCGGATACAGTCTCACCCGTTAACGAACTGTAGAATGATTCGCGCGGCGGTAAGCATGGGTCCTGCAGCTTGTCCTCGCAATCAAGGTATTCGTACGGAAAGACACCCTTTCGTGTCAATAAATTGAAATCCTCGGTGGATAATGTTTCAAATTGGGATTGTAAAATTTTTAATTTATCTGTGCTAAGAAAGGATGCTAATTTGTCGAGACTGGCGTTGAGAAATTTGTACGAATCGATGAACCGCAATTTAATACAATTTCGCGAGTCTGAATCAGCCGTATCTTCGACATTTTTTGTGAAAGAAATATACTTTTCTTTAGTTATGGGTAATACGTCAACGTGACCTTCGAAAGCGATAGCTATTTCCTCGATAATGAAATGTGAATCATAGCCGGATAAATTGTGGAAAACTATGGGGATGTAAAACGCGTTTTTATAATTTAAATTGCATTCCGTATGTGCTGGGCCTCTAAACCGTCCGGACAGATGGCAATGATCGTGGACTCGTACATCGCTAGCCTCGAATGGTTTTTCGCAAATATGACAGTGTGTTGCATTGCGAAATGTCGACAACTGTTCGGGAGTTAAATCCAGCATTGGAACATTACTGGCCAGAATGGGTTTGACAAAATTCGCGAAATTTTTCAATTCGTCTACGAACCATGAAACGCAATCTGCGTCGCGGCGACATCGATACGTCGACAGCGATGTATCGTACGAACAATGCATATAATATGCAATACTGTGTACTTTATGGTGCTGATACGCGCATAATTTATCACCCATTCGGTGACTGTCCTCTGTTTTTTCAATCACACATTCCAGATCTGCGTACACCACGAAGGGAAGTCGCTCCTTCCTGCAGTGGTCGTTGAAGCTGAGGAGATTTTTGCCTTCGGTGGGCAGCAGGATGGCGCAATCGTTCATTTGCCCACAGTTCACTGCATGGGCCTCCAACTTCGCGGTGGATCGGAAGTAGTGCATGCACCTGTAAACCCAAAAAATTTTTTTATTTAATTTGTTTCATGAGATATTTCAACATTTCATAAATTTTCTATACGTACCGATCGCAGATGAATTTCTTTCCATCATGCCTGCTCAACTGGGTGCTCACCAGCCGGGACAAGTTCTTGATCAGTATAAAGTGCCCTACATCGCCGTGTTCTTGATTCGGCGTGTAGAGCAGGTTGACGTGTCGATCCCTCTTTTGGCTGGTGAGGCGCAACGGAAAGACCGTCGATCCCTTCTTCATCTCCGCCTCGAAGGTGAACACATTGATTGAGATGTCGTTCTGTCGCTCAAATTTTCCAATTTGCTCCAGGGACATTGGGAACTCAATGCCTTGGAGATTTAGCACCAATGTATAGTCGGGGTACGAACTTGGGCGATCGGGATGTCTTTCCGCGGGATGGAGAGCGGCGACCACTGCCCACGCGAAGCATGCATTATCCTCGGATCGTACGCTAATGGTCGCTTTCTTCAGCAATAAATCACGCGGCAACTTGAAATGACACCCCGCGCGCAACGGATTGTATTTGTTGACATTGATGGTCAGATTCATGATTCTCGTCAATGCCCATCCGCTGTCGCGTTCCTGGAACTCTTCCAGCGATGCCAGGGTGGGTTCGATGACGCATCTCTGGTACCACTCCTGTAGATCGGATGTGCGGAAGAGTTCGCAGTTCCGGGTGTTGATGCTTTTACATGCATGCTTGTCACCTGCCACAAATTCACCGTTGAATACAGTGTTCACTTTGAGGTTTCGATGTTTCCTCAATGTGTCCCGCACATGCTCCAACACAATGGTCCCCGCATCCTGGAGGAAGTTGCGCGGCTCGATGTAATTCGAATTTAGCACGGCACCAGTTAATACGCGGCTATCGAACGCAGCGTCTATTTCGCGCCACAAAAGTCCCGTACTCGAATGTCCTGCACCTTCATGCACGAAACGTCCGCGCAACGAATGTTTCAATCCTTCGAGCTGCGCGATTCGAGCAACCAGCGATTGCCGAACACCGATTGATAATCGCGGGCGTTTCGCTCGGCTGTGTTCTTCCAAAGATTCGATGCACTCGTTGCACCGTTCTTCCCACGCGAGGTATTCTTCCCGTGAAATCAATCGTGCGGATTGATCCAATAATTGGCGGATTACTTGCGCGAATTCTCCCATGGTCGTAAATGGAATGTATATGTAATGTCTTTTCCACGCAACACGTTGCAACGATTTGAGGCTTTGTGCAGTTTGGAGTGCGCTTTTATGACTGATACCACGATTTGATATCTCTGTCTATCTCTTTTGGTGTTCCCCCTCCCCCCAAAAGATTGCATGTAAAAAGCCGATTGGTCCAAACAATGCAATTTGTGCTGATACAGCATAATTCTGTCTATGATTCACGCGTATGTTTAACTCTTTTGGTGTACCCCCTCCCCCCAAAAGATTGCATGTAAAAAGCCGATTGGTCCAAACATGGTTCTATGCAATTTCTGCTGATACTGCATAATTCTTTCTATGATTCACACGTATGGCAAATTAGCGCGCAAAATCATCCGATGCAGTTTCTGCTGACACCGCATAATTCTAAGATTTGACGCTTCCACAGGTATTATATTACAATCGGCGCGTGTCGAGACTTTTATCCTTGAGGGTGGGACTCAAGTTACATGCTACGTTAAGATTGAAACACATTATGGAAAAATTGGTAGTTTTAAAATAAAATGCTGTGGTGGGGGAGGCAATTGCGCCTCTATTTAAGCCGTGCTCTCAGACGCTATTCTATTGTCTTCTTCCCTCCCTCGAATTTAAGCTTTAGAATGCATATTCTCTCTCTCTTTCCCATCCATCCGAAGACGCGGTGTGTAAAAACGCCGATCTTTCCCGACATTGCCCGACATCGTCCGATGAAAAAATAATGTATTATGCTTGGTGACGCTCTGTATATGTACCATTTATTAAAGACTAATGTTACAGCGTCGGCGTTGGGGGAGTTGGTTAGGCGGCTGACTCGTACCGCGGAGGTCTTGGGTTCGAGCCCCGTCGCCCGAGATTCTGTTTTTTCATTTATATTAATATCTTAAATTAATATTTCCTTCCTTACCGACTGTGGCGATACCACGCCCGATAGTAGCAGCAATTCACCCGCGGTTCCTCCTCGATGCGGATTCGGTATCGGTTCGGTATCGATTGATTCGATATCTGGTCTCGCGCTATAACCCCCACCACTCAGCCATCTCGATGACATCATCCGCCGCTGCCCGATCTCGATGACGTCATCCGCCCGGCCACGCGCCGCCCGCCGCTCGCGCGCTGCCCGCGGGGAATTTTTCCGCCGACCTTGAAACTCAAATTTGAGTTTGATGGGAGGGGGAGGGGTGGGGGAAATGGCCTTCAAACTCAAATTTGGGTTAGAACTGTCATAACTATACTACTGTTATCTAATATCTTATTAGATTCTCACGAAAATTACAGACATTACACACCGTTATTTACTGTTAAAAGTGATTATAAATTATGTTTCTTAACTTTTGTCACAAAGCTTTTAGTTAAAGCTCCTTAGTTAAACTGTCCTATCTAGCATTTTTTCATTTTTTGAGATATGTTGAAATATTTGAAGTTCCACACGTCTTTTACCTTTTAAGTATAGTTAGAAACGTCTACGTGCTTCATAAAGATTTACAAACAGTCTAATGTATTTAACCTAACTTCTTTCAAAATGGTTAAACTATCTTATCTGAAACAATTAATTAATTGGTACGTTAATAATACATTCCCTACCGGTACAACTATTACAAAAAATGATATTAGGCTATTACGAACTAATGACAACATGTTTTAATTTGAAAGGAGGAAAATAAGTATGGTCCAAAGTAAATGATAAAACTTCAGTTTTCTCGGTTGTTTCAAAATACTAGATAGGACATTTTATCTAAAGAGGGCAGAATTGTAGTCGTTAGACAAGTACATTCGAAAAAACATTTATTTCATGTTGATGTATGAAATATTATCTCTTTATGCTAATTTTAGTTACAATGTATGTATTACATCGGGACAGTTCTACAGGGCGAATGATTGGACTCGCGTACTGTTTAATACTAAGGTTTATTAAGGGAGAGGATCACAACGACGACAGACGTACCGTGCACACGCTCTACCCCGAGACGCGCTGACGACTCCTACCGGCACACGGCGGAACTGAAAAACAGTGTCGCCAACCAACCAGTCAGTACATACACAACATTTCCCCTCCCATTTAGGAATGGCTCGCATACAAAAATTAGCTTACTCTCTACAAGAATGTCAATAATGAATTGGTCATTTATATTGGTTATATGCCCGGTGTGAATCTTAAGATAGGGCGTCGAATACGCGTCGATCTCCGTGGAAGACGCGGCGTCGCCTCAATTTGGCGTTCGGGTGGGTTACGGACTGGATTCGCTGGGGCAGCCCGCGTTGCCGAACTCAGCGGCTGCACCCCCGGCGTCGCGGCCACGGCCGCCGGTGGACCTGCAACGGGTCCTGCCAAATCCCCGTAGAAGCGTATTCTTCGTGGCGCCTCCACAACAGCGTCACCTCGGCCCTGCGTCTGGACGCCGGCAGCGGGTCGGTCCTCTGACTGGTCCGGCTGGTATCTCCGGATTTGATCGACGTGCCTTTTGAGTCGTGTGCCCAAGTAATCGATCTCATAATGAAGGTCTCCCAGGCGAGTGACGATTGTCCCCGGGACCCATCTGTCCATGCGTGGGTTACCTGAAAGGCAATAAATTGACTGGCCGGGTTGGAATGTACGAAACGTGGCATCGAACCCGGCACGCTGCCTCCCCGTGACTCTCGTGTAGATGTCGTCCGGTCTGACTGCATCAAGGCGAGTGCGTATGTCCCTCCCCAGGAAGGATCGCGCAGGAGGCTGCCCGGTAGTCGAATGTGGGGCCTTGCGATATTGGCGCAGAAACTCGTTCAAATTCCGCTTCAGCGAGCCCGATGAGGTTGACATCGCTTGAAGAGCGTCCTTGACCGTCTGCACGTACCTCTCGGCTTGGCCATTTGTTGATGGATGGTAGGGCGCCGTACGCTTATGGTATTTGACCCCACTGGCTTGTAAGAAACTCTTGAATTCTTCGGAAGTAAATTGTGTCCCATTATCGGAGACGATGGTGACTGGAGCGCCGTAGGCTGCAAACAGCTCGTCCAGTATTGCGATTGTGGCGGCTGTTGTTGTCGAGTTAGTCGTCTTGACTTCCAGCCATTTACTATACGCGTCGACAATTATCAACAGCATCGTGCCAGCGACAGGGCCCGCGTAATCGATGTGCACCCTTTCCCAAGGAGCTTTCGGATACTCCCAGTGATGCTCCCGAAACTTCGGTGGAGCGTGCGCGTGTCCTGCGCATTCCGCGCATGATTTGGCTACGCGCTCAATATCCGCGTCGATTCGCGGCCAAAAAACAAACGACCTTGCCAATCCCTTCATCTTCACAATTCCTATGTGAGCCGCATGCAGGTCATCGAGGATTGGTCGCTGCAGGGACGGTGGCACGACAACTCGGTGCTCGAACAACAAGCAGCGAGCAGCCAGAGCATACTTGGCCTCGGGTGCCTTATACCCGTGCCGCGCAAGGTCCCGGCCGGCTTCCAACAGTTGGACTATCCTACCCAGATCCGGATCCTTCCTCGTTTCCCGAGCGATGTTGTCCGCGCTTACAGGGAGCTGCTTCACTTGACCCAGCACGAATTGATCAAATTCGTCCAACTCCATCATCTCTTCCTCCCTTCCCACGGACAGCTTGTTCACGATGCCTATTGTCGTCGGCAGCGGTGCACGAGAACAGTAATCGGCGTTCGCGTTGGCTTTTGTCGGTTTGAATATTACCTCGTAGACAAAATGTGACAAATAGTCGGCATAGTTAGCCATACGACTAATGCACAGCACTTGTAGTGACTTTTCCGGATGCAAGATTTGTGTCAATGGCTTGTGGTCCGTAATCAGCGTGAAATGGCGTGCGTAGAGATAGTGAAAAAATTTCTGGACCGCCCAGACTATAGCCAGTGCCTCCTTATCAATCTGCGGGTACCGCTGCTCGGTGGCACTCATTGTCCGACTTGCATAAGCGATTGGGCGCTCCCGTCCGTCGCTCAGTCGGTGCGACAAGACAGCACCCAAGCCCGTCTTGCTAGCATCCGTTGCCAACAACAGGGGAAGCACAGGGTCATACGGCATGAGGACCCCTGGAGAAGTTAAGGCCCTCTTGATGTCCTCGTATGCACCCTCAGCAGCCGACGACCATGCGAACGGCTCGACAAGGAGCATGTCTCGGAGCGGTCAATTCCTGGTGGACAGATCTGGAATGAAGGAGCTGTAGTACGTTGCCTTACCCAAGAACAACTGTAACTCTTCAGGTGTGGATGGTTTCGGTGCGTTACGCACGGCTTCCACGTGCTTGTCTGACTTATGGACACCTTCAGCATCTATCCTATGCCCCAGAAACTCCACGGACGGTATGGCAAACACGCATTTCGCCCGATTCAGCCTCAATCCCTGCGATTTAACCCTTTCCAGAGCGGCACCGAGAGCCACGATTAGGCTGTCGAAACTTTCGGCGAAGACAAGGATGTCGTCGAAGAAGCTCAAGACGTTGGGAAGATCCTGCAGGACTGTCTCCATCCTCGGCTGCCAGATAGCGGGGATATTCGCCGCGCCGTAAACCGCTCGGGTCGGGCGAATTAACCCATGCGTCGGAGTATTGAGGGTCAAGGCCTGACCAAACTCCTCGTCAACCGGCAGGTGCGTGTACGCGTCCGTGACGTCCAAATGGCAGAACAGCTTGGCACCCCGCATTCGGTTGAACAGGTGCTCCGCCCTCGGGATCGGATGCTCATCAACCACGATGCGCGGGTTCAATGTGGGCTTGTAGTTGCCCGTGATCCGCAGCTTCCCATTTTTCTTTACGACAACATGTGTTGTCGAGCCCCACTCCGAGTGCTCGACCCTCTTGTAAAAACCCGACGCGAGTTTGGCATCGATTTCCCTGGCGTATGCTGCCCGCAATGCCAACGGTATCTCTCGCGCACGGCAAAGTGCACCCTCGCAGGAGGACTCACCAGTCTCCCTGGCGTCTCACTGAAAACATCATCATAGTGAGCGAGGAGTTGCTTAAGTTGGCTCTCCTGCTCCGACGTCAAAGACGGCGCCGCCGTCGCAATCTGGCGCACCCGATCCGAATCAGAGAACAGGTCGACGAAGTTTATCTCGCCCACAAATTGTGCGATCCACTCTCGGCCAAAAAGTGTTTCCAAATCCCCGTCAACAACATAGAGATTAAGTCTTCTGGTTGTAGTTCCGACCGTCGCATTAACGGGAATGCGGCCAATGCAGCGGACGCGGTGGCCCGTGTAACTTGCGAACTGTCTATCGGTTGGCTGCAAAACAAAATCTCGTTTAATCGTACCCAGAACCCTCTGGCTGACAATTCCACAAGGTGCTCCAGTATCGAGCTCCATTTCCAGGCTGCGCCCGTCGATCCGCACGTTAATCATCCGCTTAGCCGTGGAGGTCACGACGTGAATGTCATGCACCTCGTTCAGACGCTGCAAAACGTCGATCTATTCCGCCGGTAACTCGGGTTCCGTAATTTGATCTGCAGTCTGCGCCGGTTTTCTCGCCCTACAGACTCTGGCGATATGTCCCTGCTTCCCGCAGCTGTTGCACTTCGCCTCGCGAAACCTACAGGAGTCCCGCGAATGTGGACCTCCACATCCGTCACACGGCGGGTGCTCGTTCCCGACGCCCCGTTCGGCTTTCCGCGATGCACCGCGACCATTCTGCTGTCGATTCCGGCCGCGCGACACCGATCTGTTCCGCGGGGGCCCTTTCGCACCTCGCTTGGCTCGCGGTGGCGCGTATCCTAATTTGTTCGTCGTATCCCGCGTCGTTGGCACTTTGGTCGTCCCGACCTCGCTGGTCGTGTTGCGCGTCGCTTCGAGCGCGTGCGCGATTTCGTACGCCTCGGTAAAAGTTGCCGGTTTCTTCGCGATAATCTCGTCGCACGTATCGCGAGATTCGAGGCCATGCAGAAATTGTTCGATCAACATTCTATCTATGAATTCACCGTATTCGCAATAGGCGGCGCCCTGTCTTAGTCTTAGGGCGAAATCGGCAACGGTTTCGCCTGTATGTTGCGAAATCTGTCGGAACTTGATGCTCTCGGCGTATTTATTTTTTGCCCGATCGAAATGGCCAATGAGCGTGCTGCGTAGCTCAGCGTACGTAAGGTCCTCAGGCAAACGTGGACTCACCAAAAATTTGACCGCATTATTCAGCTCCGCGCCCATGTAGACACGGGCATAATTCGCATGCTGCTCCTGCGGAACGCGACTCAGCTGGAGAGCCCAGTCGAAGCGCTTGAAGTAGTCTTCAACTGTCGTTCCGTCGGTCGAGCGGTACGCCGTCATGGAAAATGGCGGCGGTTTCGGCGTCGCGCCGGCCGCCACGCCATTGGCCCCCTCGCTTCCTCCAGCGGTGGCAACGCTTGTCGCGGACGCCTGCATCGCGCTCGCGAGCAAGCCGGCGAACGCCTGCAATAATTCCGGTGGCACTTCCATTCTTGCTGCAGGTTGGCCACGCACGTGGGTCAATGGTGATCAGTCGCTCGTCCAGTCGACACGACACTCGTTTTTCTTTTCCTCGTTCCGCACAGCTCGACACTATCCCACTTCTGACACCACTATTATATCGGGACAGTTCTACAGGGCGAATGATTGGACTCGCGTACTGTTTAATACTAAGGTTTATTAAGGGAGAGGATCACAACGACGACAGACGTACCGTGCACACGCTCTACCCCGAGACGCGCTGACGACTCCTACCGGCACACGGCGGAACTAAAAAACAGTGTCGCCAACCAACCAGTCAGTACATACACAACAGTATGTATCTCATAAGATGAAGAATATACAGTAATTCCCAAACGATCATTTTTTTCTTAACTTTTGTCAGTAAGTGTAAAAAGGAACTAAACGAGGAAAATGGTCAAAAGATGTTATGAAGAAATCTGTAAATGAAGTTTTAAGCAACAAAATGGGGTACAAGAAAGCTACTCGAGAATATTGCCTTCCACAAACAACATTGGAAAGCTATGTCCAAAAATTGAAACAGGGTTTGCCATTAGGTCCAAATAACACTTTACCGACCGGTAGCCTATTAATAGGCTTTTTGTTCTCGGCGCTTACCGGTTATCACTCGGCTGCAAATATATCCCTGACACCGGTAAGCGTTGGGAATAAAAAACCGATTAATAGGCTACCGGTCGCTAAAGTGTTAAGAGTGTATATTCGCAAATATATGAGGAAGAACTTGTCGAATATTTAGAAGATATGGTCCCAGATCTGCTGCAGGAGGGTAGGAAGAAAATAATTTAGAAGAAATTCATATTTACATCGATTGTGAAAATATTTAGAGGAACCGTGTTGCCCCGTTTCGGTACCACGTCATACCCCGTGGCAGGGGCAAGATGGTTTTTCATTACATTCTTTTTAAAAGTTTAATAACTTCAAGTTTTTATTTAAATATTGCTCAAACTATGTACCAAAGGGTAAGTATTAACTTATAATTATATATTGATTCATAAAAGCTTAAATAAAAGGTATAATTATCATTTTTTTTGCATGTTTGCTTAGCTTCCCCATCATGTCCTCTACCCCTACCCGAATATTCATGACAGTCACGCTGCAGTCCCAATTCAGCCGTTTCTGTAGGCCTTCAGTCAGGAGTAGGGGCGCGTCCCGTTTCTGGCAGCCGTAGCTGTATATACCTACTATACAATTTGTGCACACACTATGTCATAATCCGTCCCTGCTGTCCCTACTTCGGGCAGGCCTGGGACTGCTGCACAGTTCTTTCCGTCAGTACGGTGATATCTGACCTATTGGAAACACCACTTTGTGACGACAGTGAATCGAAGATATGGCGCGGAAAAATAAAGAAATATTAGCAATACTTGCCATACTTTTAGATGAGGAGGAAGAAAACGTAGAAAGTGCGGAAAGTGTTTCGACAGGAACTGAAAAGAGAATGTGGGTGCACCAAGCGTGGTCGAAAAGAGATACCGAAGGAGAATTTGCAACCCGCTACAAAGAGCTACTCGATGACGTCACAAAATTTTACGAATATTTTCGGATGACTCCGCACACATTCAATGCGTTGTTAAATAAATTAGAAAGCGCGTTGGAGAAGAAGGACACGCGGTGGAGAAAAGCAATTACGGCCAAAGAACGGTTGGCAGTTTGTCTGAGGTATGTTAAATACAAAGAAATTAGTAATTTTATTGTATTATATGCTAAGTACTATTTTATTATCCCGTTATTGGTTCGTTATATGCACATTCTGAATTACATAGATACTAACTAAACACTACTTATGCAATATGTACAGCGATAATTATTTACAATGACTTAAGGCCCCCCCCATCAGATCACTTCAAAAACGTGTAATTGTTATGATTTTATTTTTAAAAAAGTAAACGTCAATTTAAGGCTGTATGTGTACATCCTTCAAGATATAAAAAAAATCATATTTTATTTAATACTGCTGTCTCTTAGTGGTTGTGACTGTCCTGATAATACAAAAAAATCTGCGGCTGAGAAATTTAGAACACCTCGTAGAATCATCTAAAATCAACAAACCAAGAAAATTGTTAACGCTGATAAGATTGGTTATGGAATCATCTATGCACTCATAGCAAACTATTGTAATCTCGTGTTTTGGCAGACGTTTAAACCACAAACTTCAAAAAGCGGGTAATTATACGCACGGAAATGTTGATAAAAAGAAGGTCGAAATATTATGATCGTAGATGATTCCATGAACAATATTATACACTTTAACACTTTTCTTGGTTTGTTGATTTCAGATAATTCGATAAAGCGTTACAAATTCCGCATGTCCGGAATTCTTTTTTTCTGTATTGCCAATCCCACCCCCCACCCCATCAACATACAGCAGTATTAAATAAAATATGAAAGAAAAATGTTGGCATCATGAATGATGTGCAAATACAGCCTAAAATTTTGTTAACATTGTGACGTTTACTTTTTTTAAAAATAAAATCATAACAATTACGTATTTTTTTGTGATCTAATGGATGAGGGGTACCCTTAAAAAATCTTAATTCTAGTATTTTATAAAAGTTATTGGGGTTCCGAATTTACGTAACAGCTCCGCTGTTTGCGGGGAAGCTATGGTTTTCTACAATCACGTTGCCTGTGTTGAAGCTAGTGCTTGGTCCGCTTTGTGGGGAAGATAAATTGTTGCAATGTGCAAAATACTGCAATTCATAGTGTTGCACCAAATTAAAAATGTCTGATTTTAAATAATTTTGTTGAGGGGGTGGGAGGGACTTGATGGTGTGTGAAATCCCCTTCAGAAATGAATCCACCGCATCAAGTTCCTCGTACTGTTTGTCAACTAAGTACTGCAACACTTGCGATGCGGCCGTCTGTGTTTGGTCCCTGCTGCTTCCCTTTTTCCGTTTCGCCGCAGGCTGGTGGTCTTCGCGTTCGTCATTCTCTTCTGCTGCTAGTGGTTCTGCCACCGCTGGCGCCTCTGCCACCGCTGGTGTCGCTTCCACCGTTGGTGTCGCTTCCACAGCTGATGCCTCTGCCACTGTTGGTGCTTCTGACACTGCTGGTACTTGTGCCACTGCCAGCGCCGTATCCGGACTAGCACTTTCGCAGATTGTTGCATTCTGCATTTCTTGTGGAACGGGTTGACAATTCCCCATAGTGCTTCGCTCGTCCAAATATTTTTGCAAAAATGACATTTCCTTTGCATATTTATAGTGCTTGACACGTTTAGCGGCCTGGCCGCTTCTTGCCGTCTTTAAGGTTTTTTCGATAGTTATCCCTTAAACCCTCCACCGTGTTTTGCACGTTAACCCTGAAAACAAACAAATTGATGTTAATGAAATAAACAAATTTTCAACACCTGCATGAAAATGGGTGCTTTTTTACGCCTGCTGAGCGGGAGCAAAATGGCCAATTTCAGACGTATTCGCGTTTTTTACTTTTCTCACAAGGGAAAAAGACTTTACGGGCATGCGTATTTGCAATTTTTACTTTGCTCCCAAGGAAAGTGGAGTATGGTGTTACCCTGTGGAATGAAGATGTAAATGTTGTGTATTTTTTTGCGAATCGCTCAGCAGGCAATCAAAAACGCACCTTTCATGCAGGTGTTGAAAAAAGTATTGTGCGTAACAAGGGAGACACGCGATTTTGCCTCGCGTAAAATGTTCATCAAAATCGTTTTCTTCTTTCCCTTGTCACGCAATGTATTATGATATTGTTCAATATTATTATCTCGTTTCTTTTATTTCAGGTATCTAGCAAACCGGCGATGGAATGAAAACCATTTCATTTAGTTATCGTCTCGGGGAAAGTACAGTGCGGTGTATAATTCATGACACGTGTAAGGTAATTGTACAAACGTTGATTGGGGAGACAATGCCTGTCCCAACAGAGACCAAATGGAGAGCTATCGCCGAAGATTTTTATAATCTCTGGAATTTCCCGAACTGTGTCGGAGCGATAGATGGGACACATGTTTTGATGCAGGCGCCCGCGAACAGTGGCTCTCAGTATTTCAATTACAAAAAAACATTTTCAATTGTTTTGTTAGCATTGGTAGATGCAAAATGCAATTTTATTGCGGTCGATGTGGGATCGTTTGGAAAAAATAGCGATGGTGGAATTTTCAGCCACTCCAACTTGGGCAAAAGATTGGAACGGGGGTCGATGAATTTACCTCCCGAGACAATGTTGCCCGGGAGTAATAAAAAAACCCCATTTGTCATCGTCGGGGACGAAGCCTTCCCATTAAAAAAATATTTAATGAGGCCCTATCCAGGGAAGCAATTGGACCATACGCAAAAGCGTATATTCAATTACCGCCTGTGTCGTGCCAGGCGATTAGTGGAAAATGCGTTCGGGATATTAGGGCAAAAGTTCCGGATATACAATCGACGCATAAACGTAACCCCTGAACATTTAGATTATATTGTACTTGCAACGTGCATTTCGCATAATTTCATTAGAAAATTTGAAAGCGATGACAAAAACATTGAACCGTCATCGTCACAGGAGAATACGGGAAATTCGCCTTTAAACAACTTACCCCCGCAGGGGGGTAATTCCACAAGGGAAGCATTTCACGTGCGGGAATGCTTCACGCAGTATTTCAATTGTGAGGGAGCGGTTCCCTGGCAGGAGGATAAAATATAATTATTACTTTCATTACAGTTGTTAATTAATTATTACTTTTGTAGTTATAAATACACTGTATGTCCGGTTCGGTTGTACACACACTGATAGGTTTGTAACTAGGTATTGGAAAAGCGAAAACCTGTTCCATACAAAAGTTGTTGGATTTGATGGAGGACACTTAATAGAATATTAGGATTTGCGTTTAAGCACACAAGAACGTAAATTCTAATATTCTATTAAGCTACCTCCATCAAATGAAACAACTTTCGTATGGAACAGGTTTTCGCTTTTCCAATAGTTACAAATATACTAGCGTGTGTACAAACGACCCGTACATACTGTATCTGTATAGCGTGAATGAAATGTGAGTGTGAGTTGCGATTGAGTGGAAAGGGTTGAATGGCATTTATTGTAAACACTCGTGAATGGAGTGCAGTGTAAAAGATATGATGGGATGTGCGCGTGCGTGTGTGTTTGAAATAGTTTTATAGTTTTGTACAGTTTTATGTTATTCGTTTGTAAAATATAAGGATCTATGTGACTTACCGTCTTCATTTAATTGAGCTCCTATATGGTCCCAAATCTTCGTCTTGGACTTGCCATCCAAGTATTTGGGGGTGGAGAAGTCGTACAGGACGGGCTGTACGCTCACCAATTCAATCAACTTCTCACTATTTATTTCCGAGTTGCTAAAAAGACGAGAGCGTCAGTGAAAATAATGTGAATGAATGTTAAAGAGTACACAATGTCACACGCTTCAACTTACTTTTCCGGCATCCTGAAGTAAAATAGATTTTACTGCGAAACTGCACTATGACACTGATTGAAGTATCGCGGTCAAATTCAGCGGAAGTACTGTCCTTGTGAGTGTGATCTATTCTCCACGAAGGCTCTGTCAAGATCGTGGGGGGGGGGGCGCAGGGGGCGCAAAGGTCGCATTCTAACCATTCCGGTGGGGTAAATTTCATTTCGCTAATTATCAAAAGATGGCTCTCTTACGATACAGGGTGTTCGCATTATAACTCAGACAACTTGGCTGTGAGAGTCGGTGGTGGAGTATTTTTATAAATATGGATTTTTCGAGAATTATTTTAAGCAGTTGCGTAAATGTAAAAAAGGATGTAACTTTTGTTTCAACCTTTTTCTGATATCTCTCACCGTTCCCGAGGTTCCTTACAGAAAAGAAAATTCTGCACTTTCGCAAGGACCGGTTTCACCCCCAAAAACTGCATTATGACACCAACAACATATAGAATTATGTTTCTGATGAACTACTCTACTTGCATACGAAGTTTCCTAATTTGCTGAATTTCCAGCTTGCCGAACGTCCCTTGAGTGTATGGGGAAAATGGAAAATGGAACTGTGTTTTTTACGGAGATGGGCGAAAAATGATGATAAACAAAACAGTGGTTTCGAATAAGAGGCAGAAATTTTATTCGAAACTCACCGCATATATATAAATAACCTAGAGTTATTTATTATTCGAAGCGCCATAAACAATATGTTCATTCGACGGGAATTCATCCAAAGGTGCATGAATAAAGTTTTCATTCCATAGGAATTCATCCTATGCTTCGAATAATGTTTTCACTTTAATTTGTATTTGTAGCGGAAAGTTATTTAAAGCTTAAATAACTCTGGGCAAGCCTCGAAACCCCCGAGCGCCCTTGTTCGAAGCCGCCGGCTACTCGAGCCGAGCGACATTGTTTCGTTCAATCGTCTAATCTTCTAAGCTCCTAAGCTTATCTGAACTTAATGTACCACCCAGAGCGCTAAGGAATACTCCATTTTTTATGCTGCATAAACATTCTACTACTTTTGGCATGAACAACTGTGTTGATAGACTGTGTAGAACTTCTAATTCTGTTGCGAATTTAGTAGATTTCTTCTGCCACTCATTTTACTCTTTCAAGCACTCTGCGAGAAAGGCGGTTAATAATTCTCGTTAACTCCTATCTATTCAATTGTATTTTATCTTATTCCTTCTGCTAGTACTCTATCTTGGCATTATTTCATTTTGACTTTAAGTATTCTTTTCTGTCTTTTTTCTTTTATGCACTGCTCCTCTACTGATATTTTCTGTTCTGTATGTACCAAAGGGTTTTTCCCCGTATATATATGTTAGGTTTGTACTGCCGTGGGGAAAGAATTAATGAACAACTTTTTCCTATATTAGATTTATTCTATGGATACGTGACAAAAGCGCGTGTCTATCGCTCGGAAGGCGGTAAGGCTCTGGCGTTCTCGCGGTCGCGTAGATGTTTCCGCGTCCTGCGCTGTTTACTAACATGTGTACATGTGTATACTTATCACTCCTCCCTGTGTAATAAATATTTACATACTTCTCGTTCTTCGCTATTCTATTCGTATGCTAATCTAACGGGAGCTTTACGAACTCTCGTTGATCTACGTGGTGGAGTACCAGTTGGTATAGGTTCACTTATAATGTTATTACGCAACGGTATCGTTTGTTCGGTTACATGTTCATTAAAATTAGTAGCAGTTGGTACATTATCGGTTTGTTCTGAAGGAGCGCCGATTCGTACTGAGTAACTAATGGTACATTTTCGCCTATTTTTCGTATCTGATCGACATGGTATTTTTGCGTTCTACCATCATCAAGTTTAACCAAGTAATGAAGAGTTCCAAGTATATCATATTGTTGCGAGCACCCTATGTAGAAGATTCATGGCCCGCTGGTGCTCGCGACGAAGACATGAGACAGCGAGAAGAAGGCGATCGGGACGATCGCCTGTCAAGCTGTCATTCGAAAGTCAGCCTCCATTATAAGCAGACGTCTCGATATTGTATCCCGCCTAGTTGATTGTATTCGTTACCGTTCTTACATTCCTTGTTATCCCCTCTTGTTCATGTTCTGTTATCATTGCTGTTCAGTAAACTTATACTATGCCCAACCAAAATCGTAACATTGGTGTCAGAAGTGGGATGCCCGCCCGGAGCGGCATGCCCACTCGCGCTTCCGCGGTTTCCGCGGTCCCTGCGGAACCTCCCTCCGGAGAGATGGGCGACCCGTCCCTACAGGAGCTGTTTACCAGTCTCCAACTAGGCATCGTCGGTCAGTTGCGGGAACAGCGGAGAGACGACGAGGCCCGCCGGCAGAGGAAAGACCGTCGCAGGGAAGAAAAGGAAGCCGCCGACCGACGGACGCAAGCGGCTCTTGAGGCGCGCTTGTCGAACATGGAGGAGCGGATACAGGTCGTAACCGCTTCGTTACAGTACGGCCATAGTTCGGTTGGGAGCGGTACGGTCCCTCCGGGTGGGGAGTATGTGCCTGTTGTAAATAGTGTTGTTAATAGCGTTGTGAATAGTGTTTCCCCGGCACATGTCCCCGTACCCGTCGGTGCGCCCGCCGCTGCCCCAGCGTCGGAATCGCGCGTTCTCAGTTTGGGATACGCTGTGAAACCGACGATGTTTGACGGGAAAAGCTCGTGGGAGGAGTACAGGGTGCAGTTTGACACGATCGCGCGTGCAAATGGTTCGGACGACCAAAAGAAGGCGACTGCCTTGATCGCTTTCCTTGGGGGCGCAGCGAGAAGCGTCCTTACGACGCTCTCCTCAGCCCAATGCGAAAGTTTTGCGGAATTGGTTTCCGCGCTCGAGTTCCGTTACGGGGCGAAGAATTTGTCAAACCTGAACTATGTACTCTTCCAGAGCCATAGGCAGCGGACAGATGAGAGTATCTCCTCGCTTGCCACTAAAATCAAGCGATTAGCGCAGTCCGCTTTCGCGGACTGCCCGTTGGAGACCCGCGACAAGCTTGCCGCGTCTCAGTTCGTGACGGCATTGTCGAGCTCGGTTATGCAGCGGGAGCTGCGACTCGGCGGTTTTACATCTTTAAGAGCCGCCGTGACTAGAGCTCTTGAAATCGAGGTCATCGAGGCAATGTCTCGCCGCCCTGCGTCGGAATCGCGAGAACGTGACTCGGAAAAGCGGAAGGCTAAACCCTCCAAAAATTTTGAAAGGTTTCCGGTGAAGCAGCGGAGATTTTCGTATGTGGAAAAATCTGTGGGAAACCTTGTAAAATAGTTCTTGATACAGGTTCGCCTATTAACCTTCTGGACAAGGAGTTGTGTCCCTCGAAGGACATCGGCCGAACAGGACTAGACATCCGCTCCACTTCTGGGGAGAAAATGAAAGTGTTCGGCAAGGTGAGCCTGGAAGTCGGCGTTGGAGGACACTTGAGTGTAGAAGACTTCCACGTCGTCGACATGGTCGAAAAGTGCATCCTGGGAGCGGCGTTCTTGAGGAGGCACCACTGCAGCATCGACTTATCCCGGAATGTGCTGTGCCTCCCTGGAAAACCGGAGATACGCTTCGGAGAGCCGGCCGTCGAGAAGGAGAAACTGGAAAAAGGAAGCGAAACGGTCGTCCCCCAGCATTTGAAAGAGCTGTATACACGCTGCTCGTCAGGTTTGTCCGAAGGACAGACAAAGCTATTTGCTGAGCTTCTTTGTGAATTTCAGGATGTTTTCGCCACGCATTCGACTCAGATCGGGAACTGCGACCGGGTGAAGCACTGTGTCGACACCGGGGATAATCGCCCCATCAAGCAGGCACCGCGGAGGTTGCCTCTACACCGACGAGCGGAAGTAGAGGAATTACTCGGGAAGATGTTGACACAGGGCGTGATCGAGGAATCGCGAAGCCCGTGGTCTTCTCCGATCGTCCTCGTTACGAAGAAGGATGGAACCTTAAGGTTCTGCGTGGATTACCGACGCCTGAACGAGATTACGAAAAAGGACTCGTATCCTCTGCCCCGTATTGAGGATACCCTGGACGCTCTCGCTGGATCTTTTTGGTTTTCTACCGTGGACTTGCAGAGTGGTTACTGGCAGATCTCTACGGACGAGAAGGACCGAGAGAAAACTGCGTTTTCAGTAGGGACGGGACTCTGGCACTTCAAGGTGATGCCCGTCGGACTCTGCAATGCCCCTGCGAATTTCGAGCGGCTGATGGAAGACGTACTTCGAGACCTGGCCTGGAAAATCGGCTTAGTTTACTTGGACGACATTATTATCTACGGGAGTGACTTTGAGCAGGAGCTCGAGCGCCTACGGACGGTGTTTTCACGTTTGCGTCAGGCTGGACTATTGATGAGCCCCAAAAAGTGCTCTTTCTTCTGCCGGGAAGTTAAGTATCTGGGCCATATCGTAACGGAGAGAGGGGTCAAGACGGATCCGGAGAAGATCAAAGCTATCTCGGAATGGCCGCAGCCGAAGAACGCCACGGAATTAAGAAGCTTCCTAGGATTGTGCACTTACTACCGGAAATTTGTGAAGGATTTCTCCAAGATCGCCAAGCCCCTGCATCGCCTCACCGAGGCCAAACAGAGATACCAATGGACAGAAGAATGTCAAGAAGTTTTTCAGGAGCTGAAGAGAGGACTCACCGGAGCGCCGGTGCTTGCCTACCCCGTGATAGGAAAAGATTTTATTCTGGACACGGACGCCTCCGACTTCGCCATAGGCGGTGTCCTCTCGCAGGAACATGAAGGTCAGGAGAGGGTTGTAGCCTTCTTCTCCAAGACCTTAGGAAAAGCTGAGAGGAACTACTGCGTGACTCGGAGGGAGTTACTGGCAGTAGTGAAGTCCGTTGAACACTTCCATCACTACCTTTATGGACGGAGGTTCCTTGTAAGAACGGATCATGCAGCGCTCCGTTGGCTGCTGTCCTTCAAGAGCCCGGAAGGGCAGGTCGCACGATGGATAGAACGACTTCAGGAGTATGACTTCGAGATTCGACACGGGGAGGGGAAAGCTCACAGAAACGCCGATGGACTTTCCAGAAGACCTTGCATCGAAGAAGATTGTAGGAAGTGCGACCGACTCGAGGAAAAGGACACAGAAGAGGAAATGCACTCCACGAAGAGGATTCACAGAATATTCTGCGACGAAAGAAGGAACCAGTGGAAACGAAGTCAGGAGAAGGATGAAGCGATCGGCTTCATCCTTAAAAAGAAGGGGGAAGGGGAGAAGCCCGACTGGCAAGACGTTGCTCGTTTCTCCCCACGGACGAAATACTACTGGTCAATCTGGGACTCGCTGGAAGTTCACGAGGGTTTGCTTTTCAGGAAATGGGAGTCCCACGATGGTTTAACGACCTCGTGGCTTTTGGTAGTGCCACGCGAGAGGGTTGCAGAGGTACTAAAGGAGTTCCATGATGCGCCGGCAGCAGGACACTTCGG
This sequence comes from Andrena chrysosceles, assembly GCA_963855975.1. Lineage (NCBI taxonomy): Eukaryota > Metazoa > Arthropoda > Insecta > Hymenoptera > Andrenidae > Andrena > Andrena chrysosceles. The sequence goes on along the minus strand of OY979768.1, from coordinate 20,872,241 downwards.
AGTGAATAAGACCTTGGCTAAGATCCGCCAACAGTTCTTCTGGTCCACGTGTCGACAGGACGTTCAAGAGTGGTGCCGGCGGTGTGACACCTGTGCGGCGAAGAAGGGACCACGTCAGAGGGGAGCAGGGAGCCTTCAGGTATACAACGTGGGAGCTCCGTTCGAGAGACTTGCCCTGGACGTTGTGGGTCCGCTCCCGAGGTCCCAGGCCGGGAACAGGTTTATGCTGGTTGTGGCGGACTACTTTACCCGGTGGCCGGAAGTAATCACGATGCCAGACCAGCGAGCTGTCACAGTGGCAAGAGCTCTTCTGCACAACGTAGTATGTCGTCATGGTGTACCGTTGGAGATACACACGGACCAAGGAAGGAACTTCGAATCCTCCGTATTCAAGGAATTGCTGAAGCTGCTGGGAATCAAGAAGACGCGTACAACTCCTCTGCGTCCTCAATCCGATGGTCTGGTGGAACGCTTGAACAGGACATTGCTCCAATATCTTGCAATGTTTGTTTCAGAGCACCAGCGGGATTGGGACGAGTGGTTGCCCATGTTCCTCCTCGCTTATAGGTCAGCGCGACACGAGGTTACCCAGTTAACGCCAGCGATGGTCATGTATGGCCAGGAACTTCGTCTACCCCTGCAGTTATGGAGAGGACTGCCCCCGGAAGTAGAGGAAGACGAGGACGTCGAGCGGGGATACTCCGAATGGGTTCGAGGAAAAATGAAGAGGATACATGAGTTCGTTCGGCGCCGTTTGGATGTTTACAGCTCCAAGATGAAGTCCTGGTACGACAGGCACGTCCATGCGGTGGAATTCCAGCCAGGAGAACGGGTGTGGTTGTTCCAGCCACGAAGAGTCAAGGGGAAGTGCCCGAAGCTTCAAGCGGATTGGGAAGGCCCTTACACGATTACGGACAGGATCAACGACGTCGTCTACAGGATTCAGCGTTCACCCCGGAAGAAGTGCAAGGTGGTCCATGTGCGTCGTCTTGCGAAATATGAAGGAAGGTGCGAAGAGGAGTAAAGAGGCTTCTACGAATTCCAAGGACCCATGGAGGGAAGAACGCTAGACACAGGGACCCGAAGGCTCAAGGAAGAAGATTGGACGAAGCTAATCTGGTGGACTGGGCTGCGGGGTCTGCCTCCGTGGCCCGGCCCTCCCTTTTCTTGAGTCTGTTTCAGGGAACACGATACCCCACGACGAGGGACAAGGTGTCGGGGGACTGCTACCGCGGCTTGGATGCGGTTCCGAATTCCCCGAATGTGCCACAATAGCGTGGTGGTCCGCAGCGGGGCGCGGACATACGTGAAACCGCCTCGCTAGCCCCCCTGGAAGTGTACCTCCTGAGCCCCGGAGCGTGCTCCGGTGTGGAACTTAGGGGGGTCCCCAGGTAGCAGTGCGTAAGGGGTGGACAGCAAACGGGAAATGGTGTCCCCAACCACCGGACGGACGTGCGACGCAGTTGCACGGATCGGTCGGAGAGGGCATCGCGGAGACGGAACCGTTGACGAGCTGCACCGAGACGGTCCCCTGGGGCAGCACCAGATGCCACGAAGAGGATTGGGGCCATCTAGAAGTCAAGGATTGGAAAACTGGAGCAGTTAGAAGAGAGAAGACGGGCGGACGGATCGGGGTGGATTGATCGGGGAGCGGGCCGATAGCAATGCTCATAAGTGTGACCCCCTGCTTTCGTGCTTGCCTCGCCTTTCCGTCCCCCGTTCCGGCCGCTCCACCGGATGCCGGCAAATAGGAAGGAAATAAAATGTTTTCTTTGTCCTTTTTGCAAAGTGAGCCACGGCGCATCATGTAGGAGAGACTGAACTAAGGAATGTAGCAGCCTTGGAGCAACGCAGTCGCCGAGGGACGTTCCGGAGGCATCGAGGGATACACGCCGGAACTCCGCCGTAGGACAGCGAGGGACTGGATCAGGGATATCGAAGGCGCAAAGAGTCCCGACCAAGAAAGACTAGGTCCCTCCGCCCGTCTCTGCCCAAGAAGAAGATGCGTCGTCGCAGAAGATGGAATCCCCTCAAGTAAGAAGTGCACAAGTCCGAAGACGCAAGTGGAGGGTAGAGACGCGAAGGACCACGTACCCACGCCTTGCCCAGGGTTTTTGGGGTGGTTTTTCCCCTGGGCGTGAAGGTGAATGCCGAGGCGACGGACGGAAGAGGCCACGTAGAGTCCTTCCCACTCTTCCGGGCCAGGGTGCAGCTGCAGTCGACGGAGAACCTGCAGCGGTCGGGACGACCGCTTCCCGAGGGGGGGAAGCAGTGTTGTGAGCACCCTATGTAGAAGATTCATGGCCCGCTGGTGCTCGCGACGAAGACAAGAGACAGCGAGAAGAAGGCGATCGGGACGATCGCCTGTCAAGCTGTCATTCGAAAGTCAGCCTCCATTATAAGCAGACGTCTCGATATTGTATCGTTCTTACTTTCCTTGTTATCCCCTCTTGTTCATGTTCTGTTATCATTGCTGTTCAGTAAACTTATACTATGTCCAACCAAAATCGTAACAATATATTCTACCCATCTTCCACTTATCCGTAGTGCCATATTGGCGAGCTATAACCCGATCGTTTTTTAACAACCTATGTACATTAGCCGTCGGATAATCGTTTTTACTATTCTTTTTGTTCGTTTCAAGTAAAAAATCAATTCGTGATCGTATTTGTCTACCAAGCATTAATTCACTTGGTACTTTATTTGTAATGCTATGAGGTGTTTTCCTATATTGTAAAAGTAAGTCTTGTACTGCTTTATGGTTTTCCTCTTCATTACTAGGGTTGATCGCACGTAAAGATTTTTTTAGTGTTTGAACATAACGTTCTGCTAAACCGTTCGTTGCGGGGTGGTATGGTGCAGTTAGTTTATGTATCGTGCCGTTCTCTCTTAAAAATTGTTCAAATTCGTTCGAAATAAAGTGACGACCGTTGTCGCTTACAAGTATTCGGGGATAACTAAATCTCGAGCATATTTCGCGTAAAATGCGAATCGTTGTTTTTGTAGTTATATCTTTAGTTAAATATACTTCTGGCCATCGGCTAAACACGTCTACTAGTATAAAATAATACGAATTTCGGAACGGACCCGCGTAATCAATATGCACTCTTTCGAATGGGATGTTTGGTTCTGCCCATTTGTATGTGTCCACTTTAATTGGATTTTTTGCGACTTTTAAACAATTTACGCAATTTTTACTAATTTTCTCTATATCGCTATCAATGCCGCTCCACCAACAGTAACTGCGTGCCAATTCCTTCATTCTGTTTGCACCAAAATGCGCTACGTGTAATTCTTTTAGTATTTCGCTTCTCATGCTTTTCGGTATGAGCGCGCGATGACCGCGGAAAATACAATCTTGTTGTAATGAGAATTCTTCTTGTGGTATGTTTCATCGTAATTTTTATCGATGGTTTTACCTGTTTTTAGCCCTTCCATTAAATATTTTAAATCATTATCTCTAATGGTTTCCGCAGCTAATTTCGTAACTGTGGTTTGCAAATTTTGTATTTGATTTACTTCAAAAACATCTATTAGGTCTTTTCCTAAAGTTAGCGCGTCGGAGTTTGTAGGCAGGCGTGACATAGCGTCGGCATTTGCATGTAATTGGTTTTCTTGTATTTAATTTCAAAATCGAATGCTCTTAAATACACAGCGTAATGTTGCATTCTTGTAGTTGTCAGTATAAGTAACGCTTTATGTGGATTGAAAATTTGCACTAAAGGCTTGTGGTCGGTAAATAGTGTAAATCTTCGGCCGTAAAGATATTGATAAAATTTTCTTACACCGAAGATAATGCTGTACGCTTCTTTATCAATTTGTGAATATTTTCGTTGTGTTTTTGTGAGCGTTTGTGACGCGAATTGTATAGGTCTTTCCGACCTGTCTGGGTATGTGTGTGATAACACTGCACCAACGCCATAAGGCGATGCATCTGTAGCTATTGGTAACTTTGTATCGAAATGAGCAAGTACATTTAGTGAACAGATATGCATTTTAACTAATTCAAAAGCTTCTTGACAATCGTTATTCCAAGTGAACGTAGCGTTTTTTCGCAAAAGATTGTATAATGGATGTAACGTTGAGCTTAAATTTGGTACGAATCTTCCGTAATAATTCACTAATCCAATAAACGATTGCAATTGCGTTTTGTCTGTCGGACGTTTTGCATTTTCAATTGCCTCGATTTTGTCTTGCATTTTATGTATACCTTCTTTGTCTATTGTGTAGCCGCAATAGTCAATTTTATCTGCAAAAAATTTTGATTTTACTCTATTTACTCGCAAATTGTGTTTCTCTAACCTCGTTAAGACTTGTTCTAAACGACATAAGTGTATTTCGTCCGTAGACCCCGTGATTCTAATATCGTCGTAAAATACTGCAACACCTTCAATACCTACCAACATTTTTTCAATCTCGCGTTGCCAAATTGCAGGTGCCGATGCTACGCCAAACATCAATCTATTGCTCATGTATAACCCTTTATGTGTATTTAGTGTAAGTAAATGCCGATCATCCGGATGCACTTCTATGTTCAAAAATGCTTTACTAATATCAATTTTTGAAAATGTCTTACCTCCTGCCATAGTTGCAAACAATTCTTCTATAGAAGGCACGGGATGAGTGTCAACTTGTAATTCTGGGTTGATTGTTATTTTAAAATCGCCGCATACTCTTACGCTCTGGTCAGATTTAACTACAGGAACAATTGGTGTAGCCCAATCTGATCGATCAACCTTAGTAATTATACCTTGTTCTTCTAGATTATTTAATTCATCCTCTATCTTAGATCGTATCGTGAACGGTACTGTACGGGCTCGCATATATTTGGGTTGAGCACCTTTTCTAAGTTTCAAACGAACCTGGATACCTTCAACTTTACCTAGGTCTGATTGGAAAATTTTGCTATATTTGCTGAGTAATTTTTGAACTTGTGGTTGTGGGTTAAAGTCTTGTAAATTGTTAGTATCATTATTCCAAAGATTTAAGTGCAATTGCCGTATCCATTCTCTACCCATTAATGTATTTTTATCTTCCGCAATTATATAAATATTTAAATCATATAATTTCTTATTGTATTTGACTTTTAGTCGTGTAACCGATAACTTGTAATTGTTTCCCACAGTATGTGATTAAATTCAAATTGGTAGCACAAAATTCCCTTTCCTTAAACAACGTATGGAATTTATTTCTAGACATGATTGTAATTGCAGCTCCGCTGTCTACTTCAAATTTAATTTCGGTACCCTCAACGCATAGTGTGTGGAAGAATTTGTCGCGATAGTCAGACTGCTCGCACTCTAGTAAACAAACATCCGCGAATATGTCCTCTGCTTGTTCGTGTTCTAAGTAATTCGTATTTACCCGTTGGTCCTTTTTCGTTTTCATACACATCTTACTCAAATGTCCTTTTATATTACAAGAATTACACGTAACATTCATCTTATCGCATTTATTAGCATAATGTTTCGTACTACCGCATCTATAACAATAACCTGCCTTTTTATTATTAGTATTTGAAATTGAATTTTTATTTCTAGGCTGAGTATTAACGGTTGTAATGTTTTTGTTCGCATCATTGCTTGTATTTTGGGAACTATTACGCTTTCTTTGAACTTTAGAATGTATAGTATATACTGATGGCTTTTGATGAATTTCTGCTGCATCTTTAGCTGATAATTCCATGCCAATCGCGGTTTCTAGCGCGGTTTGAAATGTTAAATTTTTTGTTTCGAATAAGCGGTTCTGAATACGCTCGCTACTTAGACCAAAAGTGAATTGATTACGTAAAGCAGTATGTAAGTACGCACCAAAATTACAGTTAATCGCAAGTTTCTGCAAAGCCGTAAGGTATTCCTGGACGCTCTCTCCTTCTTGTTGCTTCCTTTGGTGGAAACGGAAATTTTCTGCAATTTCCAATGGCGCTGGATTGTAGTACTGCTTCATCAGCTCGACCAGTTCGTTGTACGTCTTTGTAGTTGGTTCTGCTGGAGCCAGTTTATCGCACAGGATATCGTACGGTTCAGGGCCCATGTAATGTAATAAGTAATGCTTCTTATTTTCCTCGTCTGCTACGTTGAAAATTTTGAAAGCTCCTTCCAAGCGCTTCACCCAACGGTCCCAACGGAATTTTGTATTATCGAAGGATTCAATCGTAAACACTGTATGTATTGTAGGTAGACATTTTAAATATCGTATTCCCACTTTCACGTATTTGCGTATATATGTATGCGTAATGGATTTTATTTATCCACGCTGTATTCTGCACTCCCACTTGTATAAGTGTACGGTAAGTTCGTGCAAATCCTCGTCGCCACTGTTAGGTTTGTACTGCCGTGGGGAAAGAATTAATGAACAACTTTTCCCTATATAAGATTTATTCTATGGATACGTGACAAAAGCGCGTGTCTATCGCTCGGAAGGCGGTAAGGCTCTGGCGTTCTCGCGGTCGCGTAGAAGTTTCCGCGTCCTGCGCTGTTTACTAGCATGTGTACATGTGTATACCTATCAATATAAATAAATAAATAATCTGCAGCACGGAGTTGCTCGGCGATGTGTCATCGATCATACAGAAACAGAATTTCTTTATTTCTCATCGTATCAATATTAAGGTGACGCCAATGAATTCCTTGCATTCTCCCGAATAATTGACAAAAAAATTATTTAAATCGGGCTAAAGTCGGTGGGACATTCCACGCGAAATCGGACACTTTTCGGAGAAACATTTCGGATGTTGCTGAAATTTGAATATGTTGTAGTCTTTCGTGATATTTAAACATATCTCAAAGGATTTTTTAAAATTTTGAAAAATGTCGATTTTACAGCTGTTTGTAGGTAAGTGTTAACTTTTTTTAGTAAATTATAGCTATGGAAGTAGTAAGCGGATGGGGATGGGCTTCACGGTGTTTATAGAGAAGACATTGAAGTTTTAAGAAAAAATTATTTCAGTTTAATAAAAAGAAAATTTGTACCATTTTTGTGCAATTATTTTAAACAAATGCAGTATTCTAACATCGGGCGCGATTTTAAAAATCTAAAAAAACAACATAATATAATTCTATCCTTCCCCTTGATGGACTAATGTTGAAAAATATGGACATTTTAAAATTGCCCTGTAAAAATGGCCGAAAGTTGGCGCTGTGTCAAATCACACCGGTTCGACTGGCTGAGCCGTGCGGTAGGGTTGTGCGGATCGTCCCGAGGCTCGGGTTCCCGGCCCTCGAGACGGGTCGGAAAAGTTTCGGGCGGGATCGGGCGGATCTCGATACTATCGTATGGCTCGAGATCCCGAGACTCGTTTCGGGCTACAAGCATGACCGCCGTGAGCGGGCAATTTGATTTCAGGTCGGCTCGGAAAAACTCGGACGCGATCGGGTCGAAAGCCAGCTATTGGCGGCTATGCTTGTAGCCCGAATCGAATCTCGGGATCCCGAGACCGTCGGGATCTCGAGCAATACAAAAGTATTAGGATCATGCCCGATCTCGCCCGAAAGTTTCCGGCCCGTCCCGAGCCCGAAAAGTCGGGTACCCGCACACCCCTGCCTTGCGGTACTCGCAGCGGCCAACCGGCTATATCTGCTATTCTCATACAGCGTACTCGAATATGGTAAGTATTTGTAAAAAACTGAAGAAGGAAAACTATTACTGTTCTTTATACACAACATAATGCGGTAACTCAATCTTTGGTGTTCGCAATAGTTTCCTTGAAACGAAGGTCACCCTTAATTTTTTAAATGGAATGCTATATATTTGATTATCCAATATGCAAGCGACGGTCAAAACAAATTGCACAAAAATGGTTCAAATTTTCTTTTCATTAAACTGAAATACTTTTTTCTTAAAACTTCAATGTCTTCTCTATAAACACCATGAAGCTCATCTCCATTTGAGGTAAATGTTCTTCAATTGCGAAGAATTGATCACGCTCGGTTTCGTTTTAAACGGGATGCTCGGGTGTTTCTAAATGGATTAGACACGTGTTCACACACAAGGTTCATTTCGTTCTGAGCAGAAGCGAGGTAATGTCGAAGACACCAAAGGAGCTCGACGTAAAACAGATAAACGTCGAAGACACCAGGTGAGCTCGACGGAACTCAAATTTTCACGTTGATCAACGAAATCAATCGCACAAAGGAGATCAGCTCGAAGCCCGAGGCCGCTATACACACCTTATAGAATAACATGCAATAGGAAATATGTACAAGAAAATGGAACAATTAAAGAAATTATGCAATAAAAACAGGGAGTATCAAAACATTTTCGCCATAGCGAACACCATCCGTTTACTACTTCCATAGCTATAATTTACTAAAAAAAAGGTTAGCACTTACCTTCAAACAGCTGTAAAATCGACATTTTTCAAAATTTTAAAAAATCCTTTGAGGTATGTTTCAATATCACGAAAAACTACAACATATTCAAATGTCAGCAACGTCCGAAATGTTACTCCGAAAAGTGTCTGATTTCGCATGTAATGTCCCCGTTAGGGAATATATTGGCCGGTGAATTCGTTTTCGGGAACAGCGAACGCGGAGAAATCAACCACCACCACCTGACGATCGTGAATTTGTCAGTTGCAGTTGCGTGGCCCTCGCATGGTGGGGTAACGGGAATGTTGCTCGGCTCCGCTTGAACCTAGCCATTTGGCTGTTATTTATTCTTAGCGTAATAGTTGTGTGCGTTACGAAGTTTTGCGTAAATCAATAATAGATGAAGCTATCGAAAAAGAATCAATCTTCTGACCAATAAAGCTCCTGCATTTTTTCGGAGCTAACGCACACCTATTCTGATGTGTGTATTTCAACGCTGACAGCTCGGTTTGCCCTACATCCCAGAAGCTTGGTACTATCCCCACCATTTCTGGCTCACGCTGGTTCTGCGAAGGCGGGAGCGAGATGGAACGAGAGCGAGTCAGAAAACGTTGAGAAAAGGAGCACCGAGGCAGGCAAACTGTGTGATGGGAGAATACCCCTCACGAAACTCACCGGCCAATATATCTGATACCGACTTTAGTTTTAACGAAACGGGCTTTCACTCCTGCAAATTAATGTTATGCGTAATATCGTTAATTGAGACAGAGAGAGCAAACGACGGACAAACCCAGATTAAAAAAAAATTTTGCCTATTTTACCGATATGATTAGTAGAGCCTATTGGAATGAACCTTTAGATGAATTCCCGTCGAATGAAAATGTTATTTATGGCGCTTTGAATAATAAATAACTCTGGATTATTTTTATATTTACGACACATACAGATCAAGCCCCTTTTATTTAATAAGTTATTTATATAATTTCTTATGTAAATAATGCCCATCTCTGTTTTTTACAAACAACTGCAGGCACAGATACATATACCGCAATGTTATGTAGGTGTCCCCCCCCCCCCAACGCGTCTGTTCATCCACACCTACGGTTGGGAGTCTCGATACGCAGGTGCAACGTTTCGTCTGCCATTCAGCGTCATGAGGCCAATTCACTCTACTGTGCGTAAGGAAGTTTCACTTCAATAAATGTAAAAATTATTAAATTGTACACAATTAGAAAGGAATAATTTTATCCTATTTTTTTACGCAAAATTTAATTCCGATATCTTCAAAAAAGACCCAAAAGGCGCAACCTTGTCAATCCGGCCCACTGCGGCGGTATGCGCGTAGGGAGCGGTAACCTCAGTATACGTTATTGTAAAGAATGTAAAGTTTCATTATTTTTTGGGCCTACTGCAACCAGTTGTTTCCGAAAGACTAGCCAGGTTTTATCGGCCAGATCATTTGGCCAGAGTCGCGGTTTATGACCCTATCTACTGACCTGCCAGCCGGCGGTGGACAGCACGTGCGTACGGGTGCGAAGTCACCATGCGCACCAAGCACCAGCAGAGCAATATACGGATTAAGGAAAAGTCCAGCTTTTATTCGCGGCGAATCATTAAAGACGGAGAAGGTATGTCCTTTATTACCTCGTAAGCAGATGTTGTCCGAATTTTATTAGGTTTTAGGTCTTTATAGGTATTCTGTCCTGTATTTTGCCTTTATGGTGTGGCCTCAATTATCCCAAATGACGCGGACTCTGGGAGGTAACAGTTGAGAGCGAAGCGAAAATTCATTTATCGTTTATGGTCGGGAATTCCGTACTTTCGAAGACAGCTTCGACAAATTTCCAAAAGGCAATCAAGAACATACCTTCGTTGTCTTTAAGGATTCAGAGATTATTCGCTGCGAACAAAAGCCGAACTTTTCGTTAAGGGGTTCCGCCACCCTGAGGTGCTCGAAACAGCACTAAACTAGACGAATTCTTTTTACTGATAGTATGTGGTTGAACATTCATTTTCTTCTTATGTGTAAAGCATGTATTAGTGCATATATTGTATAAATACGAAAACAGAAATATAAAAAAATGACCGAGTTATTTGTTATCCCGCGAAGCTCGTTCACCGTTACACGCGTGTCTGATATAACAAATTAGAACACCCAGGTTCCTCTGAAATGAAAAATATCTTTGATTGAAATGAAATCTTTTATTGAAGAACAAATGATCGACACGTATCGCGATACATGTTTCGCCCCGCGCCGTGTGAAAAAGTCCGCTCATTTCCACGTTTCATCTGTCGACTTCAGACAAAAAGTATCGTACGGCCGACGTTTGTGGGGTACACAAAATCAGTATCGCGATACGAGAATCGTCATGTGAACGGTTTCTATGGAAGCTATAATGAATAATTGAAAATCGGTACGCATCATAGACGTGTGTCATACGCATCATACATCATGTAAGATGCATGTACGATGCACGTATCGCTGTGTGAAAAAGCTCTAAAGTTTGCACGTCCTGTTGAAACGCACATCCAGCTCCATTTCCCTAACACGCAGCATGCATGCATCCGATCATACCCTCTATCTTACTACGCAAAATTCAAATACAAAACTCTTTTCATTACAATCATTAATAATGATCAGAATTATATCATGTTTGGTATCGTTTTCATTGCAAGAACTCCAGCAATCCATTGGTGGTATTTGTATGGAGATCTAATATTAATTATAGAAATTTCCACTTTCATTACTGAGCGGCCTATTGTTCTCCTTGTTTTTATGGCTCTAGGGTCTAGGACCCCCGAAGCGCGTGGTTCGAGATCTTCGACTCAAGAACCTTTCACGATCATTAAAAAAGATCGCCCCTTTCACCTTTCCGTGATTTCAAGACTCCGTCAGTCCAAACACCCAAATATCGTTGGCAACCAAATTTTAGTTTCACTGAACGGATAGGGGTTCTACACTGACATCTGCTGACATCCGTGACACGGACAAGTGTGTGCTGCTCCATTGTAAAGCACGCAAACGATATTTTTTAACACTGATCCTGTCGGCCCGGAACTGATGGGTACGGAGAGGCCATCGAATTTCACGGAACTGACAAGTGTGCGCTGCTCCATTCCAAAACAAGCAACCGATACCTTTTACAACCACGGAACTGACACGGAACTGACACGGAACGGATATGTGTGCGCGGACCTTAAGAGACGTGGCAAGTATAAGTGACATCTACGGGAGTGGAAGAAGTAAGAAGACAAAACAGAGACAGCAGTAGGTAAAGAAGAGCAGAGACTCTAATGAACCGAGCAGATGAAGGCGGGGAAGTGCAAAAGGAAACGAGAAGGGGAAGACTATCGTTGGCAGAACAGCTGGGAAGAAGTAGAGCGGGCAGCGAAGGCTCTATACTGGACACGTTGAAGAGGAAACGGGAGGGCGAGGAGGAGCAGGAGAGGTTAAGGGCCGAAAAGGAAATAGAGGAAGAATTCCTAAAAGCGAGGAAAATAGGGAGGTCGCCTCCGACGAAGAAAACTGAGGCAGTTATAGGAACTGCGGTAACGCCGGTCAGCCAGGAGACAGAACAGGACAGAGAAATGGATAAATTAGACAAATTGATGGAAGTAGTGCTGGCAGTTAAGAATGAATTGGAGGAGCTGAGAAAAGATAATAGAGAGCTGAGGGACGAGTGGAAGAGGAGGGATGAGATATGGGAAAAGGAAAGAAAGGAAATGAGAGGTAGGATAGAAGTACTGGAGGCCAAGAAGGATCAGGCAGAGAGGCTGACAGAAAGACTGGAGGGGCTAGAAAGGAAGGAAGAGGCTAGAGAAAAAAGAGAGAGAAGAAATAATATTACCCTAAGGGGAGAGGATTTACCGCGTAGAGAGACGCCGAAGGATACGGTGGAGTATGTGTTAAGGCACGAACTGCAGGTAGAAGCAGAAATCGAGGAAGCCTACTGGGTAGGAATGGGAGAGAAAAGAGGGCTACTGATAGCGAAGTTAAAGAACTGGCAACAGAAAAGAGCAGTAATGCTAAAGAAGAGTTGTTTGAAAGATAAGAGGCTGTTTATTGACAATGATCTGACGCAAAAGGAAAGGGAGATACAAAAAATATTAAAGATATTGCAAAAGCGGAAAAAGAGCAAGGGGCAAAGGTGAAAGTTGGATACAGGAAAGTAAAAATCAACGATAAGACATTTATTTGGAAAGAGGATGGTGGGCTGAAGGAAGTAAATTTTTGGGAGTCGGCAAAGTTCTGTGAACCTCTAAATTATTGGAGGATCACAGAGCTTACAAGGACAACCAACGCACGACAAAAGGCAGTACCAACACCCGTTCCCCGCGCGCCTGCGTATGCAGATATGCGGGGAGAGGGGGTACACAGATTTGGGAAAGGAATAAGAAGTCAAAGAGAAATAGATACATTTAAAATTGGCTACTGGAATGTAGCAGGTTTATTGAGCAAAGGCAAACAGTTTTGGGATTTCTTACAAGATCTCGACGTAATAGGATTAGTTGAAACGTGGGTTGAAGAGAAACAATGGGAAGGATTGAAAGATAAATTGCCACAAGAATTCTGATGGAAATGTAAATATGCCACTAGAGAGAGAAAAAAAGGGAGAGCGATAGGCGGAATTATCACAGGTGTAAGAAAGGGCATAGAAGAGGAGGAATCGAACGCAGGAACGGAACATATTCAAGAGAGAAGAATCAGAGTACAAAATGAAAAATGGAGAGTAATAACAGTGTACAGCAGAGATATGAAGGAGACGAAAGAAGAGCTAGACCAGATAAAACAGGAGAGGGAAGTGGAGAAACTGATAATCGGAGGAGATTTCAATGCGAGAATTGGACAGGAAAGGGGCGACTTTAGAATAGAAGAAAAGCATGACGTAAGGAGATCAAAAGACAAAGTTAAAAACACGGAGGGAAAGGTGTTATTAGAGATGGTGGAGGTAAGAGGATGAATATTCTGACCGGGAATATGGAGGGAGACGAGGAAGGAGAGTACACATACACGGGACCGAGAGGCAGCACGGTAATTGATTATATACTAACAAATGTCGAGGCGAAAGAAGATATCAAGAAATTCACAGTGGAAGATAGAGTTGAGTCAGATCATATGCCTCTGATAGCAGAACTATATAGGGGAAATAAAATGAGAGAACGAGAGGGAAATCAGAAGGGGAGGTGGAGAGAGAGGAGAGTCTGGACAGAGGAAGGAAAGAGAGAGTTTCAAATGGAATTAAACAAAATAAACTTTAATAGGACAGAGGTGAATGAAATGGTAGAAGAAATGGTAGGAAAAATAAATAATGCAGTACGAAAAGAAGAAGTAGAAATAAAGAAATGGAAATTGGGCAGCTTTAAGTGGTGGAATTCAAACTGTACAAAAAAGAAAAGAGAAGCCAGGAAAGCACTGAGGAACTGGAGGAAGGGCAAAGGAAACAAAGAAGACTATCAGAAGAAAAGAAGGGAGTACAAAAAAGGGTGCGAAGAAAGGAGAAGGGAATTACAAGAGAATATAGAAAATGAGATAATGCAATTAAAGGGAGAAAATCAAATATGGGAATATATAAATAAACAAAGAAAGAAAAGAATAGGGATCTCCAATAAAATAGATTTAAAAGAATGGAAGGATCATTTTAAAACATTGCTAGAAGGTGTTGACTGTAAAACGAAGTAGGAGATTTGGAAGAAATAGACAACACGGAAGGAGAGGAGGAAGAGGAAATAACAAGCAGAAGTAAAATAACAAATCAGGAAACTAAGAAAAAAGAAAGCAGCAGGGGAAGACAAAATAGAAAATGAAGCCTGGATTTACGGGAACGTGAAAATAATAAAAACGATCACAGAAATTTTCAATAAAGTGTGGAAGGGAGAAGGATTCCCGGAGAGGTGAAAAGAAGGGGTGATTTCACCAATATTCAAAAAGGGAGATAGAGAAAAGGTAAACAACTACCGGGGGATAACGATCCTAAACACAGCGTACAAAATATATGCTATGGTCCTTGAAAAAAGATTAAAAGAGGAATTGGAAAAGAACCACATAATACCAGAAACGCAAGCAGGATTCAGGAGCGGTAGGTTGACAACAGATAACATTTTTATTCTGAACTATGTAGCTAACAGAGAAATACAGAAAAAAAGGGGGGAAGCTGTATAAGTTTTTCGCGGACCTAAGCGCTGCATTTGACAACGTGGATAGAGTAAAACTTCAGAACATAATGAAGAGAACGGAAATAAGTAAACGCTTGAGAATGAGAATCGCAGAAATTTACAAAGAAGCAAGAAATACAATAAAAGTAAACAGAGAAATGTCATCCAAATTCTGGACAACAAAATGGGTAAGACAGGGATGCCCACTGAGTTCAACGTTATTTAGGTACAATATATGTAGCGGAATTGGAGGAAACCATGAGGAAAAACCAAGCAGGAGGAGTTAGAGTAGGAAAATAAAAAATCTGGACTCTAGCATATGCGGACGATATAGCGTTACTAGCAAATGAACCAAAGGATCTTAAGGACATGATACGAAGATTCGGAAAATACCTTGAAAGGAAAGGGTTACAACTGAACACAGAGAAATCTAAGGTGCTGATTTTCCATAAAGGAAGAGGAAAGAAGAAGAAAGAAGAATGGGGCTGGCAGGGGCACAGTCTGGAAGAAGTAAAGGAGTTCAAATACTTAGGGTATAATTTTCAGAAAAACGGGGGCACAGAGATGCATATAAGGGAAGTCATAAAGAAAGCTAGAATAGCAATGACGCAGATATGGGGAATAGGACAAAGAATGTTCAAGAACAATTTTGAGAGAAGAATGAGAATATTCGGAAGCATAGTGAAAAGTATCTTGCTGTACGCGTCAGAAATTTGGGGATGGATGGAGGCAGAAAAGGTAGAGAAGATACAGGAGAAATACATAAGGTGGACTTTAGGTCTGGACTTCAATACACCAGCATATCTAATTTTGGAGGAAACAAAAACGGACAAAGTAAGGATAGAAACGGGGAAAAGAGCAATAAAACATGAGGCGAAAGCAAAACGGCTGAACATGAATAAAATAGTGCAAGAATGCTGGAGGGAAATAGACGCGAATCAAGCAGAGAAAATGTCGAAGTGGGAGGAAATGAGAGATGCATACTACAGGCAGAAAATGATGGATATCCAAGAAATGGAAATAGAAAGAAGGCGAGGAAGAGAGTTCGCTGAGCAACTAGCGCAAAGGGACAGGGCAGAGCAGGTTCAATGGCAATACGACAGAATACAAGGAGGCAGATACAACGCACATTACACAGAAATCAGGGATGACTAGAGAGCAAATTACCTAACTGGAAACTACAGAGGCAGAGACCAAAGCATGATTGCTAGGTTCAGATGTGGAAACGAAGAGCGGGGAAGCAAGTACTAGAAGGAGGAAAAAGACACAGTATGCAGACTATGCAATGGGGCTAGAGAGACGCTGGGTCACATGCTACAAAACTGTAAGGAGCTGAAAAGAGAGAATTCAACGATCAGAGCGATTCTAAAGGCAGAAGAAGAAGAAGCGGAGTGGATACGAATGGTTCTGGAAAAAAGAAGAAGAAAAGAAGAACAAGATGAAGGAAGAAATCAAATCGAAAGCGCAATCTTGAGTTAAGAGTTCCAGAAACACTTACACACATAACACATGTAACCCCATTTTGCAAAACATAAACCTGTTTACTACTACTTGTTAGCGTCACCGAATTTTAGGGGGCTGCCGAGGGCGGATGGCCCTCTCCTTTAGCGGTGACCTGCCTTCGAAGATTTTATGGCAGGGACTTTGCCTGTGTGCGGTCCTGATTGTTGAGGGTACGCGAGACTAAACAGTCCTGGCGACGGGCGATGGCTGGTGACCACGTTCGGTCTTCCAGCTATCGGGTGTCGAAGGATTGGTTGTTTAGAGTGAGGTAGAGAATATGGAAATGGCAAGCGGCCCGACGCCGTATTGCTAATGAATAGGGACTCTGTTCCTGGAGGATCTGGCCACGGAGTGGCGAAGGCTATGCCTTTTGGTAAGAGGACTGTGATGAACCCCACGGCACTTACCCCAGAACTGTCCTGGGACGCGTTTTACTGCTGTCTTTGCCGCGCCTAAAAGTAATTTCTAACATCAGAAGTGGGATTTCGTGTGATAAAGTGTACTTTGTCTAATCCACGTACACAATGGCGGGTCGCAAGCCATCAAACCGTGTTGTTAATCCGACTGGATCTGCTACGTCTACGCCATCGTTTGAGGAGCTTTTCCAACGTTTTATGGGAACGATTGCGTCAGGTGTGGTACCCTCAACCTCGTCAGTGGTGCCTGATAAAACGTCTGTGGATGCTGTGCCGGAGTTTAGTGGTGTAGATCTTGGAGACGACGCGAGTAGGTGGTGTGATATTGTGGAAAAAAATACGGAAAAACTCCCCGCTTCTCAAAGACTAAGCTTGGCCACCCACGCTCTTGTTGGATCCGCTAAAAGGTGGTACCAGGGGTGGGAAGGCAATCCGAGAACGTGGGCAAATTTTCGCGAAGACCTGTGCTCGGTGTTTGTGTCCGAAGATCGGTTGTGTGAACGGTTGTCTCGTGCCGTAGCTTACAACAGTGACTCTGCGGGCTCTTACCCTGAGTACGCACGGAATAAATTAAAATATTACGGACAAACACGAATCAATTTTACACCGCGGGAATTGGTTAGCCTCGTTATAGGCCATGTGACAGATTCGACTGTGCGTCAATCACTTATGAACGCGCGTTACGAAACGACTGCGGGATTACTGAGCGGGATTGCGCATTTCGTCAAAGCACCGCTAAAGGAGAAGGACGATAACAAGAGATACGTGCGTAATTATCGTGATTATGCGGATCAGAGACGTTGTTATGGCTGCGAAGAAACGGGACACCTATACAGGGAGTGTCCGAGAAAACGGAAAGCGACACCCCCTCCGCAAGAGTCCGCCAAGAGGTTCTGTGTACCCGTATGCACTTTCTGCTCGAAGAGGGGTCATGAAGAATCTCACTGCTGGGCCAAGCAGCGCAGGTCCCGCGAAGATAAGGACGTGAGAAGACCGAAGACCTCGGAATTCGAAGCTAATACTTGTTTTTCGATGGACCATAAATTGACCCCTGTTATTTTACGAGATATGCCGATTGAACGCTGTTGGATCGATAGTGGTGCGACCTGTTCTCTCGTTAAGGAACGGGTGGCTAAGCAAGCCAATTGCAGGATTGACCCATTTACTGTGGTTATTAAAACACTGGGTGATTCTGCACTAACTACAGTCGGCTGCACAACAGCCAACGTTCGGACGGAGGATTTAACCATCGAACTTGACCTTCTTGTGGTCTCTGAATCCGTCATGTCATATGACATGGTAATTGGAAAGAATGCAGTTGTACACGGGGTGCAGGTTTTGACGGACTCCGATGGAACGACGACGTTACGACGATGCCCGTCGACGTCCCCAGGGAACAAGGAGAATCCGGCACCGCTGTGTTACTCTGTTAACGTTGGAAACGATGACGTGCGTGACGCCGTGGAAAAGTTGTTGGAACCATATAAGCACATGGTCGCAAAGGGAAGTCCAGTACGGCGCGTAAGTACGGGTGAACTCAAGATCGACCTTCGAGAGGATAAGGTAGTAAATTATCGCCCTTACCGTTTATCTATGTCTGAGCGTGAAAAGGTTCGAATAATAATCGATAATTTGTTAGCGAGTGGGGTGATACGCGAGAGTGCTTCACCGTTTTCAAGTCCGGTGATACTCGTTAAGAAAAAGAATGGTGACGACCCTTTAGTTATAGATTTTCGGGCTGTTAACAAAATTACTAAAAAAGATTGCCCCATTGCCTCTAATCGATGACCAGCTCGATCGTTTGGGCAATGCGAAGTATTTCACTGTGTTAGATATGACCTCCGGGTTTTACCAGATTCCGATTGCGCCATGTTCTATTGAAAAGACCGCCTTCGTAACACCGGACGGACATTACGAGTTTTTGCGTATGCCTTTCGGTTTGGCTAATGCCCCCGCAGTATTTCAAAGAGCAATAATCGTCGCCCTTGGCAAATTGAGGAACAATATAGCTTTGGTGTACCTCGACGATATTTTGATTCCGTCACAAACTATTGAGGAAGGGTTAGAACGTTTAGAACAAGTATTAAAGGCACTCGATGTAGCCGGTTTTAGTTTAAATATGGAGAAATGCAGTTTTTTTATGACCACTATAGAATATTTAGGCAGGGAAGTATCAGCACAGGGTATTAGTCCGGGGAAAGGTAAAGTTAGGGCCTTGTTAGAGTCCCCTGTCCCATGTAATGTGAAACAGGTCAGGCAATTTATTGGTTTGGCAAGTTACTTCCGGAAATTTATTCCCGAGTTCGCTGTGCGGACAGCGTGTATTACAAAATTGACAAAAATGAATGAACAGTGGAAATGGGACAAGGAACACGAGGAAGCCCGGCGCTACGTTTTGGAAAAATTAAGTTCGGGTCCTCTACTCATCGTTTTTGACCCGAACAGGGAAACAGAATTGCATACAGACGCAAGTGCAATCGGT
Organism: Andrena chrysosceles; assembly: GCA_963855975.1. Classification (NCBI taxonomy): domain Eukaryota; kingdom Metazoa; phylum Arthropoda; class Insecta; order Hymenoptera; family Andrenidae; genus Andrena; species Andrena chrysosceles. Next base: position 20,853,378 of record OY979768.1, on the reverse strand, counting down.
TACGGAGCTATTTTATTTCAGAAGATAGACGACGGTCTGAGAGTAGTTGCTTACTTCAGTCGGCGTACGTCAGCGGAGGAGTCTCGATACCATTCTTACGAGTTGGAAACACTTGCAATTGTTAATGCTTTGAGGCACTTTCGCATGTATCTGTTAGGGATTAAATTTAAAGTTGTAACTGATTGTAATGCTATAAAGTCCACGTGTAACAAGAAAGATTTGTTGCCACGTGTTGCAAGGTGGTGGATTTTTTTGCAAGATTTTAACTTTGATATAGAGTATCGCAAGGGGAAATACGTTGGACACGTGGACTATCTAAGCAGGAATCCACCCAGGGACTACCGTGTTAATGTTAATGTCATTTGTGAGGGATCCTGGTTACAAGTCGTACAACGGAATGACGAAGAGACAGGGTCTATCATAAAACAATTAAATGATAACGGTACTATAAGTAGTGATTTTGCGGTCCGACAAGGCATATTGTGTAGAAAGTTGCAGAGAGACATCGTATCGTGTATCGTAGTTTCGTCCCTAAAGGAAGTAGGATCGGACTGTTACGTTTGTATCACAATGAAAATTGTCACGTCGGTCCCGATAAGACGTATGATCGCGTAACACAAAAATATTGTGTTAGAGGTTATGGAGGAAAACTACTTTGAATGGTTTAGCAGTGATTGTTAATATATTTGAACACTGATTGCTTTAGTGCTCGTGTGCCCGAGAGAGGTACAAATAAAAATCGTAATACTGAATTAGCGACTGATTACTAGCGATAAAATTGAAACCGAACAGAAAGCGCGTGTACATGCCCGAGAACGAACTGAAACAGGAAGCAGCGAGGGCACACTCGCTGTAACTTGACTCTCCGCCAGATGGTGCTAAAAGGCGCCAGTTTTAAATAAAACTTAACACTCCCTCTCGCCTTTTATCATGCTGCGCGCAAAAATAACAAAAAAAACTTTATAGGTCTCTCTCACACAACACTCTCAATCTCGCCTAACACATTCCATAAGCCAAAACAAAACTCCAAAACTTCTCTCTCGAAAGCGTCTTTGTGAGTGTGTCCGCCAATTGCTCGTTTGTAGCAACATATTGTACATTAATTTCTCCACTTCTTATTTTGTCGCAAGTGTAGAAGAATCGCACCTCCATATGCCTCGTACTTTTGGCCGACTCCGGTGTCTTAGATATTGTTATCGCTCGCTGATTATCACAATAAACCACTGTCGACGTTCTTTGAGCATGACCGATGCTGTCCAATAACCGTCTGAGACCAATTACTTCTTTTGTAACTCAGTAAAGTGCTACAAACTCTGCCTCAGTTGTCGAAGTCGCTGTAATTGTTTGTCTCTTCGAGCTCCAAACAATTGGCCCCGAATTCACAAAACATACCCAACCACTTGTACTTCGTCTATTATCCAAATCGCCTGCAAAATCGGCGTCACTGTATGCAATTAACGTCGTGTCTCGAGAGCCATAACTAAAAGTAATCCCGCAGCTAAGAGTGCCCTTTAAATACTTGAATACTCTCTTCACTGCCTTCCAATGCTCACACATTGGATTTTCCATAAATTTACTTAAAACTCCTATAATATATGCAATATCCGGCCGTGTCCCTATCATTAAGTACATCAGTGACCCAATTGCCTGCCTGTATGGAAAATTTGTTCTTTCGCTTATACTTACACTCGCACGTGACAACCTAATCCCAGGGTCGGCAGGAACTGAGACAGGATTGCAATTTTCATGATTAAAACGCCTCAAAATTTCATTTGCGTAAGCAGTTTGGTGCACCTTCAGTTTTTCCGCCTGCGAAAAGGTAATTTTAAATTCCTTGTTCAAGTCACTCAACAAGGCATTCATCACTGACTCATTGTTTCCACACAACAGTCCGTCATCGACGTATATAGCTAAATACAATTCTTTCTTTGATTCAGTGAACACACATGGGTCCGCATTCGATTGCACAAAACCCCACCCCTTTAGGAACTTCACTAGCTTCTCATTCCACTTTCTTGCAGCTTGTTTTAAGCCATAGATTGCCTTGTTTAACAAGCACACTTTGTCACAATCTTCTTCGCAACCACTGGGTTGCTCCATGTAGACTTGTAGATCCAACTCCCCATGCAGAAACGCTGTCTTGACGTCGAACTGGGTGATCACCAAGTTGTGTGCTGCTGCAATGGATATTAATGTTCGAACGGAGCTGAACTTGACCACTGGCGCGAAAGTCTCACATCAGTGTAATCAATCCCCTGTTCTTGTGAGAATCCTCTAGCCACCAATCGTGCCTTATATTTTTCTATTTGGCCATTGGCTTTCAATTTCTTCTTAAACACCCAACGATTTGAGACAATGTTTTTGTCCTTTGGTCTAGGAACTATTTTCCAGGTATTATTTTCATTAAGTGATTCAAGCTCTAACTTAATTGCCATACGCCATTGATCCGAATCTTCAGCCTTCAATGCGTCTTGAATTGTTGCTGGCTCTGAGGTTGCCATAAAAATTTCAGCTATTATTGCCTCTTCAAGCTCTTCATCATCGTTTGACCTAAGACCCTTCCTTTTTGGGTATGGTGACCTTGGTATAGGCAAACGTGGATTCCTATACTTTTTCGGTGTGCCTTCAGTCTCATCCATTTTCTCAGTCTGCTCTTCATCATCGTTGTCTTCCTTTTCTGGAGGTTCAGGTTTAATGTCATCTGGTACGATACTCCCGACAACGGTCTCTGTCATGCGTCCCTCATTGAAAATGACGTCTCTTCTAATCATGATCTTTCCAGTAGAAGGGCTGTAGACTCTGTACCCTTTGTTCCCATCACTGTATCCAATCATTAGACACTTCACTGAGTTCATATCCCATTTTGTCCTTTGATCCTTCGGTACGTGCACATAGCACTCACTGCCAAAAATTCTGAGATGCTTCACAGATGGTTTTCCTCCAAACCATCTCTCAAAGGGTGTCACGCCACCGAGGGTCTCCGACGCTGTTCTATTTTTCAAGTAAACAGCTGTATTTGCTGCTTCTGCCCAGAGATGACGTGGAACACCACGACTATGCATCATCGACTTAGCTGACTCTACAATGGTTCGATTTTGGCGTTCAATAAAACCATTCTGTTCAGGAGCTCTTGGTGTTGACGTTTCATGCTTGATGCTCTTTGATTGCAGGAAACGATTGACATCGGCATTGCAAAACTCCAAACCATTGTCAGTCCTCAGCCTCTTGATTTTATGTCCATCGGTTTGGACCTCAATACAGAATCTCTTCAGGTTTTCCAGAACGTCTGTCTTGTTTTTCAAAAAATAAACAAAACAGTACCTTGAAAAATCGTCCTTTAGCAGTAAAAAGTAATTTGCACCTCCCAGAGATTCAGTGCTCATTTTTCCACATAAGTCTGTGTGAAAAATCTCCCCCGGAACTGTTGACCTTCTGGCTGTCCTTGGAAAAGGTTGTCTATGCTACTTCCCATAAGCACAACCCTCACAAAATTCACTTTCACCACCTGTGTTCTTGAACTGCAAGTCCTCAACTGTCTCTCTGTCACGCATTTGTTTTAAAGTCTGATAATTCACATGACCAAAACGTTCATGCCACATTCTTGGTGAAATACTTATGGCCAACTGAGCTTGAGCTGTCTGGACTGGCTCCAGATTGAGTCTGTAAAGATTATTGCACCTCAGACCTTCCATTATAAGTTCTTGATTCTTCTGAAAAATCACTCGGTCACCACCTTCTTGAAAAATGACCTTGATACCTCTTTTTGACGTCTTCATTATTGACAACAAGTTCCTCTTTATTTTTGGAACATGAAGTACATCTAGAATGGTATGATTAACTGTTCTTCCGTCTGCATAGTTTGCTGCAACATCAACACTGCCTCTCCCTCTGGCATAAATCAGTGTGCCATCCCCAACTCTTACTTGGTAGGTGTTCTCAGGATATTGTATGTAATCCTTGAACCAATGCCTGCAGAACGACATATGTTCTGTCGCCCCTGAGTCTGCATACCATGCACTTTCCACCATTGAATTGTTGTAGTGATATGAATCAACCATGAGAAGCTGCGCCTTATCTGTTGCTTGAACTTCATGTGGCAGTTGTGTTTGAACAACCCATGAGTCGTTATTTCTTGACCCCTGCATCTCCTTCTTCTTCTTTTCGCAGTCACGTGCCCAATGACCAGGTATGTGACAGAAGTTACACTTTCCAGGTCTTCGAGTTGATTTTTCCTTGTTCTGACCACCTTTGTTTGAATTTGTCGTGCTTCTATTTTTGAAGTTTCTCTTAGCACTAGAGAGCAGTGCCTCAGAAGAATGATTATCGTTTTGTGATCGCAAATTAAGAAGAGTTTCTTCATTTATCAAATGATCTGTTAGTCTCTCAAGAGTTTGGTCTACTCGAGGTACAGTATACCAAGCTGTGCGAATGTTATCGTACTTTGCTGGCAAACTTCCCAACATTTTAGCGATAACGATTGGATCCTTCTGTTCTAAATCCATATCTTTTAACCTTTGTACCAAGCTGGTCATCCTGGCTATATAGTCAGCCATCTTCTCTCCTGGGTCCATTTTACAGTTTATGAACCTGTCCAGCAATACCTGCATGGACTGATCGCTCTTCTCTGCATGCACCGTCTGTAGCCTTGTCCACATTTGAGCTGCGGTTGTGCAATCTGCCATGTACTTTAACTGCTCTAGTTCCAAGCCTCGCATTAAAAACGCCTGAGCTGCACGATCCTTTTCTAACCATGCATCAGCATTTACTGCTGGGCGCGATACTTCACCAAGAACGTACGGCATGAGTTTATTGTCTGCCATATATATTTCCATCTGTCGCTTCCACAATTGGTAATTTTCTCCATTAAACTTGTGAATACTAAATGTCTTAGATTCTGCCATTTCCATACACACACTTGCAATTTCCTACAGTAATTGAAAATATAAGCACGCGGTCGCAGTCTACTGGAAAAACACGTGGTCACTGGGCCCATAACCTGTTAGAGGTTATGGAGGAAAACTACTTTGAATGGTTTAGCAGTGATTGTTAATATATTTGAACACTGATTGCTTTAGTGCTCGTGTGCCCGAGAGAGGTACAAATAAAAATCGTAATACTGAATTAGTGACTGATTACTAGCGATAAAATTGAAACCGAACAGAAAGCGCGTGTACATGCCCGAGAACGAACTGAAACAGGAAGCAGCGAGGGCACACTCGCTGTAACTTGACTCTCCGCCAGATGGTGCTAAAAGGCGCCAGTTTTAAATAAAACTTAACATATTGGTTTCCGAAAATGCGTAAATTTGTGAAAAAGTATATTGAACATTGTATCACTTGTGTAGTGTCGAAGCGGCAGACCGGAGCGAAACAGGGGTTTTTACACTCGATTGTTAAGAAACCGTTGCCGTTCCATACTATCCATTGTGATTGCGTGGGACCATTCGAACTTTCAAAAGACGGTTATCGGCATGTACTTATTATTGTTGACGCTTTTTCAAAGTACGTACAACTTGTTCCGTTAAAGTCACTGACCGGGTCTGAAATGTTGCAAATATTTAAGGAACGCCTAACATTATTCGGTACACCTCGAGTCGTTGTAATGGATCGGGCTACCAATTTTACGTTCAAATCCCTCGTGCAATTTATAGAGAAACACGGGATTGAGGTTCATTTTATTGCTACGGGCGCTCCACGTGCGAATGGACAAGCCGAACGCTACGTGTCGACTGTCATAAACCTGCTTACGGTTGAGATAGGCAAAAGTTCGGAATGGCCGAGCAAGCTTTCTAAATTAATGCTTTCTTTAAATACTACTATTCAGAAAACGACGGGATTTTCTCCTCATCATTTACTTTTTGGTATTGAGCGTAGTGCAGGAACCGCAGATCGGGCTGAGATGGAGTTGCCGGACACAGACGAACAGATTAACGTAAATGCTGATAGAGAACTAGCTTCCCGACGATTAACAGAACACGCTGAGAAACAAAATATTAGGTTTAATAAAAAACGTAGAAATAATGTAGTGTATAAGGAGGGTGATACCGGCGGATTTGAGACGAGCAAAATTAGAAGATAAGCATACGGGGCCATTTGTTATTTCCAAAGTTTTGATTAATGATAGGTACGAAATTGTTGGTAAAACTGGAAATCCCCAGATTGCACCTAAAAATCGCTTGAGACTATGGAAGGGTGAATGGTCGGGTAATACTAGTAACCATTGTAGTAGTGAGGGAGAAAGTGCCGATGACCCGTGTTAGCGGTTGTGATGATACGTGTGTTACAATAGTTTTGATTAAAGATGGTTTAAATGTATTCTGCATTTAATTTGTTGCTTGTTGACTTGTTAGCCTTGTTTGTGTGTGAAACATTGTAAGATGTTGAGCATTGTTTGATATGGTGAATGAGGGTAACTTGAGACCTCGATGCTGTTTGATGCTGCATACGAGGATAACTTGGGACCTCGATGCTGTTTGTTGTTGTGGTTGAGGGTAACTTGGGACCTCGATGCTGCTTAATATTGTGTACGAGGGTAGCAGAGTATCTTGAATTTGTGACTTTGTGCGTAAAGTCTTTTTGATTTTACACGTGCATATTGTGCGAATGGATGCTTCCCGAGAGCGTGAAGCATGCCAGGTTGGCCGTGTTAGCGTCACCGAATTTTAGGGGGCTGCCGAGGGCGGATGGCCCCATGCTGACCTGCCTTCGAAGATTTTATGGCAGGGACTTTGCCTGTGTGCGGTCCTGATTGTTGAGGGTACGCGAGACTAAACAGTCCTGGCGACGGGCGATGGCTGGTGACCACGTTGGGTCTTCCAGCTATCGGGTGTCGAAGGATTGGTTGTTTAGAGTGAGGTAGAGAATATGGGAATGGCAAGCGGCCCGACGCCGTATTGCTAATGAATAGGGACTCTGTTCCTGGAGGATCTGGCCACGGAGTGGGGAAGGCTATGCCTTTTGGTAAGAGGACTGTGATGAACCCCACGGCACTTACCCCAGAACTGCCCTGGGACGCGTTTTACTGCTGTCTTTGCTGCGCCTAAAAGTAATTTCTAACATACTAATGATTCGATAAAAAACTGTAAATAGAAAAAGTGTGTGCCATGACGAGCTTTACAAGCCTATATTTTTTAAAATACAGTTTAACAACATCTAATTCTCCAATTTTCTTTAGCGATTGGACAATACCGTTTCACAGTTTCGAGCGCTAGTCCCCTTATTGCATCCAACTCTTCAATTATTAATTTACCGTTCTTTGCGCGCGTATACTTGACGCTCTTTTTTGTACCTTTTTTTAAAAAGGTAATTTTGTGGGTTATAAATGCGGAAAGCACCGATGCATTGTAGAGGCTCGCACGCGGGTCGCAAAATGGTGTCGACTCTTTCGTTTCCTCTCGCTCGTTGTCGCGTTCTCTCATTCTCGTCCGCAGGCTATCAAGAAGTGGTGAAGATAGTCGCCGGGCTATCAACGGGAGATTAAAACGGGCTCATATCGGGTATTTACTGTATAACTAACATACGAAGCCTCAACCACAAATTCCTTGTTCTTCATTTTCGTCATATTTTGTCATGAAGAATTTCCATTTCACATTCTACCACTTGTTAACAGCCCCCCGTATAAATATTTAAATGGTTACTAGAACTGACAAGAACAAACAGAAGAGTTGCACGAAACATACACATAACGTAGAATTTGTTTAAATTTCAGCAATTTGAATTATTTTTCTCTTCAACTTTGACAATATCAGACATTTGTTAGTAACAAATATCACTGGTAGCGCTCTTACTTTTTGACCCGTCGGGTACCCGTCTACCCGAAACAACTTCAAGCTATTAAGGGGGTAGACACGTCACGTGACCTGGCCGATTTGACCGGTTGGTATTACAGCAGGTTTTTTCTGCACAGAAATGGTAATACCCATAGATATGCGGCTGCCTGTGCACGCGAGAGGGAGCTGTTTGCTATTTCCTTTTTCTATTTTGAATGTAGAAAGAAATTCTCAGCTGTTGCGTTGTACTTTTTAAACAGAAAGTCTGCTGGTACTGCAAACGTAGAAAATTCATTGTACATTTACTTGAAATGTGCTTATGCTACAATATTTTACGTTGGCAGTAAGGAATTATAAGTGAAAAGGAAAAATAGATGAGGGCATGTCCTCAGAAAATGAAGTTTGTTAGGATAGACATTTTTTAATTAGCAAAACACTGAAACAGAACATGAAATACACATCCTATGCAGAAAGCAGTACGAACAAACATATATATATAATATGATAAGATGGTGGGTTCGTTTATAAAGCAGAACACTAGGTAGCTTCGTCTGAAAATAGAGAATCAACAATTTAGATGCTCGTGCTTCCCTATGTTATTTTAAGTTTCAGGATTCTTATAGAAACTTGTGTTGTAGATTTTTGTATCTACAGAGTGTTATTTATTTATTTATTTTACTCACGAAATAATGACTGTATTTAACTATATAAGTTTACTCTCACTTTGTCTCTCTATATATCCCTTTTCTCAACTCGCTCGTTCCGACCTCTGTCGAGCAAGTCTAGCTCCCCGACCCATACACAAAGCTTACATCTCCCCTCCGCAGCTGCTTAATTTTCATCTGGAGATGCAAATTTAGCGATTTTTTTACCATAGATCAGTAGACACAGGTGTGAGCTTTGTGATATGATACAAACCGAGTGATCTTTTTTTATAGCCAGTGTCTATTTTATAAATTGAATCTGATACCTTTTGCATTATTTTAAAGGGGCCAATTCTGATTTCATCCATTTTTTTTCTGTTTAATTTGTTTCCATTAACCACATAAACTAAATCTCCTTCTTTGAAATTATACTGTATTCTGTTTTTATCAAATATAGATTTGTTATAATCATGGGATTTTTTTGTTTTGAGCAGTGCTATTTTTCTATCTTGTTCCAAATTCTTTGTATTTCTATTTTTCTCTTTTAATTCAGGTGGTAACAAATCAGTAGGTTCTCCACTCAGCAGGTATTTTGGTGAAAATCCTGTAATTGTGTGGTTTGTTTCGTTATATTTATTTGTACATTCTTCTGCTATTTTGGGCCATGCTGATTTCTTTTCTTTCTCATTGAGTTTACAGCGTATTCTGTTTCCCAGCGTCTGATTTAATCTTTCGTTTAACCCGTTAGAGAAAGGTGTATCTACCGCTGTAAAAATCAATTGTATATTTCGATTTTCAAGATAATTTTTTAATTCGTTCGAATTTAGAGCCGAGTATTGATCTGAAAGCAGTATTTCAATCGTGTTATCTTTCGAAACCTTCTCAATGAGTTTTATGAAGTCTTGAGCGTTTTGATTTTTCGAGCATAAGCTGTATGTAAATCTTGTAAAATGGTCCACTAATAGGTGTAGGTATTTCTTGTTTGATCTTCGACTGCCAAATCCACCAATTGTGTCCAAATACATTATCTGGAAGGGTTTTTCAGCTGGACCTAATTGTGACATTAGACCATATTTTCTGTTTGTACTTGTTTTATTCTTTATGCAAACTTCACAGTTTTTACTTAGCATTTTAATGTTTTTCGTTATATTCTGTGCCGTGTAAAAAGGTTTTACCTTAGCTTCCATCTGATTTATTCCTATATGGCAGTAGTTTTCATGAATTTTCTTCAGCACAATTTTACTATATTCTTCACTTAGTATTATTTTTTTTCTTTTTCTTTTGTCTTCTTTGTAGTAGATCCCATCTTCCATAACAAATTTTGCATTCTCTCTTAACTGTTTGTTTTGTGCTTGATCGCTTTTTATATCTTCCAGACTAATGATATTTACAGTCTTCAGGTTATCTTCGTTATTTTCGTGATTTTCAAAGACTGGATTTCTGCTGAGGCAGTCTGCTTCTATATTTGTTTATCCTGGATTGTACTTTATTGTAACGTTATACTGGGACAAATAATGAATCATGTCCCCTAATTCGTCATCTGTTCTACTTTTAACATTTAGCTTTTCTAGTGGCTTATGATCCGTATATACCGTGAAGGAGTTGCCCAGTAACCAATGTTGCCAGAATTTCAGACTTTCCTTTATGGCTAAACATTCTACAAAAATGGCTTTTTTCTTTTTTTGAGATTCATTTAGGTTTTTGAAAAATAAGCTACAGGTTTCTGATCTCCATTTAATTGGGTTTGTTTTAGAACGGATCCTAAACCCTGTACGCTGGCATCCGTATAAATGAATGTCGGTAATTTCGAATCAAAAATTGCAAGATTTGGTCTAGAACAGAGATGATTTTTTATTATTTCGAATGCTTTTTGGCATTCATTCGACCAATAAAATTTTGTATCTTTACGGAGTAGATTGTGTAGAGGCTCAAGTATTATCGTAGCATTTGGAATATACTTTCCATGAAAGTTAATTTTTCCTAAGAACTGTCTTATGTGTTTTTTGTTTTGTGAAGTTGGGAATTCTCTTATTGATTTTAAGTTATCCTTTAGAGGTGTAATTGTATTATTTTTTATTAGGTGTCCTAAGTATTGTACTGAATTAGATGCAAATTTGCACTTTGTGAGTTTCAGTCTAAATCCTTCTTTTTGGATAGCGTCCAACAATCTTTTAATATGTACTATATGCTCAGCAAATGTTCTTGAGAAGATTAGTATATCGTCAATATAATTTACTGCAAATCCAGATAGACCATATTTTTTTATAATACTTCTTAAAATTCGTTGAAAAATTGCTGGAGCCATCTTTAGGCCAAAAGGAAGGCATGTCCATTGGTAATGACCTTCTTGAGTCACAAATCCTGTTTTTGGTCTATCTCGAATTCTTAAAGCTATGGATCAAAAGGCTGAGTTTATGTCCAGAGTTGTAAAATATTTACAATCAATGGTCTCACAATCAGTCATTAGGTCTTCTATTAAAGGAAATGGTTGGGCTTGAGGAACTATTATCTTATTTAATTCTGTAAAGTCTATACATAGACGACTCCTTTCCCCTTCATCTTTTTTAAAGGCTAATGTCACTGGCGCTCCAAAGGGACTATATGACTCCTCAATCAAATTATGTTTTAATAGTTCCGCGATCTGTTTTTCTATCTCAATTCTATCTCTGGTTGAACATCTATATGGTCTTTTATAACAATATTTTTCTGTTTGTAGGTCAATGAATGCTTCATGGTTTTTTACTTTGCCTACATCATATTTGTCTTTAGCGAAATTCTGTTTATATTTATTTACAAGAGCGGTTATTTCTTCTCTTTGATCTGAATCTAAGTGTTCGGTGTCTATAGCAAATTTATTGGTGTCTATTCCTTCGTTGAAATTTACTTCATATTCTTGAATTAATTTTTCTGTTTCTTCTTCTTTTTTTATAATTTCTTTATTTTGATTATCTTTTATATTTTCTTTTAGTTTTTTTATATTTAAATTTTCATCATGAGTCAGTCCAAATTTTTTTATTGTATCTGATCCCAATATCATATCATTATCAAAATCTTTACTTTCCCCTACAGCACACTTTATTGCAGGAATGTTTCATTTAAATTGCGGTTTAATTTTTGAAATATTGCACTGAATGTTGCTGAAAAGTTACAAGTAAATTGCTATGTCCGCCCCTTTGCAACATTGCAGGATATATTTCTGCAACATTGTTTCGGAATTTTACAGCAATTGTCTCGCAACATTTCTGAGATTTTACAGCAATTTTCGCGCAACATTTCTGAGATTTTATAGCAATTGTCGCGCAACATTTCTGAGATTTTACAGCAATTGTCGCGCAACATTTCTGAGATTTTACAGCAATTGTCGCGCAACATTTCTGAGATTTTATAGCAATTGTCGCGCAACATTTCTAAGATTTTACAGCAATTGTCGCGCAACATTTCTGAGATTTTCTGAGTTTCGGGCAGTAGGGCCAAAAAAAAAATAACGGTATTTTATACACATATATTCCGGATGTGTCCGTGAGGGGGACCCGATGACATGAATGTGTGCAGAATCGTAGTAGCATAACGTCCGTGTGTCTTTTATAAATAGAAAATACTTTACCCCAGGGAAGATTCGAACCCGCGACCAATCTTCCAATCTTACGAGCGCAATATTTCTCTCGTAATATTTGAGCAAGATTCCAGCAATTAATTCGCTCTGAATACGGACTTAGAAATTTTCACTCGACAACATGGAACTTTTTCATTATCTACGATCAATTAAATGGCAATAGTAGGGACACTGGCACTTATTGGAACATGTTACACTTTTTTACAAATATCTTTTGTTGTTGTATATACTTTATGAATTTGTTTAAACCATATGTGTTAGTTAAGAAATTTATATAAAATATTGTCCAATAAGTACCAGAGTCCCTACTATTGCCATTGAATTGATTACGGATAATAAGAAAGTTCAGTATTGTCGAGTGAAAATATATAAGTCCGTATTCAGAGCAAATTAATTGCTGGAATCTTGCTCCAATCTTACGAGCGCAATATTTCTCTCGTAATATTTGAGCAAGATTCCAGCAATTAATTCGCTCTGAATACGGACTTAGAAATTTTCACTCGACAACACGGAACTTTTTTATTATCTACGATCAATTAAATGGCAATAGTAGGGACACTGGCACTTATTGGAACATGTTACACTTTTTTACAAATATCTTTTGTTGTTGTATATACTTTATGAATTTGTTTAAATCATATGTGTTAGTTAAGAAATTTATATAAAATATTGTCCAATAAGTACCAGAGTCCCTACTATTGCCATTGAATTGATTACGGATAATAAGAAAGTTCAGTATTGTCGAGTGAAAATATATAAGTCCGTATTCAGAGCAAATTAATTGCTGGAATCTTGCTCCAATCTTACGAGCGCAATATTTCTCTCGTAATATTTGAGCAAGATTCCAGCAATTAATTCGCTCTGAATGCGGACTTATATATTTTCACTCGACAATACTGAACTTTCTTATTATCCGTAATCAATTAAATGGCAATAGTAGGGACTCTGGTACTTATTGGCACATGTTACACTTTTTTACAAATATCTTTTGTTGTTGTATATACTTTATGAATTTGTTTACACCATATGTGTTAGTTAAGAAATTTTTATAAAATATTGTCCACGTTCGCATACATTCCCTGGGAGGTAGCCCGTGGAATCTTAGACTAGTACGCGTGCCAAGATTTCGGGATCGCTCCGCGTAATACTGTATTTAGTGCGAATTAATTGCTGGAATCTTGCTCAAATTTTACGAGCGCAATGTTGCACCGTATTTTGTGGTCGATGTTGCATGAACTTTCCACCTGTGTTGTACCGCAATATTGCAGGACTATGTTTGCTCAATATTCCCGAAACATTGCCCAAACTGGGCCATTGCAATATTGCAAGGCATTGTTTGCTCAATATTCCCGAATCATTGGCCAAACTGGGCCATTGCAATATTGCAAGGCAATGTTTGCTCAATATTCCCTAAACATTGCACAAACGTAGGCATTGCAATATTGCACGGCAATGTGTGCACAATATTCCAGGAATATTGCACAAACATGTCCATTGCAATATTCCTCGGCAATGTTTCCACAATTTTGCAATAATATTGCAATGCAACCTGCAACACACCGGCAACATTGCAATGTACTGCAACATTTGTGCAACTTTCCTGCAATGAAGTGTGCTGTAGGGGTTCTAATATAAAAGCATTTATATTTTTTTCTTCATCCAGTATTTTAGCTTTTAGTGTTACCAATCCATCAGTTTTTCCCCTACCATTAATCGATTTTAACGTACTGCTTTGTTGATTTGTTTCTTTGTTTTTTAATTTTATTAATTTAGAATTTATCACTGTAACATTAGAACCAGGGTCATAAATTCTTGTAACTTTCAATACGTTGTTTAATAGAACGTCAATTTTGATTAATGGTGGGAAGTTCAGTTTTTTTGATCCTCTGTATTAAGTTCAACTTCTAATATTGAATTTGTAGATATATTTCTATTTTGAATTTTATTTCTTTCTGCTTTGTACCAACATAGGTTTTCTGGATGGTATCGGTTATTCTTACCTTTTTCTTCACAAATCTTGCATGGCTTTTTATCCTTTATTCCTGTTTCTGATTTTGTAATTCTTTTTACATCTTTGTTATCCTCTATAATCTTTTTGTTTGTTGTTTTTTCGTATCTTCTTAATTCAGTAAATAAGTCTTGTGAGTTTTTTAAATCTTCTCTATCGATTTTTTCTCTTATAAATGCCGGTAACCCTGCGGCAATCAGATTTATTACAGTTACTTTATCTGTATCCTTGTTTGTTTCTAGTAATAGGCGTTCTTTTCTTAAAGCATAATCTAAAAGTGAGCCATTCAGAAATCTATAGTTTATTGCGTGCAAAGGTTTCTAAGAAGTTTTCTCTCCACATTCTCCATTCTGAATTTAGTGTATTTTTTATCACCGTAGAACTGTGCCAGTCTCTGCAATTATCTTCTAGAAACAATCTTAAAATTTCAATTCTTTCGACATCTTTTGTAATATTCAATCTGTTACATTCGCTCTCGTATGTCGATAACCATTGGTTCACACTAACGTTCTTTCTATTGAATTTCTCAATTATAAATTTTTCGGAAATTTTACTTAAGTTTCGATCCTTCAAAGTTGGATCATCCCCTTTATGTTCAGACAACTTTTCCAATATTTTTAATAAATTTTCATCTATTTGTGTTGCTTGCGATATGATTTGTTGTTTTTGGGATGTTTGACTTTCTTCTAATAGATAGTCTCCTATTGCCATGTTTCCACTATGATCTTTATAATTACCTAATACTTTTTCACTTAGATTAAACCATACACTTTGTGTTTGTCCGCGTTTCTTGAGAGTCGTTGCAACTTTTTTGAACTCAGGCAGAGCTGTAAGTTCTGCATGATGTTTTAGCGGACCCAAGTTACTTGGGATATTAAATTTTTTTTCTTCTTCATCTGTTATCGATGTAATGGTTATAATACTTGATTTGGGGTCTTCCGCTGCAATGACTTCAAACTGGAATTTTAACCCCTCCATAATGTCGCGTCACGAATTTCTCCCCTCGTGCGCGTTTCTTGTCCACACGTGAAAATTGTTGATTTATAATATGATAAGATGGTGGGATCGTTTATAAAGCAGAACACTAGGTTGCTTCGTCTAAAAATAGAGAATCCACAATTTAGATGCTCGTGCTTCCCTATGTTATTTTAAGTTTCAGGATTCTTATAGAAACTTGTGTTGTAGATTTTTGTATCTACAGAGTGTTATTTATTTATTTATTTCACTCACGAAATAATGACTGTATTTAACTATATAAGTTTACTCTCACTTTGTCTCTCTATATATCCCTTTTCAAGGAAAAGTCTCCAAATCGGTCAACAGTTAACACCCCGATTTTTTTATAATTCTTTACGGTTCTATGCAGAGATGGACATTATTTAAATAAAAGAATATACTTCCGAATGGCCCCAGTGGCCGATCGACACGAGGCTTAGGGGAGGGTGTGTATACCCTAAATCTAAAATTCTATTTAGCTTCGAGTATTTATTAGTTTCCATTGTTTATTAGAAAACCGTTCATCTTGGGCTTCGAATAATTTTTCGTCTTTCATTCTATCTTTATCCTAAAATCCTATTCAGATATATTGGCCGGTCGATTCGTTTTCGCGAACAGCGATCAAGAAGAAATCAGCCACCACCATCTGACGATCGTGGATTTGTCAGTTGGAGTTCCTCGGCTATCGAAGGGTATGGTGGGGTAACGGGAATGCTGCTCCACTCCGTCTGAACGTAGTCGTGTGCCTGTTATTTATTCTTATTGTTAGCGTAGTAGTTGTGTTTGTTACGAAGCTATGCATAGACCAATACGAGATTAAGCTATGGAGAAAGAATCAATGTTCTGGCCAATAAAGCTCCTGATTTTTTTCGGAGCTAAGTCACACCTATTCTGATGTGTGTATTTCTACGCTCAAAGATTGGTTTGGCCTGTCAGGCCAGAAGCTTTTGGCTCACTCCTGTTCTGCGAAGCTGAGAACGATTCAGAAAACGTTGAGAAAAGGAGCACCGAGGCAGGCAAGCGGTATAGTGGGAGAATACGCATTACGAAACTCACCGGCCAATATATCTGAATACGATTTTAGAAGCTCGAATAATCGACGAGAACCTTTGTGGCCCGAGCCGCGCGAGATCTCGCCCCAGTTCGGCGATGTGTCATCGATTATATAGAAACAGAATTTGTTTATTTTTCATCGTATCAATATGAAAATGACACAAATGGTTTCCTGCCATTCTCCCGATTAAATTGACAGAAAATAATTTAAATCGGACTATTTTTAACAAAGCGGGCTTCCAGTTCTGCAAACAAATTTTCACGTAATTTCCTTAATTATGGTCCAAATAATATCATTTTTGGGGTCAATTTGATCGAGAAAACATGAGACATCGATTGACGTTTCGCAAAGATCTGATTAGAAATGCAGAACTGCAGATTTGTCACTGCATAGTGCGCAACATTGTATGGCACCGCTGGTTCCGAGCGTCGAAACCCACGAAACTCAGCGAATCACATGATTGTCAGCGTGAAGGACAAGAGGGGACTAACCACGGCGAAGGAAAATCAGCCTTCTATCCAGATCGACTTTACTGACAAACTTTATATTCATACGTCAAATAAATACTTTAATTATAAAATTTAGACGACCAACTATTGTTGAATTTCGCCAGTTCTTACATATGCATCACTTGGTTGGGAATTCCTGATCCCAGAGTTTCATGCATTTACCTATTGAAATGTTGCTTCAAGACATCGGGAAATTGCATTGCTTCTTCTCGTACATACATATAACTGTTCGCCAGTGGGTGTCACAAATGGCGCGACTTTGGTTTCCCAAATAAATTCAGATTTATCAGGGCCGTCGCCTGAACCGCTTAACAAGAAGACTGAACGACGTACACCGAGTGCGAGCGAAATAGCGCACCAGCGAGAGACCCTCGGTCGACGGCGACTTGAGTAATCCAGTACTGAATATGAAAATGTTCATATTTCTCATTACACCTTGATAAGAGTGTTACCACCGATGGATTCTGTTTATTTTTTCTTATGAATACATGATTACATGTGTCTCGTTGAGTTTCGTGGGCTTCGATGCTCGAATCCAGCGGGGCTATACAATGTTGCGCACTAAGCAGTGACAAATCTGAAGTTCTGCAATTTTTAATCAGATCTTTGCGAAAGTGACGTCAATCGATTCCTTATGTTTTCTCGATCAAATTGGCCCTCAAAATGATATTCGGACCATAATTAAAGAAATTACGTGAAAAGATTGTTTGCAGAATTGAAAGCCCGTTTCGTTAAAAATATTCTGATTTAAATTATTTTCTGTCAATTTAATCGGGAGAATGCCAGAAACCCATCTACCACAAATGCAGGGTGGAGGAGGTACCCTTTCCATGACGCCGACCGGACTAGAAAAAATGCGCAGGCTGGATGGACGTGATTATTATGTGGCCCTCTCCTCAAAGTGACAGAAAATATAACCTATGTATATGCTATATGAAAATAAATGTTTAGCGTATATTTCGTTCTATTGCTTTACATTCGTGAATTTTTTATCATCCTTCCAAAACATTATTATTACGCCGCAACAGGGTCTTTAGGAAATCGGGTATTGAGTATAGGTTATGTTTTCTATAACTTCGAGGAGCGGATTTTCTGTCTCTTGGAGGACCAGATTTTCTGTCCACAAAGTGACAGAAAACATAACCTACCCTGATAACCAGATCTGGCAGCAGAATCTGACGTCAGATCCGTAGTCGTCTGTGTCCGCATTTGGCTGCGTTCTGAGGTACAGAATCTGATGTCAGATTCTGATGTCAGATAGGCAGCAGATGGACAGCAGATTCTGCCGTCTGCTAGGCACAGCCAACAGCGCCATCTGAGGTCCAGAATTAACATACAATTCCCTACGCGTGACGTCACATGGCCGCCCCTACGCGTGACGTCACACTAGGTGTATCCCCACCCTTTCTACTGCTCGTAGAGAAGTTTTGGAGCAGATTCTAAGATTCTGCTCGCAGGTTATATGAGCCGCAGTTTATTAAATAAGTTCTTTATTTTTTTATAAAGGTATGTGTTTATTCTTTAATATTACAAGTACAAAATATATATAAGTGGCACATATATTAACATTTAATATTTACATTTGGAAATGGTGATTCTAGATGCAAACATAAGCCAATTTTCCCGAGAACGAACTTTTATTCTACATTACATTTTTATTTATATAGATTTTCGACTTATTGTTTTTGCATAGAATCACCATATCCCTGCTTGTGTTAACTCTGAAAAGAAATACAACATTAGTATAAAATTGAAACGATACTGGGAATGTACCGATGAATATTTTATTAAACGTTAAGTACTTTATTTCAGTGATGCTAAAGTAAAGTGAGCACTGAAAAGTACTGTTTGGTTTAGTACGTTTTAAAAGACTGGCGCTGAAAAGTGCCGATTATTGTTCCTTGTGAACGTCGAGAGGTTGTTCCCGTTGGACTCGATTAAAATGGGCACTGAAAAGTACCGTTTGGTCTCTTCGCCACTGTAAAAGGAGACACATCTCAACTTTTAATGGGCATATTTCGTGAAATAAAACATCTGCCAAAGTTCTTCAGACGTCATCAGCTTCTTCTTCGGGCTGCTGGTCGCTCCAAAACTCGCGGCGCCTTTGCAAGGCACTTGGGGGGGCTGCTGTCGCCCGTGGACCACACCTCCTGCTGCGTACTCTTTCTTTCGCGGTCCGCAGTGCCCGCTGCATATATAGTTGAAAGTCCGATCGGAGGGGCTTGTTGAAATGCGGGTTCCCAGACACCGCTTCTGAAAAAGTAATGCACGCAAAGTACATTAGTATAATTATTTATAAAAACATGAAGATGCTTATTGCTTCGTACCGTAAATCACCATAGTAATACGGGCGTTGTACAACGGCCGTTGTCCCGTTCGGCCGAACCACGTGAAGGCCGTTGTCACGTCGTCGACAAGGGCCTCCTTCATACAAAAATCGACCGCGGCCTTCAGGCTGAACCCACCCACGTATTTTAAATATTGGACCTAAACAAAGTAAGTAAATATTGATGTAAGTATGTATTATATAAAAGTAAATAAAAGCATAATTTCGCTTTCACTTACAACATTGGAATATGTTTGGTCGTCGATGGTCTCGAAACAGTCCACCTCCTCCGGTGACGAGAGAGGAATGATCGCTGGTTTCCTTGGTGGACCGTTACGGGTGAGTTGCACACATCTTTTGTTAGAGAGTTAGAATTAGATTTTCATACCGACGGATGTCGTGTGGACAAAGGTTCCATTCAGTTCTGGCCCATCCAATGTAGGATTTCAAATATTCCCCGTATAAAGCCAATAGTGGTAGGAATCTATAAAGGTCGCCATAAACCACACGATCCCAATATTTTTTTTGAGAAATTTATTGCAAACGTCAAAGCCATCATGTCCAACGGAGGTATAAATTTTCATGGCAGTAAGTTGCCCATACGTCTGAGATGTTTCATAGCTGACGCACCAGCTCGAGCATTTGTGTTGAATCATTTTGGGCATATGTCTCAATATCCCTGTTCCAAATGTATGGTTTCTGGTACCCTGAACGGTAAGCATTATGCCTTCGATGGTATAGATGATTCTCCTCGTACCGATGAGGAATACCCTAAACGGTTACACGAGAACCATCACAAAGAAGGTCCAAGCCCATTGGCATCGCTACCGATAGGAATGGTTTCCCAAGTTCCGTTCGAGTATATGCACCTTGTATGCTTGGGCGTAATGAAGAAACATTTGTCCGCGTGGGTATCTGGAAGCTTTACATTTTTGTCAAAATTGCCCGCACTGAATATTTCTGTGATATCTACGAGACTCAACAATCTCGCAAGATATTGTCCCTTGGACTTTGCCAGACGTCCCAGAGCTATTGAGGAATATTGTAAATATAAGGCGACCGAGTTTCGTCAGTTCCTTCTATATACAGGGCCGGTTGTACTGTATGGTGTACTCAACGATGAAATATACAAGCACTTCTTAATTTTACATGCGGCCATAAGAATTTTGGTTGCAGAATCTCCATCGAGCCCCCACTTGAGATTCGCAGAGTCAGCTTTACAGAAATTTGTTCTTCGTACCGAAAAACTATATGGCCCAACTTTTAATAGTTATAACGTCCATGGTCTTCTTCACTTAACCAACGATGTCAGACGTTTTGGTAATTTAGATTCATGTTCTGCTTTTCCCTATGAAAACAACATGTCCATTTTTAAAAAATTTCTTAATAAGCCATCTCTTCCTCTCCAACAATTTTCCAACAGGATGAGGGAGATACAATCACATGGCACAAACATTCATCGTAATGTCGATTTTTCTATTCGTGTATCTAGACCCCTTACGAATGACACCAATTGTTCTCAGTACCGTAAGATAGAATTTAATAACATATCTCTAGGCACAAATGTACGCGATAATTGTTGCATCTCAGACGATGGCTCGATCTGCATAATTTTCACTATTGGCATGGACAATGACTCGTATCGTTTGGGTATCAAAAAATTTTTAGAAGTCGATAATTTTTATGATGTCGGCATAGAGTCTTCGGCTCTTGGCATATATAAATGCGCCACATTGAGCCATGAAATTTTATATATCTCCCCCGATCAGGTTCGTGGCAAATGTTATAGAATGCCTTTTCGCTGTAGTATGTCCACTGACACAAACCTCTTAGAACCCCGTAGGTATATCGTTGCTGTTATTACGCACAGCGAGAAGCCGTAGGATCCATAGTATTTAAATTCTTCCACTTTTATTTTCGCTGGATGTATCTCGCTGTCAGTCCCACTCCCTCGTGTAGCTTCTCGCGTCAGGCGGTCACCATGGTGGTTTTAGTGGGTGCAAGCCCCACATAATCTCACCCCTGCCATGGGGGTGAGGTATCCGTTAGGGATTTCCACCATGTAAAAAAAAAAAAAAAAAATCTTCCATTTCTAGCCTCGTCTCTTGTTTTTGGTAAGTTACGACTATTTTCTGGTGAGGGGCATGCTCTATAATATTTACATTTTCTTCTTTTGTATTATACTTTCCTTTTGTATTGCTCTTCATAAGTAATATTATATTTACACGTATCCTTGTTAATCTCTGTTGATGAGTTATTTTATCGTTTGGTTCGAATATTTCTTCATGGGTCACTTTTTTACATTTTCTACTGTTATAGCCTTTGTCGAGTTACAATCGAATTATTGAGTAATACATTACCTGGGTTCGTTTAATATTGCATGTATGCATGTAAAATAGGAAAAACAGCCAACACACCTATGCTAAGAATTGTAATATGTACTTTTACTCACAGGTTTACCAAACATGTCGCAGCGAGAGAAGCGTGTGGTCGCCAAACCAGCGAGGTATCAGACGACTTCGGAGGAGGAGGAACCTCCAAGAAAGAAGACGTCAGCCATGCCGAAGCAAAGCATCGATCAGGATATCCAGGATTTGAGGACAATCCTGCAGGAATCAAATAATTATCTACCAACGTCAAAGGATTTTTCTACGACTAATCCGAGTAACGTTCTTATGTTGCAGAATAGTCCTGCTGCTGCCAGTGCTCCTGTCCTCGCAACAATAAGGGATCATCACGATCCAGGGACGTCCTCTGCACGCGCCACGGTCATTCAGAATGAGCCGTTTCAGCACCATACAGTGCACATACAACCTCCTGCTAATAGGTAAATTTACATGTTTCTTTTTTTTGTTATAAAAATATTGATAGTGTGACGTTTTCTATTATAAATGTTCATGTTCGCAGGAGCCTGGAAGACCGCACGGCGAGCGTCGAGACGGAGCTAAGGTAAGTATTGCATGTTATCGTGTTTATTAATACGTTACGCCTCCATCCATTCTGCTTGCAGAAGAATGAATACTTTATTGGAGAATGTTCTCCAATGTGTGCAACTCACCCGTAACGGTCCACCAAGGAAACCAGCGATCATTCCTCTCTCGTCACCGGAGGAGGTGGACTGTTTCGAGACCATCGACGACCAAACATATTCCAATGTTGTAAGTGAAAGCGAAATTATGCTTTTATTTACTTTTATATAATACATACTTACATCAATATTTACTTACTTTGTTTAGGTCCAATATTTAAAATACGTGGGTGGGTTCAGCCTGAAGGCCGCGGTCGATTTTTGTATGAAGGAGGCCCTTGTCGACGACGTGACAACGGCCTTCACGTGGTTCGGCCGAACGGGACAACGGCCGTTGTACAACGCCCGTATTACTATGGTGATTTACGGTACGAAGCAATAAGCATCTTCATGTTTTTATAAATAATTATACTAATGTACTTTGCGTGCATTACTTTTTCAGAAGCGGTGTCTGGGAACCCGCATTTCAACAAGCCCCTCCGATCGGACTTTCAACTATATATGCAGCGGGCACTGCGGACCGCGAAAGAAAGAGTACGCAGCAGGAGGTGTGGTCCACGGGCGACAGCAGCCCCCCCAAGTGCCTTGCAAAGGCGCCGCGAGTTTTGGAGCGACCAGCAGCCCGAAGAAGAAGCTGATGACGTCTGAAGAACTTTGGCAGATGTTTTATTTCACGAAATATGCCCATTAAAAGTTGAGATGTGTCTCCTTTTACAGTGGCGAAGAGACCAAACGGTACTTTTCAGTGCCCATTTTAATCGAGTCCAACGGGAACAACCTCTCGACGTTCACAAGGAACAATAATCGGCACTTTTCAGCGCCAGTCTTTTAAAACGTACTAAACCAAACAGTACTTTTCAGTGCTCACTTTACTTTAGCATCACTGAAATAAAGTACTTAACGTTTAATAAAATATTCATCGGTACATTCCCAGTATCGTTTCAATTTTATACTAATGTTGTATTTCTTTTCAGAGTTAACACAAGCAGGGATATGGTGATTCTATGCAAAAACAATAAGTCGAAAATCTATATAAATAAAAATGTAATGTAGAATAAAAGTTCGTTCTCGGGAAAATTGGCTTATGTTTGCATCTAGAATCACCATTTCCAAATGTAAATATTAAATGTTAATATATGTGCCACTTATATATATTTTGTACTTGTAATATTAAAGAATAAACACATACCTTTATAAAAAAATAAAGAACTTATTTAATAAACTGCGGCTCATATAACCTGCGAGCAGAATCTTAGAATCTGCTCCAAAACTTCTCTACGAGCAGTAGAAAGGGTGGGGATACACCTAGTGTGACGTCACGCGTAGGGGCGGCCATGTGACGTCACGCGTAGGGAATTGTATGTTAATTCTGGACCTCAGATGGCGCTGTTGGCTGTGCCTAGCAGACGGCAGAATCTGCTGTCCATCTGCTGCCTATCTGACATCAGAATCTGACATCAGATTCTGTACCTCAGAACGCAGCCAAATGCGGACACAGACGACTACGGATCTGACGTCAGATTCTGCTGCCAGATCTGGTTATCAGGGTAGGTTATGTTTTCTGTCACTTTGTGGACAGAAAATCTGGTCCTCCAAGAGACAGAAAATCCGCTCCTCGAAGTTATAGAAAACATAACCTATACTCAATACCCGATTTCCTAAAGACCCTGTTGCGGCGTAATAATAATGTTTTGGAAGGATGATAAAAAATTCACGAATGTAAAGCAATAGAACGAAATATACGCTAAACATTTATTTTCATATAGCATATACATAGGTTATATTTTCTGTCACTTTGAGGAGAGGGCCACATAATAATCACGTCCATCCAGCCTGCGCATTTTTTCTAGTCCGGTCGGCGTCATGGAAAGGGTACCTCCTCCACCCTGCATTTGTGGTAGATGGGTTTCTGGCATTCTCCCGATTAAATTGACAGAAAATAATTTAAATCAGAATATTTTTAACGAAACGGGCTTTCAATTCTGCAAACAATCTTTTCACGTAATTTCTTTAATTATGGTCCGAATATCATTTTGAGGGCCAATTTGATCGAGAAAACATAAGGAATCGATTGACGTCACTTTCGCAAAGATCTGATTAAAAATTGCAGAACTTCAGATTTGTCACTGCTTAGTGCGCAACATTGTATAGCCCCGCTGGATTCGAGCATCGAAGCCCACGAAACTCAACGAGACACATGTAATCATGTATTCATAAGAAAAAATAAACAGAATCCATCGGTGGTAACACTCTTATCAAGGTGTAATGAGAAATATGAACATTTTCATATTCAGTACTGGATTACTCAAGTCGCCGTCGACCGAGGGTCTCTCGCTGGTGCGCTATTTCGCTCGCACTCGGTGTACGTCGTTCAGTCTTCTTGTTAAGCGGTTCAGGCGACGGCCCTGATAAATCTGAATTTATTTGGGAAACCAAAGTCGCGCCATTTGTGACACCCACTGGCGAACAGTTATATGTATGTACGAGAAGAAGCAATGCAATTTCCCGATGTCTTGAAGCAACATTTCAATAGGTAAATGCATGAAACTCTGGGATCAGGAATTCCCAACCAAGTGATGCATATGTAAGAACTGGCGAAATTCAACAATAGTTGGTCGTCTAAATTTTATAATTAAAGTATTTATTTGACGTATGAATATAAAGTTTGTCAGTAAAGTCGATCTGGATAGAAGGCTGATTTTCCTTCGCCGTGGTTAGTCCCCTCTTGTCCTTCACGCTGACAATCATGTGATTCGCTGAGTTTCGTGGGTTTCGACGCTCGGAACCAGCGGTGCCATACAATGTTGCGCACTATGCAGTGACAAATCTGCAGTTCTGCATTTCTAATCAGATCTTTGCGAAACGTCAATCGATGTCTCATGTTTTCTCGATCAAATTGACCCCAAAAATGATATTATTTGGACCATAATTAAGGAAATTACGTGAAAATTTGTTTGCAGAACTGGAAGCCCGCTTTGTTAAAAATAGTCCGATTTAAATTATTTTCTGTCAATTTAATCGGGAGAATGGCAGGAAACCATTTGTGTCATTTTCATATTGATACGATGAAAAATAAACAAATTCTGTTTCTATATAATCGATGACACATCGCCGAACTGGGGCGAGATCTCGCGCGGCTCGGGCCACAAAGGTTCTCGTCGATTATTCGAGCTTCTAAAATCGTATTCAGATATATTGGCCGGTGAGTTTCGTAATGCGTATTCTCCCACTATACCGCTTGCCTGCCTCGGTGCTCCTTTTCTCAACGTTTTCTGAATCGTTCTCAGCTTCGCAGAACAGGAGTGAGCCAAAAGCTTCTGGCCTGACAGGCCAAACCAATCTTTGAGCGTAGAAATACACACATCAGAATAGGTGTGACTTAGCTCCGAAAAAAATCAGGAGCTTTATTGGCCAGAACATTGATTCTTTCTCCATAGCTTAATCTCGTATTGGTCTATGCATAGCTTCGTAACAAACACAACTACTACGCTAACAATAAGAATAAATAACAGGCACACGACTACGTTCAGACGGAGTGGAGCAGCATTCCCGTTACCCCACCATACCCTTCGATAGCCGAGGAACTCCAACTGACAAATCCACGATCGTCAGATGGTGGTGGCTGATTTCTTCTTGATCGCTGTTCGCGAAAACGAATCGAC
Source organism: Andrena chrysosceles (assembly GCA_963855975.1). Classification (NCBI taxonomy): domain Eukaryota; kingdom Metazoa; phylum Arthropoda; class Insecta; order Hymenoptera; family Andrenidae; genus Andrena; species Andrena chrysosceles. Next base: position 20,827,770 of record OY979768.1, on the reverse strand, counting down.
CGGCAAATATATCTGAATAGGATTTTAGGATAAAGATAGAATGAAAGATGAAAAATTATTCGAAGCCCAAGATGAACGGTTTTCTAATAAACAATGGAAACTAATAAATACTCGAAGCTAAATAGAATTTTAGATTTAGGGTATACACACCCTCCCCTAAGCCTCGTGTCGATCGGCCACTGGGGCCATTCGGAAGTATATTCTTTTATTTAAATAATGTCCATCTCTGCATAGAACCGTAAAGAATTATAAAAAAATCGGGGTGTTAACTGTTGACCGATTTGGAGACTTTTCCTTGTTATATGTTATATACAATAGACGGAAGAATAATAATAAGAGCAATAATTGCTAATAATTGCTGTAACTTCCACATTGTGAAAATATGATCAGTAAATCAATATTTCAAGTATTAGTAAAAAAGTTCCAATCTCTCCTTTTTATTTTAAATAATGTGGCCATATAATTATAACATAAATTCGAAAGTGATTTCATGTGATGTATGTGTTACAATAAAAGCGTTAATTTAATAAATGTACACAGTTCCCAGCAATTTCTATCCTAGTCAATATATGCCTAAAATGAATATAACCTAACCTAAAATCGTCCGAAAATGCATGCATTGACTGCATCACGCTTTTACTGTGGCTCGTGAATCCAGCTAACACTTCAATTTGCTATAATTCCACGTTGGCAGTCCTCCCGAATAGGCGCCATCTCGTGTGCATTAGCTGAACTAAATTTGTCACGTGACTTGCTCTGTATTATCGCCAATGTGGCGGAACACGTATTTGGGACTGAAGTCACGATTTTTCATCATTCGTCCTTATATGAGCAAATTTGGGGCTGGGTTAAGACTCATTCGAAAGAGGAAGGTTCAATGCAGAGCGCTCTTCTCACCTTTTCAGTCACAAAGCTCTTTTAGTGACCTAAAAATACTTGGATTCTGCGGGTGTATTTTGTCGACTTTTGCTCTACTTTGGACACTCATATTATTAGATATCAACACAATCTCGTTGAACCATGAGAAGAGCGCTCCGCATTGAACCTTCCTCTTTCGAATGAGTCCTAAACCAGCCCAAAATCTGCTCATATAAGGACGAATGATGAAAAATCCCAACCCCCTGTTTCGGGCCAGATTGTGTCGGTATACAGCGCGCTGCATTACCCCTGTGTACCCCCTTAAATGTGGTATTGTTCGATCACTTTTGGCTAACATCAAACAGTACCACAGATAATAAAACATTTAATTGCTTGAAGTTGTTCCGGGTATGCGGGTACCCGACGGATCAAAAAGTAAGAGTTCTATTCTGAAGTATAGTCTAATGACTTCATAATTAACAATAATAGAATTTAACGTTGAAATTATCACAACACCCTTATTGTACACCTACCACATTGAACAAAAAACTTAATATTATGAAAATATTAGGATACCATTAGAATTATTTCGTACTTTAAATATTTGTTTACAATTTAAGGAAGTAGAGTTGATTTTAATATAAAAATACATATTAACTAAATTTGAGTAATTAATAAATCAAACTAAACAAACCAGTGTAATAGTTCCATTGTACCACGCATTGAGTACAGGTGACGTAAGAGGGTAAAGTTACCCTATATCGAAATATAGCTTTTTTCTCTGTATCTAGAGGTATTTTAAAGCCAACGTCTCGAGTTCCAGAAATGTACAGTGGATACCTGAAGAATAAAAATGTATTCCAATGCTTTACGTTGCACTCATTAAAATAACCTATCCAGTACTATAGAAACGCTTCTTCTTACCTATCAAAGCATTCTTGGCTCGCTTCATTCCGTGGATTATTATTCGGACAAAGGTACATTTCAAATCTCCCAAAATGGTTTGCCGTAAGTTCAACCTCGACATCAATATCCTGTAAATTCAAAAAATGCCACGAAATAGGTAACATATTAAAAGTAAAGAATAATGTAGGGAATATTATGACTGACATTAAACATATTAGCAATCTAGCAAACGTTACAAAATTGCTGAAGCATAACCGGTTAACGTGCCAGCTACTCACGAAATCTGCTTCTTATACGGTGTGTTCGGCAACAGGTATCAGAAACTTTAAGGGGAGATTCTACATGCCACAATAAGACATTAACACATTGTGACATGTAGAATCACCTCTTGAAATTTTTAACACCAGTTGCCGAACACTCTATGGTTTGTATGCCAGCTCTATGTTCACCTCGAAAAACTCAGAATAGAATGGACTCTTTCGTCCGAAACTACCCTCGACGATTCTTACAGTCACTTCGTGTATATCAGTTCTTTATCGCCTCTAACAAATGTAGTTCGTTCAATGCCTTCACAATTCCCCTCACTTATAATTACATTATTGTCTCGTCAGGGACTCGCTGGTCGGGACGGGCGTTGAACCCGTATCGTGAACAGAGACCTAATTCCGAGTGTTCGTTTCTCGATTCTTTCTGGCCGAAGGAGGGAGCGAGATGGAACGCTTTGCGTGCGCGACGGGCGCGAGCACTCAGATGTGTGGCGCCACCGGCTATTCCGCCAGACAACGCCGCCAGGAGGCGACACCATCGCAAGCAGACTTTAACACCACGAGACTGGCAGTAACCTTTCTTTCTAGTCTGTTCGATAGTTCTATGGCAGAACAACGTTCCTAGACTCTCTCGCAAAATCTGTGATAAGAAAACTAAGAGACTTCTATAATTATTGTAGCTAGTGTATAATTCTGATTCATGTACAAAAATATAATCACGCAACATATCCAAATTGTTAACTAACGGAGTAAACTTATTCACCGGTCCACATTGGTGACCTCGACGTGATCTCGTCAAATTCGCGCCAACACGCGCCGGTCGGTTGATTCCGATCTCAATAATTGAACTTCAAAAAGAAACAGAAGATCGCTTGAGTCCGCTCAGGTCTGCCGTCGGACGCAGGCGTAATTGTAAACAGTGCGGAACTAGTTTCACGAGTCCAAACATACACGTAAGAACGTTACAAGACTAGTATGACCAAGTTATCAGTGAACCGACTTAGTTATTAATAATTATTGTGCACCAAGAAAGTGCTGCAATCAATCCATAACTTTGCTGAGTACAGCAGAGCCAATGCTGCGCCTCCAGATACAGAAACTTAACCAACTGACAACTCAATCAATACGCATCGACAAGAAATGAATTACGCTAAAGTAACAAAAAACAGCTCCTTCCCCAAGAAGGACCACGCTACTGTGATGGATACCGCAGAAGGGTTTACAATCACTGACTATGTCAAGGAAATATCTAAACGAACGAACCCAGCAAACATCCGTTTTATCTCAAGGATCTTAAATAATAGAATTTGCTTGTATCTCGCAACCAAAGAAATAGCAAATGAACTAGTCGAAAAAAAATCAATAATCTTGGGAACCAACTTAATTCCAATAAGACCCTTAATTTCAAGAGCAAGAAGCATAATTCTATCGAATGTATGACCCATCATTCCGCACGACTTGTTTGAAAATATTTTTAAAGATATCAAAGTTAGATTAGAAACCAGTATATCATTCGTCAAGGCTGGAATAAACGAACCAGGATGTGCACACATTCTTAGCTTTAGAAGACAAGTCTATATTCATCCTGATGATTTTAATAAAATACCAGACTCCATGCAAATTGAATATGACACAACAAATTACTGGATTTTTGTTTCTACCGACTCTCCAACGTGCTTCGCCTGTAAGAAGGAGGTACATCTGGCAAAACAATGCCCAACCGGCCAAGGCCAGTCAACACCAGCCCCTTACTTTAAAGTAATAAATACGGCAGAAGGCAAATCCCTAGCATTAGTCATGTAAACATTCAAACCCCCCAACTAAGCGAGAGAGTAACAGGCACCAAAAGACCTTTATCGACTACGACCGAACCTTCCAAGGAAAAAAAAAATAAAAAAATAAAAATAAAATAAAAGAATCAGATTCTAGTATAGACTCGTTATCTGCACGGAGCATAATAAAGGAAATTTCATGAAAAATTGATTTATGTCATTTCACGCTAGCTTCGTTAAAGATAGTCCGATTTACATGAAATTTGGTACGATCTTCATCGGAAAAACATAAGGAATCCATCGGTGTTACTTTCATATCGATGCGATAAAGAATAAAGAATTAATAAAGAATTTTTATTTCCGAAACAGGTATGAATCCTCGGTCGACCGCAGCGATTCGAGGTCGGGCGCCCCGCTGTCGAGGGTGAAAATGTGAAATATTCATTTCAGCGTATTAAGAAATTCTTTATTCTTCATCGTATCGGTATGGAAGTGACACCAATGGATTCCTTATGTGTTTCTGATGAAAATCATACCAAATTTCATGTAAATCGGACTATTTGTATTCTTCGTCACAGTGGAGCAGAATCCCAAGAAATAAGGAAACAAGTCAGAATTCAAAAGTTATTGGATGTGACGTCCCATTATTTTTCGCCGGTCCTAAGTAGCATCCTCCATATAAATTCCCCCTACAACTACACAACCATTTAAGAAACCTCAATGCTTAACCCTTACCCAACCTCCGGGTTGTTTAGACGATGTACCTTAGCGGTCCCCATCTCCAGATGACCAAATTTCAAACCCTTTTCCCTCTTCGGCCTTAGAGGCGCGAACTCCTTCCACTTTAAACCTTAGACAAGTCCCTCATTAAAACTCGCTCATCTCGAGACCATATCTCACTCCCCCTCCCCTCCCCTTACGAAAAACGTATTCAAACCACCACTTTGAAACCCCAATCAAACCCTCCAAACCCATCCAACGGGTGGAGTACCCCCTTTTCAAAACCCCGAAGGAACCGCCGAAATACGCTATAACGACACATATTTCCCGCAGGACTCATCTCGACATCCCGATTACATAACACATATTTAAAGCATGAGTCATCACGCATACCGCAAATTCCCCGCATACCTGACATTCCATTGTTTTGAATAAATACCGGCGCCGCGTGGACCGCGACACTCATTGTCAGTACCAGTTCGGCACAAGTTCGGCAACAGTCTTTATTAAACTTACTAAATCTTCATCTTCTATTTCTTAGTGTTAAGTAGTATTAATCAGCGTCAGTGCATCAATTTTCCATAAAAGGACCTCAAATCTTCGACATCACTGTAAGCGCTTATTATTCTAATTTAGTTTATATTATTTTCTTTTACTTATTTGCTTCGATCTTTATATTTTCGACTTATATCGCTTTGTATTGTTGTGCTTATTGCTTTACATTACTTTCTGTGATTTCGCTTATTATTTTATATGCATATCGTTCAACCGCATTTACATCATTTATCCTTGCTTATTCGCTTACTTTATATAGTTTCAATTGCTTATGCTAACCGCCTAATTATACCATTGTTTAATTCTATTGCCGATATTAATTTGTTTATTATTATTACTAATTCATCTTATGGTTATATTATATTACTAATCACCATTATATGAATGTTTGTGCCAATGCTTTATGTCCATTCATTATTGTAAATTGCTATAGCACCAGAAGTGCATTGTTTAATCACTCGCTGCCCAATAAATAGCGGTTCTGTTACTTAAACGTTTGAATTCTCGGAATTATTCATCGAATACTCAGAATCCTTACGGCCTTGCCACAGCTGTTCTTCCTTCGCGAATCTCGGGAGTTCTTATCTGTGTTTACAACTTTTCTTTCACCCAGGGTCCCGTATGGCCATTAGTACGTCTATTTTGAAGAACTGCCATCCGCGCCTTTCTTTCCCCATTGCAGTAGTTAAACCAATTATCTAGTTAGAAGAACTAACCGCAAACACTCTAACGGGTGTCACTCGGGTGCGCGATTATTCCCCAACCTTCCCTGGTCGATTAGAGCTGCGAAAGTTCCGTGCCTTACTTTTGCAACCGCTTGGGACTGCGAAACAGGGTTCCGTGCCCAAGCCTTTGTAACCGCTTAGAGCAGCGAACAAACTTCCGTGCCTAAACCCTTCCAACCCTTTGAAGCAGCGAAACAAAGTTCCGTGCCTAACTTTTGCAACCGTTTGGGACTGCGAAACAGGGTTCCGTGCCCAAACCTTTGCAACCGCTTAGAGCAGCGAACAAGCTTCCGTGCCTAAGGCCTTGCCACCTCTTAGAGCAGCGGAACAAGATTTCGCGTTTGACTCCTGTAATTCCCCACAACGTCACTGTCCTAAACCGCGCGCCACCCAGGACGTGACAGGATTTTTATATATTTCTTGTAAACTACTTATATGAGCTCCTAAAGAAGGTAAAAATATCATGACGGCTACTTCTAGAGATAAGGGATCCGTTTCGAATTTGATCTTTATTTCTGGCTTCATCTTGGGTCCCTCCACCCAATTGGCCGACTGGAAGGTTACCAAAATATTTTATACTTTCGCAGGAATGTATCAACACTTTGTGAACAGTATTTGATATATAGGATAACGGATACAGGTTCACAATTATTTCTGCATGTTTCGCCTTGTGGCGAAAATTCCAATTATCTTTTACAGCCGGTAATTTAGAATTTTTAGAAGCGAAATTTCTTCATTCGTTTACGGTAGGCAATTGCTTATTTTCGGAAGAAGCCCAGGAATCTAGGAACAAAGATTTTAAAAGATTCCGACAATTTAATACAAGAAAAAGTTCGAGGTTTTCGACAAATGAAGATTTCATGCATAATTTATTAATAACATCGGATCCTTTAATTTCGTATTTGAGGTCCCAATGGCCAACTGCGTCTGTTGAACTAGAAAAAGACGCAAAATATCTATTGTCTAATTATGAAGATGTAGAATATGTGGAAGAAGAATAACTTGTTTAAATTTGAATTGTTTAATTTATATTTCTTTTATTTTATCTCGTTTTAATGTTACATGAAAAAACTGGTTAATAAACTCGTTCTTTCGGAACCAAGAGTTCAGAATTTGTTTTTTTTAATCCCTAAAGAAAATTTTGGAAAACTACTGTGTGACATTTTAGCCAATTTATATATATAATTCTTTATTTTTCCCCTCAGGGTTACAATTCCCCAGATCCTCTACCCTTACAATTGCCTTAACAACTAATACTTTACAACTAAGACTAACTTAACCTAAATCTTAACCTAATTCGCTCCGCACGTCCGCTCGCTCGCCCGCTCGCCCGCTCGCTCGCCCGCTCTCTCGCCCGCCTCTCCCCTCTCCCCCCTCCGTACTCCCGCTTCCGCTCGACTCACCATTCTCTCCAATCTCCTCACTCATCCTTCCAATTCTCCCCTCCTCCCACCATCTTCCCTCTCTCCTATCCTTTATTTTCCTCAACCACACCTCTCCCTCCCCTCCCTCACCTAACACCTCGCTTGCCATCTCCTGCCATCCCCTCTCTTCCCCCCAGACCATACATTCCTCCCAAATGTGCTCCCACGTCTCTTCTCCCCACCCACATCCCCTACACTTCCTTTTTTCTTCTTCTTCCCAGTATCTCCCCCCTCTCGTTCCATTACCCAGCCTGAAACTTGCCAACCTCTGCCATCTGCTTTCCCCCCACCCCTTCATTAAATATACCGGCAAACCCACCCCCTTAATCCTCCCATACCAACTGTTAAACCTCGATTCCCTGATCTTCTTCCATCTCTCTTCTTCCTGCAACCTTTTTTCCCTGGCAACTAAAACCTCCCCCCTTAATTCCCCCCTTTCTCTCCATCTTTCCACCTCATCTACCTCCCACCCTCTCTCCTTAAAGAACTTCTCCCTTTCCCGTTCCCATCCCTCTAGCACCCTTCCCCTCTTACACCTCGCCTTCATCTCCTCCCAACACTCCCTAGACAGTTCCCCTCCCTTTCCCTCCTCCAATTTCCTTTCGTACCCCCACGCTCTCAGGCCCGCCCTTCCCTTCAGCTTCTCCCTTTGTAATTCCTCCCTCACCATATACCCTGGTGTACTCCTATCCACCCCTAACACCCACCTCAAGAACCTATCTTGTAACCCTTCAACTCTCTCCCTTTCCTTCCATCCCCAAATCTCCACCCCATATCCCACCACCGTCCACACCAGCTTATCAAAAAGCCACACTCTTCTACCCCAATCCTTTCCAAACATTCTTTTCCCAATCCCCCATACCTTCCCCATTACTGCAGCCCCCTTCCTCAACCTCTCCTCTACGTGCTTCTCCTGTCCCCCATTCCCCATCACAGTATACCCTAAGTACTTAAAACATTTCACCTCCTCCAGCTCCTTCCCCTTCCACCTCCAAGCCACTTTTTTCCATCTTCCCCCTCCCCTCCTACATCTCATCACCTTCGTTTTCCGTACATTCACCTGTAGTCCCTTCCCCTCCACGTACTTCTCCAATTTTGCCATCATCCCCCTCATCCCCTCCTCATCCTCCGCTAGCGCAGCCACGTCATCTGCATACGCTAGCGTGTACACTTTTCTTCCCCCAAGCTTCACTCCCCCCCACCCTCCCTTCTCCAACTCCTCATCCATGTCCGCAATAAGCAGGGTAAAGAGACTCGGGCTTAAAGGGCATCCCTGTCTCACCCCCCTTGCAGTCCAAAACCTCTCCCCTTCCTCCTCACCCGCCCTTACCCTGCACACCGTCTCCCTCAATACTTCCCCGCACCTCTCCACTAGCCCTTCCCTCACCCCCGTCTTCCTCATCGCCTCCAGCAGTACCCCCCTGTCCACCGAGTCAAACGCAGCCTTCATGTCCATAAACAATATTACCATTCTCCTCCCCTTCCTCACCACCTGCCTATTCACTAGGTAATTTAGAACGTAAATATTGTCTATGCACCCTACCCCCCTTCTAAACCCCGTTTGACTCGGTGGCAATAAGTCCTTTCCCCTCCACCTCCTTCCTCAACCTTTCCGCCAAAACAGAGGCATATATCTTATACGCCGTCTGCGTCAACGTTACCCCCCTATAGTCCTCCGCCTTTTCTCCCGCTCCCTTCTTCAACACTGGCACCACTATCCCCTCCCTCCATTCCTCCGGCCACCCCTCTCCCCTCCAAACCCTGTTGCACAGTAACCATAACCATTCTTCTACCTCCGCTCCTCCATACTTCCACACCTCGTTTTGTATACCATCTCCACCCCCTGCTTTCCCATCCTTTAAATTCCTCACTACCCTTTTCAATTCCTCCCGCCCTATCTCCTCCTCTTCACACCCCCCCTCCCTCCACCCCCTCCCATTCTTACTCTCCACTCCACACCTCCCAGCACCCCTCTAAAATGCCCATCCCATTCCCTTATTTCTATCCTTTCGTTTATCCTTCTTTTCTTTTTCCTCCCCCTATTCACTACCTTCCAAACCTGCCCCTCCGTTCTTACCCCTTCCACCTCCTTTTCCCACCTCTCCACCTCCTTTTTCCTTTTTTCCTCACAAAACTTCCCATATTCTCTCTTCCTTGCCTTGTACACATTCCCATCCCCTCCCTCCCTTCTCCACCTCCTCAGCTCTCTTCTCAACTTCTCTTTCTCCTTTTTGCACTCCTCATCCCACCACCCCCTCTTTCTTTCACCCTTCCCCATCCCGCTCACTGCCTCTTTTATTCTTCCCTTCAGCTCCCCCCGCTCCTCCTCTACTCCCCTCCCCTTCTCCTCCCTTTTCCCAAAACTCTTCATAAACTTCACTCTACTCTCCTCTGTCCATTTTCCCCTCTCCCCACCACCCCCCGCACCTTTTTTCCCCTTACCTACTACCCCCTCCCTTTCTCCCCCCTCTATCCAAATTACCACCGGGTGGTGATCCGACTCAACTCTGTCCCCTACCTCCAACCTTTCTACCTTCTCCCTTGTGCCCTCATTCCCTATTACATAATCTATCACCGAGCTTCCCCTTCCCCCGGTAAATGTCCAGTCCCCCTCTTCGTCCCCCTCTACGCTTCCATTTAATATCCCCCAACCCCTTTCCGCCAAATAATTGCAAAGTCTACGTCCTTCCCCATTTACCTCCCTATCCTTTGATCTCCTGCTCTTCTCCCCCTCTCCCTCCTCCTCACCCTCCTCCCAACCCCCCCTCCCTCCTCCCCTGTCCTTGCATTAAAATGTCCCCCTATTACAATTCGCACTCCTTCCTCCCTCTCTTCCGTCCATTCCCCTAGCTCCTCTAATTTCTTATCCAGATCCTTGTTCACGTACACCCCTACTATCCTCCACCACTCCCTCCCCAATCTTACTTCTTTCGTCATCAACCCCTCTATTTCCCCCCTTCCCCCCCTCTCATCCCCAATCCCTTTCTCACCCCCATCAACATTCCTCCAATTGCTCTCCCCATCTTCTTGTCCCTCCTCGCCCACTGTCTTTCCCACACATACCCCCTGGGCAGCTTTCTCTCCACCCACTCCCATTCTCTCTCCTCCAGCCATGTCTCACTACACACTATCACATCCCACTCCTCCAACCCTTTCCAAAAATCCCTATCCTTTCTCCTTAGCCCTGCCACGTTCCAAAACGCTATTTTATATCTCCCCTCTCCACTCCTTCCTTCCTCCCTACTATTCCTTTCCCCATTCCTCCCACCCCACTTCCCCCCTCCCCCTTCCCCCGTTTCCCCGTTCCTCATTCCATTTTTCCTCCCACTCGTCCCATGTCTTTAACCTCCCGTCCACCCACATCTTCCTATACCCCACTTGCACCTTCCTTCCTCTCTCCCTCTTCACTTCCGCCTCCCTTTCTATCCTCCATCGTGTCTTTCTCTCCTCCTCCGTTAAGTCGTCCTCTATTCTTTCCCTCCTGCCCCTCAACTTTTTCTTCGCCTCCATTACCTTCCTCTTATCATCCCTCCCCCCCAGCTTTACCAGCACCATACCATACCCCTCTTTCCCCGTGTTACCTATCCTCACCGCTTCCCTTATCCCCACCTCCGCCACCCCCATCCTTTCCCAAAGCTTCTTTACTTCCTCCTTCACCTCCTTTCCCTCTATTTCTATCCCCCTTATCACCACATTATTTCTTCTTTCCTCTCTCTTTTTATCCTGTTTTAACTCCATTCTTCTCATTCTCATTCTCCATTCCTCCCCTACCTTTTCTACACCCATCTGTTCACCCCCCCATTTCTTTTTTCCATTTCCCAGCCCTCCATCTTCCTAATCACCTCTACCATCCTCCTGTCCCTTTCTACCATCTTGTTCTCCATTTCTTCTCTCCTTGCCTTCTCTTCTTTCATCTCCTCCTCCCACCTTCTTCTATCATTTCTCCATATTTCCTCTTCCATCCTTCTTTCCTCCCTCTCCCTCCTCATTTCCTCCTCCACCCTTTTTCTCTCCTCCCTATCCACCCTCATTTCCTCCCTCATTTCCCTCATCTCCCGCATCATTTCCCTCATCATTCCTTCTAAACCTCCCGACCCTTCCTCTTTCCCTACTTTTTCTTCTTTTCTCCCTCCCACCGGCGATCTCAACGTTTTCACACTCCTTTTGAACTCCTTCTTTCGCTTATCCGTCCCCTCCTCTTCTTCCTCCCTATCCTTCCTCTTTTTACCCCCCACACTATCTATACTACCCCTACTCCCTACGCTACTCTCACTATCCTTCCTTCCTCTTTCCACCTTCTGTACCTTATTCCCAACTTCCCTACCTTTTCCTTCCTCCTTTCCCCCTTCCCTCTCCTCCTTTTCCTTTCCCCCATCCATTAGCCCTCTTACCCCTTTACTTTCCTTTCTTCCCTTGCACCTCTTCCCTATCCTCCTATTGCCTTTTTCTTCTTACCCCCTGTCCTTTTCCTGTATTCCTTACACTTCACCGTCGTCCGTTTAAATTTCCCTCCTTACTGTCACCTGCCCTACCTCCCGCTCTCTCCCACAGAGCGCGCCACCTGCCTATTGCCACTCTTCCCGCTTTAACCACGCATGTCGCTCCGCCCTAACCTCCAAATCTTTCTCTTTCCCTTTAAAACTTCCAAACCCCTCACAGCTCACCCTATACCTTTACTCTCTCCCTTCCTCCCCAACACCACCCTTTCACCACTTCTCACCGCCCCTTTCTCTCACTTCTATCACTCTCTTCCAACCACAGCTAACTCCACGCACCTTTCACACAACTAACACCCACTCGACCGGAAACGGAAGTCCTTTTAGCCAATTTAATTCCCTACAAAATGAGCCAAAGAAATAAAAAATCGGTTGAGAATTGACGGAGATACGGAATTTTGTCCGCAGAAAGGCAGTTCGAGCGCTATCGCTAATTAAACAAAATCAGATTGACACCGCAGTGGTACATGGTGGCAGCTAATTCTTTTTTTAATTTGTTTATTACATTCTTACCCACATTTCAAATGCCCAAACTGAGGATCGGGAAGAGTCGATAAAGTTTTATTAACTAATAAACAATAATAAAAACGTAAAAAAATAAATCGCGGTTTTGACGTTCTTTATTTCTGAACGCTAGTAGGTTCCAGATTCATACATTAAATTGATATTTCAGACGGCTGTGGCTGTAGTAACCTCAGTAGACATTCCAAATTTTCAGCCCTTGTAAAATTGTATTTTAAACATTCTGACGTGTCAACAGATCGCCTGTTTTATGTTTCCGCTATTGCCCAGTGCCAATTGAAGATTTTACGTAAAAATAACTACTTAGATAAGCAAACTCTTATCAAATTAGCCCAAAAGATTGTTCTACTATGGTTTTCATCCAACTTTGTCACATAAAAGGATAGAAAAAAAACCGTTTTGGTTGCAATTCAGGTATTTGATATTATAGCAAATTTAATCCCCTACAAAATGAGCCAAAGAAATCAAAAATCGGTTGAGAATTGACGGAGATACGGAATTTTGACCACAAAAAGTCACTTTGGAACCACTGTGCCTCGTAAGGGTATCGAGGGGGCTAGCTAAAGCGACCTCGAAAGGAAGTTCGGTAGTGAGATTTTAAATAAACTTCCTTTAGAGCTTTTGAAACAGAGGTGGCTAGTTAAAGCGACCTAAGTCTTGTTGGTTCGGTGGCAGAACCAAGTCTGTCTTTCTGCTGCTGGCGGGCCTGTATTTATACCTATCTGTGGTACGTAGCCCGCACCAATCACTGGCTGTGCGATCTCACGCACCAATTATAATTAACATCCGGTTCGCGTCACTTGCACACTATGCTCGGTATATTCGGCGTCCGGTTTATCGTACGGTGTGCGCATGCGTGCGCGGACAAATGTATGGCGGTTCGTAGCGGTACGTTACACTCTCGAGTAGCCTAGGCTGGTACTCAAACGGACTCGCGTCAGGCTCCTACGTCTGGCGCATACCCGACGATCGCAGTCGCATGTAGGAGAACAGATACATGCTTTTCCATTGCACCAGTATACTGCGACCTGTCGCTGCGACAGGTCGCAGCGACCGGTCGCAGCTGGGAGATCCCACCTTTATCAATTTACAACAAATCTTAAATCCAAACAGTGATAAATAACATATATAACAATCAATGGACTCCTGCCAAATAATTCAAAGGAACGTAAACGGGTTCTATAAGAGGTACCAAAACATCAAGAGAATCATTTCAGAAAGGTCTCCTGACATCATATGTTTACAAGAGACTCACTTCAAAAACAATGCTTGTGATGAACTAAGGAACTACCAAAAAATCTGGAAAAACAGAACCACAAATAACGCTAGTGGCGGAGTCGCAATATACATAAAAAAACCTATTAATTTCGAGGAAGCTAGGTTAAACATCAGCTTGTAAGTGGTGGCAATGACCTGTTATATCCCCAAAAGGATTTGCATTTGCAACATATACCTCCCTAACAGCCGGCAGTTAAATATAGAGGACATTGAACAAATCATCAACCAGCTTCCTAAACCGTTTATAATGGTTGGTGACTTTAACACTATCTGGGGTTCAAAAATAACGAATCTTAGAGGCAAAATCATTGAAGAAATCCTCAGTAAACATGACATTATCCTGTTTAATAACATTGGGAACACTCATTTTACTCAAGCAACGGCAGAGGAGAGCGTTATCGATCTCGTTATAGCATCTTCCTCGATTGCTGGAAACTTAGAATGGGAAGTATCACACGAATTATACAACAGCGACCATTACCCAATTACGATTTCCATCTTGGACCCCATTAACACCTCTATTAATCATAATCAACCTACATGCAATCTAAAAAAAAGCTAACTGGAACAAATTCCAGGAAGAAATAGAAAATATAAGTAATCTAGAAGAGCCCTCCATCGAGAACAAGAACAAGATAGACCAAATATTAAGGAACTTTGTCGAGCTAAAACATCAAAGTGCTAAGACGTCCATTCCAATAAATAAATTTTAAAAAAAAAGTAAGTACCATGGTGGAATTCTGACTGTGAAGAAGCGCTAAAGAACAGTAAACATGCCTTCAACGTCTACACAAATCATAAAACAATAGAAAATAAAATAGAACACAATAGAATAAGAGCCATATGTAGGAAAACCTTCAAAGAAAGCGAGAAAAATGATTGGATCCAATATATTTCGGAATTAAACCAACAATCACCCCTGCCAGTCATATACAACAAACTAAGAAGAATTAATGGGAGAAAAAACCACAACACCATCATTAACTTGATTATTGAAAAAGGAGAAAACATCCACGACTCAGAGAAAATCGCCACAGAACTCGTAACAGCGTTCGTGTCCAATTCTGGGAACAACAACTATTCCAAAGAGTTCTTAATATATCAAAATGAAGTAGCAGCAAGCAGGGAAGACAACGGGACCTCTGAAGAAAACATCGAACTAGAAGACGAAAATATAAACACCGAAATCTCAATCGAGGAAATCCAACTAACACTAGAACAATGTAAGAACTCTAGCACAGGCCCCGTCAATATCCCAAACGCCTTCATTAGAAAACTACCATCTATTGCTCTTAAATTTCTGTGTAAATTAATTAATTCGATCTGGCTAGGAGAAGTGTTCCCCAAATAGTGGACCGAGGCAATAGTCATTCCAATTCCCAAACCAGGTAAGGATAGAAGATTTGCTAAAAATTATCGCCCAATCGCATTAACTTGTACGATGTGTAAACTAATTGAAAAGATCATTAGTAAAGTACTAAAATCATTCCTAGAAACACGCAAAATCTTGGAACTCGAACAAAGTGGATTTAGACACGGGAGATCTACTCTCGATCACTTAATATCTCTAAAAACGCAGATCTATGAGTCCTTTGCCAAAAATCTCCATTGTGTAATAATAGATCTACACATAGAGAAGGCATATGAAATGATATGGAATTTTTAATCCAAAATAAGCTCAAAGGAAAAATTCTAAAATTCATTTATAATTTTCTAAAGCACATATTTATTCAGGTTAAGGGGGGAGACCACTGTCTCAAATCTGAAATTTTTATTTTTACATTTTCTGAAAGGCGTATGTTTCAAGAATGTTCTCTCCAAATTTTATGAAGAAATTCGCAAAATTGACGGAGATATGGTGTTTTTCGTGAAGCGGTGTCAAACGCGCGACTGTGCCACGCGGAACATTGAACGCGATTTCCTCAGAATGACATTTTTCAACCGCGTTGACAGTCTACAGAGAAAACTATACGTCCAATTGGCATGATCAAGGACATTTATTGTACGGAAAACCCGTCGCTATTACGTGACGATCAGACATTTTCAATTTTCGACCTGCTTCTATTTTTTTTAGCAACATTTCCCCAATTTTGTACCCCGAAAATACGACTTTTTTCAGTGGTCCGCCATTTTGTTCTTTTTTACAAATTCTACATTTTGCGATCGTCACGTAATAGAGGCAGGCTTCTAGTTTCTAAATATTATTGTTTTTTTGAATTTCGATGAACCACATGGTCTGGGGACTGTCAACGCGACTAGCATGTTTTTTCCGGAGCGCAAATTTTGACGGACTGGATACAGAAAACCGATTTATGAATTTGATTAAAAAAAAATTTTCTTACCCCTTCGATATATACACTATTGACTATACTAAGCAATAAATTGATTTACTTGCGTTGTTTGGTTGAAATAAATTCCCGAAAATACCCTTACATTTCGGGCCGAGACAGTGGTCTCCCACCTTAAGGTAAATGGGAGTCTATCTGCTCCTGTGGAAACTCAGAACGGAATTCCTCAAGGATCCGTTATGAGTGTAACACTTTTCTTAAAGCAATAAACGATATCGCAAAGTTAACAAGAAACTTCGTTAAATGCAATTTATTTGCCGATGACCTTACCTTATTCTGCAGTGAAAAAAAGACACTCCAATCTTCCTTAGATAAATTGTACTTATGGTCCAACAAAACGGTTTTCAGATTTTCCAGTAACAAATCGGAATTTATAATGATATCCAAAAGCCGCTCAACTACCAATAAAATTAGCTTACACATCAATAAGTGCCTTATAAACGAAGTCAGCGAACTAAAAATCTTAGGCCTAACGTTTGATAAAAAGATATCATGGAAACCCCATATATCTAAACTCAAAAATGAGTGTTTCAAAAGACTAAATTTGCTAAAGATAATCTCAGCCAATAATTGGGGAGCAGACCGCACAATATTAATAAAAACCTTTAAATCTATTATCGTACCCAAACTTGATTACGCATCTGTAATCTACGGAGTAAGTCCATCTGCCA
Organism: Andrena chrysosceles; assembly: GCA_963855975.1. Taxonomy (NCBI): domain Eukaryota; kingdom Metazoa; phylum Arthropoda; class Insecta; order Hymenoptera; family Andrenidae; genus Andrena; species Andrena chrysosceles. Next base: position 20,811,229 of record OY979768.1, on the reverse strand, counting down.
AAATGCTGGACCCTATACAAAATACGGGCCATCGCATTTCGCTAGGTGCATACTGCTCCAGTCCAATCCACAAGTCTTTTAGCAGAAGCAAATACCTTATCACTTAATATCCGAAGAATGAAGTTAACTTGTAACTATCTATGTAATATATTAGCCTCTCCTGACAACCCAGTGCGGAAACTTATTCTCAACAATAAGTCTAGAGATATGTATACCAAAACAAAATAACACCACTATCCAATTCCAATAAGAATAGGACAAATTAAAAAAGAGCTAAATATTACGCTCCCCAAGATCAAAGAAAAATCACCTCTACTCCCACCACACATCATAACCCAACTAAACCACAGTCCAAACAATGATAACCTATCCCCTACATATATCTACACAAGTAGGTATACTATGAGAGTTCTGAGCCTGAGGGCGAGGGGGTGAGGTGGTGCGAGGGGGGCTACCGCGCGGGCGAGGGGAGGGTGGAGGGGGTACCACGCTCTACGACGAGATGGGTGAGGGGGGTGACGTCACAGGGGGGGGGGATTTCAAAATTTTCAAAATGGCGTCGCGCGCATTTCGTATTGACGCCACCTACCGGGTGTTTAAGATACTTTGAGTCTGCGTCGGTATTTGGGGTCCGTGTTGGTATTTGGGGCCCGTGTCGGTAAATTTCCTAGGCTTTTCATACATTTCGTATTGGCGCCACCTGGTGGATGTTGGATTTTTAAGATACTTTGGGCCCGTGTTGGTATTTGGGGCCCATGTCGATAAATTTCCTAGGTTTTTCATACATTTCGTATTGGCGCCACCTGGTGGATGTTGGATTTTTAAGATACTTTGGGTCTGCGTTGGTATTTGGGGCCCGTGTCGGTAAATTCCCCAGGTTTTTTCATACATTTCGTATTGACGCCACCTGGTGGATGTTTAAGGTACTTTGGGCACGCGTCGCCGCCGCGCAATCACCGTACGCGTGCGGGGATCGGTGCGCAGGCGCGACCGCGACCGATTCGTGGAAATTCGCGTCTTCAACGATGATTTCTGAGAAAGAGGGTGGACCAGGAGAAAAGATTTTTTCTGAGGAAATATTTGAATCGTGGTACCGGTACAGCACACGTGCAATGATGTAAACATAGAACGATAATTATTGTAAATCAATCGTCGCGATAGCCCATGGAATAAACACGACATTGCACCGTGCCATCCCGCGTGTTTATATCTGAGCAGGATTGAACGCATTTTTGGTGCCTACGTGCACGCGCTTCATGCCATATGTTTATATTTGAATCGTGGGACCGATACAACGCACGTGCAATGATATAAACATAGAGCGATAATTATTGTAAATCAATCGTCGCGATAGCCCATGGAATAAACACGACATTGCATTCGATTATGATTTCCGAGAAAGAGGGTGATATCTGAGCATTGACTTTTCCCAAGACCATGCCTCTAAGAAGTATCCTCGAGAAAATGCAATGTCCCGAAAGCAATAAATTAGGCGTTGCGATCACGCGACCAACTAAGCGATAATTATTCGGGGTAGAGTTCCGAGTATTTTCACGTTCGAGAACAGGGTGAGTATCCTTATCGAGAATAGGGCGAGTATCCTTATCGATGTGGTTGTAAGTCATTCGTCGCGGTAGTCCATGGAGTAAACACGACATTGCACCGCGCGATACTATGTGTTTACATTTGAATCGTGGGAGTGGTACAGCAACCCTGTATGGGTGAACCTAAATCGAAGATACGTTCGAACTGCAGCTAACGTAAGCATAGAGCGATGACGACACAAGATCTCGGGTAGGGTAGGTGGCTAGTATATTAAACTCTCAGTCTCTCGGTGAAAATCGTGAAATACGTTACGCGTGCATAACATGGACTCTTTCGTGAATTCGTATAAGTCGTTGCAGGGGGTGATCAAACAATTGCGTACCGAAGAAGAGTTTAGTGAGTGGTTTATATCGTGTAACGAGTGTATGCACCTTATCAATGAATATCTTAAGACTCAAGGAGTATCGGAATTTGAACAAGTACGTTTGAAAGTACTTAAGATTAATATTGAAAAAGTGCGAGCATCGGTTCGAATCAGAATAGCAAACATACTCAGTGAAGAGGACGCGCGAGTTTTATTGCTAGCGTCTTCTTCCGACGACGGTGATTATTGGGTGAGTCCTTTATCGTCGATACCGCAGTTGGATGACGAAACACTGGCAATCGAGAGGCATAAGATTCGCGATACATTAAGCACCCCATCATTATTCGAGACGTCATGGATCAACATCTTCCGACAGGGATTTATGCAATTACCGCGTGAACATCGTCAAGTGTTACGCCATATCGCGCGATATAGTGTTGTGAGCAAATGCACAATATATTGCATCGTTGCTGATAAGGATCTGTGTCGCAAGCGGCCGAAGTACACTACCGCGATTGCATGTACACCGTTGGCACTTCTACACGACATCGAAAACGACTCGGTCCAAGTACGAGAAGTATTGTGTCCTGAAACATTGAAACTCACAGTACACGAGTTTTTGTCTCGGGAATTATCAAAATATTTGGATAATTGTATGAGTCTACCGCGAAACTCGAAACGTGTACTTACACCGCTGAGTTTTCGATGGCCTGCTGAGGACTATGACCATTTCACCTGGAAGAGACGCATCAAGAAATTGAATGAAATCGTACGTCTCTGGGAGGTGAACTATTTGTGAAGTAGTGAATTATGTGTGAAGAAGTGAACATGGAGATGATCATGGACATGTACAGGGTTTTGACCCAGAGGTCGAAGCTTATACATTCTGTTGAGGAATTCCTAGACTGGTCGAATCAGTGTGACTCGTGTATACGACGCATCGTTGAGTATCAGAGCAGCGGAGGAGTGCCCGTGAACACGAAACAACGCCTGGTGTCGTTGAACGTGCAAATAACAACATTGCGTGCGGACGTGCGGGAAAACAACTTTTCGCGAGTAGGGTACGGGGTTTCGGCTCAATCGACAACACCCAAAGTCGTATGGGAAGACGTGGAAACTGCGTTTATAAGTCGTATTTCGACCGGCGCGGTCATCAACGTGAGATACGTTGATCCACGTCAATTTTTGGAGGGTGCTCGACACATAGTAATGTCACGCGTCACGAATGCTATCACGGCACATAATGGTGTGTCTGTGAATACAATCTTAAACGCGGAGTTTATGTTAGGTGCGAATATGGACATCAAAAGTTTCAATACGCGAAATCATACACTGTTATTAGATTCGAACGTGCGCGAGTGGTACTCGAAGTGCGTGATCGCTCCTACGCTAGTGGCACTCGATGAGTTTCAAGATCGTGACAGTGGATGGACCCTAAGGGCAGTGCTAAACATTTTAGTAAATATTAATAAGTATAATCCGCTTCGAGCCGGTTGTGATATTGACGTAAAGCTTCCGCAGGCCGTGGTCCAAAAAAAGCGGTGGTGAATGTAAAGAGCGGGGACAATGCATGCTTCCTATGGTAGGTCGTCGCCAGTTTGTATCCTGCTGCTACGCATGGGGGGAGGTGTGGATCATATCCACATTACGGGACGGTGCTTTGCACGGACGATATAACTCTTCCCGTGACGTTGAATCAGCTGGCAAAGTTCGAGAGTTTGAACAACGTGTCGGTGAACGTGTACACGTGGTCCGATGGAAGCTGTGCACCGCTGCGTTTAACCAAGGATAAACGCGAGAGACATGCACACCTACTACTTGTGCAGGATAACGAGGGCACTAATCGTTATCACTTCACCTGCATTCGCAGTCTATCGAGGTTGATTTCGAAGCAGCTCGGCAGCCACAATGGTCGAGTATTCGTTTGCGAAAGGTGAGTAAAAATGCGGAATATTCTGATCGCTGTATTATTCATTCATATGTTTTATTATTGATGTTATTATCGTTGTAGATGTCTGAATTACTTCTATTCGATCGAGTGATTAAACAAACACAACGTGGACTGCCAACACATGAACGAGTGTACCATCGAATTGCCGTCCGCGAAGGATAAATGGTTGCGATTCAAAAATTTCAAACATAAAGAACGAGCACCATTCATCGTCTACGCGGACTTCGAGTGCATGCTGGAGGACGTCGAGCCTGCGGAGCGGAGTCATACGTACACGTACCAGCATCACAGAGTGTACAGCGTAGGATACTACATCCATTGTTCCACCGACGCGTCTCTGTGCCGTTATCGCGCATATCGTCATGACTCCGAGTGCGTGAAATGGTTCGTGCAGGAACTTCGTGACTTTGCTGACACTGCGTATTCATGGTTGCGAAACGCGAAAGAAATGAAACCGCTAACGAATCAACAGTTGCATAGTCATAACAGTGCGATCGCGTGCCACGTGTGCGGACAACCCTTCGTCGACACGAACATAAAAGTGCGCGACCATTGTCACTCGACGGGCGAGTATCGAGGCGCAGCCCACGTGTCTTGTAACTTACTGTTTCAGCGATCGTACACGATACCGGTTGTATTTCATAATCTGTCGGGCTATGACGCTCATTTCATAATTAAGGAGTTGGCGTCCGCGTTCGAGGGGCAAATCAACCTGCTGCCAGTGACGAAGGAACGGTATATATCGTTCACTAAACACGTCAAGGGGATCGACTCCAAGAACAACGATTGGAAGAGGGGGTTGAAGTTTAGATTCATCGATTCGCTGAAGTTTTTGACCGCGAGTCTGGAGAAACTCGCTTCGGACCTTGGCAAGGAACGGCTTGTGATTCTACGACACGAGTTTAAAGACACACCGGACTATCAATTCAATCTCCTGACCAGGAAGGGCGTATTCCCATACGACTACGTAACGTCATACACCAAGCTGAATGAAACGTGTTTACCGTCCCGCGAAGCTTTCTATAACCGGTTGAACGATAGCACCGCGTCGGAACTTGATTACGCGCATGCCGTGAACGTGTGGAATACTTTTCCCATAAAGACATTAGGTGATTACAGTGATTTGTATTTGAAAACAGATGTACTGTTACTCGCAGACGTATTCGAGGGTTTCCGCACTGACTGTATTTTGAGTTACGATCTAGATCCCGCGCATTATTATACATTACCAAGTTTCACGTGGGACGCGATGCTTAAGTATACCGGTGTACAATTAGAACTTTTGACGGACGTGGACATGCTACTGTTCGTGGAGCGTGGGATACGTGGCGGTCTGAGCCAGTGCTCGCACAGGTATGCGCGAGCCAATAATAAGTATCAGCCCACAGCGAAGTACGACAAGTCAACGCCGTCAACGTATCTAATGTACTTTGACGTCAACAACTTGTATGGATGGGCGATGTCGCAGGCTATGCCACACAGAGGGTTTCAATGGTTGGACGATGCGACAGTGACCGCGCTCGACGTATCATCCTTACCCGACGATAATGGACCCGAGGGATACCTATTAGAGGTGGACATCGAATATCCCAAGGAGATTCACAACGCACACGCGGACCTTCCATTCTGTCCGGTGCGCGAGCACGCGCCACATGGTAAACAGACCAAGCTACTTGCCACGCTCGACGATAAGGAGCGATACGTCATCCACTATCGCTACCTGAAACAGTGTGTGCGATACAGATTACGCGTGAAGAAAATTCATCGAGTGTTGCGATTTGATCAATCACATTGGTTGCGTGATTACATTCAATTGAATACCGATTTGAGGACACGCGCCACGAGCGAATTTCAAAAGACTCTATACAAGTTAATGAATAACGCGGTGTACGGGAAAACAATGGAAAATGTGCGGAATCGTGTAGACGTGAGACTGGTTATGCAGTGGGACGGTCGTTATGGTGCGGAAGGGCTGATCGCGAAGCCTAACTTTCATAGTCGTACGATCTTTTCGGAACAACTCGTTGCAATCGAAATGCGAAAACTTAAAGTGAAGTTAGACAAGCCGATATACGTGGGGATGAGTGTACTGGACGTATCGAAAGAATGCTTGTACGAATTTCATTATTCATATATGCGTGCAAAGTTCGGTGATCATTGTAAGGTTCTATACACCGACACCGACAGTTTAATGTATAGTGTGGAATGCGAGGATGTGTATGAAACGATGAAGTGTGACATCGCTCGGTTCGACACGAGTAATTGCGCGGTGGACAATCCGTATGGTATGCCTCGTGTGAACAAAAAGGTACCGGGTCTCATGAAAGATGAGAACAATGGCACCTTAATGACCGAATTCGTCGGACTACGATCAAAGATGTACGCGACTAGAACGTTTAACGCTGCATTGGAGTCTACGATTGAAAATAAAAAAGTGAAGGGTGTGCGGAGACACGTAGTCGCGAATGAAATACAATTTGGCGATTACATTCGCTGTCTTTATGATCTAATCGAGAAATCGGTTCGACAGAGTAATATACGCTCCAAGAAGCATGATGTGTATTCCGTGAGTGAGGAAAAGAATGCCCTCAGCCCATTCGACGATAAGCGGTGTGTCTTAGCCGATCGAATCAGCACCCTTCCGTGGGGGCATTATCGAATCCCCGAGCTCCAGACCCACGAGTTACTCGAACGTGCGCCCGACGAGCCCATCGTGCCCCACGAGTCCTTAGAGCCTCACGAGTCAATAATTGTATAGTGTGTTTGTATGCTTGCATGTACATATGTATATACCTTACGTTGTAAACCTTTCTTTATTCATACCATTAGGAGTCTATTTACGAATATCTAATATATGTATATAGCGTAGAATAGTTAAAGATATATTTCTACTTCTGTATTAAGATTAATTATATGCATATGTGTGAAAAAAAAAGAGACGAATAATTGAATAAACGTGTAATATATGTATTTATTTATTTCAGTAACATAGAGCGTGTTTATAATCGGAAATCATAGAATATCCTTATCGCTTATCCACGAGTTTCGCGACGAATCAAATCCGAGCCATTTAACGTACACCTGGTTTCCCTTGCGACGAATAATCTTCTCGATCACATAGATGTCAGGATTCGCGACCGAATGCAGTTCGTACTCGTAGAATCCACCCGAGATCGGCTCTCCTGCGGAATGGCGTAGAATGTACGTCACCGGACAGGTTCGTTGTACGATTACGATTTCGAACACCTCGGTTGACCAGTTCGGAGTGTACCCCTTCTCGAAGAGGGTCTTGAACTTGCTCACGCGTACCTTGTCACCGACTTTGAATTTCGCGCGTCGTCGAATACCTTTCGATGTGGATAGAGGGGTGGGTTCATTCACGGCCAACGACAAACGTGTCGCGGGGGTCACGTCAATGGGTCGGGCGTTGATCGTTCGCTGCTTGCGATGATTGTAGGTGCGTACGAGTGTAGGTAACAGGTCGATCCAACGATAGGACGCGTTCAAGGAGAATTGTTTCCACATGAGGTTTTTCAGCGTACGATTGAAACGTTCGACGATCGACGCTTTCATCACGCTGTACGTGGAGTAGTGGTTGATCCTGCGGGTCTTCATACATCGTTGAAATTCCGCGTTGTAAAACTCCTTACCCATGTCGGTTTGTAAATTTCGCGGGCATCTATCGCTCTGTCGCAATACGATCGTGAACGCCGCGGTTACGTCGCGTCCGCTTTTCGTTTTCACAGCTACGGCCCATGCATACTTGCTGAACGCATCGATGATCGTTAGTATGTAGTGATATCCTCGATTTTGCTTCGCGTACGGACGCATCTCCACCAAATCAGCCTGCCACAAATCATCGTAGCCGCGAATCACGACGGGTCGCCGCGGAAAATTTCGTCTCGCGGGTGCATGTAATTCGTTCACTAATTGTACTCGCTCCTTGTTCATACTTCGCGGATTGGCGGGGATGATCGCGGCGATTCAAGGATGATAGAAGTAGTATGAGTTCCTCGAGTGTTCGTAAAATACAAGCGGTGCACGTTTTTCGCGATCGTTCGTCATCATTCGACGATTCGGAGCCGCTATCGTAAGGGTCAGGATCAATAATCATTGGCGTCGTCGACCCTCATTAGCTTCGTTATCGCAGTCGGCGTCGCTGTTGATGTCGTGAACTCTTCGAGTCTGTCATTCAAGTGATCCGAGCGTCGTTCCATCGCGTTATTTAAATCGTCCTCTAACCGAGATAATTGCGCGTTAACTCGCGTCTCGAGTTGAGATCGTTGATACTCGGCGTCCAGTCGCGCGTTCGCGATAGCCGTTTCGATTTTTCGGGTAAAGCGATCGTCCGCCGCGGACAATAGTCTAGTCATTGTCATCACCGCTTCGTTGTTATTGTTGTTGATGTTGTTATTGCGTAACGAGGTGCCAAACTTGTTCACCGACATAACGACGCGTGCGCGCGAACACTACTGACGCGGCGATTAAGGGATCGTTCAATTTAAGATATGTCCGGCCTCGCGAAGTTCCTCCATGATGGATGCGATTTCGTTATCGTGACCCGTGTGACCTGCCGCGCGCGATGCCATGAGCAATCTCAGTCTATCGACTAATTCATTCGGATTACCCTAGTACACGTAATCGATCGCGTTATCGGTGACCGTCATGGATTCGTCGATGGGTAATCCTAAACCTTGTCGCGTGCCCGCGGTGCCCGTACCGCCCGCGCCGTTACCCCTGCCCCTAACGCGTCTGATACCCGATGTCCGCACCCCGCCGATTATCGCGGATATAATTTTCTTGTACTTGTATCCCTTGTTACCCAACGTGCGCTTGCTCGGTGAATGGTTTCGCTTATGCGCGTTCGTTGATAATAAGATGCGTCGGTACGAGTAAAAATCCGCGTCCGTGCACGTGCGAATGTTCGGCATTCGCATGAACAACAGTTCGTACAAGCCCCGAGTGCCCGCGTGTCGCGTTCCGTTGACGCGAATGTCGTCACCATCCTCGTCGATGGAGAGTACGGAATCACCGATCATTAGGTCTTCGTCGGACCCCAAGTATACGCCGTACACGTTGTCAATTCGTTTCTTCGTGTCGGTGAATAACAGTCGTAAATATTCTCGCGACAACGGTCCTTTGGCGTTTCGAAGATACACTTCGATATCATCAGCGGGGTTGCGTAGCGTATCCAAATGGTAAACCTTTGCTGACGACTCATCATCCTGAATTTTTTCACTGTCTTCGTCGTCAACATCATCAACAACAACATCATCAACATCGTTATTATTGTTGTCGTTGTCATTGTCATTATCATTATCGGTGTCGTTATCGTTGTCGTTGTCGTTGTTGTTGTCGTTGTCGTTGTAGTTATCCTTGTCGTTGTCGTGGTCGATGTCGTTGTCGGTGTCGTCGTCGTCGTCCTCCTCCTCATCGTCGTGATCGTTATAATATGGAAGGTTATTCAGACGTTCCTTGGATGTATACGGAGTAACGGGTCGAAGTCTCTTCGATGATTGTTGTTGGTCGTATTCATGTTTCCTCTTCACTGACCACGATCGAGGTGTTGAGGGCGTTTTCAACGCGGACGAATTTTCGATCAATCGGTTCAACGGTTCGACGATGGGACGCGTGCTCGCCTCCACAGCTGCATCCGCAGTCATTTTACCAATTTTCAAGGCTAAACACTTTTTACGTATAACGTCGCTGACTTTAGCGATTTCCACCTTTGCGTCCATACCTTGGCGCTTCGTTCCTTTTTTTTGGTGTTTCGTTCCTTTTTGATGTTTCGTCCCTTTTTGTCGATGAAGTCGACGATGTTTTCGCGTATGCTTCGCGTCGACTTTGCTCGAGGTTATCGGAGTCGTCATCGTTGTCGTTGGTTCGCTAGACATTTCGTGTTGCTCGATGAATGACTCGCGGTTTACTGATGTCAACGAGCTACGACGAACTCGTTAAATCCTCTTCGATATCGACCTTCGTACATAGAACTATCCTTATCGATCACCACGAAATCGTATCGTCGACGCCAACATCTCGCGCACATGTCGTTGAACGACTCGAACGTCATGTCTGTATTCACGTGATCGTTGTACACGTGACGTAAGTTCATGCCGTCTTGTTTGAACAGCATGAGGAAATTCGTGTTATCCCTGATTAAATGTTTAGGTATTCTAGCGTACGACTGACACAAATAAAAGCAATCCACGTTCGCATGACGACCCATGGAGAAGTATTCGCGTATCGCGTTCTGTTCGTCGCATCCCACGTCGTCGAATACGAAGATCGAATCGGGCCGAGCGTCTCTAGGTGGAACGATCTCAGCGTTGTACGAGTAGGGGAAGTATTCGATTCCATCGACGAGTGAGAACACCTGCTCGAGATATCGATACTTTGGCTGATGCAATGATTTCGAGTACACGTACACGTTCTCGAAGCGTAAACCGTTCGGACTCTCTAGCATGCTCAGAAGCACGTTCGTTTTTCCACACCCGGACGGGCCGCAAATCACGCCTCGCACACTATTCGGCAACAACGGGCCGTGTCTGTTCGATCGACTCGCATCGCTATCATCCTCGAGCATTCTGTTCGCGGTCACGCGAATAACGTCCGACTGTTTCGCGAATCGCATGTTACCGGTGTTTCTCAGGTACTCGCGCGCGTGTGACGAAGCACGACTATTTATATTCGTGGCACGCGTCACCCAGGTCACTATCACTGTGATCGGCTAAGCGCGCGTACGCGTTTATTATTGCAGTAGCTATTGTGACTATTCTAACGTATATGGTAGCATCAACGACTGCGACGTCTCACGGACTAGGCAAGAATCAGAAGAGGAAGAAGAATCTTAAGAAGAATAAGAGAAAGACTGGATCAGGTCTCGTGAACGGTATTATAAACCGTCTACCGTTCGAACTACACGTTCCGGGTTATCAGTTCTGCGGACCGGGGACGCGTTTGCTAAAGCGATTGGCTCGTGGCGACGAAGGTGTGAATCCCTTGGACGCAGCGTGTCGCGACCACGATATCGCGTACTCTCGTCGAAAGGATTTAGAGGGGCGACACGAGGCGGATCGTGCGCTAGCCGAACGAGCGCGAGAACGAGTTTTCGCGAACGACGCGACCTTTGGTGAAAAAGCAGCCGCGACTGGAGTGTGGGCAACGATGAAGGCTAAGACTAAACTCGGCATGGGTATGAGAAGGACGAAACGTAAACAGAGAAAGTCTGGAAGGAAACATCCTCAACGGCGACGACGACGACATCGTAGTCTACGAGTGGCGAAACGCGGTGGCTTTCTTCAATTTCTTCCGCTCGTGCTACCTGCTTTATCGGCTATCGGGGCATTGGCCGGTGGAGCGGCTGGTATTACCAAAGCGGTCAACGATTCGAAGGCCTCGCGAAAACAACTGGAAGAGACGTTGCGTCATAATCGGGCGATGGAAGGGCGAGGGATGCATCTGACACCGTACAAGCGAGGTGCGGGTTTGAATCCTAGACGTCGAAGCCAACGACGACTGAGATCAAAGAAAAAAAAAACGTCGATCGAGTAGGCGCGTGGCGACGGTGGCGGCGATAACGCAACAACCTATGACGAACCTGCAATTAGAACGCGAATGCGCTAGCATCCCGTTCTTTCGAGGGGTGTTTATGCGCGACACACTTCCCACGCGCGTACGAAGCAACGAATGTGGCATCGCGAATCTGGACGAGAATCGAGGCGTCGGTACGCACTGGGTCGCGTACGCGAAACGCGGGCCGCGAGTACAGTACTTTGATAGTTTTGGGAATCTGCGACCTCCAGCGGAATTGATCTACTATTTCGGACATGGTACAACAATCACGTATAATCACAATCGTTTTCAACGTTTCGACGAGATGAATTGCGGTCGCTTGTGCATGCAATTTTTACAGCAAAAGTCTATCGAATTATGGTCTATATACTAATAATATCGGTATGTGTACTAAGATTATGTTACAATGGATCCATGCGTAATGACAATTCACACCTCCTATAATAATAAAGACTCATAATATCGATAAAATGTCGAGTATTTGTACGCGCGCGTCACTTACCACCTCTCCGTCTCGCGAGTGTAATCTATGATATGTCGTTCACGCTTACGTTAACGGGTCGCAGTAGCGTGCTCACGGTAAACTATTTCCCTCCGATAGATTTGAGTGATGGTCAATACGAATTAGGACTCGCGGACTTGGAGACGTTTCACACGATACCGAACATCGACTCGAGCAACGATAAATTCTATTTCGTCGTGAATTATGACACCGAAAACAATACCATCGCTGACACCATTCATGAATGCATTACGATCCCCCACGGCTCCTACGAATTAGACGTTATCGCCGAGTATCTGAAGCAACGATGACTCGATCGATATCCTCGAAGACGCGGAAACAACGATAGCAACGATGACGACAAGTACCCTCTAATGCTACGAGCTAACAACAACACTATGAAAAGTGAGCTGTACTGCTCGTTCTTTGTAGACTTTACGAAACCGAACAATGTGGGCTCGTTGCTAGGATTTTCTCCGAATCGCGTCTTATTACCGAGAATCTGGCACGAGTCCGACGTACCCGTGAATATTATAAACGTTAACGTGATCAGAGTAACGTGCAACGTCACTACCGGCGCGTACAGCAACGATAAACCGGTACACACGATTCATGAATTTTCACCTCGCGTACCGCCAGGATATAAGATATCGGAAACTCCGCGACACGTCATTTACCTGCCGATCGTCGCACGAGCAATACACGATCTAACGTTGTGAAACGTCGATCAACACGATCGTCCTATAGATTTCCGCGGAGAAGAAATAACTATTCGTTTGCACGTTCAACGACGTCCGCGCGATAGGCTAGCGTGACTACACACGTATTCGTGGGTGTGTAGTATGTTAGTGTTAGATCACGCGTACGAATCATCAATCGTCGCTGCCGCTGCTACTCCTGCTGCCTCTGTCTCGCGTCATCGGCGCAATCCTTTATCGGAAGGCGAAAGTAGAAGAATAAAGGTTGGTGGAGCGATAAGAAGAGGATCCATAAGGAGGAGAAAGCCGTTGACTCGTCCGAACGTACGTTTCTTACGATCGTTAGGTTTCATCGTCGCCTATTAGACACGCAACCACGATGTCGATTATTCTGGATGTGGCAAATACGCCAACCTTTGACAATCGTATCACGAAGATCGAGTTACACACGTACAATCCATACGCCAACACGACGTTCGATAATAGCGACGAGATAAGAATCCCCATACAGCAGCAAGATCTATACACGCTTCCGTGCGAAAGTTTTCTCTACATCGAAGGTCGTGGCACGTTGACGGCGCATGATGCGAAAGGCCCGGCAACGTCCGCGACCGCTGTTCTCGACAATAATTGCGTTGCGTTCATGTTCGATGAGATTCGATACGAATTGAACGGTGTCGAGATCGATCGTTGTCGGAATCCAGGAATCACAACTACATTGAAAAATTACGTTTCGTTGTCGGCCGAGAGGAGTAAAGTGCTTGCGAATGCCGGTTGGAATTATGCCATCGATTACAATAAAGATATTTTTCATTCGGGTGCTTTCAATTTCTGCGTACCCCTGAACATGTTATTAGGATTCTGCGAGGATTACAAACACATCGTGATGAACGCGCGGCACGAGCTAATACTTATACGATCGCGTGTAGATTCGAACGCGATGCACTGCACCTCCGCCACTGCGATACCGAAACTAGAGATACGCAAGGTGCAGTGGCGTATGCCCCACGTTGTTTTGGAGGAAGTGAATAAGTTATCGATGCTGCGTATCCTGGAAAGCGGTCGGCCGATCGCGATGAGTTTCCATTCGTGGAGCCTGCATGAGTACCCGTTACTGCAAGAGACAACGAAACACACGTGGACCGTGAAAGCTACGTCGCAAATTGAGAAACCTCGATTCGTGATATTCGCCATGCAAACCAATCGAAAGAATCGTCCCGATAAATGCGCGGGTGTATTCGACCCGAATCGTCTTACGAACGTTCGACTGTATCTAAATTCCGAGACGTATCCGTACGATGACTTGAACTTAGATTTCGATAAGTATAAATACGCGCTCCTATACGATATGTACGCGAAATTCGGCAGATCGTACTACGGTCACGGAGAACCGTTGCTGAACGCGATCGAATTCTTACAATACGCACCTATCGCGGTCATAGATTGTTCCAGGCAAAACGAGTCGTTGAAAAGTGCTACGGTGGATGTGCGAATAGATTTCGAATGTAAAGAAAATATCCCCGCTAATACTACCGCTTTCTGTTTGATAATACACGATCGTATAGTCGAATACGGCCCTTTAACCAACGTGGTACGCAAACTAATATAGCATGCGTACATATATTATTACTACTACTACTACTAATACTACTACTACTACGGATACTGCTACTGTTTTAAAACGTCGATGTCGAAGACCTCAGTTACCGTTCCGACTCCGTCACCGCCGGTGCTACCTAAACGAATAATAATGTTCGCCATTGTCGATCTGCAAGGTTTCAATATCGAACGTGAGTTCGTCGCCAAAGAGATCGCGATTCGCGCAAACAGCCACAATGATAAAACGACGACAACTACGACGATAATCAGCCATTGGATCTTCGAACCACCATACTTCGTGAAACATCTGAATTCGTGGGATAACCGTCAAGCGTCCTGGCTGGCGAAGCATCATCACGGACTTCGCTGGTCTGACGGCTATGTTCCATACTTCAAACTTCAGGGGCTCCTCACCAGCGTACTCGCGAACATTGACTTCGTCATCGTGAAAGGTGCGGAAAAGAAAACGTGGATGCTGCAACTACTACCTAACATAATCGTGGAGGATGTATGCAATTTGTACGAACTGACGGCGCGAAAGATCAACAACAACAACAACAACAGTAATGACAACGCTCGAACTGTCGAAGACGACGGTGGCTACGACGTTGACGATGATTATTGCGGGATCATACCTGACGTCCCTAATCTGAAGTCTATGTCTTCAACGAATGCTATTCGATGTGCATTTCACAACAACTGCGGTGTTTGCGCGCTAGAGAATGTCGAGAAAATATGGAATTATATACGTAGCGTCACCTAATGTAAGTCTCACACACGCATTGCATCTACTTTACGCGTCATATGCAGAGAAACGAATATGTAAGAGTTATATTTTTTTTGTTTTCTTTAGTGAACACAACGACGGCGGTGATGAGATCAGTGACAACAGCGGCTGATTCCTCTACCCACGAGCATGAATATCCCCTCCCATACGAATGTTACTTTTACGCAAATACTGATTTTATAATTTAAGGACGCATGGATTGATGGATGTACATTAATAAACATACACTGTTTTTGAATAAAAATTATATTTATTTTAAAAAATTTTAAATTTATAAAAAATTAAATTTTATAAAAAATTAAATTTATAAAAATTTTAAATTTATAAAAAAATACTTTATTTTAAAATCTGTGTGACGTTACGTTCTGCAACACACAAAGAAAACACCAAATTATTATTATATAAAACGTTGGTAATAGCATGCGAAACATCAAACAATTCAAATTCGTTTGTACTCACTCCGTAAATAGTAGGGGGAGATCCCAAAACTCGTCTTCAGACGATGGAAACTGCTCCTTCACAATGTCCACCCGCCACTTACGCCGGACCGATCGAATTTTCCACCGTAGTTTGCGGCAGATCCGTCCATCAGGTCTCGTCGGGTATTGGCGATGCTGAGACAAACACATGACCCGATTAAAACATCGTCGAATGATGTATGCGTATTAATATAATTTTACGAAACGTCACTTACGAGTAGCTGGATGAGGACTTCGCGATCACCTTCGCGCGCCCGGGCCTCGATGTCAGCTCGACGCTGAAACAAACGTGTAAATCGATTAACACATCGTCAATTGATGTACGCGTATCAGAATAATTCTTCCGAAACATCACTTACGAGGCGCCCGACCGTCCCGAGGTAATCGTCACTCCATTCGGCCATTTGGATCTCACGCTCATGCTGCAACAAACACACGATTCGATTAGAACACTGTTGAATAGTGTACGCGCATCAATATTTTTTTTTGTGAAACAATACTTACGAGATATCGAATTGCATCCCGCCGCTCCACGCGCCACGCCCTCACCAGATTATCGAGAAAATACTGAAACAAATGTATAACTTTGTTAGAAGACTGCCTAATCGAATAAACATACCAATTCAATTTACACAAAACTATACTTACAATTTTTTCCGTCAACTCGTCCCGCTCAACATGCCACGCATGCTCAATTTCTCCGTGCCGTTGCTATAACAAACGCACAAATTCATTAGAATATCGTCGAATGGAATACGCGCACCAATTCAATTCTCACAAAACTGCACTTACAATGCATCGCTGCATCTCAAATGCATTGATTCTTCTGATTGAACTCATGGCTTATTTTTGGAAAATGCGTGTATTAACTGCACTGGTCCGTGCGACGGTGATCGACACCCTTATATACATTTCGTTTCCCTAGCCTAGAACGATGTTCCAATGCATTGCAGAGTGGGGGTAGTTTTCAAGTAGGGTAGTCTTGAGGTATGGTGGGGATGTCTACGTCACAGTTTCTTCGCATCCTTCTTATTCCTCGATGATTTTATAATATGAAACTAATTAATCCAGCTTATAGTATACTTTTATGACTCATGCTTTTATGATTCGCATCGCGAATTGTCTCCGCCTCTTCTGTGGCATGCATGCTCCTTGAATTTGTCATGCATATCATTTTGAATTTGTCATGTATTCTCTAACCCTTGTGCGGTAAACATACACGTCTTGACCGTCATCATCACTGATGTGATATACTTTCACACATTGACATGTACGTGTACGTGAATCAGTATAAAATGACGTGGGTCAGTCCTGTGGACTTCATTACACCACATACGCTCGAGTGCTAACAAGTATCGTTCGCGTCATTTTTTCCGCTGATGAGAATCATACGTCGTGCATATCAAAATGTACAAACGCAGCTTAAACGAATCATCCTACACATCCGACAACGATGGAGGTCTTCCAAATAAACGTCAACGACAACAATCCAGTATGAGGTATGTATACGTTACTATACACTTTACACTTACTTTATTCACTGTAAACGCAAATGAACGAAGTATTAATTTCATGTACATATTTCTTACAGTTCTGGATCCACAACGTCTAAAACGTTGAAAACACCAAAACCATCAATCGTACGGATCCTGGGACGTGATTACCCACTGACCGCAACAGCTTATAAACGGTTAACTATTGGGATTCGTATTGGGATGGATTCGTGCCACGTTGAGATCGCCATAGCCGACAACAAAGGCTGTGAGGTGTGCTTTTCAATGTCTACGTGGATGCTCCTGCTGCAAAACGAGGCGGACATACTCCAACGATTACGCAGCACCGCAACATCAACCCAAACCCCAATCACAATTGACCATTTACGACTAGAATTCACGCGTATGCATGCCGATCAACTTATTAAAATCACCGATAATCGCGCTGTCATATATATGACTGAAGCCACGGTGTGTAAACTATTCGCGTACAAACATTGCATTCAACATATGTTCTCCTGGTTGACAGAAAATATGTACTCTGTAAGCAGTAAATATGCTACCTTCGTAGACGTTCTGCGTACCGCTACGACACCAACGAATTATGTGAAATTAATTTCCGAAAGCGAGCACTTCGAGCAACATTCTTTGATTGATTGTGAATTGTTGGCGTTAGGATTACAATCCATGCTGCGTGATATAAACCACGCGCCATTGTAGTATGTACATACATTTTAATAATAAATTAATGACTTTCACATCAATACCTGTAACGCATCATTTATAATATCCTTCTTACATATCCTTCTTACATATCCATATATTAATTCTTAGAGGCATAGTCTTAGCGAGTGTCAATAGTGTTTTCGAATATGCAATCTGTGGAATGTCCGGACCCACTGCCACGACCCTTGACTTGTAGCCCCATCGAGAATGGTACTTGAGACGTCGCCCTATTCTCGATCGTGAAAATACTCGGAACGTGACCACGAATAATTATCGCTTTAGGTTTACATGGGTTGTTTACGCGAACGCAACGCCTAATTCATTTCTTCAGGGGCATCGAGTTTTCTCGAGCGTACTTCTCAGAGGCCTGGACTTGGCGAATGTTAATACCGTTTTCGGATAGGCGATATGGGTGGTTCTGACACTGGTCTAATGTAAACCAGATGGTCGCGGGGCTATGTACGAATTCTTTTCACCCCTACACGCTCCCACGACGCTTGACTTGCAGACCCCCGAGAAGGGTACTTGAGACGTTGCCCTGTTCTCGAACGTGAAAATACTCGGAACTCTACCCCGAATAATTATCGCTTAGTTGGTCGCGTGATCGCAACGCCTAATTTATTGCTTCCGGGACATTGCATTTTCTCGAGGATACTTCTTAGAGGCATGGTCTTGGGAAAAGTCAATGCTCAGATATCACCCTCTTTCTCGGAAATCATAATCGAATGCAATGTCGTGTTTATTCCATGGGCTATCGCGACGATTGATTTACAATAATTATCGCTCTATGTTTATATCATTGCACGTGCGTTGTATCGGTCCCACGATTCAAATATAAACATATGGCATGAAGCGCGTGCACGTAGGCACCAAAAATGCGTTCAATCCTGCTCAGATATAAACACGCGGGATGGCACGGTGCAATGTCGTGTTTATTCCATGGGCTATCGCGACGATTGATTTACAATAATTATCGTTCTATGTTTACATCATTGCACGTGTGCTGTACCGGTACCACGATTCAAATATTTCCTCAGAAAAAATCTTTTCTCCTGGTCCACCCTCTTTCTCAGAAATCATCGTTGAAGACGCGAATTTCCACGAATCGGTCGCGGTCGCGCCTGCGCACCGATCCCCGCACGCGTACGGTGATTGCGCGGCGGCGACGCGTGCCCAAAGTACCTTAAACATCCACCAGGTGGCGTCAATACGAAATGTATGAAAAAACCTGGGGAATTTACCGACACGGGCCCCAAATACCAACGCAGACCCAAAGTATCTTAAAAATCCAACATCCACCAGGTGGCGCCAATACGAAATGTATGAAAAACCTAGGAAATTTATCGACATGGGCCCCAAATACCAACGCGGGCCCAAAGTATCTTAAAAATCCAACATCCACCAGGTGGCGCCAATACGAAATGTATGAAAAGCCTAGGAAATTTACCGACACGGGCCCCAAATACCAACACGGACCCCAAATACCGACGCAGACTCAAAGTATCTTAAACACCCGGTAGGTGGCGTCAATACGAAATGCGCGCGACGCCATTTTGAAAATTTTGAAATCCCCCCCCCCTGTGACGTCACCCCCCTCACCCATCTCGTCGAAGAGCGTGGTACCCCCTCCACCCTCCCCTCGCCCGCGCGGTACCCCCCCTCGCACCACCTCACCCCCTCGCCCTCAGGCTCAGAACTCTCATAGTATACCTACTTACACAACCATAAAAGTGGATAAAAATAGTACTATAAAAGGCGAAGTAATAAATGATAAAATTAGAACCATATACACCTTTCCCAAGGTAACCTCCAAGAAAACGAGCGATATCTACATCATTTTAATCACAATACAAAATTTAGAACACAACCCCACAACTATATACAAAATATCAGCAGCCAACTGTAAGTTACTTCGTGAAATTTCGGACCCTTATTGCAAAGACCCTTTAATTAACAACCTCCAATATGAACTATACCAACATTGCAATATAGTATTACTCGAAGAAAATCTTGACAACATCCCACACACAGAAGTTATAAAAACAGAAATTGTAGACATGCCCAACCCGGAAATCCTTATCGTGGATGCAAAGAAATTCCTAAAGGAAAAAATTTTAAACAAGTGGAACCTTGATTGGATTATCTGGCAAGCCTACCAAACTCCATGATATTAGGGACAACGTCTACTCCCCTAATCCGTCCTTATCCGAATCAAGAATGGAATAAAGAATTATAACGAGATTGCGAATTGGCCACACTAAATACAGACACTAATTCTTAATAACAAAAACGGAACAGCCACTCTGTAACACCTGTAATACTGGCTTATCAATTAAGCATATAATGCAAGACTATCCAGCGCTCAGAGACCTAAGGCAAAATTAAAAAATTCCATCCACTCTCAAGGAATGTTTGAATAATAAAAAGTATATTGCGAATATAATATCTCTTCTAGAGAAACTGAAAATAACCAAGGAAATATGAATTAGGTGAGAGGAGACCATAATGGAATAAGACAACCTAGAAATAAATACTCCTTAAAAACACATCATGTACAAGTTCAACTTATATTTGTAGTAGTAACACGTCCTAGCCAATAGTATTAGATCTTAAGACTCACAATGTTATCACAACTGGGCAATACCCCTTAAACTCTGTCTACCAGCCCAATAGTGTAATTGTAATATATTGCAACAGTGGTCGCTAGCTCTAAGCTAATGCGACATTAAATAAATAAATTAAAAAGAAAGAAAATCGCTTGGGAATAATGGCCGCGCCAGACAATCAGCAAAGCCTACTAAGTCTTGGAAGTGATCTCAACACCAGTGACGTACAAAATTCGACAATGCTGCCTAGCACCGACCTCATGGGTCCTAGCCTCGTTAATCATAGCCTTGCAGATCCCTGCCGCACAGTACTGCCTACGCAGCAGGATCTCGGAAATTCGGAACTTGTTGCGACGATACGTTGCACACCACTGCCTGCTTTTATGAAAGACAAGCTTGAGCTGTGATTTTTACTGATAGAGGCAGATTTCACCGCTACGACCACCAGGGCTGACGCTACCAAATACAGCGAAACTCTTCGCGCCCTGGACTCTGATACCATAGAAATCGTTCAGGACCTACTGCGGAATTCGCCGATTAGCCAGAAGTATTATACCCTAAAGCGAACAATATTGGACAGACTCACGGATTCCCGTCAGAAACAAATTCACAAGGTTATAAACAATCTGAGCCTTGGAGAAAAAAACCCCTCTCAACTCCTCCAAGAGATGAAGGCCTTACCGAAGGACGCCTTCACCGATGAGGTGCTTCAGCAGCTGTGGATCCAGAGGATGCTCGCCAACATCAGACCACTGCTAGTGTTTCGGGACATGACCCTGGACAACTTGTCTGAGGTAGCCGACAGGTTGTTGGACATCAATGTGCCCCAGCAAACCGTTATGGTCACCAGCCAATCGCCGGTCAGCGAAATGGTCCAACAGGCCATACTGTCGCAGTTGACCGAGCTGACTAAGCCGCTCCAGCAGCTACGAACGGATCTGTCTAAGCAATCGCAAAGAGGAAGGTCACAACAGCAGTTACGGTCACACAGCAGGAACTGTTATGTTCCCCCACACAGGAAACTAAAATAACCGAAACCGTAGTTCTCAGTCGCCGCGGCAGCCTGGACTGTGCTATTATCACAACCGGTTTAGCGCCCAGGCCAGATGCTGCACCCATCCCTGCAACTTTACCCGAGCTCCGGAAAACTAGTCGGGCTGTCATCGGTGCGCAGTGTCGGCGACAGCATGCTAATCCAGCCCCGATCAGAGAAGTGTCTCCACGTTCAGGACCGTAAGACAAGGGCCAGGTATTGACTCAGGTTCTGTAGTTTCTGTAGTCTCTCCACGCTTTATTGTGGGAGTCATGGAGCCAGCACAATCTGCTTGTTCGCTGCGAATAGCTCACCCAGTAAAACGTATGGAACGGTGCGATTGACATTGGATCTGGGCCTACGTCAGGCCCTGCCCTGAACTATCGTGGCTGCTGACGTTAGTGTGCCCATAATAGGTGCTGAATTTCTAGCGTACTATGGCCTTATGGTCAATTTGAAAGCAAGGAGGTTGAGCGATCCTCTAACCTCACTCACAGCGGCTGGTTCAGTCGCACATGCCGTGGTGCGCAGTGTTTCCCTGATTGATAAGGCATCGGAGTTTCACACAATTCCAAAAGAATTTCCACATATTCTGACGCCTGTGTTTGTGCTTCGAGAGATGAGAGAGTGTTCTGTTTTCCATAGAATATTTACCATCAGCCAACCAGGGGCACAGAGGCCTAGGCGCTTGTCAGGCGAAAAGCTTGCCGCAGCTAGGGCTGAGATTCAGGCACTTTTGGACCAGGGGATCCTGCGCCCTTCAAGCAGTCAGTGGTCCAGTCCAATACACCTGGTGCGGAAGAAGGATGACACATGGAGAATGTGCGAAGATTTTCGCTACTTAAACTCCGTAACAGTTCCGGACCGTTACTCTCGTCCATATATTCAGAACTTGTTCGAGAGTCTCTATGGCAAGAAAATCTTTTCACCCCTCGATTTGCAAAAACCATATCACCAGGTCCCAATGGTCCCTGATGATGTTGAGAAGACTGCAATTACTACACCGTTCGGCCTTTTTGAATATGTCATCATGCTGTTCGATTTGAAAAATGCCACCCAAACCTGTCAGCGATACCTGGATTCAATATTTAGGGAGTATGATTTTGTATTTTGCTATATTCACGACATACTAATCGCCTCCAGCAGTCCCGAGGAACATCGCCAACACCTCAGGCTGGTTTTAAAAAAACTTGAACACGGATTGAAAATCAACCCCAGAAAATGTAAACTCGGCAAGGATGAATTAGAGTTTCTTGGTTATAGCATTAGTAAGAGTGGCTACAAACCTCCACGAGATCGTGTGCAGGCCACAATCTCATATCCACAACCCTCGACGGTACATGAGTTTCCGTCGTTTTCTGGGTATGCTTAATTACTATCGCACTTGCATGCTACACGTTGCACACCTACAGGCCCCACTCAACAACTACTTAAAGTCGTCCAAGAAAAACGACAAAACTCCCATAGACTGCAATCCAGCAGCTCTTGAGGCATTTCAAGGTTGTAAAGATAGCATTCACAAGGCGGTCACTACATCGTTTCTTTGTGCAACAGCTCCTTTGATACTGACGACGGATGCGTCGGACGTGGCCATTGGGGCGGTCCTTGATCAGGAACTGAGTGATGGGCCTAAACCACTAGCTTTCTTTTCGAGACGCCTGTCCCCAACTGGGCGGAATTATAACACGTATGGCCGCGAATTGCTGGGAATCCTTGCGGCAATTAAACATTTTCGACACTTGTTGGAAGCTCGGAACTTCATAATTTGCACGGACCACAAACCGTTAATATACGCTTTCAAGCAGCGTAGCGATAAGGCGTCAACGCGACAGCTCAGACAATTGGATTATATTTCACAATTTTCTACAGAAATAATGCACGTAAGTGGAAACGAAAATGCGATTGCGGATGCACTATCCCGCATCAACGCCATAAGGATACCAACCTTTCTCAGCCCTGAAGAAATTCAGCGACACCAGCTACTTGACCAGGAACTCAACCGAATCCAGGAAGCAGACCAATCAATTGTTCTTAAGAGACTGAGAGTCGATAATGCGGAAATTTACTGCGACATATCAACGGGAATCGTTGGCCCGTATATCCCAGGATCGCTAAGAAGAACTGCATCGACGTGGTACATGGGCTGGCGCATCCCAGCGGTCGCGTCACAGCTCGCCAGATGCGAGAGCCCTACATTTGGCCCGGCATCAGGAAGGACGCTCTACGATGGGTTCGAGATGGGTTCGTGCCAAAGGGCACCGACACAATAAGGTTCCGCCCGTCAATATCGAGGTACCCGAAGGTCGTTTCAATCACCATTACCTGGATCTCATTGACCTTCCTCACGTGGATGGGTTTAGATACTGACGATAATCGACAGATTATCCAGGTTCCCCATGGCGGTTCCGTTGAAGGATATAACAGCCGAAACCATTTCAGCTGCATTTTTTAATAATTGGGTTTGCCTTTTCAGCACCCCACTAACAATAACAACTGATCAGGGTACTCAATTTGAGAACGCACTTTTCAAAGCGTTCTTGAACCAGATCAGCGCACGCAGGATTCGTACGTCGCCATACCATTCCGCATCTAACGGCTTGGTAGAACGATACCACAGGACTCTGAAGGCGGCGCTCACGTGCAATCCACAAGCTCGGTGGCCTGATCTCTTGCCTCCGGTCCAACTGGGTCTCAGAACAGCCTACAAAGAAGACCTGAAACCGTCACCGGCTGAACTGGTATTTGGCACCACACTTAGGGACCCCGGCGAATTCTTTGTTACCCAGGACTTGCCATGTGATCCACGGTCTTTCGTGGAGAAGGATAGGAGAAGGATGAACGCAGTCAAACCCATTCAGACATCACATCACTCTAATCCAAAAATATTCCTGCACAAGGACTTGGCGGTTTGCACACACGTTTTCCTACGCACACGCGAGGTGCGAGCTCCACTCCAACCAACATATACTGATCCTTATCCGGTAGTCAGGAGACTAGATGACAGATTCTCATGATATGTCATTCAAATAAATTAGTCGGAAAAGACTATTTCTGTTGACAATTTGTTTAAAGATTGTCCTCACATCTTCTGCAGTTTCATACAGCCGCGGATACACACAGCTTACACATGACTCAAGATTAAATGAAAATGATACTGTATTCAGTTTGAAATACAGCGACTTATTATGTAGTATCGTCTGTAGAATTGTAGACGAGAATCATAGAAAGAATTATGCAGAATCGGTAGAAATTGGTGACAAGTGAAGGAGGGAGACAGACAAGCAAATAGATTGTAATATTTGTAAAATGATTACGTATAAATAGTGTGCCGGCAGAATCATCTCCCCCCCTCTCCCCCCCCCCTCTCTCCCCCCTCTCTCCCCCCTCTCTCTACCCCTCTCTCTCTACCCCTCTCTCTCTACCCCTCTCTCTCTTCCCCTCTCTCTCTACCCCTCTCTCTCTACCCCTCTCTCTCTACCCCTCTCTCTCTCCCTCTCTCTCCCCCTGTCTCTCTCACTCTCTCTCACTCTCTCTCACTCTCTCTCACTCTCTCTCACTCTCTCTCACTCTCTCTCACTCTCTCACTCTCTCTCACTCTGTCTCACTCTCTCTCACTCTCTCTCACTCTCTCTCACTCTCTCTGACTCTCTCTCACTCTCTCTCACTCTCTCTCACTCTCTCTCACTCTCTCTCACTCTCTCTGACTCTCTCTCACTCTCTCTCACTCTCTCTCACTCTCTCTCTCACTCTCTCTCACTCTCTCTCACTCTCTCTCACTCTCTCCCACTCTCTCCCACTCTCTCCCACTCTCTCCCACTCTTTCCCACTCTCTCCCACTCTCTCCCACTCTCTCCCACTCTCTCCCACTCTCTCTCACCCTCTATCACTCTCTCTCACTCTCTCTCACTCTCTCTCTCTCTCTCTCACTCTCTCTCACTCTCTCCCACTCTCTCTCACTCTCTCCCACTCTCTCTCACTCTCTCTCACTCTCTCTCACTCTCTATATTCCCTTTAGAAAGCGAAATTGGTTCCTGAGTTACAGATAATTCCTAACTTGGACAGGGATTCTTTTCTACGGGTAATTCCACGGCAACTCGGTTACTTTTTGCACTCGATGTCAGGGATTTTGTTTAAAGAGAAATATGATGCAGTCTACATGAAATGATGTGAGGTAGGTTAAGCAGGTGGTGGGCTCCTTCCATCAGCCAGAGATGGGCAAAAAATTATTTCAAATAAAAAATTAAATTCGTCTAAAAGACGAAAATTTTATTCGAGACTCATGAATAAGATTTACCCCGAGTCAATATTTAATCGTAGCGCTCATGATTAAAAGCATGGGTATTCAATCGTCGGCCATGATTGAATTACTTCAGCCAGAGAATTATAATCGTCGGCCATGATTGAACTACTTCAGCCAGGGAGTTCAATCGTGGCTCACGATTGAATTGCCTTCTGCCATGGGAATCCAAATCATGAATGAATGAACAGTGTTCTCGTATTCAATCGTATTTAGTCGAATGTAGCTCGATAACCTCGAGACTCGCGAGAGCCTTTGATCGATGCCGCGCGATGCCCGAGCCGAGCGACATTGTATACGTTCACCCGTCTAAACTGGCGCCTTGAGTTTCTTGGCGATGTGTCATCGATTATACGAAAAGTGAATTTCTTTATTTTTCAACGTATCAATATGAAAGTGACACCGATGGATTCCTGGCGTTCTCACGATTAATTGGTCAAAAAATAATTTAAATCAGACTACTTTTAACGAGACGGGCTTTCAATCCGATTCAAGGTCCCGACTTTAAACATCCGAAAAAATACTACCATATTGGCTGAAGTGTTTTCTATAAAATAAGTCTATCGGTTGTTAGTAATTTGTATCTTCAACGTTAAAAATAGCGGTGCGCCTCGTTGCAGGTAAGCGAGCCGCGCGCTCCGCTATTAAGGCAAGTTATAAACATGTGTAATGATTCACACACATATATACACCCCTTTAGATTCGTTTAATAGTTCGATTCATAGACAGTGCATGTCCGGTCTCCAGGCCCGAACTAAAGAATACAGTTGTATTTGTTAAAAAGGGTAAACTCGACACTCGTAACCCTCTAAATTATGTCACCGGGTCCTGAAAACCGAGCGGTTGAAGGGACACGGGTTGAAACGAAAGCTGTAAATTACTCTGCAGCCACTAGACATTCCGAGTCAGGGTTATAGATTCCAGATGCGACGAGCCCAATTGCAGGGACCGTAGTAGAGGTTCTGTTTTCTGTCAAATATAGACACAATAGTATCAGACATTTACGAAGCATTAGGGGAAAATTTGTGTAATGCATTACCAGCTTTCCATGCATTCACAGGATGTGATTTTAATCCTTCATTCTTCAGAAAAGACAAGCGGCCTTTGGGTCCAGTGAGTCCAATGCTTTATGGGTCTGTTTTCCCTACAACGTTTATGGTGGTGAACGTTTGGCAGGCAGATGTGTAGTTTCGCCGCTTCAGGTAGTAATTGAGAGTTTTTCTCGCTAGGCACGTAAAGGTAGTAAAAAGATTGGCGTTTCACAGCAACTTTAAGAAAATGTTGGGCGGTTAATGAACGGTCGGGTGCAATAACGGGTCTAGCGCTGAAAATGTGAAAAAGTATTGTCGAAACGCTAAGAAAGAGTGAAAAACTAAATGTTGCTACAGTGGATTATAAAAAATATAGTGTTGTAAAGCTCGTCACGACACAATATTTTCCATTTAGAGTTTGCTTATCCAATCATTACTATTCGATATAAAAATTATCAACTATATCTTTTTCTTCGTCTAAACTCTAAAGTCAGTCTTTCTCATAAATGGTGATAACTTCAGTAAATTGTAAGACAATTCGGCGTTGAGCGGAGAAGGCTGTTCGATGCATCGTGGGTCTGTTTAAGCGAGATTCACAGTAACCGTCTGGACGGCGGCAGGACGACGGCCGTTCCACTAGTGCAATGGAGAAGTATGAATCTGTGTCTCTGTTGCACTAGTGGAACGGCCGTCG
Source organism: Andrena chrysosceles (assembly GCA_963855975.1). Taxonomy (NCBI): domain Eukaryota; kingdom Metazoa; phylum Arthropoda; class Insecta; order Hymenoptera; family Andrenidae; genus Andrena; species Andrena chrysosceles. The sequence goes on along the minus strand of OY979768.1, from coordinate 20,783,852 downwards.
TCCTGCCGCCGTCCAGACGGTTAGTGTGAAATGTGAATCTCGCTTTACGGTGCAACGGCTACGGCGACGACCCCGTTCAATGATGTCTTCGCTGGTCATAAATTGTTTCAAGAGTCGACAAGTATGGAAAACCAACTGGGCCCGTGACTTCGGCAGACGGGTGGCCCCTGCAGAGTTTTCCAAACGAGCGGATGTTTGGAGGTCTCGTTTCATTTTGTGCAAAATATATAATACATAGGGTAGATGTCCTTATTACTGTCAGTGTACCTATTACTACCACTTTATTTATTTTTCTTAATAAAAATGTAACGTATAAAGAATAGTGTACAATAAGAATATTATTATTAAATTGGGACTGTTCTTCTTATTATTAATATTATTGTTGTACACTATTCTTTATACGTTACATTTTTATTAAGCAAAATAAATAAAGTGGCAGTAATAGGTACACTGACAGTAATAGGGACATCTACCCTAGTAGCTTTTTCTTACAAAATATTAACGGATCGTTATGAGACTTAAAACAAACTTCAGAAAATTCTAGCGAAACCGTAAAGTGTATGCATAAACCCTTATGTTAAAAAATATAATAAAATATGCAGGGCAGAATCCATGTTTTGCAACTTGTTAGCACTCGCGTTGTAAATATTTTAGCATTTTGCGGAAATAGAGTTACCCTGGTCAGGTTTACTAGACAACATTGTGAAGGACCACTTACGTCAGCGGGATCGTCACGCACACATTACCACCACTCCTGTAGGTGTTCCCCCTCCACTACGCGTAGGGAAAAGTCCGAAACCAGAAGAATTGTAGAATCAGTCTCTTGATGGTAATCATTACGAGAAGATCACAGAGTTGTCAAACCCTTTTAAGCCTTTATAATATTACACTTTAAAATTAGTTTAGTATAAATTACTTATATTTAGTCAAGTATTATTTCATATTTAGAACATTTACTTTTCTATTAAATAAGATATTTACCTAATACTATTAAGTTAGTGTAGTGTAAATTACTTATATTTAGTCAAGTATTATTTCATATTTAGAACATTTACTTTTCTATTAAATAAGATATTTACCTAATACTATTAAGTTAGTGTAGTGTAAATTACTTATATTTAGTCAAGTATTATTTCATATTTAGAACATTTACTTTTCTATTAAATAAGATATTTACCTAATACTATTAAGTTAGTGTAGTGTAAATTACTTATATTTAGTCAAGTATTATTTCATATTTAGAACATTTACTTTTCTATTAAATAAGATATTTACCTAATACTATTAAGTTAGTGTAGTGTAAATTACTTATATTTAGTCAAGTATTATTTCATATTTAGAACATTTACTTTTCTATTTAATAAGATATTTACCTAATACTATTAAGTTAGTCTAGTGTAAATTACTTATATTTAGTCAAGTATTATTTCATATTTAGAACATTTACTTTTCTATTTAATAAGATATTTATCTAATACTATTAAATAAGTGTAGTGTATATAAAATTTATTAAAATGTGTGACAGAGACTGTGAATTGCAAAACATTTCCGTCGCGGGTGAATCGCACGCGTCGACGTCGACTGCAAGTTGTGCAAGTGAAGGTTCGATTGTAAAGGTACTTCGCGTGCCTACGATTGTTAGCGGGAAATATTTCGCGCTGGTGAAGGAAAAATCGAATCACAAGACCGTTGTCGGACAATGCCAATATTGTTTGCCAAAAGACATTGAAATCAAAGGCCAGGTAACATCTTCATCCAATTTCCTGTCACATTTGAAGCGGAAACATTATGATGCATTTACCGAATATTCTACGGAAATGGGAACAAACAAGCAAACAGCATCTGGGAGTTCTGCGATTGATAAACAAACGATCTCACAGAACCTGTTTGAAGTGGATATCGCAGAGTTCGTCGTTGATGCCATGGTCCCATTGAAAGTGGTGGATAGTAAATACTTTCGAAAAATATTTATTAATCAGAAACTTGGTAATAAAGTTAATGCAATTAGTCGCCGCGGCCTAGGGAGAATACTTGACAAACAGTATACAGAGTGTATGTGCAACATTAAAAGCGAATTAGAATCTGTTCAATTTGTCTGCACAACTGCAGACATTTGGTCAGGAAGGCGACGAAGTTTTTTGGGTGTAACAGCACATTGGATTTCCACAAATTATGAAAGGAAATCAGCAGCTCTAGCGTGTCGTCGCTTTGCTGGCGAACATTCGTTTGCCACAATCACGGACTTACTGAAGAGCATTCATACAGAGTTTGGCTTAACTGAGACCCAAATTGTGGCAACGGTCACTGATAATGCAAGTAATTTTGCAAAGGCTTTCAGAACGTTTGGCGTTAAAGCAGCCTTCATTACAAGGGAAATTGAGGAAGATAATTCGGATGTTTCCTCCTATTCTTCATCCGATGAAGAACCGCAAGAAACCACACCACTGAACACAGATGTTGCGCGTCCTTTACAGTATATACTGCCTCGCCATATTAAATGTGCTGCACATACTCTCAATTTGTGTATTACATCGGACATGATGCGCACAATTAAGTGCGATGAAGTGCTGTCGGGTATACATAAAGACGCCATGCAGAGATGTAACCTGTTGTGGAATGCGGCGATCAGGCCAAAATCCGCCGAAATAATACTAGACGCAATTGGACACACACTGAAACGACCGGGCGAGACTCGGTGGAATTCCCTATACGATTCTCTAAAACAAATTTTGAAAATTAAAAACAAAATGACAGACTTGACAAAAGTTTTAGGGATAAAAAATGTGTTGAGAGAAAATGACTTCACATATTTAGAAGAACACATAGAATGTACGGCGCCAATCGCGGAAGCGATAGACATTTTGCAGGGAGACAATATTTTCTATGGCACACTTTTGCCATGTTTGTTGTCTCTACGTTTAAAATTGGGAATACTGGAGGAAAAGGAGTGGAAATTCTGCAAACCCATAAGTCAGTGCCTTCGCTACGCGGTGAATTCGAGATTTGAAGATTATTTGAAACTCACAACACCGGAGTCACAGAATGCCGCCATGGCCGCATTAGCGCATCCAGAGTTCAAGAATGCGTGGTTCCCGTGCATTACCGAGGAGGACCGTGGCAAAATGGAGGAGCTCCTTAAACATGCAATAATTGAGGAAATGAAAGCGAATACAGCATCCGGAACGACTGAAGCAGCTACATCGTCTAGTCGCAAAACTCGGAATTCTTTCTTTGATTTTGGAGCTACGAGTTCGCTGGGAACTGCAGAATATTCTTCTAAAGCGTCACTTGAAGTTAGTATTTTTTTTCATTTAGTAAATATATAATGGAACTTACGTATTCCTAATCCGTTCACATTTCACTTTCAGATATTACACTATTTCGCAGAGGAAGACACCGAATTCAAAATTTTAAACAAATATATATTAATCAAAAAATTGTTTCTTAAATATAACACGCCATTGCCATCATCGGCTCCTGTGGAAAGGCTCTTTTCTTACGCCACCATGACAAATTCTCCAAAGTCCAATAGGCTTTCTGATAGTATGTTCCAAAGGAGAGTGGTTATGAAGGCCAATTTAAATAATTCAAAAAAATAGTTTAATCAAAAAGAAATTGATTCTCCTTTTTGTTAAAAGGAATTCTTATCGGTCGCGATAGGTGAAATAAAAAAATTTGAAACACTAGTTAATTGGTTAACTGGTTAATTAGTTAGGGGTGCAGATGACCCTGATGTGAAATCAGGGATTCGCGGGAAATGTTAGTTATGCCTCGTAATACAGAACTCCTCGAAAGATGTCTGGGAGGATTTTCATAAAATCGAAACGAAAGCTTCAACTGTAAAGTGTGGAAACATCAAAGAACATCCGCATAACTTTCGCTGATCGCTGATCGCCGTGCCTCACTTGCGACGAAAGAAGGCAGAATTGAAATAAGAAGAAAAAGAAAGGCCATAGAAGACCTTAATCTATCGGAGGAAGACGTAATATATGGACCAGGCATCGATTGAAACCCGTAAGTAGGAAATTATTAATGCGTAAAGTACGACAAAATTGCATGTCCAACTTTAAACGTGATTTCCCATAAACGACATTTTCCACAACTGTGAACATAAAATCTCGAAAACTATTCCCCCAAATGTGTCGGGAGCACATTATTAATATAAATTCTTAAAAAAAAAATTCCTGCACAAAAAGGACAAAATCGTATATATGTACATAAAAATTGTATTAATTTTTTTATTCGAATTTTGCTTCCGACACAAAACATAGACTGTCTTACAGATTATAAAACCGCTTCTGTTTTGTGTTTTAGGTAATTCACCTGTCCGGAATGATGTATAATCTGCATCAAGGAGAATAGAACCTGATGTTCCTTATGCTTCTATCGTCTACGAACTTTAAACTAAGTAGACATGAGCCCCAGAGTATGCATACGTACCCCTTTTTATACTGGAAAAATTGGGCACAAAATTGGTGAGAATATGCGTGATCTCGCATTTCGTGGGAAAAATATGGTCACGTCGCGTTTCCATATGGGCGACACCTGCATTCAGTCTCTACACGCAATATGAAGAATTTATTCACATAAGCAAAATTTTGTTATAATTTTGTTGCATAACAAATTAGAAGTATTTTGTGTTTTTGAAATAAAACCATATCTATTTCTTCATATATATTTATACTACATAAAAAGGCGAATTTAATCACAATAACAGAATGTATCATTTGAAGTATCTGATCTTAAAATATTTTTAAATGTATCCGAAGTGCAGTCCACAAATTGATCACTAATATGTAACGTTGACGTATCGCATTGAAACAGAAACATAAAGAAATGTCTGTTTCCAAAACACGGTTTGTTATAATTTGTCAAATTTATCAGATCATCTAGTTGAACTTTAACCAGAAAAGTGGGAAAAATTATAAATATTAAAGGAAAATGTTTTCGTTACACAAATATGAAATATATTTATACTTTTAATAAACACTTTAGTATCAATAAAGCGAATGAATTTCTGCACCGACATAATATAAACCGTAAAGAATGTATGAAGCGTCTGTTGTCAGTTCTCTCCATGTACAATGATTGTAATAAAACATTAAAAATGTATAATGGAACTCGTGATACTATGTAAATTCCTTTTGCAGATTCTGCTCGTCCTCCTTCTCTCTCTCTCTCTCTCTCTCTCTCTCTCTCTCTCTCTCTCTCTCTGTCTACCCCCATACGGGCAAATTACACAACCAATCTCATTTGATCCTATCATGCGCGACCGCGAACTTCGTGTTACACATCAAAAAATATTATTTTAATTACAATTAGTAATTCAGTTTGATAGTGCAATTAAAGTAAGCGTCATTAAAATCATGCACAATTCATTAATTGTAAATTGTAACTGTTAGTCAACCAATCAATTTATTTTTTAATTGATTGGTGCGAAACTCTGGTTAAGACCATTGCAAGGTAGAGGTAATATTGTAGGGTATTGTTAATGTTGCAGTGGAAACGCACGCTCCACAGTGCTTTAAAATACGATTGTAGTTGAGCAAAATTATTTTTGTCGTTAGTTTTTCCTGTGCATATGTATACTTTAATATTATTTACTCATTTATTATTTTTAATGTTTTTTTACTTATTTATTGTTATTTTTGCATGATTTTGTGTGTAAGTACAAATAAAGGTGTTCTCGGTAAAAGTTAATATTTACAGATTATAATGAATTAGTTTAATGGTAAATTTACAAATACACACATAGGTATTTCAGCAAAAATAAAAAATGCATATAATATATATGGCTAAACATAGTACTAGTTAAGAAATTGTTTTTTTTTTAAGGAAATAATCGAATTTCAATAACCTGCAAAAAACAGCAAAAGTTGTCCTTAAATTCTATTAATTATTATTAAAGTTACAGAAACACTATATATTGCAGTACTTCCAATACTTCGCACTCTGTGTAATACATATGAATTATATGCACTTACTGATTTTTGCTAAAATACTTATATGTTTATTTGTAAATTTTCCATGAAACTAATTGATTATAATCTGAAAATATTAGCTTTTAAAGAAAACAACATGTATGTTTATTCAAACACAAAAAGATGCAAAGAGTAATCATAAATATGTAAAATAATAACACTAAAAATAAGAAACGAGTAAATACTATTAAAGTATACATATGTATAGGAAAAACTAACGACAAAAATAATTTTGCTCAACTAGAATCGTATTTTAAAGCACTGTGCGCGATTATTTCCTAACATTTGTATGTATATGTAAGTAGTACTCGTTAACCTGATCTAAATTCCAAAATCATGGTCCCTATCATTCTTCCTTTATTGAAGAGTTGAAGACATATTATGTAAGGACTCTTCAGTAGCGAACGCTCGACACGGATCGCCGAGAAACATGGGGTCATAAAAGACAAGGATAGTACTAGCCATTAAGAACGGAAAAATGTGAATTTCTTTATCGGATATGCACGAAAGTGACATCAATTGTCTCCTTCTGTTTCCCTGGCAAAAATTATAACAAACTTGACATAATTTGGGCCATAATTAACGAAATTACATATGTATACAATTAATTTACAGAATTTACACCTAACTCCATTAAAAGTAGTCTGATTTAAATTATTTTTTGACCAATTAATCGTGAGAACGCCAGGAATCCATCGGTGTCACTTTCATATTGATACGTTGAAAAATAAAGAAATTCACTTTTCGTATAATCGATGACACATCGCCAAGAAACTCAAGGCGCCAGTTTAGACGGGTGAACGTATACAATGTCGCTCGGCTCGGGCATCGCGCGGCATCGATCAAAGGCTCTCGCGAGTCTCGAGGTTATCGAGCTACATTCGACTAAATACGATTGAATACGAGAACACTGTTCATTCATTCATGATTTGGATTCCCATGGCAGAAGGCAATTCAATCGTGAGCCACGATTGAACTCCCTGGCTGAAGTAGTTCAATCATGGCCGACGATTATAATTCTCTGGCTGAAGTAATTCAATCATGGCTGACGATTGAATGCCCACGATTTCAATCATGAGCTCTACGATTTAATATTGACTCGAGGTAAATCTTATTCATGAAGAATAAGGCTAAAGTATTTTTTATTTGATGCGTCATTTAAATAATTTTTTATTTAAATAATGCCCATCTCTGCCATCAGCCGAGGATAAAGATGGGTGAGGGAGGATGACATGGATAAGATCATTTCGACTGGAAACTTTCGAGTGGCGGGGTTAACTACCGGTTGCAAGTAAAAAAGCATTGCTAACTTAGAGGCGCGCTTTGCAGCAGCATTAGTACCTACCTATCAGTGACTCTGAACCATAACAGTATATGGAATAGGGACTTTTGGGTATAACCCCTATTGAAATTCAAACAAAAGCAGTTAAAGAAACTCTTTCGCGGGCATAAATGACACCATTAAGGCGGATACGAGACCAGTCGATTTTATGTTTCGTCCTGATTGAAGTAATACGGGGTGCGAGTGGTATTGTAAACCGTCCGCAATAATGCAGCGCGCGGCTCGCTTACCTGAAACGGGGCGCACCTCTGCCTTCGATGGCTAATTTTAAATTTTTTAGCGTCTTACGACGTTAATTTTAAAAATTCCCTCTTTAGAAGGTGCTTATTTTGTAGGTAGAATTTCAAGGTATTTAGAAATATTTTTTCCAAGTTTTAGATTCCCAACCTTCGAAGAGAATTTTGCAAAATAAAAATTTGTTTTGTAATTTATTATTTTACAAAACTATTTTTTTCAGTTTGAAAAAATATTAATCAAATGAGCCAAACCTTCTAGATGACAATAATAAGAGAATCATGAACTCAATACGATAAATCAGTTTGGAAGATAAAAATTCTTAAGCACCGCTCGGTTTCACGATAATATGTAAAAATTATAAACTTTGACGGCCCCACCCGTACAGTGCTTACTTTTAATCTAATAACAATTTTGACCTCGGAATCAAAGTCTGCGACCCCAAAATCCCCGGAATGACAATCTTCGTAATGATAAATGGTGAAATTTGAACATAAGGATTTTTTATCACGTTTTCGGCGACTCGGACCACTGTGTATCGGGGGGCGTGTGGTATCCCGTATCATTATCACTCGAATTATCACTAATTATATCTTTTAATGAAAAGAGGTGCTGTGACAATTATAATGTAAACATAAACACACAAGATCGATATCGATTAGTCGACCAATTGCTTCTTCAAGGTGAGATCAGACGGCGCGTGGTTCGGCGATCTTTCCGCGTGAATCGCCGATCCACGCGCCGTCTGATCGGTCATGGCTCGCCGATTCACGCGTCGTCTGATCTCACCTTCATACTACAGGGTAACGCCATGTTCACTGTGCTCGCAAACCCAAGTTTTCTTGGGAGTAAAGTAAAAAATGCGAATACGCATTCGTGTAAAGTTTTTTCCCTTGCGAGAAAAGTTGAAATTGCGAAAATTGTGAAATTGGCCATTTTGCTCCCGCTCGACAGGCGTAAAAAGCACCCATTTTCATGCAGATGTCGAAAAAATGCTTTTTTCTCGAAACTACGTTCTTCAAATCGATGCCACTGATATATCAAAAACTACTCAACCGATTGGATTGAAACTTGGCACGATTATTTCTTACATCAATATCTAGTCCTTATATGGATTTTTTTGCGATAGCCACAGTTTGGTTTTAATAACTGAAAACCTAATGAATTTGCCAAACTCGTAAAAATATTCATAAAATGTCCTCTCTTTTCACAGCACTTGGTGTATGTGTCCCCTTAAAAAAAATCCCTGACGTTGAGTGCAAAAAGTGATCAAATTGGCGTGGAATTCCCTCTACCAAAACGAGGGAAGAAAGTGCATTTCAGAATTAACATTTCCCTCGCTATGGTTTTCCCTGTTGAAGTTCAAACGATGACAAGTTATATGATCCAAAGTGGAGCGTCTACCGGCGAGTTAATTAACCGCGGGCCATGGAGCCGTACATGTCATAAAACTATCACCAACCTTACTTCCTTCTTCCAAAGGGTGGGATACCCCTACTTGTCCTCCACAACTTTTCAATAACCAATAAGGAACGTTCTGAGTTTACCTATATATTAAGGAAATTAGTGCGAGAAGGGCAGAGTCACTTTGGCAACGCTAAAGTAAACACTCACAATCTCTTAGATACGATCGTATCGTGTTTGAATATTCAATCGGACTTTTTCAAGTCCAACTTAATTTTAGTTATTTTAGAGCTCCGAGTTTAGAGTAATTTCGTAAGTTTCGTAAGTTTTTTAATTGTGATTGCAATATGGCATTTCGTGGTAGAAAGCAATGTCATCCGGTTCGCGCGTATTTTTCGCATAGCGAGGAAAATGATACATCGGAATGTATTATCAAAGTCGGTAGTCAGATTTGCGGGTATAAATGTAAGGGCGACCATGCCACAAACTTGGAGCTGCATATTTCACTAAAGCATCCAAATGAATACTTTGAACTAAGTAGTTTAAAAGTGTGTGAGATAAGAAGAAGAAGCAACAGTGACACGGTGGACTGCGGCGCAAAAAAAATAAAAAACAAAATATGTGTGTAGTGCAATTAAGTGATAGTGATATAATGGACGCTTGTGTAGAATTAGTAACTGTCAACGCTCGTCCATTTACCTTAATGGAAGATAGTGGATTTAGAAAGCTATTAAATCCAATCCTCGCAGGATTGGGAAATAAAACTGTTATAAACGCGGAGAACATTCGGTCTGAAATAACGGTGCGGGCACAGTGCGTTCGGCGCGACATTCAGAGCGAAATTATAGGCCGCTTGCTGTGTTTAAAAGTTGACACCGCGTCGCGTCTTGGACGATCCTTCCTCGGGTTAAATATGCAGTATATTAAGGACGGTAAAGTAGTGTTGCGAACATTATGCGCTAAAGAGATACTTGGGTCTCACACAGCGGCAAATTTGAAATTCGAAATTAAGCGTGTATTATCGATGTCTAACTTTGCGTAATGTATATTCAGTTACAACAGACAATGCAAGTAACATGGTGAAGAGCGTGCAACTTATGGCCGAGGAAATTCAAGAGGAACAACCCGGTGAATTGGAAGAGGAATGCGACGAAGAGGATACCACGGAGAACTTGTCCTTATGGGATTTGGAAGAGGATTTAGAAATTAAAGGTGTGAGATGCGCTGCGCTGTAATTCAGAAGGATCCATACGTAGGGATCATCGAAAAGGTTAGGGAACTTTGCAAACAATTGCGCCTCCCCTCAATGTCGGTGACCCTAAAGGCCCTGGGTCTACTAAAACCGCCGATCGACTGTACAACGCATTGGAATTCGACCTACGATATGTGTAAGTATGTGAATGATAAGCGAGATGTGTGCCGCGAAATTGCTTCGAATTCTGACGAATTTACCGAAGTGACCTGGAAGCAAATAGAAGAAATTGCAGACGCGTTAGGACCCGCGAAAATTGCGACGAAACAGTTGCAAGAGGAGCAACTCGTAATGGGCGATTTTTTCCGAGCATGGCTCACATGTAAAATTAGTGTTAAGAAGCTCGATACTGTCGCGTCAAAAGCATTAGTAATTAGTATGGAAAACCGCGAGCGTGAGTTATTTAAGAATGATGTGTTTCGTGCGGCCATTTTTATGGGTCCACGATATAATGTATTATTGAGCGAGTCAGATAAAACAGCGGCGAAAGAACAATTAGTATCATTATGGAAAAGATTGCATGATCTTGCAGGAGAGAATAGCAAGAATGTGGCAGGGAGCAGTATGATTAAGTGCGAGAATGAATGTAACGATATCGAGCAGTTGTTGTTAAAATCAGAAACTGAAATAACTTCATCCCCCGCCCAAACCGCAATAAGTATAAAGAATATGTTATGTTCGTATCTTTCGTGGAAGCGTGTTTCCAAAGATACCGATTTGTTGTTATATTGGGAATCCATGAAAACCGTGGAACCAGAATTGTATAAATTAGCGTGAGTAATTCAGAGCGCGCCTGCTACACAAGTCAGCGTGGAGAGATTGTTTTCAGGTGTAAAGCACGTAGTTTCGAATCTGCGATACAATTTACAAATGCATGTCATCGATGACATAATGGTTGTTAGATGTAATACATTCTTTAAGTCGTAATATTATTAATTAGTGTAAGCGTGAGTGGCTGTGTAGTGCAATGCAGTGCCGTGTAGTGTGCTGCAGTGTAATGTAGTGTACTCTAGTGTAGTGCAGTGTAATGTAGTGTACTCTAGTGTAGTGCAGTGTAATGTAGTGTACTCTAGTGTAGTGCAGTGTAGTGTAGTGAATATAATAAGTACAATCACACCAACAAGGAACAACATCGTCATCGAGGGACTTCGACGGCGGATATCGACTACAGACAACTGCAATTACCTCCCCATTGGATCGAAACGGAAGAGGAACAGCGGCCCGGTACGTGAAGGATTTCAAGCGGCGACCGTGATATGGGCATTATGGCTTCTTCACCACTCATCAACAGATAAGTTCCATTTTTATTGAGCACAATTTACTTTCGCCCCTAATTGTTTTGCTAACACACTACTACTGATTCTTTTACAGGTAATACAGAATGGCAATCACCTCCCCATTGGATCAAAACGGGCGAGGAACAGCGGCCTGGCACGTGAAGGATTTCAAGCGACGACCGTGATATGGGCATTATGGCTTCTTCACCACTCGTCAAAAAATAAGTTCCATTTTTATTAAGCACAATTGAAGTAGGATGCAATTAAAGGACTAGCGCTCCAAAATGAAAATAATTATTGTCCAAACGCTAATGAAGATTGGAAAATTAAATGTTGTTAAATAGTATTTTAAAAAATATAGTGTTGTAAAGCTTGTCATGGCACACATTTTTTCTATTTACAGTTTGTTTATCCAATCATTACTATTCGAGTTAAAAATTATAAACCAAAAATTTTTCATCGTCCAAAATCATTATTTCTTTAAACATAAATTGCGATAACTTGAATAAATATTACCGGATCGTTATGAGATTTAAAACATAACTTCAGAAAATTCTGGCGAAGCCGTAAAATGTATGCACAAAACCCTTATGTTAAAAAATGTAATAATATTTAATTAAAAAGTACTGGACATAACCCATGTTTTCAACGTTCGCCGTTAAAAAGTATCGAGGCAATTTTGAGGTACATATAACATGTTGCGACAAAATTTTTCCTCAATATACAAGGAAGATTTTCACAAATTTTCACACTGATTAACCCTTCAGTGTGGAGGCTTTTCTGCCCAAAACAGTACCTAGATGTGGGATGAATTCCATTGGTCGAAACCTTGACCCCTGCTGTGAAGGCGTTACTGCATAGCACGACCTGAAGAAGTATCCTAATCTAACCAATCGGACTTGCATCCCTCCCAAACGGCCACTCTCTTGAAGAGGTCCTCTTCACGGCAATATTTCCTTCTCAAGGCCTACACAATGTATATGAGAAAAGCACCGCACGCCTCTAATTCGGATGTCCAATAGACCTTGGTCCCAAGCCCTACTCGCTACGCCTCCGCTTCACGTCCCATGACGAGCGGTGCTCATCATACCGCCGTTGCGGACAGTTTTCCCATGACGAGCGGTGCTCGTCATACCGCCGTTGCGGACAGTTTTCCCATGACGAGTCCTGCTCGTCATACCACACTGAGGAGTTAATAAATAATTGTAGCAGATATGACGATATGTATATAAATTCCGCGCATCACCAACAGTCAGCAGCCGTGTATGTAATGCGCTACTTAGCAGTTTTAGCACTTCCGTTGACTGTTGGTGGCGCACGAAAAAATGAAAAAAAGTGTTTCAGAAAACTGTCAAAGTGACTGCACGTCGACCACGATTAACAGACAACTGGTCTCACTGCATCTCCAAGCTCTCACATGTAAACTCATATCTTGAAACCGAAAAGTGCATTGCTTTGCAAAAGTAAGATGCCTTTGTTCTCCACATTCATTTTCGCTGACCATCCTCTCCTTATTCACACGCATCTTCTTTCCCTTCTGCTTTGGACACATCATTCGACTAGATCATACCACTTTGAACATCTATCAAATGTGTTTCGTACCACTTTCAACGCCTAATGTACCCCTCTGAACGTGTATCAAACGGGTATCGAACGTGAATCGAACGTGAATCGTACCACTCTGAACGTGAATCGTACCACTCTGAACGTGTATCTAACGTGTATGGTACCACTTCGAACGTGTATCGAACGGCTTTGTACGTGAATCGAACGGGTATCGATCAAAGCCGTTCAATACCCGTTCGATTCACGTTCAAAGCCGTTCGATACACGTTCGAAGTGGTACCATACACGTTAGATACACGTTCAGAGCATTTTATTATTCTATTTGCATAGAGAGAACTCAAAGATGTTGAGAATAGTGCGGTTTATTTAGAGATAAAGAATTGCGGCGATACAATAGATACGTACCACTTTCGGCGAATGTTGTTGAGATATTACTGTTCCGTACTGTACCGAGCGAGAGAGCGAGAGAGCGGGAGAGCGGGAGAGCGGGAGAGCGGGAGAGCGGGAGAGCGGGAGAGCGAGAGAGCGAGAGAGAGAGAGAGAGAGAGATCTTCTATTTTTATAGTTCTATTTTTAAATTAATTGAACAATACGTAATCATTTTACAAATATTACTATCTATTTGCATGTCTGTCTCCCTCCTTCACTTGTCACCAATTTCTATCGACTCTGCATAATTCTTTCTATGATTATCGTCTCCAATTCTAAAGACAATACTACATAATAAGTCGCTGTATTTCAAACTGAATTCAGTATCATTTTTATTTAATCTTGAGTCATGTGTAAGCTATATGTAACCGCGGCTGTATCAAACTGTAGAAGATGTGAGGACAAACTTTAAAACTTTTGTTACTGTGTTGTAACAAAGCGATGCTGCCTGCGAAACATTACATACGCGTCGTGCTGTTAAAATAATACGTGATAGCGAATACTACGACGAGGATTATCTCGTACATTGCGAACTGGTAGCATCTGTCATCAATGATATTTTAGCGGATGCTCGTAGGAAAAAAATGTTAAATTATATTCCATTTCTGTTTATATTTTTATAATCTTTTAATTATAATTATATTTCTTAAATATATTATTTCTCTATTTACTTATCCGTCTTCCTCCTTCTCACCTCACCAATTTCTGCTCACACCACATAATTCTTTCTATGATTCGTGCGTTCGTTACGCCACCAAATGATGTAATCTTGCACGGCGGTCCCATCATGGGGGATTCAAATTACACGTGCTCGCGCGATATGCTGTGATGTTAAGATTGAAAAACATTTTTAAAATTGTTAGCTTTAGAGTGTCTGTTTGCTACATATTGGTTCGGTAGATCGGTCTGGGAGGGGATTAAAATTATTTATTTATTTATTTATTAAATTAATTTTAACGGGAATCCCCATTGAAAAACTATGATATACAAAGTGAGATTTCATAACAGTCTATCAGTTAAATTCACAATTTAAATAGTTAACCGTTTCAACAGCTGTACACGCAAAGAGTTGGATGAGCAAGAGAACAAGTCAATGTCACCCACGAGAGAATTCGCAATTAGCATGGCTCTGTTCACAAAATTATTATTTCTTTGCGTTGGGAAAAAAATGTCTGTTGATGTGGAAAAATTTTTTTCTGCTGACGCCACATAATTCTTTCTATGATTCGCGCCTTCTTCGCGCTGCCAAATGACATCATCGCATCAGGTATCCTGAGGATTAAAATTGCGCGAGATCGCGCGATACGCTGCGACGTTAAACCGGAACGCTTTAACAACTTGCTAACTTTAGAATGTATATTTGCCACATATTGGTTCGCTACATCGTTCACTCAAAAAATTATTATTTCCCTGCTTTGGAAATAAATGTCTGTATGGCGCATATTGGTACGGAAACAAAATTCTGCTGACGCTGCGTAATTCTATAGCAGCCAAGTAATGGCTGTACCAGAGGACTCAAATTACATATGTTATCGCGCGATACGCTACTACGTCTAAAACATTTTGAAATTTTTTAGAATATCTGCGATTGTACCACTATGTAGTGCTGTCTCTTTCCCTCCTCCGAATTTAGCTTTAAAATAGCTGTGATTGTGCCACTATGTAATGATGTCTCTTTCCCTCCCCCAAAGACGCGGTGTGTAAAAAACGCCGACATTGCCCGACACCATCCGATAATAAACGGACGCTTGTGACGCTTGGTATATGTACCATTCGGAAAACACTAATGTCAGAGAGTGGGCGTTGGGGGAGTTGGTTAGGCGACTGACTCGTACTGCGGAGGTTCAAACCCCGTCGCCCAAGATTCAGTTTTTCATTTAAATTAATATCATAAAATTAATATTTCCCTACTTATCGACAGTAGTCGGTACCACGCTCCAGAGTATAGCACCTTCACCCGCGGTTCCTCCTCGATGTGATTTCAGTATCGGTTCGATATTGATTCGATTATCGATTGATTCGATGTCTGCTCTCGCGCTATACTCCCACCACTCCATCATCTCGATGACGTCACCCGCCGCGACCCGCCCGCCGCCGCCCGCTGCGATGGATTTCCTGCGACCTTGAAATTCAAATTTGGATTGGAACTCTCCTAGCCCTACTACTCACATCAACCTGAGCACCAGCAGCAGCAGCTGCATCAGCCTGAATACCAACAGCAGCAGTTGCGATAATCTGTTCAGCAGCTACAGCCACAACCACACCACTCAACGCAGTCGAACTCTTCCTCATCTAAAAAGGTCCATTTTTCTCTCCCGACCGACCAGGTCACTGGGGGGGGGGGGGAGTAGCTGTGGCGCCACCGGCTATTCCGCCAGACAACGCCGTCAGGAAGCGACACCATCGCAAGCAGACTTTAACATCACGAGAACTGACACCTTTCTTTCTAGTCTGTTCAATAGTTCGATGGCAGAACAACGTTCCTAGACTCTCTAGTAAAATCTGTGATAAGAAAACTAAGAGACTTCTATAATTATTGTTGCTAGTGTATAATTCTGATTCATGTACAAAAATATAATCACGCAACACATCCAAATTGTTAACTAAAGGAGTAAACTTATTCACCGGTCCCACAGATGGAATCGTGACTGCTCGGCGCATGCGCGCCATGGTCAGATAGCCAGGCACGGCATGAGTCTTTTTTGCGCCCTAGGCGAGCTTGCCTAATTCCACCATTTATTATAATACATTTATTTGAGCTTTTTCATATCCTTACTTTTAATTTTTACTCGTAGTTTAAAACCGTTGTAGTACAATTTCTAGTATTTCATTTAAAAATTTATTTTCAACAATGCCAACAATCAAAATACCATTTTGCACCTCTTGTCAACCTTACGCTCTATCAGTTGCCTAAGTTTGCAGAGTAAAGTCATAAATAATCTCAAATAAATGTATTATAATAAAGGGCGCAATTTGACAAGTTCGCCTAGGGCATAAAAAAGACTTGAGCAGGGCCTGGGTCAAGATTTTGCTAAGCGGTTCCCGTGCTCACCGTAAGCGTTTGCGACCATCGCGCACGCCCGTCGCGCACGCAAAAGACGGAGTGTCACGGCGTCCGAAAGACGGAGCGAGACAAAACATCAACGCGTCGCCTGTCTCGTACCGCCCTCGCTCGCTTTCAGTGCCTTTCCCTCGCTCTCGTTCCATCTCGCTCTCGCCTTCGCCGGACAAGAGTGAGTCAGAAGTGGTGGGGATAGCGAAAAGCCCACATCGCGTACATCAAACCGAGCCCGTAACGAGACAATACTGTAAACAGAGCAGAGATAGGCATTATTTAAATAAAGTATCAAATAAAACAGTCTTTATCTTTATTTGTCATCAAATAAAAATAACCCCAGAGTTATTTTTATTTCAAATAAAAATAAGCCACAGTTACTTTTAGTGGAAACGACACAAATAATTTTTTTTGTTCGACGCGAATTTATTCGACGGCCACAAATAATTTTTTTGTTTGACGGGAATTTATCCGACGGCTGCAAATAATTTTTTTATTTGACGGTAATTCGTTTTAACCTTCAATAATTTTGTCGTCTTTTCATTCATTTGTATTTGAAAATTATTTGAAGCTCAAATAACTCTGGGAGTAGAGAGCATGAGCGAGGGAGAGCGTGTGCTAGAGAGCGGTAAGCCGGAAAGCATGATGCGAGGAGGTAGTTGTTAGAGTGAGAGGGAACGAGAGGGAGCGAGAGGCCTGATCCTAATATCCCTCTCTCTTTCTAATCCCCGTTCTCTCTCGCTCTAACAACTACCTCCTCGCATCATGCTCTCCTGCTTACCGCTCTCTAACCCCGGGTCTCCACCAAGGCGAGCACGAGCAAAAACACTGTTCGCGAACGTTTTCGTCTGTTTTCGTCGTGTCCACACCGCCACGAACACGAACCGAACTCCGCGTACGAACGTTCTCGAGGATGCTCGCGACGGTAGGAACGCAGCGAGCACGAACATTTCTGACGATACCTGGCGATTCGCATCCCTTTCCATTGTGTGACTGCTCGTAAACAGACGACCCTCCACGACCCTCCACCGGCAGGTACTCCACAGAATTAGCATGCGTGACAAGCACGAATAAAATTTTTATATTTTTTGTTTTAACACAATGAGAATATTTCCAACGTATGGATGAGATATTTCTAATAAAAATGAAACCAAACACGACGAAATTCGGACAAATTTGAGTTTCGCTGATAATATATAATAGTTTTATACTATCAACATTTTTTTATGCTAGTCGATAACAGATTTTCTTGAAAAAGAAGATAAAATTTTTGTTAGGTGGTGATTGGTGTTTAACCTTCACTCTAGTGTTCCTGATTTCTCGATATTTTTCGCATCTCCAGAAATGAGAAATCAGATTATATTTCTCGAGAATTCTCGAGAATTCTCAAGAAATTAAAAAAATATTGCAAAATTTATGTTTTTGGAATAATGTTTATAATATTTATCTAAATTTTTATTCGCGTCCAACTTAGACAAAACTTGTGTAAATGAAAAAAACAGATATTAAATATAATTGATAAATTTATTTATTTAATATAAAATGTGAGCAAGGCGAAACATTACTTTTTTGATTTAAAATAATTTTTTCAAAAGCATCTAATGTCGCGTCTAATGCGTCTAATGTCGCGTCAACCAATCTACATTTTTTTATGACAAAATCTGCGGCTGTAGAAAAATTTCTTTTATTTTGAGTGGATCTCGATTTAATTGTGTATAGAGCATCGGCGATACGAAGAGAAAAGTTTATAAACAATCGCGCAATTCTTCGTATATATTGCTAACATTTATCACTGAATGTACCATGTATTTATATGTTCACGATTAACACACAATTTGAACTAACTGAAAATTCATTTCTGAAAACAAATGGGATTTATAATAATTTTCCTACACTGAAGACTCTCGAGAAACACTGTAATTTCTCGAGAAATGAGAAATAAGAAATTATAAAATTTCTCGAGAAATTCTCGAGAAAGAATTCTCGAGAAGGAACACTACTTCACTCTGTGGACAGGGGTACAAACAGACCCCAGGCTAATAAAAACGTAAATAAAAAGTTAACGAATGGAAACTTTCCCAAGTATCTGTTAGGAATGCTATCTCTGATATTTTTCACACCGAATGTGATAAAAATTTCATTGAAATCGCTGAATTTGAATGCAGTAGTAGCCTTCATTTTTATTAGAAATATCTCATCCATACGTTGGAAATATTCTCATTGTGTTAAAACAAAAAATATGAAAATTTTATTCGTGCTTGTCACGCATGCTAATTCTGTGGAGTACCTGCCGGTGGAGGGTCGTGGAGGGTCGTCTGTTTACGAGCAGTCACACAATGGAAAGGGATTGCAAGTCCCAGGTTTCATGGGTTTGAAAAGGGACAAGAACGAGAAAATAGCCGATGTTCGTCACAAATGCTCGTGCCTGGTAGATCACCGAACTTTGCTCGCGAACACCCTCTCTCGACGTCTACCGTGACCATCCTGAAGATTTATTGCCTATTACGAGGGTCATTTGTTAGCGAACACTGTTATTTGGCGTCCACACCGAGCCGAACGCCGTGTTAGCTAACATGCTCGCGAGAAAATGCTCGTGCTCGCTTTGGTGGAGACCCGGGGTAACACACACACCTCCTCTCTCTAGCTCCCTACTCCCAGAGTTATTTGAGCTTCAAATAATTTTCAAACACAAATGAATGAAAAGACGAGAAAATTATTTGAAGGTTAAAACGAATTCCCGTCAAATAAAAAAATTATTTGTGGCCGTCGGGTAAATTCGCGTCGAACAAAAAAAAATTAGTGTTTGAGATGGTAGGAGGATTGAGATTGAGAAGAGAGGAACCTAAGACCGGTTATGAATTAAAGTACACAGTTTTAGTGAAAACACTTCGTCGACATTTATTAAAAACACTGTGAACTGTGTGAGCGAATGGCGCAGTGATAATACTTATCACTGCGTTGCAGAATAAATGAGAAATGTGAGTTACCGCGTGGTGCCCACGTGGCGTCCACGCAATTATATTAATTGAGGACTAATGAGAGTTCAAATGAGCTGAGTGTTCAACGAGTTGCGATTATTCTCTGCAAGAATACACTGGTTTGAGCGTGAGCTGAGCAAATGAAAAATACAAAATGCGCAACACGATTTCACGTGACCGTTACCGGCAAAGTGATACAAGAGAGTGCAAAAATGGCGGACTTCCGCTTGCGCGTCTTTTCCGTTCCGCTAGATCTTCAATGCGGAGCGCTGATTGGCCTATCGACCTTCAATGATTGGTCGATCGATAGGCGCTGGCGGGCGGCTCGCTCGTCGATCAGTGGCGCTGTATCGCGGTCCGCGAGGTGCTGCTATGAGAATGAGTGTGGCGGCGTGGGGAACTAGTTTCATTCCCAAACATTCCTCCCGCCTTCAGCAACAGGGTTGATGATGTTAACCTGAAACAGTCAAAATTGCCAACTTTGCGATTGGCCTCGTTAATGTGGTGGTCGCGGTCTTGACGGTCACGACCCTGGTGAGACCATCCTTCCCAAGATGCAGCGTGAGGACCCGAGCAAGTGGCCACTTGCTCGGAGGAAACCTTTCGTCTGTGATGAGTACCAATGACCCGACTTTGATGTCATTGGAGGGATGATGCCATTTGGAGATGGACTGTTGACGTTGAAGGTAGTGAGCTGACCATTGAGACCAGAACTGCTGCATCTTCTTCTGGATGAGTTGCCATCTTGCTGATGGCGAAAGAGAAGAGTGTTCCATTGACGGTTCAGGCAAGGTTGTTAACGGTTTGCCGATGAGAAAATGAGCTGGAGTCAGCGTTGCAAGGTCCTCAGGGTCGTCACTGAGAGGCTCGAGAGGTCGGGAGTTGAGCATGGCTTCAATCTGTGTGAGAAGAGTGCTGAATTCCTCATATGTAAGGACAGTCTCGTGAACAGTCCGTCGTAGATGATATTTGATGGACTTTACTACAGCTTCCCATTTTCCACCCATGTGAGGTGCTGCTGGTGGGTTGAAACACCATGTTGTGTTGTCGTTGACGAACAGAGAAACCAATTTTTGGTAATGCTGTGAGCCCTGAGTGAACATGCTCTTGAGATTTGCATCTGCTCCAACGAAGTTAGTTCCACAATCAGAATAAATGGTGTGTGGAATTCCTCGTCTTGATGAGAACCGTCTGTACGTTGCGATGAACCCTTCTGTTGAATAGTCTGTCACCAGCTCGAGGTGAACAGCTGACGTTGTCATGCACACAAAAACACAGATCCAACCCTTTTGTGTTTTTGCTCCTCGCCCCTTCCAAGTTTTGAGAGTGATCGGACCAGCATAGTCAATTCTAGTGTTGGTGAATGGCTGTGAGGGTGTGACTCTAGAAAGAGGTAGTTGGCCCATCAGCTGATGGGCACGGATCCCCCTTTGTCGAGCACACACCACACACCGCAGTATATGAGACTTCACTGGAGCTCGTCCTCCGATGATCCAGTAGGTCTGTCTGATGTGCGCGAGAGTGAGCTGAGTGCCTCCATGAAGAGTTCGCTTGTGGGAGTGGTCTATAATCAGATCAGACAGACGTGAGCTGCTAGGTAATATTGCAGGATGTTTACTTTCATAATCCATATGAGCGTTACGAAGTCTGCCTCCAACTCTTATGACTCCTTGTTCATCGATGAATGCAGTGAGTCGACTGAAGGCGTGAGATGAGGGCAATGTTGATCTCGAGCTGATGACCTTGAATTCGTGGTTGAAGTAGATTGCCTGAGTCATCTTTATCCAAAACATGCGAGCCGTTTCCAAATCTGTTGGAGTGTGTGAGATGAGTGGCAATGAAACAGGCAATTTTCTTAAACAAGCTGAAGTAATGCGAATCAGTTTGTTGAGAGAGGAGAATTTGTATATGATGTCCCAGTGATATTTAATTTCTTGAATGTTGAGTAAGGTCGATGATCCTGGACGAGCCTCTAGTGCACTCGAGTCGTCCTGATGCAGTGGTTGTGATGGCCATGAGTCACTGGGTTGAGAAAGCCATGGTGGTCCCGTCCACCATAGCTGATGATGTTCAAGCTGAGATGTCGTGAGGCCTCGAGAAGCGCAATCAGCTGGATTCGAAGCTCCTGGAACGTGTCTCCAATGTGCGTGCGATGAGAGTTCTTGAATTTGGGTGACACGATTCCTGACGTACTCCTTCCAGCGGGAGGCGTGAGAGTTGATCCATGTAAGTGCCACTTGAGAGTCCGTCCACAGATGAGTAGATGCAATGTTGAGCTGAAGAGTTGCTTGAACATACTTGGCAAGCTTTGCCAGCATCAATGCTGCTGTGAGCTCGAGTCTCGGGATTGTGAGTTTCTTGAGGGGTGCTACCTTAGTTTTGGAGCACACCAGTGTCGACACTTTGAGATTTGTGGACGGTGAAATCACGGTAATGTACACTACCGCTGCCATGGCGAGCTGAGAGGCATCAGAGAAGCCGTGGAGTTCCACGACTGAATTGGAGTAGGTGTTGAACCACCTTGGAATTGAGAGTCTGGCCAGACTTGTGAGATCTTCTCTGATGGAATACCAATGAGATGTAACTTGAGGTGGCAGTGGATCGTCCCAATGAAGTTTGTGCAGCCACAACTCTTGCAGAATCATTTTTGCTCGAATTATAACTGGTGATAGGAAACCAAGTGGGTCAAAAATTTGAGAAACTTCCGACAGAATGATGCGTTTCGTTGGGATAGAAAATGAACTGAGAGGTTTCGATGAGAAGGTGAAGTTGTCCTGGAAACTGTTCCATTGCAACCCCAGAATTTTAGTATGGCAGTCGTCGAGTGAGATGGTTGAATTTTGAGCTCTTGAGGTGGAGGATATTTCTTCTAGTAGTGCAGGATGCGTTGAATGCCATTTGGCGAGTGGAAAACCTCCCGCGTGACACAGGCCTTTAAGATGTTGTGCAATTTTTATGAGTTGCTCACCTGTGTCAGCGCCGCCAAAGATGTCGTCGACATATCGTGCACGAGCTATAGATGGTACAGCCAATGGGAAGCGGTTCCCTTCGTCCTCCGCCAGTTGTAACAATGCTCGGACAGCCAGAAACGGTGCAGCCTTGGTGCCGTAAGTGACAGTCGTGAGCTTGAATGAGATTTCTTCCCCTTCCTCGTCCACCCACAGTATGCGTTGGAGATCTTGATCGTCTTCATGAATTCGGATTTGTCGATACATCTTTGTGATGTCTGTAGCAAAGATGAACCTGTGCTGCCGAATCCACAGCAGCACGTCTGAAATATTGAGCAGAAGGTTACGTCCTGTGTGCATGAGATCGTTGAGGGAATACCCAGATGACGTTGCACACGATCCGTTGAAGATAACCCTCAGCTTGGTGGTCTTGCTGTCGGGCTTGAGCACTCCATGATGAGGAAGGTAAAAGATTGAATTATTGTGAGATGAAATTGATGGTGCTCTTACCATATGGTTGAGATGTTCGTATTCTGACATGAATTCTTGATAGAGTTTGCGATACTCATCGTTCCTGTTGAGCTTGGTGAGTGTACGCTTCAAACATGCATGCGCTGCGTTGTATGAATTACCCAGCAAACTCGATGATGACTTGAGGGGGATGCGAACGATGTATCGCCCTGTAGCATCTCTTGTGTGTGTTGCTCGAAAGTGATCTTCGCACTCTTGCTCTTCAGAGTTGAGTTGAGATGGAGTGTCACTCGGAAGCTCCTCTTGAATCCAGAACTTCTCCAATAAATCACTTATGGACATCTCGCCCTCTTGTATAAGTGATGTGTGATACGATGACTGGGTGAGAGCGTTGGAAAAAGCCACTGGTCCAAGTATGAGCCACCCAAAGATTGACAGTTGAGCGATCGGCATGGATGGAGAGCCCTTGATTACGTTGGGCTTTATGATCTGTCCATAGGTGTCTGCTCCGATGATAATGTCGACAGGTCGTGGTTTTAAAAAGTCAGGATCTGCCAACGTGAGCCCAGCAAGATGTGGCCAATCTTGATTGGGCACCTCGGCTGAGGGTACCCTTGAAGACACTGATCTGAGAACATGGGCTTGAAGGGAAATTGATAACGGTCGATGAATGGAACGTAGCGTTAGTGAAATGACACCTCTTGTCTGCGTAGACTTCTTCCCTCCAATACCAATGATTGAGATGGACGACCGGGATCGCTGTAGATCGAGCTGAGTGAGGAGCTCCTCTTTGACGAAGGTGAGCTCTGATCCTGAATCTATGAGTATACGAACCAGATGAGTTGACGTTGGTGAGCTGAGATGCGCCTGTGCAGTTGCAAGGAGTGTGAGATGGCTGCTTGCTGAGGGCGTGTGAGCTGAGTGGTCCGGGGTGAGCTGAGCAGAGTGGTCGACGACTGCGTTGAGACTTCAGCGGGGCTGAGATGATGACTGTGACGCCTCAGTCTGAGGTGGCGGTTGGGCGTGCCCTGAATCCGGGATGTGCAGCATGGTATGGTGTTGTATGCCACACTGCTTACACTTGTGCGGCGATTTGCAGTTTGCAGATGAATGACGGCCGCAACAATTGTAGCAAAGCATGTTCTTTGCTACAACTTTCCTTCGCTCCTGCACTGTCATCCCCCTGAACTTCGGACACATCACAATAAAATGGTCGCCTTTACATATGTCGCACGGGAAACTCTTATAGCGTGAGGGGCCTTGAGACGCCACGTGAGATGAGGCTCGCTGAGCAATTGGCTTGGTGGAGACCTTTGCCGATGAGCTGCTATGGCCTTGGGAGGACGGAGTCTCCGCCCTCTCCAGTGCCCTCACCCTGTGATTGACAAAATCCCTCATTTTTTGAAATGAGGGATATTCAGTGGTTGATCCCCTAGATGTATCCCATGCCTCTCTCGAGGGCTTGTCAAGCTGGCGTGCCACGAGGTGAGTCAGGATGCAATCCCCCAGACTTGTAGTCACGCCAAGTGAGCAGAGAGAAGTTTGTGCTCCTTCAACCTTAGAGATGACATATTTGAGTGCGGCTGGTCCCTTGAGATGAGCAGGCGTGGTCTCGAACAGCTTGTCCAACTGCGCCTGGATAAGCAGCCTCTTGTTGGCGTAGGTCTCCTTAAGCATTTCCCACGTTGGTGTGAGGGAGGCTCCCTTCAGTGGTAGAGCTTCTACCTTCTGGGCGGGTTCGCCTGCTAGGCTAGTGAGGAGATATTGAAGCTTCTCAATATCTGAGAGGTCCTTGCGGGCTATGATCAAGGCGGTGAACAATTCGCAGTATGCGGGCCACTTTGTATAGTCTCCTGCGAATGTGGGTAACGCCAGCTCAGGGAGCTTCCCTAGAGCTGACGCTGTGCTCGTTGAGCCGGATGCTCCAAGGGTTTGGAATGAGGTCAGCTCATCCATGAATCTGCTCACCTGGATCTTGATGTCCATTGCCAGCTCCTGCATTTGAAAGAGCCACTTCTCCTTGTAATAAGGGTGTTCGCGCTGCGTCCTGGGCCATGCTACGTCAAAGTAGCCGTGTTCCTTCTGGAACGCCTTCAGAAGATCATCGCTTTGCTGGGCATACACCTTTAGCTCCAGCATGGAGGTGTTCGGGGCGCAATCGGGGAGTCTCCCTTTCAATGCCCTCATTGACTCCAACCTGGTGAACTGAGTTTCTGCCTTGGACAGAATCTCTGACGGCACACGGTCCATAGGCTCGGTCCCTGGAGCCTCCACGGGACGGTTGAGCGTGGGTGTAGGTGTCGGTGGCCTAGACGTTGTCTGCGACCGAGTCGAGGACTTTGGCGGTTCTTCGTTTGCCATTATAGAGGTTGTGGGTGGAGCTTCCACACAATCACCAACACAGAGCGATAACACCGACACTGAGTTCACTTCCTGTCTTAGATCCGGCTCGAAGGACCAAAAAAATGTTTGAGATGGTAGGAGGATTGAGATTGAGAAGAGAGGAACCTAAGACAGGTTATGAATTAAAGTACACAGTTTTAGTGAAAACACTTCGTCGACATTTATTAAAAACACTGTGAACTGTGTGAGCGAATGGCGATAATACTTATCACTGCGTTGCAGAATAAATGAGAAATGTGAGTTACCGCGTGGTGCCCACGTGGCGTCCACGCAATTATATTAATTGAGGACTGATGAGAGTTCAAATGAGCTGAGTGTTCAACGAGTTGCGATTATTCTCTGCAAGAATACACTGGTTTGAGCGTGAGCTGAGCAAATGAAAAATACAAAATGCGCAACACGATTTCACGTGACCGTTACCGGCAAAGTGATACAAGAGAGTGCAAAAATGGCGGACTTCCGCTTGCGCGTCTTTTCCGTTCCGCTAGATCTTCAATGCGGAGCGCTGATTGGCCTATCGACCTTCAATGATTGGTCGATCGATAGGCGCTGGCGGGCGGCTCGCTCGTCGATCAGTGGCGCTGTATCGCGGTCCGCGAGGTGCTGCTATGAGAATGAGTGTGGCGGCGTGGGGAACTAGTTTCATTCCCAAACAATTAGGTATTTGTTACGTTTCAAATAACAGTAACTCTGGCTTATTTTTATTTGAAATAAAAACAAATCTGGTTTATTTTTATTTGATGAGTCTCGAATAAAAATGTTGTCTTTTATTCGAAATCAATTTTTTATTTGAAATAATTTTTTGCCCATCTGTGAAACAGAGCGAGTTGTAGACCGCTTAACAGCAGAGTCGAAAAGCTGGATCGGTAAGAAAGAAATCTTAGAATATCTAGAATGTATTTGGTTGCCAGCTATTGAGTATGACTTCGTTGTTACCCTCCTCCTTTGCTCGCAGCCAGCGGTCAGCGCACGACACGATAAAAAATGGGAAAGTTTTTCCGACGTTGTCTGTTACACATTTCTTTCTTGGGACATGCCGGTAGAAATCTACGACTCGCTCTGTTTATCTACATATACAAGCTCTTGACAGAGCCGTCTTAACAGTATTGTAGGCCCTGGGCAAAGCAACGCACTGAGGTTCCTGCCCACTCATGTGAATATGACTTAACATCAGACATAGGGGCCCCTACTACCTTGGGACTCCTGGCAACTGCCCAGCGTGCCCATACCTGAAGACGGCACTGGCTATTGAAATTCTATAGATACATTCTATATCTCTCAATCAAATCTTTTGCAAGTGCTCAGACATCGTGTATAAGTGAAATATCGAATAACACAGTGTTCAGAAATCTCGAATAACGCAGTATCCAGAAATGTAAAATAACACAGTATTCAGAAGTCACGAATAACAGTATTTGTCTACATTTTTTAACAACACGGTACATATTCATTAAAACATCGAGCCATGCATAAACATTTACATCTCGAAAATATCACGAGGAACTCTCTCACTAAACACAGAATAATAACACCAAACATAAAAACAATACGTATCATTACCATTTCAATAGCACTAAAGGGGTATTCTGATCTGACGAGACGTTTCCGTTGCGTTATTTCGAAATTTTGTACAAAGAACCCATAAATTTGATTATTATTTAGTTTAGTCTGTGAAAGTTTACAAACAAAATATTTTATCATAATTCTGGTAGGGACGATAGCCACACGTGTGCTGATAGTATATGCACAACTTGGACTGAGTTGGTCCAGTCGATCTTGAAATATCATGGTCCCCCGTGCGAAAAACGTGGTTTCGAGAAAATCGCGTTTGAAGTTGACTCAACATTCGAAGCCAAACTAAGTTGTAACCTAGGAAAGTAACGGTCTCTTTGTAACTAAATGGTCGATTTTTGTGTTCTGAAAGGCACAAAAATGCACCCCCCCCCCTCCTCCCTCGAAAGAACAGTCAGTCGAAACTTTGCCGAAATACACTTACAGGAACAATACCTGTACCTCTGCAAATATTACGAATTGGAAAAAAAACTTTTTCACACGAATTACCCATATAATGTACCAGTAGAAAATGCAAAAAAAAAATTTTTACCCATCAGAACAGAATGCCCCCTTAACATGTTTCTTCAATATTATGTCTCGAAATACGGTGTGTCTATTTTATGAGGTGGGCATCAATGAAAATTATGAACACGTAATGAATATAATTCGTTATTATTTATCCTTTCTCTTGTCTTTTTCTGGCGTGTGTCAACAAATTATCATATATGATATATCAAAATTAAATTACCTGGCCGACGGTATAGTGTCTAACAATCGTTCCTTTCGCATATTCACCACCTGCTTCGTGTGGTCTTGGCCCTTTTAAATGATAAGCGTCACCACAGATTCCGCACTGGCCATTATTCTGCACCCATTGTACTAAACAATATAAATTTTGCTTTTGTTATTCATTTCTGAATGATTATGGAAACAGTATCATAAATGATATTTATTTTATAATATTTTACAACACCCAAAGATATATTTTTTTAATTATAATTTTGGAATCCAGCGATTCATCGTTACATAAATTCTTCGTAACTGGAACTACATTGCACAGTAGACATACTCGGACATACCTATTAAAAAATCTTGACCTAACATGATTCTCCTTGTCATATAAGACAGAACCCGCTGACCGACAAGTTCAGACCCGTTCTGCGCATGTTGGCGCTCATTAGCGCCAGAACAAGCTACTATAGGCAATACCCCAACCAACGTTCCCTCGGAGCCAATGAGCTCATTCTACATGCGTGAAACGGGTTCCTTCTTATATAACAAGGAGAATACTAAACATTTATCAATACATGTAGTCACATTAATACTTTAAGCCCCGTTAGGCACTTGTGACAAGTTGCCGACGACCACGAGGTACACGGGGATATGTTTGTTCCTACGCACTTGGTTGCGACAACCAGCCAGCCGTCGCGTAGGCAACCACGAAAACGTTAGCGACGCACGGGAGACCAAGTGGTCACGACGACCAACGAGGTGCCTCGATTCCAATGTACCCGTTCACACGACGAACGACTTTGTTGAAGAACAGACACGTGCAACTAACCAAATAAGTTTCGATACACAGAAATTTATTTTACAAATTGTATTTCGGAATAAATAGAACAATGAGAAGAACTGGTGCATTAAATTGAAAATGAGAAAGCCAATAAACATTCCTTTCTTACGGCGTTCTTAAAGAATGCACCGAACGTTGCCTCTCCGTTAACCAAAAAATTCATTAATATACTAACAAAATCTATTTTGTTTTTTGATCTTAAATAATCTGGTTCCTAATGGCAGTGCACATCGCAAAACTAATTTTTTAAAAAGCCTTCTTGGATGTCGGTTGTTACTTTATTAAGAACGTAAATATTTTTCTACGAAAAAATTACCAAATGTTCTTTAAATATCGCTCTCTTAAGTGCACAAAGTTCTGTAAAAATAAATGCTTCCGCTTTTTTTAAAAAAAATTCACAAACATTCGCCTGTTTTCGGCCGCCTGACTAAAGTCGGTATCAAATATATTGGCCGGTGAATTCGTTTTCGGGAACAGCGATCGAGGAGAAATCAGCCACCACCATCTGACGATCGTGGGTTTGTCAGTTGGAGGTGCGTGGCCCTTGCAGAGTGCGGTGGGGTAACAGGAACGCTGCACGGCTCCCCCTGAACCTAGCCGTTTGGCTGTTATTTATTCTTAGCGTAATAGTTGTGTGCGTTATGAAGTTATGCGTGGACCAATACGAGATGAAATTATCGAGAAAGTATCAATGTTCTGACCAATAAAGCTCCCGAATTTTTTCGTTCCTAACGCACATCTATTCTGATGTGTGTATTTCTACGCTGGCAGCTCGGTTTGGCCTACACCCCAAAAGCTTACCACTATCCCCACCACTTCTGGCTCACTCTTGTTCTGCGAAAGCAAGAGCGAGATGGAACGAGAGCGAGTCAGAAAACGTTGAGAAAAGGAGCACCAAGGCAGGCAAACTGTGTGGTGGGAGAATACCCCTCACAAAACTCACCGACCAATATATATGATACCGACTTTAGGAACCTAGAAACGCGACAGCGTCTCTAGGCTATGTACATGTCAACCCCTGTATATGTACACTAGGCGGCGGAATCGGCTTCCCATCGGAAATTTGGCAACGTTGCATATCGAGACCCCCTGTGTCGAAGAACCACTGAGTTATTCCTAGTGACAATGGTGACAATTTTACAAGTTGTTATTTAGTTTGCTAATATGAATTTTGCTTGATAAAACATTACACGTAAGAGGATGATGGGCTCAATTCCTCATCTATTTGGCAAAGAAGTAGCATGTATCGTAGGTAGAAAGTTTTTAGACTGCCAGGCCGAAGTCTAGGTAAACGCTCGAAATCCCCATATCGGTGTTCCAGCACGAGAAGGCAAGGGAAGGCGTTCTGTCCGCCGCGACCCCGAGGTTGCCGCCGTCCGCATAAGACCCTCTCACTTGTACATAAAGCCCTGTCGGAACGTCAACTGCGTCCGAGTTAATGTACCGAATATTCACTTCCCTGCACTGATATTAACACTGATCACTTAATTTATTTTTCACGGAACGTGTTGTTCCTACGTTATAAAAATTGGTGGCCCCGAAAGGGGCCGATTACTGTTAATTGAGCAGTTGCTCAATGTGGCTACCCTCAGCATCTATGCACTCCTCCGCACGTACAACCAGCTGCCTTCGAACGGCTCGCAAGGTTTGTGGCGTTATGTTTGCCACCCCAGCAAGAATCCGCACGACTATGTCTTCCAGTGAATCCACTAGCTGACGGTACACCTCATCCTGAAATGATTGTTGTACAACAAATACAAAACCTAAGTAAAAAAAGAATACCTATAAAAAAGTAAGAGCACTAATGAAATTACCTTCAGGTAGCCCCAGAAGAAAAAATCCAGCGGGGTCATATCCGGTGACCGTGGGGGCCATGCAACAGGACCGTCGCGGCCGATCCACCGGTCCTGGAAGGTTTCATCAAGGTAGTCGCGGGCAATTGTGGCGTAGTGAGGTCCAGCCCCGTCTTACTGATAGACCATGTTCTGTTGGATCTCATTTGGAATATGGTCCATAAGATCCGGCAGAACATGCTCTAAGAAGACTTTATACGCTGGGCCGTCCATCCTGTCTGGCAGCATGTACGGCCCAACGATAAATTCGCCACAAATGCCCGCCCATACATTAATTGACCAACGGACTTGTGCTGCGCGTGTCCGAAGCGCTAGCGGATTCTCGTCGCTCCACACATGCCTATTGCGGGAATTGAAGCAGCCTTCCCTCTTGAAGATTGCTTCGTCCGTCCACAATATGTATTTGCAGAACGACGGATTCCGCTGCACTTCTCCCAACAGCCACACTGAATACTCAACCCACTGGTCGACGTCCCCGGAGTGCAAATGTTGCACCCGTACATAGCGGTACGGGTGCAATATGTTTTCCCTCAGAGTTCGGTGTACCGTCATTTCTGCTGGCACTAGAAGAAAATGCAGAAACATCCATTATTAGATAACATTTGTTTCCCTTAATTAATAATTGCTGCAGTTATCTTGTACTGTGACTTACTCTAGACGGCGGCTCAAGTCGCGCACGCTGACGGTCGGATCCTCGTCGATGACTTCCAGCACGTTCTCTTCTACCGCAAGGTTCCGCGCGGCTCTGGGTCTACCCACGTCGCTGTCTCGCGGCATCATCGACCCCGTGGAGTATAATCTAGACACCAAACGTCTAATCGTTCCCTCGCTCGGGGTATCGATGCGCGGGTATTCCAGTGCCAACGCTCGCACGGTAGCACTTGCGTCCCCGTTGTTCCGCGCGTTCACCCAGAACATCGCGTAATACTCTTCGGCTGAATACATTTCTGGGACGAGATTACTAGCTGACTGACACGATTTTTTCCCAAGCAACTTCCTCTACCCCCAAGTAGTTTCTCTCGTTCCATTATGAGTTTACTCCCACCAGGACAAGAGGCTTTAGGTAAAAAGAAGCCAGCACATTTTCGAAACACACGTGTGTTGCAGAAGTGCAACGAACGAACCATCCTACACTTTCACAAAAGCCCGCGCTCCGTCATTTTACTGCCAATGTACCCATTGCTTAGAGATAGACAGCAGACACCACGTGTTTCGGATCGAAAGGGTCCGAAGAGACGAGATACAGAAAGTCTTCGAATTGTTATAAAGCAGAAAAGGCATACCATTTCTGTTTCTGTTTTCCGATGCCCTGAGTTCACTTTTGCTACGAGTCGGAACCAGTTAAGCCATAAATTACCCAAAACTGTAGGAAATCGTTCTCTACCGCCGACTCGCGGGACAATACGGTCATAAACCGCGACCCTGGCGAAATGCTCTGGCCCATCAGCCTGATTAATTTTTGGGAACTGACAATTAAAAAGTATTATTCAACATCAATACGGCTCATGAAGAGACACAGGAAAAAAGAGAGCATGTAGTTCGCTGACTACGCGTAGTTCCGCCTGTTTCGTCCTACCTTCAAATTAAAGACGGATCCTTTATCTCTCGAGTATAAACACGCGCTCGAATTTCAAAACAAAAGGATGCGTCGACGTATTCGGTGCCAGAGACTGTGGGCTTGAAGTCCGATTGGCCACAAACTAACCAATCTACCCTGCATCCCTCCCAAATGGCGACTGTCCTGAGGAGGCACTCTTCATAGCAATATCTCCTCCCCACGGCCCACAGTCTCTCGCACGGAATACGTCAACGCGTGCTTTTGTTTTGAAATTCGAGCGCGTGTTTAGACCCGAGAGATAAGCAGGCCCGATTGGTTAGTTTGTGGCCAATCGGACTTCAAGCCCACAGTCTCTCGCACCGAATACGTCGACGCATCCTTTTCGTCCTGTTGCATGGCCCCCACGGTCACCGGATATGACCCCGCTGTATTTTTTCGTAAGCTACGCTGATGGAGGGGGAAACACCTACAGGAGCGGTGGTTATGTGTACGTGATTGATACAGGCAGAATTCATGCACACATAACCACTGTAGGTGTTTCCCCCTCCATCAGCATAGCATAAGCTCGCCGATCTCTGTTTGATGGCACGGAGAAGAGCCATAACAAGCCGAAGGTGGCTCAGATGCTAGTTAAACATTCGAAACATTTGACGATGAAAGAGCACTTTATTTTAGTAATTATTTAGTAAATATCGATCTATCGGTCGAAATTCTTCATTACGTTTCGCGTTAACACGTTGACTGCCGATCACACAGATCGGCGTAATTTGTGCTGAGCACACCAATCGGAGTATCGTTTGCTTGGCTATTTCATGGTTTGGACAGGTTAACACGCTGACTGCCGATGAAGTCGGACGGTGCTTTCTTCGACGCCGAAAACGCCCCGATGGGAGTGTACTGTTTAAACAGGGGCGTTTTCGGCGTCGAGGAAAGCACCGTCCGATTTCATCGGCAGTCAACGTGTTAAGGCTGCCGTCTCAATTTTATTATGGTCCGAATCGATCGAAGCGTCCCTTGTAAACAGACGGACGCTAATGAAACTACTGTGGTCGATAAAAAGAACTTTTACAGAGGTGATATCTCCAGGTACTCTATGTAGACGAACTTTTGACGCATAGTTGCCACATTTTCTGTTCTCTCTGTCTCGGCCGCGCTGTGGCCACAACTCTCTATCGAGATGTCTTGAAGGAATACGGCACGAGAGCTGCGTCTAGCGTCAGAGCCTCGCTGAACGTAAAGGAGGATGGCAATAATGAAAGATAGAGATGTTTGGTAGTGAGGTTAGGAAACATATCAATGAAACAATACTTATTTGGGTATCAATATCTCTTCTACACATCGCAATTCTTATTATCTTCTCTTATTCTGTGAAATTCCTATTCTCCATTGACGGTCATCCTACAATTTTATCAGATCGCTCGTAATGAAATCGCTCATTTGTTGTAACAACGACATAACTCAAAATTTGCAGTTTGTGAGTTATTAGTATAGAAAAAGCGGTTGTTGTCTAACAAAACTTTTCCCGTTAACAAAACTCGTTTCCCCAAAAATCGTGAATTTTTAGTTATACAGGGTGTCCGCGGGAACACTGGACAGCGGGATTTCTCCTAAACTATTGGACGAAAAAATCTGAAAAAAATATGGAATGCATGGTTCGAGGGGGCCAACTTATTAGCCCGAACGAATTTTTTTTTCGATTATTATTATAAAAGATACGATGGTCAAGTTCGGTTTTTCAAATGGAACTCTTTTTTTTGAAGACCTGAGTTGATAGTGCGTTCCAAGACGAATTCAATAAGCATCAATGTATACACTTGATTTCCACTGATTTTTGAGATATTGCGCTTGCAAATTTACTGATTTTCACTGCAAGAAAACCCTCTGGAATAGCAAGGACCGGGGACGGTCTACCACTGTCGACACCGCGAGTTTTGCCAAACTATTTCGCTTCTGTATGGCAAACAAAACGTGACTTACCACTTCTGTTGATGATTTCCAAAGGAAAAATGTCTGCTGCATCGCGTGGAATGGCCAGATTTTCTCCTACACCCTTACTTTTGAAAATAAATTGAAAAGTATCTTCAAAAATGGGTACATTTCGGGTGACATTTTCCCTTTGACCGTTGTTTAAACATATTTAAATGTTCATAATGCAATAATAACTTATACCGTTGTATTCGGGAGGGTTCATAGAATAATTGACGCAAAGAGCAACCGAATAACTATTACCGTTTCGACACAAAAGATGTTCAAAGTTGAAAATTTGCAGGTTTTTTCAAAGTCGTAGTTTTCAAAAACTGAGGGTGATGGCGACAAACGGTTTGCAGATTCGTGTTCAGGGCGAAAAACTCTACCAGAATCACTCAGTGGATATTGCGGAACAGAAAACAAGTTTCATTTTGTTGGACTGTGTTATCTTTATATTATCAACAAATATTCTTACATTTATTACTTGTATTATTAACGCTTATTGCGTACACATATTTCTTGTATTACTATTCGTATTGCTTTCATTATCTTTATATTATCAACGCTTATTCTTTCATTTATTACTTGTATTATTAACGCTTATTGCGTACACATATTTCTTGTATTATTATTCATATTGCTTTCATTATCTTTATATTATCAACGCTTATTGCTTATGTCATTCTAAT
Organism: Andrena chrysosceles; assembly: GCA_963855975.1. Taxonomy (NCBI): domain Eukaryota; kingdom Metazoa; phylum Arthropoda; class Insecta; order Hymenoptera; family Andrenidae; genus Andrena; species Andrena chrysosceles. Next base: position 20,749,317 of record OY979768.1, on the reverse strand, counting down.
TAATCATCATATAATGTATTTCGTGTCCATATATATATAACTATTGCTTATCAATTATATAAATGTTATGTTCCAATGCTTAACGTCCAACATATAATTATAAACCATAACCACCATCACGATAACAGTGCATGGCAAATCAAAGTGTTTCGAATTGAATAAACAATTCTTATTTTAACTTCGCTTCAAATTATTGTGTCTATTCTTCGGCCACGGAGATTCCCTAACCAAAACAAACTGCAGCAACAGCTGATCTCGGTCCGCGAACGCGAAAGTGGCTACCTTGTTTACTAACGTTCTTTTGCATGAGCCGTGTACAGCCGTGTGTTTAGGCGAATTTCGCGGAAGTATTACGTGAATTTCTTATTTGAATGCATTATTTGAGGAGAGGTAAGAAAATTTAAAAGAGTCAAATTTAAAAGTAAATTAATATTTACATACGTTATTAGTAGGTATACTATGTTAATGAGAGTTCTGGCCCCTAGGGCGAGGGGGTGCGGTGGTGCGAGGGGGGTACCGCGTGGGCGAGGGGAAGGTGGAGGGGGTACCACGCTCTTCGACGAGATGGGTGAGGGTGATGACGTCACAGGGGGGGATTTCAAAATTTTCAAAATGGCGTCGCGCGCATTTCGTATTGGCGCCACCTACCGGGTGTTTAAGATACTTTGAGTCCGCGTCGGTATTTGGGGTCCGTGTTGGTATTTGGGGCCCGCGTCGGTAAATTTCCTAGGTTTTTCATACATTTCGTATTGGCGCCACCTGGTGGATGTTGGATTTTTAAGATAGTTTGGGTCCGCGTTGGTATTTGGGGCCCGTATCGGTAAATTTCCTAGGTTTTTTCATACATTTCGTATTGACGCCACCTGGTGGATGTTTAAGGTACTTTGGGCACGCGTCGCCGCCGCGCAATCTCCTTACGCGTGCGGGGATCGGTGCGCAGGCGCGACCGCGACCGATTCGTGGAAATTCGCGTCTTCGACGATGATTTCTGAGAAAGAGGGTGGACCAGGAAAAAAGATTTTTTTCTCTGGAAATATTTGAATCGTGGGACCTATACAGCACACGTGCAATGATGTAAACATAGAACGATAATTATTGTAAATCAATCATCGCGATAGCCCATGGAATAAACACGACATTGCACCGTGCCATGCCGCGCACCTGGTGGATGTTGGATGTTTAAGATACTTTGGGTCCGCGTTGGTATTTGGGCCCACCTTGGTAAATTTTTTAGGTATTCCATACATTTCGTATTGGCGACACCTGTCGGATGTTTAACCCTCTGTTGTCACACCTACTTTTTCGAACGCCGTTGTCACACTGGGTCAATTTGACCCTGTCAATTTTTAATCAGTTGTTATTTAAAAACCATTTGTTAAATTAAGTTTAAAAAATTCTGGGATAAAGTTTGAATATTGTAGAATATATGTCCATTGATGAAAGTTGACACTTAATGTGTGATCATGTTTAAAAAAAATTTAAAACAATAAGAGTTCCGACAAAAAGACTTTTGCTTAACCTCTAGAGGGCCGGGATTTTTTCATTGAAATTGTAAATTTTATTTTCTTAAAATTTATGCATATAAACCACCAAAATGACCGGCAAAGTATCCAAATTCTTAGGTGGCCACTATAGTGGCCAGCCCGGCCCTCTAAAGGTTAAAAATCATAACTTTTTTAATTTTTAATATTTTTAGGAAAAAATTTACAGTTATACTCTTGGGATATGCTGCTTTGATAAAAAAAATAGTCCTATATCGGAGCATTCAAAAAGGTATTTATTGTGCAAACTGAATGGTGGCATCATTTGGGTTGAAAAACTCTTGCATTTGTATAGGAAATTTTTTTTATTATTATTCCAAGAATATAAAATTTAATTTCAGCCATAACAATGTATGTTAAATTAAAAATAAGTCTATTACAGACTGCCACAGTCATTACATATATACCTAAGTACAAGTTATCTTTAATTTCGACCGTCTATTTAAACAATTTATGATATCGGCGCACATATTCGGTCATATAACAAATATTAAAAATTAATTCAACGCTATTTTGCGAATATAATGTTGTGAGTTTATTTCCAACGTTTCGGTCAAAATTCTGACCATCTTCAAGGAAAGTTAATAAAATCAAAAAATATATTGCGTGTGCTGTTGAAGTTAGTCACTACCGTTTAAAATGAAACGTGGGACTCGTGAGCCGGTTTACTGGTGACTGACGTAAACAATAGACAAACCAAGAGCATGTAGAAGGTGAACTAAGATATGGTCAGAAGAGACCGTTAAAAATTATGAATACTATAAACTCTCCAAATTTTACTGCCTTGAAAACTAACATTTTTACTAATGTAGTAAATTATACATACACTAATAGGTGTTGAACAGCACTAATTACATACCATTAAAAAGATATGTAAAGCCGTCAGATCATAGACATTAAATTAGAGAGATTCAATGGAGAAATACATCATAAGACATTACTTCCTCAGTAATGTTGCGTAGTAATTTTGTATTTTAGGAGTTTCATACCTAAGATTTACGCTCGGCTGTTTAATCATATGCAAAGTCTCCAAAAGAATCCTCTGGTTCAAGTTAACTTCTCTATCAACCACTTAAACGCTGTCAAAGTCAAATCTATGATCAAATTCAAGTGAATGCTTAGTTAAAGCAGTATGTTGGAGGGGAGACGAAAAGATATTTCTTTTGTGTTCATAAATGCGTCTTTCTAAAAGTCTAGCAGTTTGTCCAATGTAAACCTGGTTACAACCCATGCAAGGAATTGAATATACAATGTTTGAGTTTTTACATAACGGTATTTTATCTTTTATCAAAAGAGTGAAATACGTTACGCGTGCATAAGTATCACGGGACATGAACTCTTTCGTGAAATCGTACGAATCGTTGCGAGATATGATTCCACGGCTGCGTACCGAAAAACAGTGCTATGAATGGTTAATATCATGTGGCGAGTACTTGCACCTCATCTACGAGCATTTTAAGACCCGAAAAGTATCGGAATCGGAACAACAACGTTCGACATTACTTACGAGTAGTTTTGAAATAGTGCGAACGTGTGTTCGAAACAAAATAGCCTGCATAGTCGCTGAACTGGACGCGCGAGACGCATTGCTCGCGTCATCGTCTTCCGATAACGATAGCGATGGTGAGGAAAACCATTTATGGACGTTGCTGCAGTTGGATGACGAATCACTAACGATCGAGAGACATAAGATCCGCAACGTGTTAAGTGTACCAACATTATCCGAGTCGTCATGCATCAGCATCTTTCAACATGGATTTATGCAATTGTCACGCGAACATCGTCAAGTGTTACGTTATATCGCGCGATACAGTACTGTGTGTAAATGCACATTACATTGCATCGTTGCTGATAAGGACGTGTACCTTAAGCGTACGAAGTACATTACCGCGATCGTGTGTACGCCGTTGACGCTTCTACATGACATTGAGAACGGAATGGTCGAAGTACTGAAAGTACTGAGTCCTGATACAACAACAATTCCAGCGAATAGGTTTTTGGGTCGGGAATTGGCCCGATATTTGGATGATCGTACGGGCTTGCCGCTAAACTCGACACTCGTCCTTCTACCGCTGAGTTTTCGATTTCCGGATTGCGAGTATGATCGTATCACCTGGAAAAGCCGCATCATGAAATCAGGTGAAATCGAGAGTCTCTGGGAAGTTAACTATTTGTGAAGAAGTGAACTCTTTGTGAATAAGTGAATATGGAGGGGTTCATGGACACGTACAGGGTTTTGTCCCGGATGTCTAAGCTTTTACGCAGAATTGCGGAATTCCGAGACTGGACTGATCATTGCGACACGTGCCTGCAGCTCATCGACGAGTACCAGTGCAGCGGAGGAGTGTCCGTGGCCGCGAAACAACGCATGGTGTCGCTGATCGCGCGAATAAAGACATTGCGCGTGACCGTGCGTGAACAGTTTTCGCGAGTAGGGTGTGGGGATTCGGCTCGACCGACGGCACCTAAAGTCGTATGGGAAGACATGGAATCCGCGTTTATTGGACGTATTTCAACCGGCGCTGTCATCAACGTGGGACACGTCGATACGCGTCGATTTTTTAGAGGGTGCTCGACGAACTGTAATCTCGCGCGTTACGGACGCTATCACGACGCATAAGAGCGTGTCCGTGAATACAAACTTGAACGCGGAGTTTATCTTGGGTGAAAATACGGACATGAAAAGTTTCGGTACGCGAAATCGTGTACTGTTAATGACTTCGAACGTGCGCGAGTGGTACTCGAAGTACGTGATCGCTCCCACGCTAGTGATGCTCGAGGAGTTTCAATATCGCGACAGTGGATGGACCCTAAGGGCTGTGCTAAATATTCTAGTGAATATTAATAAGCATAATTCACTTCGAGCCGGTTGCGACATACCGCTTCCGCACGCCGTCGTGCTGAAAAAAGGCGGTTGTGAACGCGAAGAGCGGGGACAATGCGTGCTTTTAGTGGTCTGTCGTCGCCCGTTTGTATCCTGCTGCTACGAACGTGAGTAGGATCTCATCGTATCCACACTACTCGGAGGTGCTTCGCACGCAGGATATGACTGTTCCCGTGACGTTGGACCAGCTGGCCAAGTTCGAGAGGTTCAACGACGTATCCGAAACGTGTACACGTGGTCGGGCGGAAACTGCGTGCCTCTGCGTTTGACCGAGGACAAGCGAGAGAGAGAGAGAGAGAGACACGCGAACCTACTACTGATGCAGGATCCCAAGGAGCCTCAACTTTATCATTTCGCGTGCATTCGCAGCATGTCGAGACTGATTTCGAAGCAGCTCGGCAATCATAGGCATCAAGTATTCCTTTGCGAAAGGTGAGTAAAATACGGAATATTTCAATCGATGTATTATTTATTCTTATGTTCTATTATTAATGCTATTGTTATCGTTGCAGATGTCTCAACTTCTTCCATTCGTCCGAGCAATTGACCAAGCACAACGTGGACTGCCAGCGTCTGAACAAGTGTGCCATCGAATTGCCGTCCCTGGATGATAAATGGTTGCAGTTCAAGAACTTCAAAAATAAGGAACGAGCGCCATTCATCGCGTACGCGGACTTCGAATGTATGCTGGAGGACGTCGAGCCTGCGGAGCGGAGTCGTACGTACACGTATCAGCAGCACAGAGCGTACAGCGTGGGATACTACGTTCATTGTTCCACCGACGCGTCTCTGTGCCGTTATCGCGCGTATCGTCACGACTTCGTGTGCGTGAAGTGGTTCGTGCAGGAACTACGTAACTTTGCGAACATTGCGTATTCGTGGTTGCGGAACGCGAAACCGATGAACTCGTTGACGAGACAACAACGTCTCAGTTTTGAAAACGCGATTGTGTGTCATGTGTGCGGACAACCCTTCGTCGACAAGGACAAAAAAGTGCGCGACCATTGTCACTCGACGGAGGAGTACGAGAAACCCATTGTATAGTATGTTTGCATGTTGTATGTTTATATGTTTGCATGTTGTATGTTTATATGTTTGCATGTACATATGTATATACGTTTCTTTCTTTTGTTCATGTTATTTATTTATTTATGAATATCTAATATATGTATAGCGTAGAATAGCCAAAATTGTATTTTATACGTGTTAGTATATATGTATATATTTTTTTCTTACTTTATTAAGATTAATTGTACGCATATACGAGATGAAGAAGGAGAATGTGAATAATTGAATAAATGGGCAATGTATATATTTATATATATTTATATGTATTTATTTATTTATTTATTTCAGTAACACATAGTGCGTTTATAATCGGGAATCATAGAATATCCTTGTCGCTTATCCACGAGTTCCGCGACGAATCAAATCCAAGCCATTTAACGTACACCTGGTTTCCCTTGCGACGAATGATCTTCTCGACTAGATGGACGTCCGGATTCGCGACCGAATGCAGTTCGTACTCGTAGAATCCACCCGAGATCGGCTCTCCCACGGAATCGCGCAGAATGTACGTCACCGAGTAGGTTAGTTGTACGGTTACGATTTCGAACACCTCGGTCGACCAGTTCGGAGTGTACCCGTTCTCGAAGAGGGTCTTGAACTTGCTCACGCGTACCTTGTCACCGACTTTGAATTTTGCGCGTCGTCGAATACCTTTCGATAAGGAGGGTGAGAGGGGTTCATTCGCGGCGAACGACAAACGCGACGCGGGGGTCACGTCAACGGGTCGGGCGTTGATCGTTCGGTGCTTGCGATGATTGTAGGTGTGTACGAGCGTAGGTAACAGGTCGATCCAACGATAGGACGCGTTCAAGAAGAATTGTTTCCACATGAGGTTTTTTCAGCGTAGGATTGAAACGTTCAACGATCGACGCTTTCATCACGCTGTGCGTGGAGTAGTGGTTGATCTCGCGGGTCTTCACACATCGTTGAAACTCCGCGTTGTAAAACTACTTACCCATGTCGGTTTGTAAATTTCGCGGACATCTATCGCTCTGCCGCAATATGATCGTGAACGCGGCAGTCACGTCGTGTCCGCTTTTTGTTTTCACGGGTACGGCCCATGCATAGGGTAATTGTGGGAGAGTTGCCGCACGTTACGCAAAATTGTCACCGTGTTTAAATTTTGCAATGAAAATGTTTTCCAAGGATACATATTATTAGTTCAACATCTTGTGATTCTACTAGCATTAAAGAAAATCAAAATTTTAATATTTGTCACCCTTAAAAAATTGAAACTAAAAATATGCGGGAGTGGTGCCGCATTTCGAAATACGTTTAATTTTCGATTTAAACTTGTTAATTCTAACTTTTTATATAAAAAAAAATAGTAAAAACAAAGTAAAATGAAACATTTTTATTTTATACAATTATAAAATTGGAAAATTAAATGAGTACAGTAGGAACAGATATTATTTCTGCTTTTCGAATTTTTTTTTATATTCAGTTGGCATCTTGAGATTAAAATAAAAAAAATGTGAAAAAAGAGTACATAGTCCACAAATATGTTTCGATTATAAGATTATTCATTTAAAAATAAATAATTTGCCTTGAGATACCACGTTAGCTATTTTAAAAAACTTTTTAGGTGTTTTAAACATTAGAAACAGGCCAGGTTATACAAAATTTTCAGACCTAGCCCGTCGTCAAAAATTTGTAGTTTCCTTGGAACTAACCCGCAATTGTTTACCTATATTCCTCCTAACACCATCAGCAACAACATTGATAACAACATCGACGACAACAACAACATCAACAACAACAACATCGACAACAACAACATCGACACCACCAACAACATCAACGCCAACGCCAACGCCGACAACATCAACATCAAATCGTGATTTTCGATATGTTCAGCAAGTACGTGTGGTCCGCGAAAAACGTGCATCGATTGCGTGTTGCGAGCATTCGAGGAACTCATATTACTTCTAACGTCCTTGGAACGTCGCGACCATCCCCCGATCACCCGCGAAGCATGAGCAAGGAGCGAGTACAAGTAGTGAACGAATTACACGCACTTGCGAGACGAAATTTTCCGCGGCGACGCGTCGTGATTCGCGACTGTGATGATTTGTGGCAGACCGATTTGGTGGAGATGCGTCCGTACGCGAAGCAACATCGAGGTTATCACTACTTACTAACGATCATCGATGCGTTCAGCAAGTAGGAGAGATGCCGCAGTCGGAGATACGCCGCACTATCGGTATTTCAAGGATGTCGGTAATAAAACACATCATTGCCGATTTTATTTGTTTAAGGCTGTTGATTTGGGTTAGTTTGTCAAGCAAGAGCGTGTTTCCTGTATTACTGTTAAAGATTTTGCTGTTTTTCGAGGTAAGCCTAGCGTACTTTGCCTGAATAGTTGTACGTCGCGTCTATTTTTACTAATATAGTAGCTAAAAATTCATAGTTTTTCTTGATACAACATTTGTAATACGTTAAAGGGACCATGTAGAATATTTCCTTGGCAGAATAGGTTACTTTCGACATAGCATGTCGAAATACGAAAGTGCGGCGCCTCTCCCGGGCATTTCGGATAGACGCCGCACTTTTATTTCGGATAGATGCCGCACTTTGATACTGTACTGTTTCGGAAACTAAGTCGATTTAAATGATGTTTCTAATGTTTAAAACACCTAAAACGTTTTTTAAAATAGCTAACGTGGTATCTCAAGGCAAATTATTTATTTTTAAATGAATAATCTTATAATCGAAACATATTTGTGGACTATGTACTCTTTTTTCACATTTTTTTTATTTTAATCTCAAGATGCCAACTGAATATAAAAAAAAATTCGAAAAGCAGAAATAATATCTGTTCCTACTGTACCCATTTAATTTTCCAATTTTATAATTGTATAAAATAAAAATGTTTCATTTTACTTTGTTTTTACTATTTTTTTTTTATATAAAAAGTTAGAATTAACAAGTTTAAATCGAAAATTAAACGTATTTCGAAATGCGGCACCACTCCCGCATGTGCGGCGTCTCTCCTACCAAAGGATGTTTTTAGTTTCAATTTTTTAAGGGTGACAAATATTAAAATTTTGATTTTCTTTAATGCTAGTAGAATCACAAGATGTTGAACTAATAATATGTATCCTTGGAAAACATTTTCATTGCAAAATTTAAACACGGTGACAATTTTGCGTAACGTGCGGCAACTCTCCCACAATTACCCTATGCATGGGCCGTACCCGTGAAAACAAAAAGCGGACACGACGTGACTGCCGCGTTCACGATCATATTGCGGCAGAGCGATAGATGTCCGCGAAATTTACAAACCGACATGGGTAAGTAGTTTTACAACGCGGAGTTTCAACGATGTGTGAAGACCCGCGAGATCAACCACTACTCCACGCACAGCGTGATGAAAGCGTCGATCGTTGAACGTTTCAATCCTACGCTGAAAAAACCTCATGTGGAAACAATTCTTCTTGAACGCGTCCTATCGTTGGATCGACCTGTTACCTACGCTCGTACACACCTACAATCATCGCAAGCACCGAACGATCAACGCCCGACCCGTTGACGTGACCCCCGCGTCGCGTTTGTCGTTCGCCGCAAATGAACCCCTCTCACCCTCCTTATCGAAAGGTATTCGACGACGCGCAAAATTCAAAGTCGGTGACAAGGTACGCGTGAGCAAGTTCAAGACCCTCTTCGAGAACGGGTACACTCCGAACTGGTCGACCGAGGTGTTCGAAATCGTAACCGTACAACTAACCTACTCGGTGACGTACATTCTGCGCGATTCCGTGGGAGAGCCGATCTCGGGTGGATTCTACGAGTACGAACTGCATTCGGTCGCGAATCCGGACGTCCATCTAGTCGAGAAGATCATTCGTCGCAAGGGAAACCAGGTGTACGTTAAATGGCTTGGATTTGATTCGTCGCGGAACTCGTGGATAAGCGACAAGGATATTCTATGATTCCCGATTATAAACGCACTATGTGTTACTGAAATAAATAAATAAATAAATACATATAAATATATATAAATATATACATTGCCCATTTATTCAATTATTCACATTCTCCTTCTTCATCTCGTATATGCGTACAATTAATCTTAATAAAGTAAGAAAAAAATATATACATATATACTAACACGTATAAAATACAATTTTGGCTATTCTACGCTATACATATATTAGATATTCATAAATAAATAAATAACATGAACAAAAGAAAGAAACGTATATACATATGTACATGCAAACATATAAACATACAACATGCAAACATATAAACATACAACATGCAAACATACTATACAATGGGTTTCTCGTACTCCTCCGTCGAGTGACAATGGTCGCGCACTTTTTTGTCCTTGTCGACGAAGGGTTGTCCGCACACATGACACACAATCGCGTTTTCAAAACTGAGACGTTGTTGTCTCGTCAACGAGTTCATCGGTTTCGCGTTCCGCAACCACGAATACGCAATGTTCGCAAAGTTACGTAGTTCCTGCACGAACCACTTCACGCACACGAAGTCGTGACGATACGCGCGATAACGGCACAGAGACGCGTCGGTGGAACAATGAACGTAGTATCCCACGCTGTACGCTCTGTGCTGCTGATACGTGTACGTACGACTCCGCTCCGCAGGCTCGACGTCCTCCAGCATACATTCGAAGTCCGCGTACGCGATGAATGGCGCTCGTTCCTTATTTTTGAAGTTCTTGAACTGCAACCATTTATCATCCAGGGACGGCAATTCGATGGCACACTTGTTCAGACGCTGGCAGTCCACGTTGTGCTTGGTCAATTGCTCGGACGAATGGAAGAAGTTGAGACATCTGCAACGATAACAATAGCATTAATAATAGAACATAAGAATAAATAATACATCGATTGAAATATTCCGTATTTTACTCACCTTTCGCAAAGGAATACTTGATGCCTATGATTGCCGAGCTGCTTCGAAATCAGTCTCGACATGCTGCGAATGCACGCGAAATGATAAAGTTGAGGCTCCTTGGGATCCTGCATCAGTAGTAGGTTCGCGTGTCTCTCTCTCTCTCTCTCTCTCTCGCTTGTCCTCGGTCAAACGCAGAGGCACGCAGTTTCCGTCCGACCACGTGTACACGTTTCGGATACGTCGTTGAACCTCTCGAACTTGGCCAGCTGGTCCAACGTCACGGGAACAGTCATATCCTGCGTGCGAAGCACCTCCGAGTAGTGTGGATACGATGAGATCCTACTCACGTTCGTAGCAGCAGGATACAAACGGGCGACGACAGACCACTAAAAGCACGCATTGTCCCCGCTCTTTACGTTCACAACCGCCTTTTTTTAGCACGACGGCGTGCGGAAGCGGTATGTCGCAACCGGCTCGAAGTGAATTATGCAAATGATATTATATTCTTAATTTTCGATGATTTTGAGATTGACGGTTTCGATAGCGTCTAGCCGCGTTATACATTAATGAATCGTAAAACAACCAAAATGTTCAAATGAATGGTTAATAGCTCAAATGTTCAAATACATGTCGATCCTAAAATTTTTTTATTCGGCGATACTTTTTCAAAATGACTTTCTTCCGCGTTTGAGGTACAATTTGTACAATTTGTACAATTTGTGCAAATTGTGAAATTTTTGCAGTTTGGCACACTTCTCTTTAAGGGCGGATTTTACCCCCTGGATACCGATTAAAGCATCGAAAAGTAGAAAGTTCAAACTTTGAAATGTCTTTGTTTCATCTTTCTTCATGTTTGAAAATTGAGCAAATTTGAAAATATTTATTTCCGCGTTTGAGATACGAACGCCCCGTAGTGGGTTGTGGGGGTATGTGTAAATTCGGTTTTTGGGTTTAGAGGTTTAACGAAATATAGGATTAGATGTTTTGTGGTCTTGGGGTTAGTAGATTAGGGAGTTTGACGTTTATGTGGCATTTTACGGGTTTACAACGGTTTTTTGCAATTTATCAAAAAACTAGACGTGATAGGCTTAAACGGGCAACGGATTCGGATTCAGCGACTCAAAATACGTAAAGGACAGGTGGTCGCGTTTGTGTCAGTTAAAAAAAAAATTTTGTGTTCCTGTGTTATTAACCCTTCGTGGTCACACCTTCTTAAAATCACACATTGGTCACACGGGGTTCACTGTACCCCAGCGTCATTTTTTGAGTTCCCATTTTCGTATTTTTGAATCTTCTAACTTTTTAGTGATAATTGTACATTCGTAATACTTATACAGTCATGGTCTAATAGTCTTTTTCTAGAAACATAAATTTTGATATGATAAAATTTGTAGTTGAAAATGAGCGATTTTCCATGGTTGTGAGAAAAACCGATTTTTTTAAATTTTTTTTTTATTATTTTTTTGCGATAAATCACCTTTGGAAGACGTAAAGGTGCGACATTTCAAATCGAAAATTGCTCTTGGGGTACAATACACCCCGTGTGACCACGAAGGGTTAAACATTCCATAGCGCCGATGGAAAACATAAAAGCCATAACCTCAGTTTAAGAATATGCCGTGGAACGTTCGGTATGACGTTGGCGTGGTGTTGTTGCGGTCGTGAGTTCGATTCCGCCTGTGTCTGCATATTTATTTCATACTTTATTTTTTCACACTTTATTTTTTTCACACTTTATTTTTTCCACACTGCATGAATAATGTGATGGTGACCGTGGGGTTTTAATGGGTAAAAATCCCACACTACCCTGGCGCCCTCGGGGGATTCCCCTCTGGAGGTGTCGGGGTGTCTTTTGAAGATTTCCCCACGTTAAAAAAAAAAAATAATTGTATTTATACATTTAAAAGAATTAATGAACGTTCCTACCGTTACCTTTTTTCTCACTATTCATACAGTGTGGAAAAAATGAAGTGTGAAAAAAATAAAGTATGAAAAAAATATACAGACACAGGCGGAATCGAACTCACGACCGCAACAACACCACGCCGACGTCTTACCGAACGCTCCACGGCATATTCTTAAACTGAGGTTACGGCTTTTATGCTTACATCGGCGCTACGGAATGTTTAATAATTTACATGCAATTATCTCTGTTATTAAGGCCCAATGGCAGAAACGCTCGGACACGTATTTACTTATTTTCGATATAGATTCATCGTGCCAAGGCTCATCAAAATCGATGACTACCTCACTGTGGACTCTCCTTGTTAGATTTTCAAAGTCAAATTTTTTTTTATACATTCTAAACATTTTTCCCTTAATCTGCAACATCTTAGCTTTAACCTCCAAAAAGTGCCATCCCTCTACCTTATTCCTATCAAGAGTTCTACGATTTTGACACAAAAAGGGGCAGTTTGTCCCACTGTGCGCCGGCGACTTTGGGTGAGCGGTCTTGGAGGTAGGATGCGGAGTTATTTAACGTTCTGCTCGGAATGGCCTTATGAGGCGCGTTCATTCGAGAGTCGTATTATAAAGGTTCAGAGTGCAATAGGGCTCCAGCCTAATGGGCACGCACAGTGGGGCAAAGTGATGAAGTTTGTGTCAAAATCAAAGAACTTTTGATAGAAATGAGATAGAGCGATGATTTTTTTTTAAATTAAAGCTGAAATATTGCAGTATAAGGGAAAATTAAAGAGATTATGGTATGAACGTTTTTAAACTTTGAAAATCTGTGTTAAGCTTGAAATTTTACAACAAAATTGTGATTTATCCAATACCATGTACGATTAGATTTTGTTCTTGACATGTTGTACATCATTTCCTGTAGATTTTGTCACGCTGATTTCAAATCCGTTCGCAAAATTTGTCTACTACCTCAGGATTTTGAAAAAAATCGATTTATGTGAAAGAAACTGATGAAATCATCATTTTTTCGTTGAAATGATTTGATAACCCACTGGTTTGAAGATATATTGAATTCCCATGTATAGAACACAATCAAAATAAGAATACTGAAGTATTTGAATGTTTCGAGTTACTTACAAAGCATGAAACACTTCACAATCCGTGATCATTTGACGTATCGCTGTCATTGTCACTGGCACTCTCTGTAGGCTGTGTGTGGCTGCAATGTAATTTAAATTAGATATCTATTTTCCATAATTATATTTTCATTTACACATGAAGGTAACTATTTAATTTTTTTAACTTACTTCTCATCAACGAATTTTTTAATTTCTGGTGATACATTATTTTGTTCGTACAACTTTAATCGATTTTTTATTAATATAATTGATTGTCGTGAATGCAGTGTCACATTTTTACTATACAGTTTATGCCAGGATTCATTTGCATCTTCTGAATAGTACGCTATTGACAAAATAGTCGAAGGAATAGAATGTTAGACGTTTTTAATCGAGCAATATACTTAACCGACCCGAAAATTTCAATTATATTAATAAAAAATCGATTAAAGTTGTACGAACAAAATAATGTATCACCAGAAATTAAAAAATTCGTTGATGAGAAGTAAGTTAAAAAAATTAAATAATTACCTTCATGTGTAAATGAAAATATAATTATGGAAAATAGATATCTAATTTAAATTACATTGCAGCCACACACAGCCTACAGAGAGTGCCAGTGACAATTATATAATTGAACGAACTTACCAAGTGAAGTTCGATTCCAATTGTATAAGCGCCTCCTCCGAAAAGATCAAATCGTATTACCCCTACTCTATGTCGGTATGGTCACATCTTTAAAGTAAAACAAAACGCGCATGCGGCGTCGGCCGCGATCCTCATTATTTCAAACTGCTGCCATAATAGATTGATTTTATCTAGTGTAACAGGTAATGGGTCTTCCTGAAAAAGATGAAAGGGTGGGATTGATCTTTTCGGAGGAGGCGCTTATACAATTGGAATCGAACTTCACTTGGTAAGTTCGTTCAATTATATAATTGTATTTAGCGCCTCCTCCTCAAGATCAAATCGTAGATGTTTAAAGTCCTATTACGGCGATCTAACTGAAAATACTAACTGAAGAGTTAGCCTGAACAATTTTTTGTTCCAAATTACACATATTAACCTTTCAGTATGGATGAGGCAAATTGTTGCCTATCCGATCTAACATTTTTATTCTAAAATTTTGCAATAGTTTTCCACTCTTTATTTCAGCCAGCTGTCTTTCTAATAAGGTCTAGATCAACGCCCAGGCTCTTTGCCGCTGTAGATGCGTGACGCGTACTATGCGCTGAGAACATGCATCTACGCTACTAGTTTTGAACCTCATTTACCCAGCGACTTAAGGTAGGATTTCCTAGACACGATTCGCCGCGGCGGCGGATCGCGGCGGCGAATCCTAAGCACCGCTCTTATGGAGAAGCGTGTATCCGTTTTCCTAGGCGCGTTTTCCAACCGCTCTGTCAGTGTGTCTGTCTCGGCAGCTACCTAGGCTACTCGAGACGCAACACAATGCGATGAGTGTCTGTTTTCCGCCATTTATGGCGGAATCTCCTGGCGGGCGGCGAATCGCGGCGGCCAAAACCTTGACTGCTCCAAACTGAGTCTAGCGGAGACCGCCGCGCGATCCATTTCCATAGTGGGACAGAATCCCAAGAAATAAGGAAACTAGTTGAAATCCAAAAGTTATGGGATTATGTTTTCTTTATATATTTCTTGTAAACTAATAATATGAGCATTCATTGCACAGATGTACTGAAACAGGGTCATAGAAGTATTCCAACAGCATTAATTACCTATACGTACCTTATTTCATATTAATATTACGTTTTTTCGACGTTGTCGTATGCTGTACACTAGCTTTCCAATTATTTTAGATTCGATAGAATTCCATATTTCTAAAAATTTTTGTTGTAGTATGTCTTTCGATGTTATGTCCTACTTTTTTAATCTCCTGTGAATTTCCACCCATAAATATTCGATGAGGTTAATGTCCAGACATTATGGGGATGTATGACATGTATGTAATCCATGCGGCATATTATACAATAATCATTCTTGCACAATTCTGGCCGTAATGCTTGCGGTTGTTGTCTTGTAAATTAAAAATTGGTAGGGTTCCGAACTGAATATATTGAAAATATATTAAAAATGTATTGGAAATATATTAAAAATTATTTCTACCAAATTGGGGTTGGTGGGGAATTTTTATTTACAGCAAGGAATATGCCGCATGGATTACGTACATGTCATACATCCCCATAATGTCTGGACATTAACCTCATCGAATATTTGTAGGCTGAAATCCACAGGACATTAAAAAAGTACGACATAACTTCGAAAGACATACTACAACAAAGTATTTTAGAAGTATGGAATTCTATCGAATCTAAAATAACTGAAAACCTAGTGCACAGCATGCGACAACGTCGGAAAAACGTAATATTTATATAAAATAAGGTACGTATTGGTAATTAATGCCGTTGGAATATTTTTGTGACCCTGCTTCAGTACATCTGTGCAATGAATGTTTCATAACATCTACAAATCTAACATGTATATTTTTATTGTTAACAATTTTATTCTTTAGGTATATCCTTTTTTTACGGGTGGACAAACCAAACTTTTGTTGGACAAATGTCGACAATCGAATGCCATCATTGTTTTATAAAAATTCGCAATTAGGGGGTTCGCAGACCTCGAATCATCGTCTCATTTCGTCCTCGAGACTCTGTATGTACATATGTATATGTACATACTGTATTGTACAGGGTGATTCTGTAGCGACGCCTGTTAAAGAGATGCCGGCTGGCACCACGTGGCGAGGTCAACCTTCCGTGATGCCGCACCGAATTTTATGGCATTCGACCCTCGAAAGGTTTGGAATACCATTAAAGGTGGAAAAATCCAAGTTCCATATTTCTCATCAGATCTTTGCGACAACGGTACCAATCGATTCTCTATGTTTCGCCGATGAAACTAACACCAAGAACGACGTAATTCGGAGCATAATGAAGGAAATTGATGAAAAATTCATTTGCACAATTTCAACCTAACTTCGTTAAAAATAAACCGATTTACATGACATTTGGTATGATTTTCATCGGAAAAACGCAAGGAAGCCCTCGGTGTCACTTCCATAGAGATACGATAAAGAATAAACAATTTGGTTTTTCTGAAGCAGGTATACCGACCGTTAGAATAGACCCTTTCAAATGCTTGAACTCAACTTAGGTTGAGTTCAAGGGTCCCTTAACGCGGTACCTGAGGTCTGCTCGCCGCGGCGACGGGTCACGATTCACCACCGCGATCCGCCGCCGCGGCGAATCGTGTCTAGGAAATCCTACCTTTAGAGACTGCGTAGAAATCGCCTTAACTGGCTTATTATCCGGGACAGATAAGGCAGATGTAGCTAATTTAATTACGCAACTCAATACTAAAGGCGCGGTTGTTGTATCCAAACCGGGAAAGGATTAATTCCTTTCAAATATTTTTCTAGTCCCCAAAACGAATAAGTCTTTTAGGCTAATTTTAAACCATAAGTATGTAAACGAGTTGCGGGGACAGAGCACTTTAAACTGGAAGGCTATAGAATTGTTACATGTCGATTATCGATTTGAATGACGCCTATTATTTAATATCAATTGACGCGTCACACAGGAAATTGTTAAAATTTGATTTTTGTGTGAAATAACGCTACTTTATTTGTTTACCATTTGGATTAAGCTCAGCCCCTATGGGCTGCACAAAATTATTGAATCCTGTAGTAAGTTGGTTAAGACAATTGGACTTATATTTTGTTCTGTCTATACATAATTGATTAGTGCTTGAAGACACCTCTTCGGAACGTACAAGCAATTTGAATAAGAATCGCAATTTATAAGAAAACTTAGGGTTTATAAGAAACCATGAAAATAGCCAAATGGCCCCTGCAAAGAGGTGTCGATTCTTAGGATTTACGTTTGACTCGTTCTTTATGACCCTGGAACTGCCCGGGGAAAAGAGGAGAGCGATCAAGATATTAATACAACGCTTTTGTAAATTATTTCAATGCAAGTTAAGAGATATCGCGCAACTTATTCGCACGATTGTACCTTGTTACCCAGGTATTAAATACAGCAGGGTTTATACGAAAGAATTTGAGTGTCAGAGTTTCTTAGTTGCAAATAGCAACGCCAATTACGAGGCGAATATGACGCTAAGGACGAATGTGATAGATTTTTCATGATGAGAGACACATATTATATATGTCTGGGATTAATACAATCAACAACTTACATAGTATTTGATATGGAAATCCACTCAGACGCGTCGCTCACAGGATGGGGAGCTGTATGTGAAACACAAAGATATTATGTGTTTTGGATTACAGTCAAATAGCGATATCGTAAACCATTTGGAGCTAAAAGCAGCATACTTTGGTCTTGAATGTTTTGCTAAAGACTTGCTGAACTGTAACATTTTACTTAGAATTGACACACCACAGCAATATCGTATATCAATAGAATAGGCGGAATTCAATTTGAGAATTTAGATAAGATTACAAAAGAAATTGACGGCGGTGCGAGAACCGACGCATTTGAATTTTTGCTTCATGTATTAGTTCCCGCGAGAATTTTGAGGCAGACGCCGAATCGCATAAATTAGAGCCCGAAACAGACTACGAGTTGTCGAAAACTGCTTCTAAAGAAATAATTCGTATTTTAGGTTCACCGAACCTAGACTTATTTGCGACGAGATCCAATTATAAATGTAATCGCTATGTATCTTGGAAGAAAGATCCTGGATCTGAGGCAGTTGATGCCTTTACACTGCCTTGGAAAGACTTGTATTTTTACGCCCTCCCTCCGATTAGTACAATTCGGAGGACCCTTCGGAAAATTAAGAAGGAGGAAGCGGAGGGAATAGTAGTGGTACCTGGTACCGGACTGGCCTGGCCTGCTCAGCCATGCTGCCCACTCTTTCAATGTTAGAGGCAGAGCCAGTCAAGTTCAAACCGAATATAAATCTGTTATCTTTTTCTAACAGGGAACCATACTCACTTTGGTAGTCTTACCCTGGTGGCAGGCAGATTTTCTGACAAGCATTAACTGCGGAAGGAATTCCAGGACCATCGTTAGCTATTATGATATCATTAATTAGCGCATCTACGCTAAAAAATTACGATGTGGGCCTAAAAAGATGGTGGCTATACTTCCGCAGAAATGCAGTGGAACTATGTAATCCATCCATTCCAGAGGTCTTAGCGTTTCTTACATGGTTACATGAAGAAGGATTGTCCTACAGCACCCTAAATTGTGTTTGATCAGCGATCTCACTAATAGCTGTAACTGAAGTTGCACAAGACTTTAGAATTCAACGTTTCTTGAAAGGTATCTCTAACTTAAGACCTGCAAGGCCCAAGTACAACTTTACTTGGAATCCGAAGATTGCCCTCGAATATTTTGTGAATCAGCCGACGATCGGAGAGTTAAATTTTAGAGCGATATCCAAAAAAAATAATTACTCTTCTCGCGCTAATTACTGGCCACCGGATGCAGACGTTCACTCTGATTGAGTTAGACAACATTAGGATATACGCGGGTAAAATAGAGATAACGAATCCTACGCGTATTAAGACGTCGAAGAAGAATACCATACAACCGCTTTTAACTTTACCATTTTTTCACAACAAGAAAATATGTGCAGCTTCAACCTTATTGTGTTATTTGGATAAGTACAACAGAGATTCGTAATTCGGGAAAAGATTCTTTATATCTAATAATTCTCTATTTAAGAGAAGGTTTAGATTGACGCGGAGTTGGCGGTGTCTCATAACTCTCGATCCAATACCAAATCTATAGGTATGAGGTTAGAACCCTCCAATTATTATAAAATAATTTTAAACGACTAGCAGTACAGCTTACAGGACCGTTTATCGCCTCTTTGAGTAGTTTTCTTTTTGCGAACTCCTGTACGCGCTTCAATGCGTCTGCAATAGCTGCTCCATATGGCGAGATTCCTGGGTCCGGTACGAGGACATCGCTATTCGCTTCTGCCTCCCTGACCCCGTCGAATAAGTCCTGTTCTGTAGACGAAGCGGCGGGCCTTTCGAGTATTTTGAACTCTTCAAGCTGGAAGTTTTGATACCTTAAGGTCTGCGGCGGGCTGCTGTAAAAGTTTTGCTGTTTTAGATTCTCTGGCAAATTTGTGACAAACAGTGAATCATCAACCGCCGTCGGACTCTCATTGTATTAAAATATGCCAATAAATGATCTTTGCGAATAATCGTCTCGTCGTATACCGAATCGGTGAATAACCGACAGACATCGCTTTAACATTCGAGCACCGCTATCGCCCGCGGAGTTTCGTAATAAAATCGGAGATGTTGTCTTTCCAACTTCCGAAATGCAAACACGTACTCCTGCTTGCTTGCTTATAATTCGTTTGCCCCGTGTAGGGGCGTCCCATTTATTGACCGTTCGATCTCCGCCTTAAGTTTGAGGAAGTCGAGCATCAGTCGATTGTTGGGAGATGGATATTTTCTCTTCCCCATTAAAAATGGGGAGTCCCATTTTTCAAATTTTTGCCCAGCGAACGGCGAAGCTTGAATGGACAGAGGATGCTAAGATCTGCTCCTTTGCCAGAACATCACTGGGTCTTTTTCAGCTTCCGCGGCCTTCCTTTCCCGCTCGCCGCTGCGGGCTGTCATGGATGACGCTGGGTCGTCGATATTTGTGATTGGCCTCCTGACGGTGGCAGCAGCGGCGGCAGCGGCAACGGCAGCGGCAGTGGCAGCGATAGCGGCGACAGCGGCGGCAGCGGCATCGGCAGCAGCAGCGATAGCGGCGACAGCGGCGGCGGTGCAAACGGCGTGCCACCGATTTTCGAGTTTCGAGTTTCGACAGGTTCGATCTCGGCGCTCACATCACGACACGGATCGATCTGCTGTCAATGAAATAGACTGTCTTTGGTTATTTCACCTTCATTGAAATGATAATGAATCATGTTGCAATGAAATCTGTCCAGCAGGTTAGGGCTTGCGTCGCAGAAACTATCGCATAGTAATTTCTTGGACAGGTTAGCGCCTGTCCTCGCTCACACAGAATAGATCTGGTGAGCCTACTTACTTATGCTTCTTATTCCGCACTCACCCAAATTACATCTGGTGAGCGATATCAACTTGTCGGAAATTCAGTACAGGTTAGGGCCCGTACTCGCTCACACAAATTAAATCTGGTGAGCGACATCAGCTTGCGTTCTTCGGAAGTTCGAGTACAGGTTAGAGCCCGTACTCGCTCACACAAATTAAATCTGGTGAGTACTTCACGCAAATTAAATCAGGCGTGTTCTTCGGTGGTTCGAGTACAGGTTAGAGCCCGTACTCGCTCACGCAGAATAGGTCTGGTGAGTACCTCCGTACAGGTAATAGCCTGTAGATATTTACGTACATCCGTATGTAAATCCTTTCCCGCAAAAGGGGTTTGGTAACGAACAGCCAGGGAGATTTCTCTTACTGCTACTTGAAGAAAAAGGATGCGTCCTAACCTCTTCTTATCCATTGCGTGTATATAATCACGTGTGACTCTTTCGGCACAAAGAAAGAGAATGAGGATCGCGGCCGACGCCGCATGCGTGTTTTGTTTCACTTTAAAGATGTGACCATACCGGCATAGAGTAGGGGTACTACGATTTGATCTTGAGGAGGAGGCGCTAAATACAATGACAGCGATACGTCAAATGATCACGGGATGTGAAGTGTTTCATACTTTGTAAGTAACTCGAA
Organism: Andrena chrysosceles; assembly: GCA_963855975.1. NCBI lineage: Eukaryota > Metazoa > Arthropoda > Insecta > Hymenoptera > Andrenidae > Andrena > Andrena chrysosceles. The sequence goes on along the minus strand of OY979768.1, from coordinate 20,728,230 downwards.
ACATTCAAATACTTCAGTATTCTTATTTTGATTGTGTTCCATACATGGGAATACAATATATCTTCAAACCAGTGGGTTATCAAATCATTTCAACGAAAAAATTATGATTTCATCAGTTTCTTTCACATAAATCGATTTTTTTCAAAATCCTGAGGTAGTAGACAAATTTTGCGAACGGATTTGAAATCAGCGTGACAAAATCTACAGGAAATGATGTACAACATGTCATGAAAAAAATCTAATCGTACATGGTATTGGATAAATCACAATTTTGTTGTAAAATTTCAAGTTTAACACAGATTTTCAAAGTTAAAAAACGTTCATACCATAATCTCTTTAATTTTCCCTTATTCTGCAATATTTCAGCTTTAATTTAAAAAAAAATCATCGCTCTATCTCATTTCTATCAAAAGTTCTTTGATTTTGACACAAACTTCATCACTTTGCCCCACTGTGGCACGGAGACACCTCTCTGACGTAGGCAAGGCGCAAGATTAATCTTGGCCGATTTCGGTCTGAGGCTGGTAATGGTACAGTGGTGGCGATGACCGACAACTGACACATCTCGAGGCTATCATAAAGCGAGCGTCTTGTCTGGATTGCGTGAAGCGGTATAGCGACATGCACAGGAGCTCCTGATTCCGCTCGCCGCGGCCTTTATATCGTGAGACCGTACATCTTCACACGCGAGAGCCGTCTCGGGGCCGCGGCCGCCTAGTGGTCGCGGCGTGGACTAGGCCCATTGTCTCGGTTCCGGGCGTTCGCACGGCTCGTAACGTGACTTCGTCACAAACCTTTGCTCTTACTACCGTAGAGCAGCCGCGGGTGGTTGCGAGCGAAAGCAAGAGCGGCAGCCGTAAAAGAGTGGGGATAGTGGCGCGATCACAGATTCCCGCCACCAAGAAGACTTTTGCTCTTGGGTCTGGCTCGGTGCCGCTGAGAGCGAAGAGCAACTCGCGGCTGCTCATCCGTGGACAGGCCTGGTCTATACTGTGTACCACTACACTGTATTCGATTACGATGGTGTTTAAGCATTCATGTGCAACTAGTGTAAATCCGATAAACTCTCATTTAAAAGGCTAGAGCCTTGTAGCCACTGTCGCACCGGTGAGTTGTAGCGCCCCCCCCCCCCTCGCGTCTCATGGAATTCACGGGTGGACCGAGCAGCTCGGGTCCCGCGGGCTGCGGGGGGCGGTTTCGTTCGACCGATTTGGCGAGTGCTGAACCGTTCGAGCTTGCTCTCTTCCTGTTCGACAAGTATACGATACACCTTGTGGAGTCCTTTCGAGTGATCCCTCTTTACAATCGTCGGTCGTAACGGGAGTGTGTGTTTTACTACTAATCTTACACCGTTATTTGCATAATTATCCAATTTATTTGTCGTTCTCACTCGGAAATTCAAAGGATAAATACATTCGATTTATTGTTTAGGAACTACGCCGTCGAGATTTGATACTTATCAGTATAATCGAAAGACTTGCTCGGATCTCGAGGAACTTTCGAGAACATATGGTTTTGTATATCATGATAAGACAGTTACTTCCTACGATGAATTTTATCTGCTTAAAGTATTATCCACGGTACTATATAAAGACCTATACACTGTAAATGGAATTATTATGTACCCTTAGCAGTGTAGTATGTGTCTTTAATTCCTCGAGTGCTGCAACAATCTCGGCCTGTGGTTTCCTATTACTTCTGTTATTCGCACAATAAACCGTTTTTCTTAAGAACTCGATAAAAAAATCAAATGTATACTTCACATATTTTCAAAATTGTTATTCTCAATAACAGAAGGCCATAGAAAATAATGTTATTCTCTATTTTCAATTTGTCTTTGCAAGAAGAATCATCTCGATAGTACTACTATTAGTGGGACACCCTGTATGTACATATCTATATACACAAGGTGCAGCAAAAAGAGTAGATAATATTTTGGAAACAAGTTGGGGTTCCCAGTATTAGCATATCTTAAACATGCATACGAAAGCGTTTTCTATTTAATTTATAATCCAAAAACGAATTTGCAATACCTACGTCTTCCAAAAATATTATATAAGTATAAGTTAAGATAAATATGTAGTATATGGTATATTTTATGCCCAATAATTAAAGTGTGCCGCGAGTCGAGCCTCTTATTTCATAGTTGAAAAGTGCATCTTTGTAAAAAGAAGTGAGATCCCCATAAACAACTTTAAAAAGTAAAAAAATTACGCCAAATACATGAAATAAAAAACACACAAAAAATAGAAAATAATAATAATTACGAATTAAAAAAAGATGTGAAATCAAAATGAGCTGCAAGTACATAAATGTGCTTTCCCACAGCGTGCAATGGCGACATTGTGTAACACAATAAAAGACAAAAAAAGATGTCCGCGGCCTGGAAGTCAAATACTTGGCGTGGCCAGGCAAGGTGAATGTGTCGATGAATAAGAATTATTTAAAAACGCAAAATAATGAAATATATTCATATTGTCAGAGTTCTAAATTGCCAAATTATTTGAAAGCCTGCGAGAGGGAAGGTATGTGTATTGATGATCTGAGAATACCTTGCCTGGCCACGCCAAGTATTTGACTTCCAGGCCGCGGACATCTTTTTTTGTCTTTAATTGTGTTACAAAGTGTCGCCACTGCACGCTGTTGGAAAGCACCTTTATGTACTTGCAGCTCATTTTGATTTCACATCTTTTTTTACTTTGTAATTATTATTATTTTCTATTTTTTGTGTGTTATTATTTCATGTATCTGGCGTAATTTTTTTACTTTTTAAAGTTTTTTATGGGGATCTCACTTATTTTTACAAAGATTGTATATTGTCTTCTATTCTTTTTGTGATTTACTCTTTTCCGTCCTCGACTTTTTCATGTACTTGGCGTAATTTTTTTACTTTTTTGAAGTTTTTTATTAATTACTTACTTCTACGCTCTGCAGTATCAAAAAGGTTACAGATTAAACCATTTTATTCATTTATGCTTCAATATTGTGTCGAAATCGATTATAAATTTCTTTCATTCAAAGTAACGAATGAAAATTATCTTTATCTCTTTTTACTTTACTTCTTCGTCTTCTCCCCTTTTCTCTACGTAGGTATATGTATAAAATACTTCCACTGTCACCTTACCTTACCTCAGAGTTACTTTATCACTTACAATCGGGAACTAATGGATCAATTTCGACGCAGTTTTTTTTAACGTGTAGCACAATAATGAAGGGTCGGATGCAATAAGGGGACTGGCGCGTGAAAATGCGAAAAATTATTGTCCAAACGCTAAAAAGGATTGGAAAATTAAATGTTGTTAATCTGTATTTTAAAAAATATCGTGTTGTAAAGTTCGTCACAACACCACATTTTTTCTATTTACAGTTTGTTTATTCAATCATTAATATTCGGGCTAATAATTATGAACAAAATATTTCTCATCGTCGGAAAAAAATATTTCTTTAAACATAAATAAAATTGCAATAACTTGAGGAAATATCAACGGAGCGTTGTGAGACTTAAAATATAATTTCAAAAAACTCTAGCAAAGCCGCAAAAAGTGCATGTTAAAAACGCTTATGTTAAAAAATGTAATAATATTTAATTAAAAGTAATACTGGTTTGTGGTTATATGCTGATTGCATATCGATTGAATTGATTTGATTTGTGGTTACAGGCTGATTTCCATTCGTTTAAAGTGGTAATGGGTTATATTTATGATATATAAACAGCACCTAATTCAAATTTAGCTAACTTACCTTGTGTTTGAGACTGCATTTTGGTTGCAATTCAATGGTACAACGATACATATTTGTTAAAACACGTGGCATCTTAAATTTTGACAACCTACCTTATTGAACACTCGTCAGGTTATAACCTGGCTCTAAGCTGTCAAAATTTGGAGTAGATTACATAGTGAAGATAGCGATTGACGAACGAAACATGACGGAACATGTGTTAGTTTCGTTTTGGCTGAAAGTGTGCGTGTAACACGTATATATGTACGTATTATTGTTGACGAAAAATTTATTGGAAAATCAAGAGAAGAAGAAGAAAAATCTTACCATTTCTGACAGATCCATGAGACGATATTATGATATCTCTGTCATGCGTGGACCGATTTTATTGAAATTGGTCGTATTCGAAAGTTTATATGCGGTTTACATATGAAAAATGCCTTTAAATTTAGAAAATATTGTAGGCGTGATGAGATATTAAGGGGGGAGACCACTGTCTCGGTCCGAAATGTAAGGGTGTTTCCGGGAATTTATTTCAACCAAACAACGCAAGTAAATCAATTTATTGCTGAGTATAGTTAATAATACATATCGAAGGGTAAGAAAATTTTTTTTTCAATCAAATTCATAAATCCGTTTCCTGTATACTCTTCGTCAAAATTTGCGCTCCGGCAAAAACATGCTAGTCGCGTTGACAGTCCCCAGGCCATATGGTTAATCGAAATTCAAAAAAAAAATAATATTTAGAAACTAGAAGCCTGCCTCTATTTCGTGACGATCGAAAAATGTCGAAATTGTAAAAAATAACAAAATGGCGGACCACTGAAAAAAAGTCATGTTTTCGGGGTACAAAATTGTTCTTGATCATGCCAATTCGACGTATAGTTTTCTATGTAGACTGTCAACGCGGTTGAAAAATGTCATTCTGTGGAAAACGCGTTCAATGTTCCGCGTGGCTCAGTCGCGCGTTTGACACCGCTTCACGAAAAACATCATATCTCCGTCAATTTTGCGAATTTCTTCATAAAATTTGGAGTGAACATTCTTGAAACGTACGTCTTTCAGAAAATGTAAAAAAATTCAGATTTGAGACAGTGGTCTCCCCCCTTAATGAAATAAGTTTCGGGTTAGGTTGGAATAGCCGAGCGACGAGTAAATGATAAGCGGTAGCGACAGTCGATATATACGGGGTGTCTTTCATGTACTTGGCGTCGAGACGCTACCGCGTCTCTAGATTCTGTATCACTAATTAAAAGGTAAAATGTATCATTACAGTAAGAGGTGATCATTATTAAAGGACGAACCTGCGTACCCGCCGCAAAAGAGCTCGTTGTCATTATAGTTTACAGGATTCGGATATCCAAAACGCCACATGCTATTTCGAGCTGGCGGATCCATCAGACGTCCATGGCCATTTACGTGATTCCAATTAGAAACCTGTTGAATTATTATGTTTTCTTCTTACATCTTAACATCACGGTCACATCACGAAAACTGTTAGTTTAAAGGTAAAGGCATAATGAATAGTGAAAAGGTAGAATTTTGATCGAACAAGCAAAGATCGAATGAAACTGTTAAAATTTTCAATTGGTTATGAAATTCCAGTAATTTTTTGACTATTATGATTTCTGTTCCATGAAAATAGTTATAGAATGAGGTGTAGTCACTGAAACCTTTACTTCATACATTTTTGCATAAATAGGAAACTTAAAATTTTCTTGAAAATAAAGAAAGTTCCAGTTAAGTTTATATTGTATTGTCAGAATAAGGTAGATAAAAAGAATTATTAAAACAGAACGGCAAATAACAGAGTTATACGGGCTTATGCCCAGTCCGTTGGCGACGCAATTGTTCCGCGGTGAGCAACGTAGCGTCTACTGTATTCATCTAAAACCAAAAATTCAGCAATTTTTGTTTAGTTTATGAGTGCACAAATCGTATAAATTCATAACTTAAAACATGCAAAATTGTACAAATGGCGGCCTCTTGAAAAAAAAGTTCACTTTTTCCAACGAAATTTTGGGCTCTACTACGGTATGACCCAATCAACGGAATGAACTGAAATTTTGAGGGGTTGAGCAGAACGGAAGAGAACCCTTAACATACAATTTCACCTGCGGATATTTGTCAGTTTCTGAAATATTAATAAAAAACTTTCGGCAAAATACATTGAAATCTACCTATACAAACGTTACTAACACAACCATCTTCTCGTCGCTGTCGATTGTTTCGCAGCCGACGATACAAGGTAAGATATTCACCTCATCACGCGATACTTGTAACTGCAGTCTCATTTTTAGTATTCCCAAACTCACATCGGTTAAGGCTGCCGTCTCAGCGGGCCTTGAATGTGTGCGTACGCTCACACAAGCTAGGAAAAGCGTGTACGTATACGCGTTTAGTAAACAAACCGTAAATTACAACTTTCGTCCTGGAATCGGTCAGAAGGTAGTTTTTGCGGGTACAGTTGCCTTCAGTAGATATCTGTGCAGGGTGGTCTGGTGCGTTTGAACGCTAATAACCACCGTACGTTGAAATAATAATGAATTTATGAATTGAAAACTTGAGGCTTTCAGAATGAGGCTCAAAGGCTTCTCCGTTGGTGGTGCTAGTGGTGTACCGCAGCCACGTAGCACCAGCGTGACGTATACGCCGGGCCGAGGCGAGGTTAGTTGGCGGCCTTATACAAGAAACTTTTTGGTGCTCCCCAATTTTTGCACCTGTTTTCTATTTAATATGATTTGCCTGTACGGGGTGTACATTTTATTTATGTGGGGGTTGGATTCCTTTATTATTGAGTGTGCGAAATAGTTTTTTAGCGCCCCATTCGGCTGGCGCCCTTATGCAGCGCATAACTTGCATAATGGTTCCGCCGGCCCTGCGTATACGCGATGTAGTAAACAAACCGTAAATTACAACTTTCTCCCTGGAATCGGCAAGAAGGAAGTTTTTGCGGGTATAGTTGCCTCCAGTAGACATCCGTGCAGGGTGGTCTGGTGCGTTTGAGCGCTAATAGCCACCGTATGTTCAAATATTAATGAATTTATGAATCGCGTACTGAGACAGACTGGAGAAATGACAGAATGAAGCTTCAAGGATTCTCCGTCACCGGCGCTGACGGTACATTCGTGCCTTGTACCATCAAAACCGGTGGAAGACCAAACTAGCCGATAAATGTAGGAAAGACATAGTTGCCGAGACGTATTGAGAGTCGAATCGCGCTGTTGCCGCATTTCCCCTATTACTATTTTATCGTCACGGAGGCTTGGATGAATCACGGTGAAGCGGCTGGAGAATAGAGATGGGCAAAGATAATATCTGGATCAACTCAAATAAAAGATGCTACAGTATTGTCTCATTACGGGCTCGGTTTGGTGTACACGATGTGGACTTTTCGCTATCCCCATCACTTCTGTCTCACACTTGTCCGGTGAAGGCGAGAGCGAGCGAGAGGCACTGAAAGTGAGCGAGGACGGTAAGAGACAGACGAGGCGTTGATGTTCTGTCTCGTTCCGTCTTTCAGACGCCTGACACTCCGTCCTTTGCGTTCGCGCCCGTCGCGCACGCAAAGCGTCCCATCTCGATCCCCCCTTCGGCCAGAAAGAAGCGAGAAACGAACACTCGGAATTAGGACTCTGTTCACGATACGGGCTCAACGCCGGTCCCGCCCAGCGAGGACTTGGGCTGTTCGGCAGCGGTTTGTAATCTCAGTTGGACAGGCATACAGTGTTGATAAAATGTAAAACGTCACGTTTTCAGTATTCAGTAACATACAGCTGAGATTTTCCACACTAACCTTTTAGGCACGGCTGAGTTTTACGCGGGGCTGTTTCTCTGTACGACAGAGTTCAACGCGAATTACGTGTAAACGATACAGTGAGCCGCTATAGTGGCGTGTCGTTCAGAAAGATGACATCCGCGAAAGCCACTAGAGTGGCGCGTCGTGCCTAAGAGGTTAAAATGAATTCAAATACGGTATAAATCGGATTATTTCTAGAACTGTACTAGATAATTAAATATAAATGCGTAACATTTCTAATCTAATAATGTTAAAAATAATCCGATTTATACCGGGTTTAAATTCATTTTCGTCTGGAAAATCTCAGCAGTATGTTACTGAAACGTTCATGCCGATACGATAGAAAATGTGAACGTTTTACATTCTATTAAAACAAACAAAATAAACAATCATTGAACAATCATATCATTATATTTTTTCACAAGAAAATATAAATATTTCCCTCACTGCATACGTTACATTTCGCTCATTTGCTGCAACTACGACATATATAACTCAAAATTCATGATTTTTAGGGAAACGGGTTTTGTTAACGGGAAAAGTTTTGTTAGATAACAACCGCTTTTTCTATACTAATAACTCAAAAACTGCAAATTTTGAGTTGCATCGTTGTTACAGCAAATGAGCGATTTCATTACGAGCGATGTGATAAAATTGTAAGAAGGCCGTCAATGGAGAAGAGGAATTACACAGAATGAGAAAAGATAATTGGAATTGCGAAGTGTAGAAGAGATATTGATACCGAAATAAGTATTGTTTCATTAATATATTTCCTAACTTCACTACCCAACCTCTCTATCTTTCATGAGTGCTATCCTCCTTTACGTTCAGCGAGGTTCTGACGCTAGACGCAGCTATTCTTTCCAGACTTCTCGATAAAAAGAGGTGTGGCAACAGCGCGGCAGAGACGGAGAGAACAGAAAATGTGGCAACTATGCGTAAAAAATTCGTCTATATAGAGCACCTGGAGATGTCACCTCTACATAAGTTCTTTTTATCGACTGCAGTAGTTTCATTAGGGTCCGTCTGTTTACTGAGGACGCTTCGATCGATTCGGACCATAACAAACTTGAGACGGCAGCCTTAAGGGAACATTCTACTTTCTCGGTCGAAAAATCCACCACTTTTCGGTGATGGTTTTTAAAATGAAATAAACACTTAACGTTTTCGAATTTCTGGGGGTATAGGTATTCTACCACTCTTGAAATACAAGAAAAAATCTCTGTTGTTTGTTTATTTCATTTTTTACATAAATATTTCTCAGTGAAGTTGGCGGCTTCAAAATTGCTGGCGGTTGAAATTTCAGACGACTGGATCATCGGAAATAAAAAAACCAAACATTTTCTAATTCGCAGGAGTATGGTTATCTCGCTTACCACGAAAGAACAATTTTGAACGAAAATCATTCAAATGGGAGTCGATCAAAGTTGAAAGTACCGAAAAGGGCATTTCTTTTCTATTTAATAAATATAAAATGTGGGAAAATATTAAAAAAATCTTAAGATATTTGTGGTTAGCGAGATAGTCATACTCCTGCAAATTAAAAATATGTTTGGTTTTTTGTTTCCGTTGATCCAGTCGTCCGAAATTTCAACCGCCAGCAATTCTGAAGCTGCCAACTTCACTGCCAAATATTTAAGTAAACAAGTCAAATAAACAAACAACAAAGATTTGTTCTTGTATTTCAAAAGTGGTACAATATACCCCCCGAAATTCGAAAACGTTAAGTGTGTTCATTATAAAAACCATCACTGAAAAGTGGCAGATTTTTCGACCGAGAGAGTAGAATGTCCCCTTAAGGTGCCATTTCCAATGCGCGGCTACACGCGGTACACTGCCCTCCTTAGTTAAACTGTCCTATCTAACATTTTTTCATTTTTTGAGATATGTTGAAATATTTGAAGTTCCACACGTCTTTTACCTTTTAAGTAAAGTTAGAAGCCTCTACGTGCTTCGTAAAGATTTATAAACAGTCTAATGTATTTAACCTAAGTTCTTTCAAAATGGTTAAAATATTTTATCTGAAACAATTAATTAATTGGTACGTTAATAATACATTCCCTACCGGTACACCTATTACAAAAAATGATATTAGGCTATTATGAAATAATGACAACATGTTTTAATTTGAATGAAGGAAAATAAGTATGGTACAAAGTAAATGATAAAACTTCAGTTTCCTCGGTTGTTTCAAAATGCTAGATAGGACATTTTAACTAAAGAGGGCAGTATACTGGTACAATGGAAAAGCATTCATCTGTTCTCCTATCTCCGACTTCAACCGCGCGCGGCTGCGGCAGATTACTACAGTGTATGCAAGTCTGCTCCAGGAGCAGCCTAGGCTACTGGAGAAGCAACACAATGGGATGAGTGTCTGTTTTCCGCCATTATGGCAGAATCTACTAGCCGCTCGACTGGCCGCCCCGCGGTCCATCGCCACAATGGGACAGAATCACCAGAAATAAGGAAACAAGTCAGAATTTAAAAGTTATGGAATTATGTTTTTATATATTTTTTGTAACCTAATAATATGAGGTCTTAAAAACGTATAAATATCATGGCAGCTACTTCTGCTGTATGTGTAAACATGTGTCAAAGTTTGTATGTTTTTTTGTGCAGAATTTTAAATCGAGTCGTTTAAATTTCGGTGATATAAAAGGAAAATATTTTTTGGGGACCAAAATCAGTAATACCTACCTATCGATTCTTCAAAGTAATAGCGAATAATTAGTTCCATATAGTTCTTTTTCCATAAGAAACCCATTGAAAAAATATCAGTATTGGTTGTTTAGTTACTTTCCGGGAACTTCCAAGTAAATTTCTTTTCTGTTGTATAATTAATATATATTTGTCCTTGTATTTGGAAATATTTGCCAATAATGAAGTAATTACCTGTATTCTATATCGTACAGTGGATCTGAATCCCAAAAAATAGGGGAAAAATACAACATCCCATTTTTCGCACTGAAAATGCCGAATATTATTAAGGGGGGAGACCACTGTCTCGGCCCGAAATGTAAGGGTATTTTCGGGAATTTATTTCAACCAAACAACGCAAGTAAATCAATTTATTGCTTAGTATAGTCAATAGTGTATATATCGAAGGGTAAGAAAAATTTTTTTTTAATCAAATTCATAAATCCGTTTTCTGTATACACTCCGTCAAAATTTGCGCTCCGGAAAAAACATGCTAGTCGCGTTGACAGTCCCCAGACCATATGGTTCATCGAAATTAAAAAAAACAATAATATTTAGAAACTAGAAGCCTGCCTCTATTACGTGACGATCGCAAAATGTCGTATTTGTAAAAAATAACAAAATGGCGGATCACTGAAAAAAAAGTCGTATTTTCGGGGTACAAAATTGGGGAAATGTTGCTAAAAAAAATAGAAGCAGGTCGAAAATTGAAAATGTCTGATCGTCACGTAATAGCGACGGGTTTTCCGTACAATAAATGTCCTTGATCATGCCAATTGGACGTATAGTTTTCTCTGTAGACTGTCAACGCGGTTGAAAAATGTAATTCTGAGGAAATCGCGCGCAATGTTCCGCGTGGCTCAGTCGCGCGTTTGACACCGCTTCACGAAAAACACCATATCTCTGTCAATTTTGCGAATTTCTTCATAAAATTTGAAGAGAACATTCTTGAAATATACGTCTTTCAGAAAATGAAAAAAAGAAAAAATCGATTTTTCCGAGTTTTAATGGTCCGAAAAGTAAGGGTGTTTTCGGAAATTTATTTCAACCAAACGATGCAATCAAATCAATTTATTGCTTAGTATAGTTAATATGTGCATATTGAAGGGTAAAAAAAAACAATTTTTTCAATCAAGTTCATGAATTCATTTCCTGTATCCTCTTCGTCTCAATTTGCGCTGCGGCAAAAATATGCTTGTCGCGTTGACAGTGCCCAGGCCATATGGTTAATCGGAATTCAAAAAAACAATAATATTTAAAAACTAGAAGCTTACCTCTATTACGTGACGATCGCAAAATGTCAAAATTGTAAAAAATAACAAAATGGCGGACCACTGAAAAAAAGTCATGTTTTCGGGGTACAAAATTGGGGAAATGTTGCTAAAAAAAATAGAAGCAGGTTGAAAATTGAAAATGTCTGATCGTCACGTAATAGCGACGGGTTTTCCGTACACTAAATGTCCTTGATCAAGCCAATTGGACGTATAGTTTTCTCTGTAGACCGTCAACGCGGTTGAGAAATGTCATTCTGAGAAAAACGCGTTCAAAGTTCCGCGTGGCTCAGTCGCGCGTTTGACACCGCTTCACGAAAAACACCATATATCCGTCAATTTTGCGAATTTCTTCATCAAATTTGGAGAGAACATTCTTGAAACATACGCCTTTCAGAAAATGTGAAAAAAAAATTTCAGATTTGAGACAGTGGTCTCCCCGCTTAAGGAAGTTCATAAAAAGATGTCGCTAAGAACGATGTCGCTAATTATAGGCCCATATCTCTCCTTAGCTGTTTCCCAAAGATACTAGAGAAGATAGTCTCCAGTAAGCTCTCCAGTTTAATCGGAGGCAGCTTATCCGAAGCTCAGCATGATTTTTTTCCGGGAAGATCTACCGTGACTAATCTCGCGGTTTTCTCGAATTTTGTGACTTCTGCACTGGATGCACGTCGGCAAGTCGATGTGGTGTATAGTGACTTCAGAAAGGCTTTTGATTCAGTGGACCATGGTATCTTGCGGAATAAATTAAGGGCGTTTGGGTTTCAAGGTTGTCTGCTGCGGTGGTTGGGTAGTTATTGAACAGACCGTTCTCAAGTGATAAGGGTTCGTGGTTGCCTATCTCAGCCCATAGTGGCATCATCGGGAGTGCCACAGGGGTCACACTTGGGTCCGTTGCTCTTCTGCATCTTTATAAATGATCTTGCGGATTCTTTTCATTTTGCTACACCCTTGTTTTTTGCTGACGACTTGAAGTTGTTTGCTCGAGTTGCTTCAGCTGAAGATGCTTGGAATCTCCAGAGTGACCTTGACCGGCTAACTGTTTGGTGCGCCAGCAATAGACTTTCCTTAAATCATTCTAAGTGCCATGTGCTGGGAATCTCCCGGTCACTTAGCAAGTTAAGTTTTCCGTACTCCCTCAACACTGTCCAACTATCCCGTATTGAGAGTGTGTGCGACCTCGGAGTGTCCTACGACTCTGCGTTCTCTTTCGCGTGTCACGTCAACAGAGTTACTAATGCGGCCTCCAGGCAACTTGGGTTTATCATAAGACACACGCATGGGTTCGTCAATAGGCGGACCTTTAAGTTACTCTTTGATGCATTGGTTAGGCCCTATTTAGAGTATGCGTCTGTAATTTGGTATCCCCATCAGGCGTACCTCTGGAGTGCACTCGATAGAGTTCAGCATAGATTTCTGCGGTTTGCGTCGTTTCGCATCGGGCATCCTATGCACAGATTCAATCATGATTATGGACCAGCAATGCACTTATTTAACTTCGTGTCAATGCGACAGCGCCTACTGTTGGCTGATCTTACTTTTCTGTTTAAGATTATAAACGGACATATAAATTGTCCGCACCTATTGGGGTTAATTAACTTTAGTATATCGCCCAGGCTGTTGCGCAATTTCCTCTTTTCCAGCCAAGACTTTACAGAACCAATTTACACCTCAGAGACCCAATGACTAGAGTATGTACGAGTGGAAACAATGTAGCGGACAATATTAGCCTCTTTGGCTCTTCTATTGAGGCTTTCAAGCGCTCCGTGATTTCGTCGTTTGGTATGCCAAATTGAAGCCAGGATGTCCTGGTTGCGGGTTTTGTTTTTGTTTTGCTTTGATTGTTTTAAAGACACATAGTCTGTGCACCATTTGTAGGAAACTGCCGGCAGAATTAGATGGTAAGAGACTGTGTCGGCGGAGTCTATAGAAACCTGATCGGATTCTATGGACGGCGAGGAAGTTTACGAAAACCTTATCGCCTAAGACAACACACGGCGAGGAGCCGTCCCTGCCGATCCGAGGCGCGGCGGTCCTCGGGATTCATTCTTTGTGCGGTCGATGAAGGTAACGGACGTGTTGACTTGTGCCGGTTTTATTGGAAATAAAGAAACTAGTTCCTAACATCGTAATATCTCCTTGTGGTTAATGATTTCCTACACATTGTATGTTTTTGATTGATCAAAATGGGCTAGTCCCGTATGAAATAAATAAATAAAAAACCGTATTTAAGAAATGTACCAAAATTGGCACAAAAGTACATCGAAAAGTCAGGAAATGAATTTATAAATTTCTGCAAAACTGACCACATAATTTCTTCGTGAATGCCCATAAAAAAATAAGTTTACGTGCAAATTTTTGAGAAATTACGTAGAGCAGTGATCGTGGCAACGTCGCACTTCAGATCCATATGAACATTTTTTCTGATATTTTGGTTATAAAAAACGCTCGGAATGAATGCGACGTTGTCAGATCTGCTGCTCCAATTCACTACGCTAACCAATTTAATATTCCATTTTCGTATTACAATTATCAAGAGACACGGTAGTGCCTCGCGTCAAGTATATAATATATATGCGCAGCGCGAGACACAGAGTGGCTCTATTACGCTACGACTCGCTATCAAGAACCCTGAGATTTCCGAATCTCAATAACGGCTGATCCGATTAGATTTTGAATGGTCTTAATGGATAGCTTGGGTTTGATTTACATAAGAAAAGTGTCTTCGTTTTGTTCCTACGGGCCTTATGAGCTGAGATATTTCGATGTAAAGTTGCAATTTGCTGAATTTTATGTTCTAAAGATTCAGCATCGTCTCGTCATCGTCCTACACTTCTAGGCAAGAGGGGAGTATGAAAGGGTGAGGAAATGTCTCTCAGGCACGTCGTTCATTGGATGCGGGTTTTGGCCAATCGCGTAACAAATAATCTGACAGCTACATAGACAGAGATAACCTACCATGTGCTTAGTGTCAAATAAAGTAAATTGTCCGAATTTGAAATGTCATGAGTTTTTACACTAAATAGGAGACTGAATTATTGTCTCAATTAACAAGGTAAGTCGCCAAATTTTTTAATAGTTTCTTATGTAGAGTCGCAGACTTGAAAGTTGTTCGGAGAAGGTTCGACAGAGAAGCATCTTCTTTCGCACAAGTTTCTAGAAATTATACAATGCATGCACAAAATAATATATTGTTTTTATACCAGCAAACTATTTTTTAATTAGAATTTTTATGTAAAGCTTATAGAAACGAAGGGGACGCAGAGGCTCGGATAGAAATGAAGGGGACGCACAAGCTTGGATGGAAATGCAGGCGATGCACAGGCTTGGAGGTTGTCCAGAGAAGGTCTGGGTTAGATCTCTGTCCCTGATATAGACAGAGAAGCATTTTGTTTCCCACAAGTTTCTAGAAATTTGTCAAATAAGGTAAATCGACAAAATTTGTCAAATTAGCATTGCATTAAGAATTAAGAAAATTATGGCGGACTGTTTGCAAGGTAGAGCAGGTCACATTAGTGAAGAAAGCACACTGAAAACGCATCTCCCTTGATACTTTTCAATCTTTTGTGAAAGATATATAAATTATATTAATTAAAATCCACAGTCGTTCCCACACTATTCATTAATTTTATTAGTTTCCCATTAACAATATTTCAATTCACCAATAAACATCTAAACCAACGCCAATAAAAATATTGAAAATCTCTTTGTTCATTTTCGCTAAATTATCATTAGCATTTTTTAAATTTCCTGCAACAAGACTTTCTACCATATGCTCTCACCTCCTTCGGACACATTATGTAGTCTCTACACTTACTACAGCAAAAGGCCACTCTATTTCTATATATTTTTATATAATTAACTAGTAGTACAGTAAAAAATAAGATGTTGGACATGTTTAAGCTTATATTCTATTCTAACTTATAACGCCAACGAGTAGAAATATCAAACATCTGAGTTGAACGTAACGCCAACGAGTAGAAATATCAAACATCTGAGTTGAACGTATACGAACATGTAATAAACTACAACATTATGAAAGTCTTTGATAGGCAGTTTGTCTATGTTAAGATCAGTGGACGCAACAAGAAGATATTGGATACGTAGAAGCATGTTTTAACTCAGATGTGTTTGATATTTCTAATCGTTGGCGTTATAAGTTAGAATATGCTTCAACGTGTTGAATTTTAAGTATCCAATATCTTCTTATTGTATTACTTGTTATATACAGTAAATATATATATATATATATATATATATATATATATATATATGCTTCATGTTACGCAGATGCAGTTATACAATGTTTAATGCATTTGAGTGCCATTAGAAAACAATTGTTTAATTGTAATGAATCATCAAATGTTTTGAAGATATTAATGCATCGATATGAAAATGGAATGCGCAATTTAAATACATATACAGTACGGCAAAGTTTAGGAGAACATTTTTCAATAAACGTAAAACGAGATGTAGGTATTTGAATTTCTTATAACCCTGTGCACAGAATATGATTGTATAAGACAATTGGTAGAGCATCAAGTAACTTCTACTACTCGTTGTAAATCTTGTGATTATACAAAAAGAATTACTTCTGATAATTTAGTTGTTTCAATACCTATTAACAATTTGAAAAAAGAAGCTATAATCTTAACGATTTATTAAACGTTACATTTTCACATTGGTATAAATCAGATAACGGATCATGTGAACAGTGTACACGAAATGATATTATGTTTAAGAATGAATTAATATTGACGAAAGATATAGTTATTATTCGTTTACTATTATTTTCATTACAAGATGATAAAATAGTCAAAGCAATACGTAAATTTAATATATGTACTATTCCCACAACCAAAGTATTAATAGCTGAACAATCATATATAGTTGTGAATGCTATATTTCATAGAGGTTCATGTATTGAGGATGGCCATTACACCAGTATATGTAAAGAGGAAGGAATGATTAGTAGTAGTAGTTGGATTGAAGCTGATGACGTGCAAATTAAAAAAGGCAATGGCCCAAAGGCGTTAAAGATCTTTATATTTTGTTCTTACAAAAAATGATAATAAATAAATAACCCTGCTAACCATCTGCCTACAGTCTGCCAGCAGAAGGACAGCAGGGTCTGCCAGGAGAACGCAGGATCTGCCGGCAGCTGCGGTGCAGCCTACGTCCGCATTCAGCTACGGTTCTGCCGGCAGGCCCTGCCGGGCAGGGCCTGCCGGCAGATCGAGGGCAGATTGACGGCAGATCCTGCCGCCCGCCTGGCACATCGAACAGCGCCATCTAAAGGCCACAATTGCCAAATAATTC
Source organism: Andrena chrysosceles (assembly GCA_963855975.1). Lineage (NCBI taxonomy): Eukaryota > Metazoa > Arthropoda > Insecta > Hymenoptera > Andrenidae > Andrena > Andrena chrysosceles. The sequence goes on along the minus strand of OY979768.1, from coordinate 20,711,424 downwards.
CCTACACGTGACGTCAGATGGACTTACGCACCAACACAAATGTACCGTTATTGCTTTGTGTATCCCCTCCCTTTCTACTACACGTGAATAATTGATAGACGGGAGAAATGGAGCAGTGGATTCTGCTCACATAACCTGCGAGCAGATTTTGGAGTTTGTTAAATAAGTTTACTATTTACATATTTCAAAAGGTATGTACTTATCTTTAAAAACATACAATGGTTACAAATACAAAATAATAAAAATGGCACATATAAATCAGCAGAGAAACTTTCAATATTTACATTTAGAAGTGGTGATCCTAGATGCAAACATAAGTCAATTTTTTTGAGAACGAAGGGCTATATCAGAAACTTTTATACTATATTCTAGACTTATTTTTTTGCATAGAATCACCACTTCTTCATCGCTTGTGTTGAATCTGAAAACAAATACATTATTAGTATAAAATTGAAATGATACTGGGAAAGTACCGATCAATGAGTAATTTATTAAACAGGCGCTGAAAAGTACCGAATGGTGTTCATTGCGAACGTCGAGAGTTAAAAACTTTGCTTCAGTGATGCTGAAGTAAAGTGAGCACTGAAAAGTACTGTTTGGTTGTGTACGTTTAAAAATACTGGCACTGAAAAGTGCCGATTGTTGTTCCTTATGAACGCCGAGGGGCAATTCCCGTTTTACTCATTTAAAATGGGCACTGAAAAGTACCGTTTGGTTTCTTCGCCACTGTAAAAGGAGACACATCTCTACTTTTAATGGGCATATTTCTGAAAAATAAAATATTACAAAATGAAATATATAAAATATAAATTGTGACTTTTACGGTCATGACACTAAATGTCGTGATGTTTAATGTTATGTTAAAACGGACCTTCTTCAGGGGTCATCAGCTTCTTCTTCGGGCTGCTGGTCGCTCCAGAAATCGCGGGGCATTCGTAGTTCCTGGGCCGACGATGCTGGACCACGCTTCCTACAGCGTACCCTCTCCTTTGCTGCCTTGAGTTCCGCTTGCATCCGCAACTGGAAGTCCGACCGAGTTGGCTTGCGGAACTTCTGAGTTTGAGCCACACCGTCTGAAAAAGAAATGTATGCAAAGTACGTTAGCATCAATGGAACATACAGTAATAGTAACAATAATTCTATGTGAAAAAAATAAAAAGTGCTTATTGTTTCGTACCAAAAATCGCCCTCGCAATGCGGGTGTCATACAAGGATCTGAGTCCTTCGCGGCCAAACCAGGTAAATGAAGATGTTACGTCGTCCGGCAGTGCTTCCTTGAAGCAGCACTTGACCGCTCCCTTCAAATCGAATCCCGCCACGTATTCGAAATACTTTACCTAAACAAAGCGAGTAAAGATTGATGTAAGTATATATTATATATATAAAAGTAAATAAAAGAATAATTTCGTCTTCACTTACAACTTTGGAATAAGTATCATCATCGATGTCCTCAAAGCAGTCAACCTCCTGCACCGAGGACAAAGGGAGGACTGCTGGTTTCGATGGTTGACCAGCATTATGGGTGGCCTGGATAGATTTCTGAATACTCATCAACAGAGTATTCATTCTTCTGCAAACAGAACGGATGGAGACGTTACGTATTAATAAACACGATACACGCGATACTTACACTAGCTCGGCCTCGATCCGATCACGCCCCGTGAGGTCTTCCATGCTCCTGCGAACATTAACATTTATAAGAAAATGTCTATATAGCAATATTTTTATAGCAAAAAAAGAAACATGTAAATTTACATATTATCAGAAGGTTGAGTCGGCGCTGTATCATGCTGCGACGGCTCACTGTAGATCACAGTGGCGTGCGCCGACGATGTCCCTGGATTCTGCTGATCCGTGAATCCTCCGAGGACCGGAACACTGGCAGCAGAAGTCTCCTGAAACATATAAATGTTACTCGGGTTAGAAGTAGAACTACCCGTTAACGTTGCTGGAACCTCTCCCTGTAAGACCATCTTTAAATGGTGGATGTCTTCATTAATCGCTGGTCTCGGCGCGGTCGACGTCCTTCGCCGTTTCGTGTTTTCCTCCTCCGAAGACGTCGTTTGATAACGTCTAGGTTTTCCGACCACACGTTTCCCTCGTTGGCTCATGTCGGCCTGTAAGTAAAAAAAGTACACATTACAATACTTAGCAAAGGCGTGTTAGCTGTTTTTTCCATTTTACATGCGATATTTTATGCACCAACTATTCTCACAATTTCCATATTATATTTGTATGTATCTTAATTGTACGAAACCTCAAGACGAACATATATAACGTGCTACTCAATAATTCGAGTGTAACTCGACAAAGGCTACAAATGTAGAAAACGTGGACAAATGACCCATGCAGAAACATTGGAACCAAACGATAAAATACAAAAGAAGGAAATGTAAATATTATAACACGTTACTCACCAGAAAATAGTCGTAACTTACCAAAAACAAGAGACGAAACTAGAAAGGGAAAAAGATTTTTTTTTTTTTTTTTACATGGTGGAAATCCCTAACGGATACCTCACCTCCGTGGGAGGGGTGAGATTATGTGGGGCTTGCACCCACTAAAACCACCATGGTGACCGCCTGACGCGAGAGGCTTACACAAGGGAGAGGGACTGGCAGCGAGATACTTCTAACGATAATGAAGATGGAAGAATTTGAACACTACGGCTTCTCGGTGTGTGTAATAACAGCAACGACATAGCTAGAGATTCCTAAGGGGATGGGGTCGTCGTTATTGCCAGTGGACATATTACCGTGAAAAGGCATTCTAAAACATTTGGCGCGAACCTGATCGGGGGAGATATATAAAATGTCCTGGCTCAATGTGGAGCATTTATATACGCCAAGAGCCGAAGACATTATGCCGATATCATAAAAATCATCGACCTCTAGAAATTTTTTAATACCTAAACGATAGGAGTTATTGGAGTCCATGCTAATATTGAAAATCACGCAGATGGAGCCGTCGACTGAGATGACACAATTATCGCGTACATTTGTGCCCAGAGATATGCTATTGAACTCTATCTTACGGTATCGAGAACAATTGGGGTCGTTACTAAGCGGTCTAGATACGCGAATAGAAAAATCGACATTGCAATGAATATTTGTGCCATGAAGTTGTCTCTCCCTCATCCTATTGGAATATTGTTGGAGAGGAAGACTTGGCTTTCTAAGATATTTTCTAAAAATGGACATGTTGTTTTCATATGGAAAAGCAGAACACGAATCTAAATTACCAAGACGTCTGACATCGTTGGTTAAATGAAGAAGGCCATGGACGTTATAACTATTAAAAGTTGGGCCATAAAGTTCTTCGTTGCGAAGAACAAATTTCTCCAGAGCTGACTCTGCGAATCTCAAGTGTCGGTCCGATGGAGATTCTGAAACTAAAACCCGTATGGCCACATGTAAAAATAAAAAATGCTTGTATACTGTAGTGTCCAGTACAGAATACAGTATAACTGGCCCTGTATACAAAAGGAACTGACGAAATTCGGTCGCCTTATATTTAGAGCATAGTTCAATAGATCTGGGATATCTGGCAAAGTCTGAGGGGCAATATCTGTAAAGACTATTCAGTCTCGCAGACAGTATAGAAATTTCCCTGCGGCGCAATTTTGAGAGACGCGAATACTCTCCATGTACCCACACAGACAAGAGTTTTTTTACTACGCCCAAGCATACAAGATGCATATACTCGAAAGGAACTTGCGAAACCATTCCCATCGGTAGCGATAACAATGGGCTTGTACCTTCCTTGTGATGCTTCGCGTCTAACCATTTAATGTATTCCTCATCGGTTCGAGGAGAATGATTTATCCCATTGAAAGCGTAATGCTTACCGTTCAGGGTACCAGAAACCGTACATTTCGAACAGGGACGAATAGACATATGCCCACGATGATTTAACACAAATGCTCGAGCTGGTGCGTCAGCTATGAAACACCTCAGTCGTACGGGCAACTTAGTGCAATGAAAATTTATACCTCCGTTGGACATGATGGCCCTGACGTCTGCAATAAATTTCTCAAAGAAAATATTCGGGTCGTGTGGTTTTTGGGGACCTTTATAGATGCCTACCACTATCGGCTTTGTATGAGGAATATTTGAAATCCTACATTGGACGGGCCAGATATGAATGGAACCTGATTTGCCCAAACTACATCCGTCGGTATGAAAATCTAATTCTAACTCTCTAACATGTGCTGCGGGCAAAGTATCGGAGAGACTTTTAATAATTTCTGCTTCCAGATCGAAATGAATATATTCTCCTGGTTCCACGACGAATGTGACAGCAGGATTACGTGGCGTAGATAGAAGCGTTCTAACATCCCGAGGCAACTGGGAGAAACAGGAATGTGTTCGAAGGAGAGATAATATATTATTTCCTTGAACGTGTGTCAAATTGTTGTCTACGAAACAAGAGGCTAACCGTTGGTGAAAAGATGACTCGGAGGATGTAGCACACGACAATGAAAGTGTATCGTGGATATTAGAAACGCGTGACATGGAAGTAGAAGGACCGGCGTCTTCTACATTTATATCGCGCCTAGCACTGAATCTATCGGGGATTAAATTAACAGGAACGGACGAACTACAACCTGCAGATGTGCTAGCAGCATCTTGCACGTTAAAAGTATTATCCACTACTCTGCTGACGGTGTTAAATGCAGCACGGTGTCGCACGCGTAAGTTGCTTCGCACTTCGCGCATAACCCTGCTTCTTTGCCTCGCTGATAGTGCTTTTCCCGATTTTCGCGACGTAGACGATTTGAACTTATTAAATTCCATAATTACTTACGTCTTATGGATGTCTCGGGAAGATTTTCGTTGTTTCGAAGCTCTGGAAATTCTTCGGATCTGCCGTCAATGACTGCCACCTCAGAATGAACGAGAATTCGAAACAAACGCGAAATGGGAAGTAGAGTTCCGACCAATCACGAAGGTCCGCAAGGCGCCGCAGCCAATCCGAGCGTTCGTTTTCAAGCACAAAGGGTACCACGTTGAATAAAGGGTACCACGAGGTAACATTTTGGCGGTACAGTGGGATGTTACCAAAATGTTACCTCGTGGTACCCTTTATTCAACGTGGTACCCTTTGTGCTTGAAAACGAACGCTCGGATTGGCTGCGGCGCCTTGCGGACCTTCGTGATTGGTCGGAACTCTACTTCCCATTTCGCGTTTGTTTCGAATTCTCGTTCATTCTGAGGTGGCAGTCATTGACGGCAGATCCGAAGAATTTCCAGAGCTTCGAAACAACGAAAATCTTCCCGAGACATCCATAAGACGTAAGTAATTATGGAATTTAATAAGTTCAAATCGTCTACGTCGCGAAAATCGGGAAAAGCACTATCAGCGAGGCAAAGAAGCAGGGTTATGCGCGAAGTGCGAAGCAACTTACGCGTGCGACACCGTGCTGCATTTAACACCGTCAGCAGAGTAGTGGATAATACTTTTAACGTGCAAGATGCTGCTAGCACATCTGCAGGTTGTAGTTCGTCCGTTCCTGTTAATTTAATCCCCGATAGATTCAGTGCTAGGCGCGATATAAATGTAGAAGACGCCGGTCCTTCTACTTCCATGTCACGCGTTTCTAATATCCACGATACACTTTCATTGTCGTGTGCTACATCCTCCGAGTCATCTTTTCACCAACGGTTAGCCTCTTGTTTCGTAGACAACAATTTGACACACGTTCAAGGAAATAATATATTATCTCTCCTTCGAACACATTCCTGTTTCTCCCAGTTGCCTCGGGATGTTAGAACGCTTCTATCTACGCCACGTAATCCTGCTGTCACATTCGTCGTGGAACCAGGAGAATATATTCATTTCGATCTGGAAGCAGAAATTATTAAAAGTCTCTCCGATACTTTGCCCGCAGCACATGTTAGAGAGTTAGAATTAGATTTTCATACCGACGGATGTAGTTTGGGCAAATCAGGTTCCATTCATATCTGGCCCGTCCAATGTAGGATTTCAAATATTCCTCATACAAAGCCGATAGTGGTAGGCATCTATAAAGGTCCCCAAAAACCACACGACCCGAATATTTTCTTTGAGAAATTTATTGCAGACGTCAGGGCCATCATGTCCAACGGAGGTATAAATTTTCATTGCACTAAGTTGCCCGTACGACTGAGGTGTTTCATAGCTGACGCACCAGCTCGAGCATTTGTGTTAAATCATCGTGGGCATATGTCTATTCGTCCCTGTTCGAAATGTACGGTTTCTGGTACCCTGAACGGTAAGCATTACGCTTTCAATGGGATAAATCATTCTCCTCGAACCGATGAGGAATACATTAAATGGTTAGACGCGAAGCATCACAAGGAAGGTACAAGCCCATTGTTATCGCTACCGATGGGAATGGTTTCGCAAGTTCCTTTCGAGTATATGCATCTTGTATGCTTGGGCGTAGTAAAAAAACTCTTGTCTGTGTGGGTACATGGAGAGTATTCGCGTCTCTCAAAATTGCGCCGCAGGGAAATTTCTATACTGTCTGCGAGACTGAATAGTCTTTACAGATATTGCCCCTCAGACTTTGCCAGATATCCCAGATCTATTGAACTATGCTCTAAATATAAGGCGACCGAATTTCGTCAGTTCCTTTTGTATACAGGGCCAGTTATACTGTATTCTGTACTGGACACTACAGTATACAAGCATTTTTTATTTTTACATGTGGCCATACGGGTTTTAGTTTCAGAATCTCCATCGGACCGACACTTGAGATTCGCAGAGTCAGCTCTGGAGAAATTTGTTCTTCGCAACGAAGAACTTTATGGCCCAACTTTTAATAGTTATAACGTCCATGGCCTTCTTCATTTAACCAACGATGTCAGACGTCTTGGTAATTTAGATTCGTGTTCTGCTTTTCCATATGAAAACAACATGTCCATTTTTAGAAAATATCTTAGAAAGCCAAGTCTTCCTCTCCAACAATATTCCAATAGGATGAGGGAGAGACAACTTCATGGCACAAATATTCATTGCAATGTCGATTTTTCTATTCGCGTATCTAGACCGCTTAGTAACGACCCCAATTGTTCTCGATACCGTAAGATAGAGTTCAATAGCATATCTCTGGGCACAAATGTACGCGATAATTGTGTCATCTCAGTCGACGGCTCCATCTGCGTGATTTTCAATATTAGCATGGACTCCAATAACTCCTATCGTTTAGGTATTAAAAAATTTCTAGAGGTCGATGATTTTTATGATATCGGCATAATGTCTTCGGCTCTTGGCGTATATAAATGCTCCACATTGAGCCAGGACATTTTATATATCTCCCCCGATCAGGTTCGCGCCAAATGTTTTAGAATGCCTTTTCACGGTAATATGTCCACTGGCAATAACGACGACCCCATCCCCTTAGGAATCTCTAGCTATGTCGTTGCTGTTATTACACACACCGAGAAGCCGTAGTGTTCAAATTCTTCCATCTTCATTATCGTTAGAAGTATCTCGCTGCCAGTCCCTCTCCCTTGTGTAAGCCTCTCGCGTCAGGCGGTCACCATGGTGGTTTTAGTGGGTGCAAGCCCCACATAATCTCACCCCTCCCACGGAGGTGAGGTATCCGTTAGGGATTTCCACCATGTAAAAAAAAAAAAAAAAATCTTTTTCCCTTTCTAGTTTCGTCTCTTGTTTTTGGTAAGTTACGACTATTTTCTGGTGAGTAACGTGTTATAATATTTACATTTCCTTCTTTTGTATTTTATCGTTTGGTTCCAATGTTTCTGCATGGGTCATTTGTCCACGTTTTCTACATTTGTAGCCTTTGTCGAGTTACACTCGAATTATTGAGTAGCACGTTATATATGTTCGTCTTGAGGTTTCGTACAATTAAGATACATACAAATATAATATGGAAATTGTGAGAATAGTTGGTGCATAAAATATCGCATGTAAAATGGAAAAAACAGCTAACACGCCTTTGCTAAGTATTGTAATGTGTACTTTTTTTACTTACAGGCCGACATGAGCCAACGAGGGAAACGTGTGGTCGGAAAACCTAGACGTTATCAAACGACGTCTTCGGAGGAGGAAAACACGAAACGGCGAAGGACGTCGACCGCGCCGAGACCAGCGATTAATGAAGACATCCACCATTTAAAGATGGTCTTACAGGGAGAGGTTCCAGCAACGTTAACGGGTAGTTCTACTTCTAACCCGAGTAACATTTATATGTTTCAGGAGACTTCTGCTGCCAGTGTTCCGGTCCTCGGAGGATTCACGGATCAGCAGAATCCAGGGACATCGTCGGCGCACGCCACTGTGATCTACAGTGAGCCGTCGCAGCATGATACAGCGCCGACTCAACCTTCTGATAATATGTAAATTTACATGTTTCTTTTTTTGCTATAAAAATATTGCTATATAGACATTTTCTTATAAATGTTAATGTTCGCAGGAGCATGGAAGACCTCACGGGGCGTGATCGGATCGAGGCCGAGCTAGTGTAAGTATCGCGTGTATCGTGTTTATTAATACGTAACGTCTCCATCCGTTCTGTTTGCAGAAGAATGAATACTCTGTTGATGAGTATTCAGAAATCTATCCAGGCCACCCATAATGCTGGTCAACCATCGAAACCAGCAGTCCTCCCTTTGTCCTCGGTGCAGGAGGTTGACTGCTTTGAGGACATCGATGATGATACTTATTCCAAAGTTGTAAGTGAAGACGAAATTATTCTTTTATTTACTTTTATATATATAATATATACTTACATCAATCTTTACTCGCTTTGTTTAGGTAAAGTATTTCGAATACGTGGCGGGATTCGATTTGAAGGGAGCGGTCAAGTGCTGCTTCAAGGAAGCACTGCCGGACGACGTAACATCTTCATTTACCTGGTTTGGCCGCGAAGGACTCAGATCCTTGTATGACACCCGCATTGCGAGGGCGATTTTTGGTACGAAACAATAAGCACTTTTTATTTTTTTCACATAGAATTATTGTTACTATTACTGTATGTTCCATTGATGCTAACGTACTTTGCATACATTTCTTTTTCAGACGGTGTGGCTCAAACTCAGAAGTTCCGCAAGCCAACTCGGTCGGACTTCCAGTTGCGGATGCAAGCGGAACTCAAGGCAGCAAAGGAGAGGGTACGCTGTAGGAAGCGTGGTCCAGCATCGTCGGCCCAGGAACTACGAATGCCCCGCGATTTCTGGAGCGACCAGCAGCCCGAAGAAGAAGCTGATGACCCCTGAAGAAGGTCCGTTTTAACATAACATTAAACATCACGACATTTAGTGTCATGACCGTAAAAGTCACAATTTATATTTTATATATTTCATTTTGTAATATTTTATTTTTCAGAAATATGCCCATTAAAAGTAGAGATGTGTCTCCTTTTACAGTGGCGAAGAAACCAAACGGTACTTTTCAGTGCCCATTTTAAATGAGTAAAACGGGAATTGCCCCTCGGCGTTCATAAGGAACAACAATCGGCACTTTTCAGTGCCAGTATTTTTAAACGTACACAACCAAACAGTACTTTTCAGTGCTCACTTTACTTCAGCATCACTGAAGCAAAGTTTTTAACTCTCGACGTTCGCAATGAACACCATTCGGTACTTTTCAGCGCCTGTTTAATAAATTACTCATTGATCGGTACTTTCCCAGTATCATTTCAATTTTATACTAATAATGTATTTGTTTTCAGATTCAACACAAGCGATGAAGAAGTGGTGATTCTATGCAAAAAAATAAGTCTAGAATATAGTATAAAAGTTTCTGATATAGCCCTTCGTTCTCAAAAAAATTGACTTATGTTTGCATCTAGGATCACCACTTCTAAATGTAAATATTGAAAGTTTCTCTGCTGATTTATATGTGCCATTTTTATTATTTTGTATTTGTAACCATTGTATGTTTTTAAAGATAAGTACATACCTTTTGAAATATGTAAATAGTAAACTTATTTAACAAACTCCAAAATCTGCTCGCAGGTTATGTGAGCAGAATCCACTGCTCCATTTCTCCCGTCTATCAATTATTCACGTGTAGTAGAAAGGGAGGGGATACACAAAGCAATAACGGTACATTTGTGTTGGTGCGTAAGTCCATCTGACGTCACGTGTAGGGAATTATTTGGCAATTGTGGCCTTTAGATGGCGCTGTTCGATGTGCCAGGCGGGCGGCAGGATCTGCCGTCAATCTGCCCTCGATCTGCCGGCAGGCCCTGCCCGGCAGGGCCTGCCGGCAGAACCGTAGCTGAATGCGGACGTAGGCTGCACCGCAGCTGCCGGCAGATCCTGCTGCCGGACCTGGTTATCAGGGAAGCCAACAAAAATTAACACGCTATGGAACAACTGAAAGAAGAATGCTTCCATTTGGGCTCCATATCAATCATCAATCTCAAAACTACACAGTACGATATTACACATGCAATTTAGCGCACATCAGAATTTAAAAAATTGTCGTAAATTAATATCAATAAACACTACAAAATGTGTTAAATCCCAACAAAATTACCTTTTCACAAAAAAGTACAAAAAAGAACGCCAAGTATACATATAATCCCATCAAAAAGAATCCCATTTAAAAACATTGTCGTAAATTAATATCCCATCAAAAAGAATCCCATTTAAAAACATTGTCGTAAATTAATATAAATTTATTAATGTTCTATATTTAACTTTACAAAAATAGTGATATACAACAATTGCGCCAATTATCACAATGGCTATTTATACAAAGAAAAAATCACAATGGTACAATGAAAAAATGTATTAAATAATATTAAGCAGATATATTTTTATACACATAAATATTTTAATACGAATAAATCACAAAAAAATAGAAGAAAATATACAATATAAAAAAATATATGAAATCAAAATGACCTGCAAGTACATAAAGGTGCTTTCCAACTGCGCTTAAGATGACACAACTACATATACACAGCTAAAATGCTGTGTTTATACATTTCATTACTCATATCGTAATGTGAAGATAAAATGTAACATCTAGACATTTGCCTAGATGTCCGCGGCCTGGAAGTCAAATACTTGGCGTGGCCAGGCAAGGTCAAGGTGTCGACGAATAAGAATTATTTAAAAACGCAAAATAATAAAAATGTATACGTACTGACAGAGTTTTAAATTGGCAAATTATCTGAAAGCTTGTGAGAGGAAAGGTATCGGTGTCGATGAATGATATTGGAATTATTTTAAAACGCAATATAATGAATATGTACTCATATTGACAGAGTTTTAAATTGATTAAATTGACAAATTATCTGAAGGCCTGCGAGAGGGAGGGTATGGATATTGATGATCTGAGAATACCTTGCCTGGCCACGCCAAGTATTTGACTTCCAGGCCGCGGACATCTAGGCAAATGTCTAGATGTTACATTTTATCTTCACATTACGATATGAGTAATGGAATGTATAAACACAGCATTTTAGCTGTGAGTAGGTATACTATGAGAGTTCTGGCCCCTAGGGCGAGGGGGTGCGGTGGTGCGAGGGGGGTACCGCGTGGGCGAGGGGAAGGTGGAGGGGGTACCACGCTCTTCGACGAAATGGGTGAGGGTGATGACGTCACAGGGGGGGAGGGGAATTTAAAAATTTTCAAAATGGCGTCGCGCGCATTTCGTATTGGCGCCACCTACCGGGTGTTTAAGATACTTTGAGTCCGCGTCGGTATTTGGGGTCCTTGTTGGCACAGACCAGGTATAAAATAGACCTTTCACTCTATTGTCTTCGGTGTCCCTCGATTTTGGGGCTCTAGAGCCCCATTACCATTTCCATGTCGCATCCAACGTTAACGGCTAAGCATGAAATAAGAGTGCAGCGCTATAAGCGGTAGGAATGAAAGTTGTAATAGCAGTGAGAATTTATATACAAGGTGTCCCGATGTCAAATTAATACAGCATTTTTAAAAGGCAAATAAAAATTTCTTGATATCTTTATCAATCAGCGTCTTTACAGACCCATACAACGGAGAAGCATTGTACAACTTCGCTTACGATGTAACAAATCTCTGCTATCTTATAATCTACATAAATAAAAATGTAAATGTTCGTTTGTTCAAAATCTTAAATCTCGGAAAGTTCTTCACCAAATGCTTTGAAATTTTTACACAACGTTGCATTCGAATACGCGCGTGTTTTTATATACTTTTTTAAATACTTTTATTTTTTATAAACCAAGCGCTTTCTCTTTTCTTTCTTTTCCATTTAACCAGACTGAGCCACAACAACGCCTGGCCGGGTACAGCTAGTTGACTAATAAATTATTTGCGGACATGCGTTTATATTAACCTTTTCAACTTTTTCAATTTTTTTTCAACTGTATACCCGGGATACCCTGTGTACAGAGATACACTTTAATTTATCATTTTGAACACTTCCTATAATAATTAATTAAAAAATGATTAATAAATTATGGTAATCTTATGATGTATCTCGTATCAAGCAGCAGTGTAGTGGTGGCCTCATGCCTACATATACGTATAACTCTACACAATCAAGTCGTTCCGAAATCTTTAACTATTTTTCTTGTTACCAAAGGGTTTCTTCGCGGCAGATGGCTTCTTTCAAACATTTTCCCCCTTCAACACGCAGAATAGGTTGATGTAAAAAAAAATGGTAAATTTGTCGAAAAGTTACCTCTTCACCGATTTCAATGACCTTCACATACAGTAGAGCGTCAATTATCCGAACTGCTTGCGACCGAGGTAGTTTGGAAATTTGAATTGTTTGGATAATCGAACAGTTCAGAGAATGAAACATGAATGTACTTTACACAGTTCATAACTATAGGAATTACACCTAAAATTACTTATTAAATACAAGAGTACTACTGCGTTAATTTTTATTACGCAAAAGTCAATCAATCAATCAAGCAATACCGTTACACTGGTTCGAAGCAGTGGTAGGGATAGTGATGATGCAGCACTGATTCGGATAATCGACGGTTCGGTTAATCGAGGTTCGGATAGTTAACGCTCTAGTGTATGTTGTCAGTGTCGTCATTCTGAACAACATTTTTCTTTAAACTCTTTTAACGGTCGGCCTCAGTTTCGGAGATATTAATAAATAAACTTTCGGCAGAATATATTGAAATCTCTTTCATAGCCGACGGTATTAGTATTGGTTGAGGCTACATTAGGGCGGGGGGCAGGGGGGGGGTGCGCGCGTAAAGTATGGTAGCGAACCGACGTATGAGCTATTCCACGTCAAAACGCATAGAGGGACAATTTAGTTTCGCCGATTCTGTTCAAAATTACAGCATTTGTCGATAACCTTGCAAAAGCAAAGTATACTGAATTTTAAAGGCCTAGGTCAAATAGTTTTCGAAATATTTGTTGTTAAAGTCTTAAAAATTGGAACAAAATCGTTTGCCGCGTCATCACTTAAACTGTAATATCTCGGTCATTTTTAAAGATAATGTCTTCGCCTCGTGCTCATTTTAAAGCTAAAGGAATGCTTTCTCAACTTGTATATAGAATATTTTATTAATTTTTAATAAACTTGACATTAATCGATGTCAAAGTTTGAAATCGCGATTTGACATCGTTCCCACCCACGGTCCGGCTTGAAGAAAATACCATTCGATTCGTTGAGCCTTCAGCTAATAAATGCGTTTTTCAAAGAAGTGGAGAAATTTTGGGAACAGCTAACAAAAAATAAAACTTACGATAGTGACCGCTTGAAACTGTACGGACCCCATGGTCAGGCCGCACGCACGCGTTTTCAAAACAATCGCCTAGCGGAGGAAAGTATTTATATACGAATACGATGTGACACCGATCCAGAGGTGTAGATTCACCCCCTAAGAGCAACGACCAATCATGTTTCTACACACTGAATAATGAATGTGGAGAATGAGCACAGAGGTGTGTTCTGTAGGAGCGAGTACTGTTTGAAAGAGTGACGTGTAACGTGATTTCGGTGTGACTTATTTTTGAGGTATGTGATTGTGGCAGGATTCAGTTGTCAGGCAGCGCGCAAAGAATGGTTGAGGGGGTCGCGTCGCGGCAACAATAATCTGGGTAGACGGGCACCGGGTAAGTGGTTGGGGAAAACCCCAGTGGTGTAAACGATACTCCTGCAGGTCAAGATACTAAATGTGATTTTCGCTTCTCATTTTGGAACCATTTTAGCTTCCGACCTTTTGCCTGCCTTCTAGCATCTAGACATCGAGAAATAGTTTGGAATGGTTTTAAGGAAAACTGTTTCCAACCAAAGTTGCTTGTTTTCTAACGTGAATTACGAAAATAATTGGTTTCACCCCTGCTTTAAATACAAGGAAAGATGAGTGCGAGCCAGTATCAATACAGATTTAAAAGGATAAGATGCGTGGAACTCGAAACCAGAACAATTAAATCTGATCGTGTGCGTAATTCTCGATATATTGAGGTATTAAAACTTACGCGTGTTACCGTATATAATTAAGGCTGCCGTCTCAGTGGGCCTTGAATGGTGCGTACGTTCACACAAGCTAGGAAAAGCGTGTACGTATACGCGTTTAGTAAACAAACCGTAAATTACAACTTTCGTCCTGGAATCGGCCAGAAGGTAGTTTTTGCGGGTACAGTTGCCTTCAGTAGACATCTGTGCAGGGTGGTCTGGTGCGTTTGAATGCTAATAACCACCGTACGTTGAAATAATAATGAATGTATTAATCGAAAACTTAACAGAATGAGGCTTCAAGGCTTCTCCGTTGGTGGCGCTAGTGGTGTACCGCAGCCACGTAGCACCAGCGTGACGTATACGCAGGGCCGACGCGAGGTTAGTTGGCGGCCTTGTGCAAGAAACTTTTTGGTGCTCCCCAATTTTTGCACCTGTTTTCTATTTAATATGATTTGTCTTTACGGGGTGTACATTTTATTTATGTGGGGGTCCGATTCCTTTATTATTAAGCGTGCCATATAGTTTTTTAGCGCCCCATTCGGCTGGCGCCCTTATGCAGCGCATAACTTGCATAATGGTTCCGCCGGCCCTGCGTATACGCGATGTAGTAAACAAACCGTAAATTACAACTTTCTCCCTGAAATCGGCAAGAAGGAAGTTTTTGCGGGTATAGTTGCCTCCAGTAGACATCCGTGCAGGGTGGTCTGGTGCGTTTGAGCGCTAATAGCCACCGTACGTTCAAATATTAATGAATTTATGAATCGTGTACTGAGACAGACTGGAGAAATGATAGAATGAAGCTTCAAGGATTCTCCGTCACCGGCGCTGACGGTATATTCGTGCCTTGTACCATCAAAACCGGTGGAAGACCAAACTAGCCGATAAATGTAGGAAAGACATAGTTGCCGAGACGTATCGAGAGTTGAATCGCGCTGTTGCCGCATTTCCCCTATTACTATTTTGTCGTCAGGGAGGCTTGGATGAATCACGGCGAAGCGGCTGGAGAACAGAGATGGGCAAAGATAATATCTGGATAAACTCAAATAAAAGATGCTAAAGAATTGTCTCATTACGGGCTCGGTTTGATGTACACGATGTGGACTTTTCGCTATCCCCACCACTTCTGTCTCACTCTTGTCCGGTGAAGGCGAGAGCGAGCGAGAGGCACTGAAAGCGAGCGAGGACGGTACGAGACAGACGACACGTTGATGTTTTGTCTCGTTCCATCTTTCGGACGCCTGACACTCCGTCCTTTGCGTTCGCGTCCGTCGCGCACGCAAAGCGTCCCATCTCGCTTCCCCCATCGGCCAGAAAGAAGCGAGAAACGAACACTCGGAATTAGGACTGTTCACGATACGGGCTCACCGCCAGTCCCGACCAGCGAGGATTTGGGCTGTTCGGCGGCGGCTTGTAATCTCGGTTGGAGGGCCTACAGTTTTGATAAAATATAAAATGTGATGTTTTCAGTATTCAGTAACATACAGCTGAGATTTTCCACATTAAACTGAATTCAAATACGGTATAAATTGGATTATTTCTAGAACTGTAGTAGATAATTAAATATAAATGCGTAACATTTCTAATATAATAATGCTCCAAATAATCTGATTTATACCGTGTTTAAATTCATTTTCATCTGGAAAATCTCAGCAGTATGTTACTGAAACGTTCATGCCGATACGATAGAAAATATGAAAGTTTTACATTCTATTAGAACAAACAAAATAAACAATCATATAATTATATTTTTTTTCACAAGAAAATATAAATATTTCCCTCACCGCATACGTTATATTTCGCAACTCAAAATTCACGATTTTTGAGGAAACGGGTTTTGTTAACGGGAAGTTTTGTTAGACAACAACCGCTTTTTCTATACTAATAACTCAAAAACTGCAAATTTTGAGTTGCATCGTTGTTACAGCAAAGGAGCGATTTCATTACGAGCGATCTGATAAAATTGTAGGAAAACCGTCAATGGAGAAGAGGAATTACACAGAATGAGAAAATATAATTAGAATTGCGAAGTGTAGAAGAGATATTGATACCGAAATAAGTATTGTTTCATTGATATATTTCCTAACTTCACTACCCAACCTCTCTATATTTCATTATTGCCATCCTCCTTTACGTTCAGCGAGGCTCTGACGCTAGACGCAGCTCTCGTGCCGTATTCTTTCCAGACTTCTCGATAGAAAGAGGTGTGGCAACAGCGCGGCAGAGACGGAGAGAACAGAAAATGTGGCAACTATGCATAAAAAATTCGTCTACATAGAGTACCTGGAGATGTCACCTCTATATAAGTTCTTTTTATCGACTGCAGTAGTTTCATTAGGGTCCGTCTGTTTACTGAGGACGCTTCGATCGATTCGGACCATAACAAACTTGAGACGGCAGCCTTAAGTAAAACATAAGCGAAGTACGGATATGCTTGATTAAATTTTCATCGTGAGATGGAGGCCACTCTACTAAAATATATATGTATAGGCATACATATATATATACACATACATATAGCCCATATATATATATTATTCTTTTAATAATCTTTGATTTCTGTATATACAGTATACAATATATATATATATATATATATATATATATATATATATATATATATATGTATGCGAGTGAGATGATTGAATAGGATTCTTAGACTGGTTAAGATGGAAAAAGAATAGCACTGTTTCGCGTGAAAACACTTGTCGTGATTTATTTAAAATAAAGCGTTGAGTCGATGAGTGTGAGTGTAATTGAGTGAATTTAGCACAGGGATATTACTGATCCACAGCACTGTCGATTGAGTGAGTGGAAAATGATTAAGACCACGAGGTGGTTCACCACGTGGCGTCCACTACAATTGTATTAATTGGGGACTGAGTGTCGTGATTGTGAGTGTGAGTGTTTAAAAGATGAGTGTAATCTACTGTGATTGAGTTCAATGCAGAATGTTTGTGAATTTCGCACAAGAACGCAAAAATACACGCGACGCGTACAAGAGAGTCCGGTAGCGGCGAGAATCTACACAAGAGAGCGAATATGGCTGACTTCCGCTCGCGCTTCTTCTCGGTTTCTCAGAGAGCAGCGTCGCTGCTTTCTGATTGGCGGAGGGGCTTGCGTGTTAAGCGGTGATTGGCTGTGCGTTCGATGGTGAGTATCGAGCGATCGATTGTCATCAAGGTGCAGGGGGTACCACGCTCTTCGACGAGATGGGTGAGGGTGATGACGTCACAGGGGGGGGGAGGGGATTTCAAAATTTTCAAAATGGCGTCGCGCGCATTTCGTATTGGCGCCACCTACCGGGTGTTTAAGATACTTTGAGTCCGCGTCGGTATTTGGGGTCCGCGTTGGTATTTGGGGCCCGTGTCGGTAAATTTCCTAGGTTTTTTCATACATTTCGTATTGACGCCACCTGGTGGATGTTTAAGGTACTTTGGGCACGCGTCGCCGCCGCGCAATCTCCTTACGCGTGCGGGGATCGGTGCGCAGGCGTGACCGCGACCGATTCGTGGAAATTCGCGTCTTCGACGATGATTTCTGAGAAAGAGGGTGGACCAGGAGAAAAGATTTTTTTCTCAGGAAATATTTGAATCGTGGGACCTATACAGCACACGTGCAATGATGTAAACATAGAACGATAATTATTGTAAATCAATCATCGCGATAGCCCATGGAATAAACACGACATTGCACCGTGCCATGCCGCGCACCTGGTGGATGTTGGATGTTTAAGATACTTTGGGTCCGCGTTGGTATTTGGGCCCACCTTGGTAAATTTTTTAGGTATTCCATACATTTCGTATTGGTGACACCTGTCGGATGTTTAACCCTCTGTTGTCACACCTACTTTTTCGAACGCCGTTGTCACACTGGGTCAATTTGACCCTGTCAATTTTTAATCAGTTGTTATTTAAAAACCATTTGATAAATTAAGTTTCAAAAATTCTGGGATAAAGTTTGAATATTGTAGAATATATGTCCATTGTTGAAAGATGCTCGTGGATGAGGTGCAAGTACTCGCCACATGATATTAACCATTCATAGCACTGTTCTTCGGTACGCAGCCGTGGAATCATATCCCGCAACGAGTCCCACGTTTCATTTTAAACGGTAGTGACTAACTTCAACAGCACACGCAATATATTTTTTGATTTTATTAACTTTCCTTGAAGATGGTCAGAATGTTGACCGAAACGTTGGAAATAAACTCACAACATTATATTCGCAAAATAGCGTTGAATTAATTTTTAATATTTGTTATATGACCGAATATGTGCGCCGATATCATAAATTGTTTAAATAGACGGTCGAAATTAAAGATAACTTGTACTTAGGTATATATGTAATGACTGTGGCAGTTTGTAATAGACTTATTTTTAATTTAACATACATTGTTATTGCTGAAATTAAATTTTATATTTTTGGAATAATAATAAAAAAAATTTCCTATACAAATGCAAGAGTTTTTCAACCCAAATGATGCCACCATTCAGTTTGCATAATAAATACCTTTTTGAATGCTCCGATATAGGACTATTTTTTTTTATCAAAGCAGCATATCCCAAGAGTATAACTGTAAATTTTTTCCTAAAAATATTAAAAATGAAAAAAGTTATGATTTTTAAGCAAAAGTCTTTTTGTCGGAACTCGTATTGTTTTAAATTTTTTTAAACATGATCACACATTAAGTGTCAACTTTCAACAATGGACATATATTCTACAATATTCAAACTTTATCCCAGAATTTTTGAAACTTAATTTATCAAATGGTTTTTAAATAACAACTGATTAAAAATTGACAGGGTCAAATTGACCCAGTGTGACAACGGCGTTCGAAAAAGTAGGTGTGACAACAGAGGGTTAAACATCCGACAGGTGTCACCATTACGAAATGTATGGAATACCTAAAAAATTTACCAAGGTGGGCCCAAATACCAACGCGGACCCAAAGTATCTTAAACATCCAACATCCACCAGGTGCGCGGCATGGCACGGTGCAATGTCGTGTTTATTCCATGGGCTATCGCGATGATTGATTTACAATAATTATCGTTCTATGTTTACATCATTGCACGTGTGCTGTATAGGTCCCACGATTCAAATATTTCCTGAGAAAAAAATCTTTTCTCCTGGTCCACCCTCTTTCTCAGAAATCATCGTCGAAGACGCGAATTTCCACGAATCGGTCGCGGTCACGCCTGCGCACCGATCCCCGCACGCGTAAGGAGATTGCGCGGCGGCGACGCGTGCCCAAAGTACCTTAAACATCCACCAGGTGGCGTCAATACGAAATGTATGAAAAAACCTAGGAAATTTACCGATACGGACCCCAAATACCAACGCGGACCCAAACTATCTTAAAAATCCAACATCCACCAGGTGGCGCCAATACGAAATGTATGAAAAACCTAGAAAATTTACCGACGCGGGCCCCAAATACCAACGCGGACCCAAAGTATCTTAAAACTCCAACATCCACCAGGTGGCACCAATACGAAATGTATGAAAAACCTAGGAAATTTAGCGACACGGGCCCCAAATACCAACGCGGACCCCAAATACCGACGCGGACTCAAAGTATCTTAAACACCCGGTAGGTGGCGCCAATACGAAATGCGCGCGACGCCATTTTGAAAATTTTGAAATCCCCTCCCCCCCTGTGACGTCATCACCCTCACCCATCTCGTCGAAGAGCGTGGTACCCCCCCCCCACCTTCCCCTCGCCCACGCGGTACCCCCCTCGCACCACCGCACCCCCTCGCCCTAGGGGCCAGAACTCTCATAGTATACCTACTGCTGTGTATATGTAGTTGTGTCATCTTAAGCGCAGTTGGAAAGCACCTTTATGTACTTGCAGGTTATTTTGATTTCATATATTTTTTTATATTGTATATTTTCTTCTATTTGTTTATGATTTATTCGTATTAAAATATTTATTTGTATAAAAATATATCTGCTTAATATAATTTAATACATTTTTTCATTGTACCATTGTGATTTTTTCTTTCTATAAATAGCCATTGTGATAATTGGCGCAATTGTTGTATATCACTATTTTTGTAAAGTTAAATATAGAACATTAATAAATTTATATTAATTTACGACAATGTTTTTAAATGGGTTTATATTAACATTGCACTTTTTAAAAAATATATACATGATGTTAAAATATAGGTACTACTTTATATTTATCGTTTATTATCCAACTCTAATTTGATTAGCATAGTTGGTTAGGAACTACCTTAAAAGAAACAACCAAATGTCAGTGACTTCTTCAATCCTGCCCACTGTGCCGTTGTAAATCGGACTAATTTTATACACGCAATAAGGTGAAATAATGCCTACTAAAATGCTTTTATGATTTGTATTGTTTCTGTAAAAATAGTCCGATTTACATGACATTTGGTATGATTTTCATCAGAAAAACATAAGGAATCTATTGCTGTCACTCCCTTATCGATACGATAAACAATAAAGAATTTCTTAATACGCTGAAATGAATATTTCACCCTCGACTGTGGGTCGCCGATCTCGATTCGCTGAGGTCGGCCGAGGATTCATACCTGTTTCAGAAATAAAATATTTCTTTATTCTGTATCGTATAGATATGGAAGTGACACTGATGAATTCCTTATATTCCTCCGATGAAAATCGTACCAAATTTCATGTAAAACGGACAATTTTTAATGAAGCTAGCGAGAAATTATATAAATTACGTTTTCATCTAATTTCTTTCATTATGCTCCGAATTATGTCATTCTTGGTGTTAATTTCATTGGCGAAACATACGGAATCGATTGGCGTCGTTTTCGCAAGGATCGGAATAAGGTCGCAAAGGTCGGAATAAGTTATCAGCAATAATATCTGAGATTGTCCGCAAAACCTCACTGAAAAGTAAATCTGACAGATGGTGGAAATGATCGACACCTTTTGATTAACATACATTTATTTATTCAAACAAACCAAAATGTGTTGTTCTAAAACATATTTTCAACAACATATTTTAAAATCATTGAATAACAAGTGTTCACCCTTAACAGAATTGCACCATTCGATGCAAGTCTCTCCAGAGAACAGCACTTCGTTTAGCAACTTTTCAATATTCCAACGCCCTTCAAGAGCAATATCGTAAGTTGATGATGAAGGCATAGTAAAAAATATTGAAATTAGGTACGTGACAAAAGAGCAAAGGCCTCAGCAACAAACGCACTTGGTTTGGTGAAGACCGTTTGTGTCCAGTTTTTGTTACCGTGTCCCTATACATACATTTTGAGGCCGATATCTTACCTTGTATCGTCGGCTGTGAAACAGTCGACAGTGATGAGATAGTTGTGTTAGTAACGTCTGTATAGGTAGATTTCAATGTATTATGTCGAAAGTTTTTTGTTAATATATCAGAAACTAACAAATACCCGCAGCTAAAATTTTATATTAGAGGTTCATTCCCCCTCCCGCCGAACTCCTCAAAATTTCGGTTCATTCCGGTAGTTGGATAATACCGTAGTACAGCCCTTACTCTCAGTTTCTTATTAGAATCTAATTAAACTAATTGACAAAATAATTTTTTTTTACGCAGCAGATGTCACTATTTTTTTCTTATGTAAAATGTCCCGCTGATTCCGAAAGTAAGGTAAAAAAAAATTTGCTAGGGATACGTTTTGGAGATATCGGCAGATTAACTTTTTACCTGCCGGTCCAAAAGGTGGTCCTACGTAATTGCGAATATCTCGTGTCGCAAAAGTCCGATTTGGTCGATAATTATATCAAATTAAAGATAATTGAATTACTACCAAAAGGTCCTGACAAAATTTTCAAATCGGTTCAATAGTTTGGGTGAAATCGATGGAAATATGTGATAAAAGACATTTTTTTCGACCGAAATTGAAATTGAAAATTTATTTAATCATCTGGGAAAATTCAAAATCGCAACAATGGGCTCAGTTTCTCATTTCTTACGTAGAGTCTCCACTTTTACGAAAAAAATGCTACTGCAGAGAACCTATGGATAAATATCTGTCGATATCTCGAAATAACGTAAAAGTTAAAAGTTCGGTAAATAAAATTTATTTGCATATAAATGTTAACACTTTCATTCGATACCTTAAAAAAACTCTGTTTAGACTGATATGTGAAGGAACTAATTAATAAACAGATGAAATATAAGTAATATTTATGTATACCTATATATATATATATATATATATATATATATATATGTAATGTGAATTAATTATATTACGATTGTAAATGATTATATTACATATTTAATACATAAATTGATAAATGGTTTACGGAGAATTCTTCAGCAATGAAAATTTGGTGAAATATCGTTTGCACGGCTTCATGGTTGCACTGACAAATAATATGCACTTTCCTCAGTACAAAAAAATATACAGACGATATGTTACGAAATATGGTGTCGTAAAAGTGAATCGCGTGGCTGGCCACTGGCTCTGCTGAAAAATTTTAAATTGGTCCTCTGCTAAACATGATATCGTGGTAAACTTTCCCTGCCAGTGGCGAGAAGGACTATGTAATCATACCAAAATTTTGATAACGGTATTCTGTTTAAAATGAACTGAATTGATTGAAGACTTCAATGAGTGTTACAATTTAAATAAGCTTCAAATATGTAGTTGCATTTATGTAAGATGTGTAGGTATACAGTTACATGATGTAGGTGAATCAGTGAATCTTTAGGAAAAATATACCTAGTCATAACAAAAATGCTTCACTAAACCATGCAACATTTCGTTTTGTCGCCAGTCTGTATCTTTGCTTAAAAAAGGTCATAAAGATCTAAGAACTTATATCAGTTCCGTGCCGTCAATATCAATGGTAAACAATATCGATTCTGTCTTTTGAAATGTAGCAGTTAACACTTGTCAGGTCTGTATCCATACAGAAAAAATCAAGATGACTATCATACACATCAGTTCCGTATCAGTTCTGTATCGCAAATGTAGTAAAAAACATCGGTTTCTCGTGTCGAAACTCTGACCCTTTTGCGACGAAGCACGATGCTAGCCCGCAATATTACTCCGCTGAACGGGGCATCGTGCCGTAAGCGCGTAGTTTCTGCGTAAATAGTCTTTTTGATGTAAAACAGGCCTGGGATTTAATTGAACGCAGCGGCCGATTTTCGGAGGCAACGCCTCCTTTCTCCCGCCGCGCGTCTTGACCCCCGCGGCAGCCAAGGAGCTTGGAGCGCCTCAGGCCCGTACCATATGAACCGCGCGTAGCGCATTGGGACGCCCCCCGTATCAATAGGTTTCCACATCACCCATGGGGTACTATCATCGATGCGTTTTTTTTTATAGTGGTATCCCCTATAGGCCTATTCCACTGTGTCGCGCAATAAAAAATGTATTGGAAAAACACGTTTTATTATCAAAATTTCAAATATCTTTTTTAGAAAAGAGCTTTTTTTTTAAATATCTCATGTATTTGTTAACACGATTACGTTTAAACGGCAAAATGGATTTCAATGAAACTTTATATTAAAATTTTATATTCTTGTCTTAAGATCCGATTAGATCACGAAAAACGATAATTACCCGTTATGGTTCTTCGATTTTTCAGATATGCGAACTAAATTCTACATAAAAAAAATTTAAGGAAAAAGGGCACATAGGCCTATGTGCCCTTCTTCCATCAAATGCCTCAATTTCTTGTGTTCATTTTAAATTTCCGTTCTTTTATTTGAGCTATTTCTATTTTTCAAACCTAAAAATGAATTTTTTTATTAAAAGATGAATATTTTGATACTGTACATTGGTGAACTTTGTTAAAATTAGAATCCACTCTTGGCCAGTACCATGGACGCTGTAGAAGCCTTCGATAAAAAATATTTTTTCAGAGTATGATCTAAAATCTAAAATCTAAACGTAATCAACATATCAAGTTGCGACAAAGAATCAGCCACTATTTAGAAATTAATTACGCACAGCGTGCACGTTACCGCTCGATAGAAACTGCGGAAAAGTGGTGGTCTCTTCCATCGGGAGGGAAATGTAAACAATTGGTTATGCAAAGCTAATATCGCGATACATGTTGTACACTAAAATGTGTAAATTGGTATAAAGGAATTATTGTACAAGAATAGGAGAGAAAGGTAACTGGTAAATGCATCGGTGGCAGTTCGGTACTATCACCATTGCCTTGCTGTTATTTCTTTTAGCCTTTTCTTCGATTTTTCTCCTTTCTGAATTTTTCTTACTATTTTACAATTTCCTATCTATTCTTTACGTTTTCCGTTTCGAGGGTTCGCTCGGGCCTGGTTTTCGTCAAGTACATTTGACGGTCAGATCCGCGCGTATTCAAGTGTATACTTTGTTTACGTGTCCGATGCGTTTCGTGGGGGGTCGCGCACTCGCGCTTCGCGACATTTAACCGTCATTTCAGTAGAATTGGAGATCAGGTGGTGAGTAGTTCTCTTTTTTTCGCACTGTCTGCATGTTTTTCGTGAATTCGGGTCTGTCTTGTTGGAAATGTAGTGTGTAATTAGTAGCCCCCTATATCTCCCCTTTTCTATACGCCAGCATTTGCTTGTTGCTTTGTATATAATATTTTTCCTGCATATTTCAATTTTTCGTCGTAAACACGATGGAAACGTTTGAGAACACAGGTGAAAAGGCTACTCCTGTTTATCGGTCGTTGTGGGAAACGAATGAGAAGTTCCGAACGTGGATTCGCGAAGTACCGAATGATAAAAGCCTTTTTTACTGTACTTCATGCGAGAAAACTTTTTCTTGCCACTTGCGGAACGTTAAAAAGCATGCGGAATCAGCGAGACATAAATATTTGTCATCTAAAAAAATTCCCGGAATAACTGTGCATGCTAAGGTATCAAGAAAGATTTTTATGCCTCAATGGCTTGAGGATTTCAAGCCCTAGTTGCATAAGGTTGACTGGTTGCATAAGATCATCGATCCTTTTTCGTGTTTCTGTTCGGTTTGTAAAAAATCATTTGCTTGCGGAATGTCGCAAATCCAACGTCACGCGGATTCCAAGTGCCACATCAAAAACTGTGAAAAAAATGGAATGGATGTGAGGAAATCGAACGATTTCAGATCGCAATGCGAGGAATCGCCTTTGTCATTTGATGAACGAAAAAAAATCGCGGAAATTCGTTTGGCTGCATTAGTTGCCGAGAAAAATATTTCGCATCAATCCGCAGAGGCGATTCTTAATTTTTTCCAAGACGTTGGGAAAGATCCTGACGTTTTGGAACGTATGACGTTTGGTCGAACAAAGTGTTCTAATATTATATCGAAGGTTCTGTGTCCTCGGGAAACAGAGCGTCTTAGTCATGTTTTACAGAATTCTAAATTTTCAGTATTTATTGATGAAACATCCGACGCTACCCATGAGAAATGGATGTCGTTTATTGCTCGGTATGTCGCACCCGAGACTTTGGATGTTCGAACGGAATTAGTAGAATTAATTAATCTTGACGCGCGAGAATGTACTGCCGATAAAATATTTACCTCATTTAGGAACTCCATGTGGAAAAAGCAAATTCCGTTCGAAAACATTCTTGCTTTGTCGTGTGATAATGCTTCTGTCATGACAGGGTGTCACTCGTCATTCAAGACCAAACTTGCAGAAATTCGCGGTGAAAATTTTTTCACCATGCCGTGTCCATGTCACTCCTCTGCATTGGTAGTGCATGCAGCATGCATCCATTCATTTATAGCAGTCCCAAACGTTCGGCCATTTTTCGCGAATTTCAGCATTGTTTTCAATTTACTGACCGCAAAATTTGAAAATTTTACACTTTTAGAAAATTGGGACAGTGTGTTGCGCTTTCTGCAAGAATTGGTCGTAAGTGAGAAGACAAAGTCTGGGGAAAATCTGCTTATCATCATGCAAAATCCAGAAGCAAAAGCATATCTTCTGTTTTTGGAATACATTTTATACTCCAAGTCATTTTAGAAGGAACTTATTCGCGCATGTAGAATGAGCTCATTGGCTCCGAGGAAGCGTTTGTTTGGGGTATAGCCAATAGTAATTTGTTTCGGCATCAATGAACACCAACGATTCGTCGGTCGGCAAGTTCCTTCTAAAATGACTTGGAGTATAGAGTATTTTAATGACTTTAGTTTATTCTTTCAGTCTCAAAAAACAAGAATCCATTTACTTCAAAATACTGTCAAAACTCTTTTGTATAATATTTTACGTAATTTTTTGAAACCGGAGCTTTTGACGCACATTAATACAGTAAAATTAATAGATTTTTCAGAAGGCGATAATCAAATCGCATTTAATAGTATTCATTTAGGTCCGGAATGTGACATATTTCTTTCTCGGTTAGTTGCAGAAGGCAAACCCGATGTTGTCCAAACCGTTCGAGAAAATTGTATCAAGTTTTACATAACGGCTGCAAACGAAATTCGTAAGCGATTGCCAATCGATGACGAATTTCTGAGCAATTTATGTGTTTTTGAGCCTCATTTGGCATTAGTAGATAATGACAGAGACACTTCCTTCAAAAGTGTTCTCTTTATTGCTCAGAAATTGGGCGGTTTCGACGAAGACGGTTTGCAAAAACAATGGTCGACATTGCACCTGAATTTTGCAGATAAAGACAAGCAGATGCTTTGTACATTAGCTTTTGATGATGTTTGGAAAACGGTGTTGTTAACGCGAAACGATCAAGGCTCATTTAAATATACATGTTTGCAGGAATTATTAAATTCCATTAGAAGTCTTCCAAATTCAAACGCCGATGCTGAAAGATTGTTTTCCATGCTTCCCGACATAAAGAACAAGAAACGAAACCGACTTTGTTCGACCATCGTCAATGCCATTTGCGTAACGAAATCGGCATTAAAGGCGCACGGGGAAACAGCTCAGACCGTAAAGGTATATAACAAACATCTATCTCTCATGTCATCTGAGAATTTATATGGAACTTTTGCGAAGAAGCAAAAGAGTAGTTTACGCTTACATGCCGTTGATGGCCTCGCGGATTTTCTTTCTACGTCGGGTAATGCAAATTAGTGATGTCCAGAATATTATCAATTTCATCCATTTTCTATCTCATTCGATTTTTGGACATTGCGAATATGTACATAGTTGTTCGATTTGCCTCACGCAATTCTTGTTCTATCCTTCGATAAATTAACTTGCTTGCTGTAAATATGATTTATAGAGAGAACTTTGAGATAATTGTACAAATAAATGTATATTCTTAATTATATTCATTTCATATGTAAAAATAATCTTAAAATTCGGTAATTATACAGAACAGGTGTTTCAGCACCGATTTCAATGATTTTTGGATATGTTGTCGGGGACATGATTCTGAATAACTTTTTCCTATACATGTTACCGCCGCTCGACCTTCGTTTCTGAGATATTTGCGAAAAACTGCCGCTACTGCTACAATGTATTCTGCCGTAAACCTACCTACATTACACGTGCGTAGCAGCGTATGCGCCAGCATGGGACAAAACTAATGACGAACCTTTGTTTCCGAGATATTTGCGAAAAACTTCTATTGATTTATTCCGACGCAACGGACACAGCGATCAACTTGAGGTGGTTGGTCATCTTTGGGATGTGTTTATTTTTGTCTCTAGACGTTTCGCGCCCCAAGGTGGATAGCACGTGGAAATGTGATTGAAAAAAAATTGTTTTTTTTTTAAAAGAAAGTAATTTTTTTCAATCACACTTCCACGTGCTATCCACCTCGGGGCGCTTTGCGCCGCGAGGTGTCTAGAGACAAAAATAAACACATCCCCCAAATGATCAACCACCTCAAGTTGATCGCTGTGTCCGTTGCGTCGGAATAAATCAATAGAAGTTTTTCGCAAATATTTCGGAAACGAAGGTTCGTCATCAGTTTTGTCCCATGCTGGCGCATACGCTAACAACAATACCGATAGTTTTTTGGCAAATATCTCGGCAACGAAGGTCGGGCGGCGGTAACATGTATAGGAAAAAGTTGGTTAGAATCATGTCCCCGAGAACATATTAAAAAATCATTGAAATCGGTGCGGAAACACCTTTTCTGCATAATTACCCAAAATATTCATCTTTTAATAAAAAAATTCATTTTAAGGTTTGAAAAATAGAAATAGCTCGAATAAAACGTACGGAAATTTAAAATGAAAACAAGAAATTATGAATGTACATTTTTCTTTGTTAATCAAGTTACAGAAGAACTTTATTTAACTTTTTTTTATGTAGAATTTAGTTCGTATAGGGTAGATGTACCATTTGTGGCCACTTTAAGGATTTCCATACCATTCACAGATACATAACTTACAAAAGAATACGTACACAAAAATAAAGAATATATCAGTGTAATCCAAAATCTACAGATAATTGAAATATTCTACGTTGAACAATGTTTTAAACATAATTATTTAAAAAATCATTATATTATCGTGCCGGACTGTTTTGCACCGTTTGTGGCCACGTATGATTATTAAATAAAACGGGACAACAAAACAGTAGAAATGGTGCCAACAACCCATCCTTAGACAGCTTAATTCATTGTAATGAAAGTGAACTAAGAATACTTAATATATCGGAATAAATAAGACAGTGGCCACAAATGGTGCAGTGGCCACAAATGGTACATCTACCCTATCTGAAAAATCGAAGAACCATAACGGGTAATTATCGTTTTTCGTGATCTACTCGGATCTTAAGACAAGAATATAAAATTTAAATATAAAGTTTCATTGAAATCCATTTTGCCGTTTAAACGTAAACGTGTTAACAAATATATGAGATATTTAAAAAAAGCTCTTTTCTAAATAGTCAAAACGTGATCAGGAGGTCTTAAAACGTGATTTCCGTAACCAAACTTTTTCCAATTTTTTTTCATTACAAGAGTATTATACATATGTCAGAAAATGAAAAGTGGATTTCGACGTACATTTGTTTTCTCTCTCGTCTTCCCGACGTTGCCCGAAGCACCAAGCTCACGGACACGCAGCTCCGGCGTAGTGTGCGTGCGAGGTGGGGGAAATTCTCGAGGGAACCCGTCCCGAATCTGGCATCAGTGGTCAGACAGACCGGGGCAAACACTAGCTGGCGGCGGGCAAGACACACCTCCCCGGGCAATACGGTACAGACGCCAGGATTAACAAGGACCGTCGCGTCGGTTCAACGAGCGCTGGCGAGGGTTCACGAGTCGCCACCGAATGAATATTAAAGATGCCGACACGACTCGTGTCTGGCCCGGTGGCAGTATAAATGTACGTGCGGTTCATATGGTATGGGCCTGAGGCGCTCCAAGCTCCTAGGCCGCCGCGGGGGCAAGACACGCGGCGAGTAAAAGGAGGCGAATCTGAGGTCAAAATTGCATTCGAACAAAATGGCGGAATCGCATATCAAAAAAACATTAGATTTGGTCTAAACTCGGTATCCTGGAGTTTTCGAGGATGCTGATTATGAATGTTAAGTCAAAGTTGCAAAACACAAAATGGCGGACCCAATATCGCGGCGGCGCACATCAGAAAAACATGAGATTTGGTCTAAACTTGGTATCCCGGAGTTCTCGAGGTCGCTGATTACGAATCTGAGGTCAAAATAGCAAAAAAACAAAATGGCGGAGCCAATATGGGAGAGAGACGCATATCAGAAAAACATGAGATTTGGTCTCAATTTGGTATCCAATCACTTTTTGTTCTGTTTCTCAGCAAGTCTCTCCTTCACATGTTAAAGGGGGGAAGCCATTGTGAAAATTTATTTTTTCCGATTTTATTTTTTTTTGCATTTTCTTAATGCTTGAGGTCTCAAGATTATTTTGGAGTATCTCTAAACGGCATTTTTCGAAACGGGGCATTAATAACTCAGTCAATTTTTATGGGATTCACTTGAAATTTTCAGAAAATATTCCTAATACAATTATCTTCAGTTAAGCTGTGGCCATACTACCGAAAATATTTTCAATCTGGGAGCCTAAAATATTAGTTAAATATATGTATTTTCAGTTGGTAATAAAGATTTTTCGTAGAAAGTTACATTTCATTATAAAATAATGTCTTAAAACTTGCCTTTATTTTCGGCCGTTACAGTGGTTTCTCCCCTTAATTTCGTTTTTATTTCAGTCGTATCATAGTAACCAAACCATGTTTGGTGGCCAACTGATTTTGCTTGTGGCGAAATAGTACTTCTAAAAGTGTGGTCTAATTATATATTATAATTATGGGACGCAATGTAAATTTGGGATCTATTACTTTAAGTAGAAGACAGTTAGTCGAAGTGATGCTGTCATCTAGTTCACGTTTTGAAGACAAATTTAAAATTCTTCTGAACCACGTTAGGGAATTGATAAATTGTCCAGAGGACTTATTATATGGAGTGAAACAGAAGCTCTATTATGCTATCTTGGAGTTTAAATTGAAATGGCAAAGTGTTAGACGTATCAAGGAGAGATTTCTAAAACAAAACAAAAATTGGTTGGATACAGTCGTAACTCTTCCTTTTTATCCTCAATTCTCCTCATCGTCATCTACTTCAGGTGGACGTCCTTCTGTCGTTTTTTCCAAGTGCAGTGAAAGGTCGAAACGCAGGAAAGTTGACTCACTAAGATCTACAAGTATTGCAGAACTGGTATACGCTGCACAAATGAATCTCCGTGCAGGAGGAAATGTAGATGCTGCAGCAGTTGTAAAGGACTCAATATTTACAACGCCAACACGAGCGCGGAAGATTAGGATGGCATACCAGAGAAGCAATAATGAAGTAGTACGACTTTCTGGAGATGAAGCGTTGTCTGTATTGGTGGAGGGCGCAACTTACCAAGCATCAATACAAAATCAATCAAGAGCAGGATAAGAAACGCTTTCCTCCCTATGGCAAAGTGTTAGAAGCTAAGAAACGTTGCTATCCTAAACCTGAATTTATAACAGTAACCGGTAGAAGTGCTGAAGTGAAATTACAAGCCATATTAGACCACACAGCTGATGGTATTAGAAATATGCAAAATGATGTCATTCTATCACTGACTACCGAACAACTGAATAGTTTACTATTAATATCGAAGTGGGGATGTGATGGTAGCTCAGGACACAGCCAATATAAGCAGGCATTTGAGAATGACGGAGACTCAGACTCCAGTATCTTCGTTACATCTTTCGTGCCACTTCAATTGATATGTGATGAACCTAATTCGTCTAAAAAAATTATTGTGTGGCAAAATCCACGTCCAGCATCACTTCGCTTTTGCCGCCCAATTAGATTACAATTCATACAAAAAACATCTGAGGTTATTACTCAAGAGAAACTGTACATAGAAATACAAATAAACGAACTTCGCCCTTCTTGCATAAATATACACAATACCGAAATTTCCATTAAACACCATTTCAAATTTACAATGATTGATGGTAAAATATGTAACGCTGCATCATTTAACAGATCAACACAAACGTGTTATATTTGTGGATTCACCTCCAAATTTTTCAATAATGTAGACGGTTGCTTAAAACGAAAAGTTGATTCAATAAAATTTGAATTCGGTTCGTCCACTTCACACGCGTGGATACGTTTCTTCGAGTGCTTATTGCACGTGGTCTACAAGATACCTATCCGTAGTTGGCACGCTCGAGGAGAAGAACAAAAAAATAGTGGCAGAGACAAAAAAAAGGATTCAAACTGATTTTAAATCCAAAATGGGCCTCCTTGTTGATCGACCCACGCCTGGTTTCGGCAATACGAATGATGGGAATACGGCCCGTAGATTTTTTCAAAATCCGCAAATGTCTGCTGAAATTACTGGCATTGACATAGAAGTAATTACACGATTCAAGATTATTCTGCAAGCCTTATCCAGTGGTTATGACGTAAATGTTGCTAAATTTGAAGAATACACCATAACAACAGCAAGACTATCTGTTAGCAAGTATCCGTGGTTTTACATGCCACCAACCGTTCATAAAATTCTTATCCACGGTCCTGCCGTAATAGCGTCCGCGATTTTTCCTATTGGACAATTATTGGAGGAATCCCAAGAAGCTATGAATAAATTGATTAAAAAGTATCGTGAGCAGTTCGCCCGAAAATGTTCATGTGAAAAAACATTACAAGATGTATTTAACAGGCTTCTACTATCTTCTGCCCCGCATATTTCAACTCTGCGGAAACTTCCGAAGCGCAATTCACAATCCCTGAGTCCGGAAGTTATAAACTTATTATTACCACCAGAAGTGAATACAGTAAACTCAGATGATTTTGAAAGCGACAACAGTAGTGTTGATGAATGCGATTCCAGCGAAGATTCGGAATAAAGGTAATGCAATCGTTTTTCAAATAACTTGCACAATTACACTCCGCGTGAAAATTAAGGGAACACTATAATTTCTACTACTATCATTATCGATCTGTCCTCATTAGTGAACTGACGTGTTTACATTCGCTCCTGTAATACGTTACGACATAGTTTAAAAGTCCTAGCATTGCTGGCGTTATCCAGGATTATTTTATCAGTTACCCGTGAATTACCGTACTTATACTAGATCCTGCAAGTTTGTTTTTACTGTAATCAGTTAATTGATTACTCATTCTGAACTTTTTTGAATGAACGCTCGTGTGTGGGGTTCTGCGTCGATTGCATCGCTACGAAGCTGTAATCTGTTAAAACGGTGATCTGATATACGAGCTGGATAATTTGCATTTCTTTTGTGATTTGCCAAAGTTTGAGTGACTTTATCAGTGTTTCTTCACAGTGCTTGTTGTCTCACTGTGTCTTAGGCAGTTGTGTTTTTGGAATTTGCTGGTATTGTTGCCGAAGGTGCATTTTGTACCACAAATATTATGCCTCCTGTCCACAAAAAGTGTAAAGGTTGTGGTTCCGCAGTGGTAAAGCCGGTAACTTGCTCTGAATGTCCTGTGGTGTCTCATGCTGGACCTCATTGCCTCGGCCGCTCGGGTCACCCCTGGCATAACGGTCGGCTTTTAAATTGCAGATCGCCTAATCCTGTAACATTGCCTGATGTTGATCCTAGCCTGTCATTATCGGCATTGTCACAGCCTATCAGTTCTTCGGACAAAGATAACAATGACCGCATACTAAGAGAACTCCTAATTAGATCGGAGCTTGCTGACTTGCGTGGTACCGTGAATGAGCTTTCGGAGAGGGTCAGGCTTTTGGAGGAGAGACCCTATACTGGTATGGACCACCAGCATCCTGGTCCAGGCGTGGTAGGAGAGGTCATCCGGGAAGTGAACGATCGTCAGTTTAGAGCGTCCAACATCCTCGTATTTGGTGTTCATGCATCATCAAATAACTCCCAGGATCAATCAAGCAACCAAGACGTGAATGTGGTGGGACCTATCTTACGTGAGATTCTGTCAACGGATTGCCGTATCATTCGAACTAGGAGAATTGGGAAGCCTAAAAACTCTAAGCCGCGTCCCATATGTGTTGGTCTGGAGTCGTCAGAGACGGCTAGAAGTATCCTGAAGAACAAGCATCGCTACAAGGGGCCGTACAAGATAACCGATGACAAGACTCCCAGTCAGCGGCTGGAACTGGATCAACTAAGAACTTGTCTCAGGAAGCGGCAAGAGGAGGGTGATTCAAATTTGACCATTCGTTATATCAAGGGTTCCCCGAAAATAGTTCCGAGTAGTTCGGCCAAAAGTCTTCCTCCAAAAAACGTGTAATTAACCCTTTGGTTTATTTTCAAAATGTAAGGGGTCTGCGCACGAAGCTTGACGAATTGTCATGTTCGATTTCAAATCTCGTTATAACGCACGATGTAATTATTTTAGTAGAGACTTGGCTTACTCCACATATCTCTTCCACTGAACTGGACCTGTCAGACTATCTGGTTTTTAGGAAAGACAGATCTAGTGCCTCTAGTAGCCTTATGAGACGTGGGGGTGTGTTGATCGCGATAAGGAAAACACTAACCAGTTCATTGATCGAAACGGGGTGTGATAGCCTTGAGCAGATTTTTGTCGGAGTGTGTGTCGGAAAATACCACCTCGTGTTTGGGGCCATTTACATACCGCCTGCCTCGCCCCCGCTAGTGTATGAGAATCATTTTAATTGTATCTCTAATATTTATCATAGTTTTGGTGATGACATGTTGTATATATTTGGGGATTATAATTTACCACATGCTACCTGGGTCGGTGGAGTAGATAGGAGTTGTATTATAAAGCCGGGGATATCATCTCAGGAGTCAATGGCCATAGATATTGTACTCGCGAATATGAACTTCTGTAATTTCACTAAGGCGAATGTAATTCCAAATCATAAGGAAGTAATGCTCGACTTGGTTTTTACTAATGATTCTAATATGTTAATCGAACGGTCTATTGACTTCTTGATTGTCCCGGATGTGTATCATCCACCTCTAAATGCGTCTCTATTTACTTCGATCCGGGGAGATAATAAGCCTCAGGATAACTTTGTTTTCTTGGATTTCGAGCACGGTGATTTCCTAGGCATTGTGACTTATCTTAATTCAGTTGATTGGGATGTTATTATGTGTGAGAATGATCTGGACAGCGTGATTGACCTCCTGTATTTCCATTTGAACTGGGCAATAAATGAATTTATACCGCGTCGTGAAATCAGATGTACTCAACATCCCAAGTGGTTTTCTCCAAGGCTGAAATATCTTATCCGTGCTAAAAAGAGGGCACATAGGAACTATAAGCGGTCTCTCTTGCATTGCGATTATTTAAACTTTGTGTACTTGCGCTCTCAGTGTAAGTCTATCTGGAAATTGGACTATAATAGGTACATTGCAAAGGTTGAAAATTCGTTGAGAGGTAATGTAAAATGCTTTTGGAATTTTGTTAATGACAAGCGAGGTCACTATGGCCTTCCGAAATCTATGCGACTTGGTGGATCTCAGGTGTCTACATACGAAGGCATTGCTGATCTTTTCTCCGCTTACTTTGGATCGGTTTATTCTACTCCCGTGGTTGGGACCCCGGTTGTGAATGCTGTGCGTGACTTTGACAGTAACTTTAACTTAGGCTCGGTTTCGATCTCGGTAGGAGATGTCTTCGAGAAACTCAATAAGCTTGACTGAAGTAAAGGGTCGGGGTTTGACGATATTCCTCCGATATTCCTACGGAACTGTTGTTATGCCTTAGCTAGGCCCCTATGGCTTATTTTTAATGCCTCTCTTGAACGGGGGGTGTTTCCGACTCTTTGAAAAACAAGTCTTGTCACGCCGGTTTTCAAGTCGGGGGATCGCTCTGATATAGCTTGTTATCGACCAATATCTAAGATCTCGAGTATTCCTAAGATCTTCGGGGAAATTATTGTGGATAAACTAACTCCGATAGTCTCTAATATTGTTTGTGAGCAACAGCATGGTTTTGTGCCGCTGAGATCTAGGGTTACCAACCTTGGAGTCTACCAATGCTTTGTATCTGAGGCGCTAGAGGAGAGGCTGCAGGTGGATACGATTTATACTGACTTTAGTAAAGCATTTGATAAGGTAGATCATAGTATTCTTGTTTCTAAGTTGTCCTCGTGGGGCTTTGGTATGCCATTGTTGGCGTGGATAACAAGTTATCTTTCATCTAGGAGGCAGATAGTCAAGGTTGTGAATCACCTATCTGAGTCAATCAGTGTCTCCTCTGGTGTTCCTCAGGGCTCGCATCTTAGTCCCCTTCTGTTCAACTTGTACATCAATGATTTTGTATATGTATTACATAACTCGAAATTCTTATTATATGCTGATGACCTTAAAATCTTTCGAACTATACGTGATGTGCAGGATGCGTTTGAATTGCAGGAGGACTTAATTAGATTTTAGCGATGGTGTGTTGATAATAGAATGATACTTAATATGAGTAAATGTTTTTGTATGAGATCTTCGCGTGCTAATAACTTGATCGAGTTCGAATATACGATACGGAATGAAGTCATTTCAGAAGTTGAGGAGATTACTGACCTCGGCGTCACTTTTATGAAATGTCTTAATTTTAGTAGGCACTATGAGAATGTGACGGGAAAAGCGATGAGGACGCTTGGTTTTGTTTTCAGATTTGCCAAACATTTTAAGAATAGGGACACATTGAGGCTTCTATACTCCTCTCTTGTTAGGCCCCACCTTGAGTATGCGTCGGTGATCTGGAATCCTAGACATAAGGTGTTTATCAACCTTTTTGAGAGAGTTCAGCATAAGTTCTTGACATCGGCTGCCTGGGTGTTGGGTAACCCGATGGCGTTTTATGACCATGATTATGGCCCGATTCTCAATGCGCTCAATCTTAGGTCGCTTTCTCACAGGAGACTTGTTGCGGATATGCTGTTTCTCTACAAAATAGTCCATAGCCGAATAGATTGCGCTGACTTGCTATGCAGGTTGAACTTTTATGCCCCGAGCAGATACCTCCGCACTCGGCCCGTGTTTTATTTAAGATTGCCGTCGTATGCTCATCACACGGTGGATCCCATCAATCGTGCTATGCGGGAATTCAATGACTATTTCCTGGACATTGATTTGTTCTCCTGTACATTTCGTAATTTTCGAATAATGCTGCAGAGCATTATTCGAAATGATGCCAGATTCGGGACGGGTTCCCTCGAGAATTTCCCCCACCTCGCGCATACTACGCCGGAGAAGCGTGTCCGTGAGCTCGGCGCTTCGAAGTCCAACTCACGGACACGCAGCTGCGGCGTAGTGTGCGCGCGGTGGGGGTAATTCTCGAGGGAACCCGTCCCGAATCTGGCATCAGTGCTGCAGAGGGAGGTGTTGGATGTGAACGCAGCATGTGTGACAGTGTGATCGGTTGACTCTGTATTACTTATGTTCTATGTTGTTTTTTGTGTGAAAAAGGGTTAATCCCCGTTTACTTTAAATAAATAATAATAATAATAATAAATAATTTCTCGAAAATTTTGGTCATTTTCAAATGGCTGTATCTCTGCGGAAAATGGTCACAAAAAATATTTAAACAACGCATTTTAAAGCTTGAAGTTTCTAGTTTTTGAATCAAGGACTCATTTTTTTTTCTTCGCCCATTATGATACTGTTTTATTAAGATGAAGAGCAGGAAACGAAGTTTCAGAAATTTTTACCTAGTTCGAACGTATGCACAGGCCAAAATAATTTTTTTCAGATAAATCCAATGGGGGGCTCTTATAGAGCAAACATTTATCTTTACATTCGTTTTCTTTGGTTTTGTTGTATGATTTTTATTGATCGAGTTATTCGCTATCAAAGCAAAAAAGGAATTTTTTACTTTGAACGCCTATAACTTTCGAACGCATGATCGTAGAAAATATTTCATGAGTGTTTTGGAAAGCTAAGACAGTTTCCTTTCAGAACCTTTAGTTGCCAATTCAATGAGATTTCTTTTTAACCGTATTAAATTCATTTTAAAATGATCCCAAAAATTCCATGTTTACCATTTTCTAGAAAACATGATGCCACTTCAAGGAAAATCATGGAATCATTCAAGTGTCCACGTTTTTTGCGAGTTAAGACTACCCGTAAACACTGTGCAAAAGGCCGAACCAATCAGATTTTTTTTCCGTATGTCCTCGATGGTCAAACATGCGATATGGTCTGAAAAATTGAAGGATCACCTGTTTTACGCTATGTTTCTCTGTCGCTCGGCTTGTGACTCTGTTGGAGGAGGGCCACAGCCAGCGACAAGTTGCCAATTTCTTTGGTGTTAGTCTATCGGTTGTCAACCGTCTGTATGCTCGATTTCGAGAGAATGGTCTGTACTCTCACAGAACAGGGCAAGGGCGCAGACGTGCGACAAGTTCTCGAGAGGATAGAAGGATTACGCGACATGCTCTTCGGGAGCCAATGGTTACTGCACGCGTTATTGTGGGATAATTTATGGACCGCAGACGTCCGATCTCCAGTAGTATCATCAGGCGTCGCTTGAGGGACGTTGGCTTGCGTTCAAGGCGTCCAGTGCGAGTCCCGTTGCTCACTCGCACACATCAACGACAGCGTTTGGCATATGCCTCGCCATTACGTGCACTGGGGCCAGCGACAATGGGCAAATGTCCTTTTTACTGACGAGTCCCGATTTTGCCTCCACGGGAATGATCGACGGGTTCGGGTCTGGCGTCGTCGTGGTGAACGCCATAGTGCCAACCATACAAGGCCGGTTGTTGCGTTCAATGGTGGATCGGTTATGGTTTGGGCCAGGGTAACACGGTACGTGGACGAGATTCTGCGCCCCGTTGTACTCCTTCTGCGTCAACGTATGGGGAACCGCTTCGTGCTTATGCAGGATAATGCAAGGGCGCATACGGCACGCCATACGCTACGATTTCTGCGGGAAATCGGATAT
This sequence comes from Andrena chrysosceles, assembly GCA_963855975.1. Classification (NCBI taxonomy): domain Eukaryota; kingdom Metazoa; phylum Arthropoda; class Insecta; order Hymenoptera; family Andrenidae; genus Andrena; species Andrena chrysosceles. Next base: position 20,672,793 of record OY979768.1, on the reverse strand, counting down.
CAGTTCTTGGCCATCCAGCAGTGAGTTCAGATCTGAATCCGAATGAACATGTTTGGGACATTCTTGGGCGACGTTTGCGACAACAGTACCCGAACCTGGCGAATTTGGGACAATTAGCACACGCCCTCCGCCAAATTTGGCACAGAATTCCACAAAGGAAAATTCGTAACTGCATTAACATACGCAACCAATTGAGGGAAGTCATCATGCGGAGAGGTGGCAACACACATTATTAGACCACACATAAATACACACAGACACACACAACGCGTGCACGTGCTCTCATACACACACGCATCGGAGAGTGAGTTTGGAGTCAGAAAGTACTGCGGGAGTGACAAACCGCAGGGTCTCATCTGTCCATGCTGACGCACACACAATGAAGGTAAATCCGATCGCGCATGCGCCAACTCGTGGCGCGCTTTGGATAGTGCTAATGCCAGTTAATGAAGTACAGTTTTCGTCATTGCGAAGAGTTTAGATAAATTTTTTTTTTTAAATTTTTGAAATCTTTATTTACTAAAATGATGTTGAACTAACAAAAAAACGAATAAAGAATGATTTTATTTCCTAAACAAATACAGGGTAATTCTGGAGCAACGCCCGTCAAGGAGATGCGGTCTGGTACCCCGTGGCGAGGACAGACCTTCGCAGTGCCTCACCCGATTTTTATGGTTTTCGACCCTCGAAGGGGTTCGACAGCCTATTAAGAAGTGAGAAATCTTCGACTCGCGCATTTCTCATCAGATCTTTGCAAAAACGACAACCATCGATTCCTTATGTTTCGCCGTTGAAAATGACACAATGAAGGAAATTCCACGGAAAATCGATTTATATCATTTCAAGCTGACTTGACTTGGTTACAAATAGTCCGATTTACATGAAATTTGTTATGATTTTAATCGACGAAACGCTAGGAATCCATTGGCATCACTTTCTCCTTCGATACGACGAAGAAAAGAAGCAAACATTTGAAAGGCTAAGCATTTCTCACTTCTTAATGATATTCCAAACCCTTCGAGGGTCGAAAGCCATAAAATTCGATGCGCACTGCGGGGTGTTTAGGAAATAAAATCATTCTTTATTCTTTATCGTATGGATATGGATGTGTCACCGATGGATTCCTTGGGGTTTTCTGATGAAAATCATTACAAATGTCGTGTAAATCGGACAACTTTTACATAGGGAATACAAATAGCTTGTGTCAAAGTAGTCCGATTTGCATGATATTTAGTATGATTTTCATCAGAAAAACATAAGAAATCCATTGGCATCACTTCCCTTTCGATACGATGAAGAAAAGAATTTCTTAATAAGTTGTAATGGATATTTCACCCTCGACTGCGGGGGCTCGACCTCAATTCGTTACGTTCGGCCCAGGATTCGTACCTTTTTCCGGAAAAAGCCATAAAAATCGGGCGAGACCCTGCGAAGGGTTGTCCTCGCCACGGGGTACCAGGCCGCATCTTCTTGACGGGCGTACCTCCATAATTACCCTGTATCTGTTTCAGAAATAAAATAATTCTTTATTCTTTGCCGTATGGATATGGAAGTGTCGCCATACACGTGATGACGACATACGTTGGATTCCTTGTGGTTTTCCGATGAAAATCATGCCAAATGTCGTGTAAATCGGACAACTTTTACATAGGGAATACAAATAGCTTGTATCAAAGTAGTCCGATTTGCATGATATTTGGTATGATTTTCGTCAGAAAAACATAAGGAATCCATTCGCGTCACTTCCCTCTCGATACGATGAAGAAAAAAATTTCTTAATACGCTGTAATGGATATTCCACCATCGACTGCAGGGGCTCGACCCCAATTCGTTACGTTCGGCCCAGGATTCGTACCTTTTTCCGGTAAAAGCCATAAAAATCGGGTGAGGCACTGCGAAGGGCAGCCCTCGCCATGGGGTACCAGGCCGCATCTCCTTCACGAACGTCGGGCGACTCCTGCCCGAGAGGAATATGATTTACTTTAATTATAGTACATGTGTGTTTTGTAATAAAGTGTTTCTATCGACTCCTGAATTCAATAACTGGGTAGCCCGCTGTCGACGCGTGGTCCTCCCGAGTATAAACATGAGCTTCGATATCAAAACAAAACCATGCGTTGACGTATTCCGTGCGAAAGAAGGTGGGCATTGGGGAGGAGGTATTGCTGTGAAGAGGGCCTCTTCAAGAGTGCAGCCGTTTGTGAGGGATGCAAATCCGATTGGTTCTGATACAATCTGCTCCCTATGGTTGAAATTTAGTCTAGCAACTTTCAATCCTCCGAACCTAACCAATCCAACTTGCATCCCTCCCAAAAGAACCGGCCATCCGAGCGTAGAAGCAAGTGCGAAATAAAAGTAACGATGCGCTTCTCGATACCGCAGATGTACCTACCTAAGTAGCATTTCTGGCGGAAAAGAATTGTCCAGCCTTTGGGCCTGGCGTAGACCTTTCGCAGGTAGGTATCTATTTCAACAGGCAGTGCCACCCGTGGCGCCAGTAAGACCGTCCCCGGTCCTTGCTATTCCAGAGGAGTTTCTTGCAGTAAATTTGCAAGCGCAATATCTCAAAAACCAGTGGAAATAAAGTGTATACATTGATGCTTATTGAATTTGTCTTGGAACGCACTATCAACTCAGGACTTCAAAAAAAAAATAGTTCCATTTGAAAAACCGAACTTGACCATCGTATTTTTTAAAATAATAATCGAAAAAAAAATTCGTTCGGGCTAATTTATTAGCCCCCTCGAACCATGCAATTCCCTATTTTTTAAAAAATTTTATCTCCAATACTTTAGGAGCTACGGCGCTGTCCAGTCTACCGTGGGACACCCTGTACATTGTTACGTATGCGGAATTTTCCCATACGCCGCTCTCAACCGTCTTTTGAGCTCGCGTCTGCGAAGGGAAAACGCCCTAAAATCTTTTCGTTTATCAAACACCACTAATAGGGGTCATGATCTCGACCATCTGGATCGCGACCATGGGAACGGGAGTGACACGACGACGACCCCGATGAATCTCCTTATATGGAAACTCCTAACGAACCCCCACTCATTTTCGGGACTATATAAACCCTTTGGTTTCAACCCTCGTTGGTTAAAAGCTATAGAGTCACACGTAGAGTCACGTCGTGTCACGTTCGCACAGAGTTGGTTATATCTAGTAAGATTGGGCTAAAGTCTCCGGCAGAGTCATAGTTAACCTCATAGAATCCGCGAGTCCGGTTTATATTCTATTTGGCACTTTGAAATAGCCACTTGTACGCCCCGCATCGCTAGTGCGTCAACACCGTGCAACTATTGGTAACTTACACATTTTATTTAAAAAGTAATCGCGACACTTACATTTGTACAATAACTGATTATTGAATATACGAATGGTGTTCACGTCTAAATCGAGTCGATTTCGTTAAATCCATCTTTTACCCAGCGATCCTTATAATATTAGTAGCACTCACCCACTGATACAACTTTATCGCTCGAGTTGTATCAAACTTTAATTAAGAGTTACGTGGCATGACTAACATTTCCCGCGACTCCCTGATTTCACATCAGGTTCGTCCGCGTGTGACTCCCTTCATAGAGGCTCCCTGATTTCGCATCTGGTTCGTCCGCGCCCCTAACTAACAAACTCATAAACCGTATTCCTTGGGAAATACCCTTCACGCCGGCCTCTCGCGTTGCCGCAGCCCCGGCTCGTAACAATATATATATAGTACATGGGTATATATGTATGTATATATATATATAGTACATGGGTATGTATAGTAAGAAGCACATGTAATATATATATATATTATTACTTCATTTCATATAAATTTGTTACTTTCTAACGACAAACGATTAATCCCAAACCGCATCGTACAGCATAAAATGGATTTTCTTAAAAAGGGGCAAATATCAGCAAAAGATGTGATAACAAACATATTGAATTTAAAAAACAATAAATGTTCCCCTTGTTAACAGATGCGAGTTTCCTTTGTGAACTCTCACTTATAGTAGATCTTACTAGCCCTTTGAACACCTTAAATTTAAAACTGCAAAATCCCGGCCAAACTATTTCAGAGTTGTGCAGCCACGTCGATTCTTTTCGTACGAGGCTGGTAGTTTATCGAAATCATCTCCGGTTAGAAGAAAATTTTTTTTTCTTTTTTCCCTCATGTAGCACAATTTTCGTAGAATTCGGCAAAAAGTGTGATTTTGATAATCATTTGCACATTCTTCGATCGGTGATAGATCAATTCAATGAGCGTTCCACTGACTTCGATTCGCTCAGAAATGATCTAATTCTCTTTGAGAATCCCCTCACCGTAAAAATCGAAGAACAAGCCCTCGAGTATCAAGAAGAACTGTGCGATCTACAGCACGACATTTCTTTGAAAACGAGGGAAGAAAAAGGAGCCGTATTCTTCTAAACACTGGAAGAATCGACATACCCCAAACTTAGGGATTTCGCGCTCCGAATTTTCTCCATGTTCGGATCCACATATTTGTGCGGATGTTCGTTCTCGAAAATGCGGGGCGTTAAGACAGAACAGCGCTCAGGGTTAAACGATTCCTTGCTTTCAACTTTGATCCGTACATCGTCGTCCAGCCTCCCCGTTAATATTTTAGATTTGCCCAGCACGTCTAAACGTGCGCGAAAATCTAGTTTTCCCAAACATATGTAAAATTTTGATAGTAACACGCGTTTTTCCAATCCATTTTTTATCACGCGACACAGTGGAATAGGCCTATAGGGGATACCACTGACAAAAAACGCATCGATAATAATAATAATAATAATAATAATAATAGTTTATTTGACGGACATAAAATCCACTTATACAAAGAGAATGGCAATAAAGCGATAAGCAATAAAGCCTTAACTACAAATGGTAGTCATCGAGGATGTTTCACCACGACACGCTAATCAATGTATCTCCGAACTAGTCTAAGTAGACTCTCTTAACACGGACAAAATTCTAGCTTTGAAAGTGTGTAGAGAGCCGGCAAAAATATCAGCATTACACGTCAGCTGGTTAGATGTATTACAGGCTCCGTTTAACGGGTCAGTTTCCCCCAGGTTCGATCTAAAGAAACCTGTATGGAAAAGACTTTTGAAACGGAGTGGCCTAGCCAAAGCGTTAAGCCTCACCAGGCCTAAAATATCAGGGCAATCAATCTCCCCAAGCAACAAATTCCTCAAAAAGGTGAGGTCAGAAACAGACCTACGTACTTCCAACGTATCCATTTTTAAGCAAGATAAAATTGGACCGTAATCATGATCCGTGAAGGACATAACTCTACCCAGCACGAAGCTGGCGTGTCGTAAAAATTTGTGCTGAACCCTCTCCAACAATACCCTGTATTTAGCCTGATGGGGTGACCAAACTACGCTGGCATATTCGAGCTGCGGCCTGACCAATGCACAATACAATAGACGTAACGAAGATACTCCCCTAAAATCGGCCGAACATCTTTTGATTAGGCCAAGCGTCCTAATGGCTGCTCCCGATATGTTTCGTACATGCTGGGCAAAGGACATTCTCGAATTGTATGTTACTCCTAGATCCCGTATACTCAACCCTGCCCAGCAAGGTTCCACACACATTATAATCGTAGTTCAGGACACTCTTCCTGCGGGTGAGGGACATGATGTGACATCTCGCAATGTTTAGCCTGAGACCATTTGCATTGCACCACGTAGATAGACTATCCAAATCAGATTGTATACGTTGCGCGTCCTCGGAAGTCTTTACTATCGAGAAAATCTTCAGATCATCCGCATACAGAAGAGGTTTAACGAAGGAAAATTGCTGAACCAAATCATTAATGAAAATAATAAATAACAAAGGATCGGATAATAGTACCCCATGGGTGATGTGGAAACCTATTGATACGGGGGCGCCCCAATGCGCTACGCGTGGTTCATATGGTACGGGCGTGAGGCGCTCCAAGCTCCTAAGCCGCCGCGGGGGCCAAGACGCGCGGCGGGAGAAAGGAGGCGCTGCCTCTGAAAATCGGCCGCTGCGTTCACTTAATTCCCAGGCCTGATCTACACACAACAAAGCTGTTCCTGGAATTCTAATGTACAATTCATAATTTTGGCAAGAATTATATTCACGGTTTTATCTGCTACATTCGCCCGATTTTCTCTCAAAGGAAGGCGATCCTCTCTTCTCTATATCAACTCGCTATCACACGAAATAATTTGAGCACTAAACGTTTACATACATACCTTCCGAATATATTACGACAGTATTTAGAAACTTTTAATATGCGTACGCCGTGAACAACTTAGCTATACCGAGCCCAGTGTGAGCCTAGCAGGGCCTAACGTGTACAACGGGGCTAATTGAATTAACGATGAATACTAAAGACTGATTTTTTGGTAACTTTTGAACAATTCAATACGTTAAAATGTTGGTAAAATGGATATCATAAATTCATTAGAACTTATGTGTCACTGAAATACCCGCGAATAAGCGTGTAATAAACAACAATACTGATTATGCAATTTCATTTCTACTAAGAAAATTTTCCATTTTCCTCCAGAAACATTTAATATTCCAGTAAGCAAACAATATGTTATCTTACCTGCAGTAGGAAACAATATACTGCGACCAACATACTAAGGCATTGAAATCTAGTACCCATGATTGTCTGAAACAGAAATCACACGATTATTTTTACAATGTTATCCACAACCATGCACTTACGATGAGCGGAAATTACAAATTGGGTTATCAATTTAAACCAAAACACTGTATATGCTATTCATAATAATGTATTCAAATGAATCCCATACTCTAGGCTTTTCGGTCGAAACGGTTTTTATCAAACCATTAAGGACCGAAGTTAGACGGTGTTAGGGATATTTGCCCATGATATATTTTATGTTCGGGTGTGGATTACAGGCCCTGTTTTCCGTTGTTATTTAGTTTGTAGTCTTTAGTGGCATCACTTCCGTTTTTGTCCTGTATGCGTAAGTAAGTGCGAATCGAGGTCACATTTTATGATTCAAGTTCTTATATATCTAGAGACGCGGTAGCGTCTCGACGCCAAGTACATGAAAGAAAAGACACCCTGTACTACGTACATATAAAAGACACCCTGTATACATAAAAGACACCCTGTATATGAATGTCGACTGCCCCTGCCATGTATCTCCATTTTCCGAAATCCGAAATTCCGAGCTCTGCATATATCGTATCGACTGTCGTTACCGCTATCCTTTACTCGTCCCGAAAATATTCTGAAACTTATATCATTATATCTCATCACCCCTGCAATATTTTTTAAATTTAAAGGCATTTTCCTTATGTAAACCGCATATAAGCTTTCGAATACGACCAATTTCGAAAAAATCGATCCAGGCATGCTAGAGATATCGTAATATCGTCTCATGGATCAGTCGAAAACAGGTAAGAGAAAATTCTTCTGATTCTCCAGTCTCGAAATTTGTCGACATAATACGTATACTACGCGTTACAAACACACACCTATCAGTTTCGCACACATGTTTCGTTCGTCGACTCTCGGGATAATTCCGCAGAGTATATATCCTTATATACCCTTATACTCTTATATACCCTTATACTCTTATATACCTACCCTTATACCCTTATACCCTTATACATCGTTATACCCTAACATATATACATAAACCCTTATATACCGTTATACCCTAATATTCTTATATACCCTTATACCCTTATACCCTTATACTCTTATATACCCTTATACCCTTACACCCTTATACCCTTATATCCTTATTCCCTTACACCCTTATATACTCGTATACCCTTATACCCTTATATACCCTTATACCCTTATACCTTTATAAACCCTTATATACCGTTACACCTTTTACCCTTACACCCTTTACCCTTACACCCTTTACCCTTACACCCTTTACCCTTACACCCTTTACCCTTACACCCTTTACCCTTACACCCTTTACCCTTACACCCTTTACCCTTACACCCTTTACCCTTACACCCTTTACCCTTACACCCTTTACCCTTACACCCTTTACCCTTACACCCTTTACCCTTACACCCTTTACCCTTGCACCCTTTACCCTTGCACCCTTTACCCTTGCACCCTTTACCCTTGCACCCTTTACCCTTGCACCCTTTACCCTTGCACCCTTTACCCTTGCACCCTTTACCCTTGCACCCTTTACCCTTGCACCCTTTACCCTTGCACCCTTTACCCTTGCACCCTTTACCCTTGCACCCTTTACCCTTGCACCCTTTACCCTTGCACCCTTTACCCTTGCACCCTTTACCCTTGCACCCTTTACCCTTCACCCTTTACCCTTGCACCCTTTACCCTTGCACCCTTTACCCTTGCACCCTTTACCCTTACACCCTTTACCCTTACACCCTTTACCCTTACACCCTTTACCCTTACACCCTTTACCCTTACACCCTTTACCCTTACACCCTTTACCCTTACACCCTTTACCCTTACACCCTTTACCCTTACACCCTTTACCCTTACACCCTTTACCCTTACACCCTTTACCCTTACACCCTTTACCCTTACACCCTTTACCCTTACACCCTTTACCCTTACACCCTTTACCCTTACACCCTTTACCCTTACACCCTTTACCCTTACACCCTTTACCCTTACACCCTTTACCCTTACACCCTTTACCCTTACACCCTTTACCCTTACACCCTTTACCCTTACACCCTTTACCCTTACACCCTTTACCCTTACACCCTTTACCCTTACACCCTTTACCCTTACACCCTTTACCCTTACACCCTTTACCCTTACACCCTTTACCCTTACACCCTTTACCCTTACACCCTTTACCCTTACACCCTTTACCCTTACACCCTTTACCCTTACACCCTTTACCCTTACACCCTTTACCCTTACACCCTTTACCCTTACACCCTTTACCCTTACACCCTTTACCCTTACACCCTTTACCCTTACACCCTTTACCCTTACACCCTTTACCCTTACACCCTTTACCCTTACACCCTTTACCCTTACACCCTTTACCCTTACACCCTTTACCCTTACACCCTTTACCCTTACACCCTTTACCCTTACACCCTTTACCCTTACACCCTTTACCCTTACACCCTTTACCCTTACACCCTTTACCCTTACACCCTTTACCCTTACACCCTTTACCCTTACACCCTTTACCCTTACACCCTTTACCCTTACACCCTTTACCCTTACACCCTTTACCCTTACACCCTTTACCCTTACACCCTTTACCCTTACACCCTTTACCCTTACACCCTTTACCCTTACACCCTTTACCCTTACACCCTTTACCCTTACACCCTTTACCCTTACACCCTTTACCCTTACACCCTTTACCCTTACACCCTTTACCCTTACACCCTTTACCCTTACACCCTTTACCCTTACACCCTTTACCCTTACACCCTTTACCCTTACACCCTTTACCCTTACACCCTTTACCCTTACACCCTTTACCCTTACACCCTTTACCCTTACACCCTTTACCCTTACACCCTTTACCCTTACACCCTTTACCCTTACACCCTTTACCCTTACACCCTTTACCCTTACACCCTTTACCCTTACACCCTTTACCCTTACACCCTTTACCCTTACACCCTTTACCCTTACACCCTTTACCCTTACACCCTTTACCCTTACACCCTTTACCCTTACACCCTTTACCCTTACACCCTTTACCCTTACACCCTTTACCCTTACACCCTTTACCCTTACACCCTTTACCCTTACACCCTTTACCCTTACACCCTTTACCCTTACACCCTTTACCCTTACACCCTTTACCCTTACACCCTTTACCCTTACACCCTTTACCCTTACACCCTTTACCCTTACACCCTTTACCCTTACACCCTTTACCCTTACACCCTTTACCCTTACACCCTTTACCCTTACACCCTTTACCCTTACACCCTTTACCCTTACACCCTTTACCCTTACACCCTTTACCCTTACACCCTTTACCCTTACACCCTTTACCCTTACACCCTTTACCCTTACACCCTTTACCCTTACACCCTTTACCCTTACACCCTTTACCCTTACACCCTTTACCCTTACACCCTTTACCCTTACACCCTTTACCCTTACACCCTTTACCCTTACACCCTTTACCCTTACACCCTTTACCCTTACACCCTTTACCCTTACACCCTTTACCCTTACACCCTTTACCCTTACACCCTTTACCCTTACACCCTTTACCCTTACACCCTTTACCCTTACACCCTTTACCCTTACACCCTTTACCCTTACACCCTTTACCCTTACACCCTTTACCCTTACACCCTTTACCCTTACACCCTTTACCCTTACACCCTTTACCCTTACACCCTTTACCCTTACACCCTTTACCCTTACACCCTTTACCCTTACACCCTTTACCCTTACACCCTTTACCCTTACACCCTTTACCCTTACACCCTTTACCCTTACACCCTTTACCCTTACACCCTTTACCCTTACACCCTTTACCCTTACACCCTTTACCCTTACACCCTTTACCCTTACACCCTTTACCCTTACACCCTTTACCCTTACACCCTTTACCCTTACACCCTTTACCCTTACACCCTTTACCCTTACACCCTTTACCCTTACACCCTTTACCCTTACACCCTTTACCCTTACACCCTTTACCCTTACACCCTTTACCCTTACACCCTTTACCCTTACACCCTTTACCCTTACACCCTTTACCCTTACACCCTTTACCCTTACACCCTTTACCCTTACACCCTTTACCCTTACACCCTTTACCCTTACACCCTTTACCCTTACACCCTTTACCCTTACACCCTTTACCCTTACACCCTTTACCCTTACACCCTTTACCCTTACACCCTTTACCCTTACACCCTTTACCCTTACACCCTTTACCCTTACACCCTTTACCCTTACACCCTTTACCCTTACACCCTTTACCCTTACACCCTTTACCCTTACACCCTTTACCCTTACACCCTTTACCCTTACACCCTTTACCCTTACACCCTTTACCCTTACACCCTTTACCCTTACACCCTTTACCCTTACACCCTTTACCCTTACACCCTTTACCCTTACACCCTTTACCCTTACACCCTTTACCCTTACACCCTTTACCCTTACACCCTTTACCCTTACACCCTTTACCCTTACACCCTTTACCCTTACACCCTTTACCCTTACACCCTTTACCCTTACACCCTTTACCCTTACACCCTTTACCCTTACACCCTTTACCCTTACACCCTTTACCCTTACACCCTTTACCCTTACACCCTTTACCCTTACACCCTTTACCCTTACACCCTTTACCCTTACACCCTTTACCCTTACACCCTTTACCCTTACACCCTTTACCCTTACACCCTTTACCCTTACACCCTTTACCCTTACACCCTTTACCCTTACACCCTTTACCCTTACACCCTTTACCCTTACACCCTTTACCCTTACACCCTTTACCCTTACACCCTTTACCCTTACACCCTTTACCCTTACACCCTTTACCCTTACACCCTTTACCCTTACACCCTTTACCCTTACACCCTTTACCCTTACACCCTTTACCCTTACACCCTTTACCCTTACACCCTTTACCCTTACACCCTTTACCCTTACACCCTTTACCCTTACACCCTTTACCCTTACACCCTTTACCCTTACACCCTTTACCCTTACACCCTTTACCCTTACACCCTTTACCCTTACACCCTTTACCCTTACACCCTTTACCCTTACACCCTTTACCCTTACACCCTTTACCCTTACACCCTTTACCCTTACACCCTTTACCCTTACACCCTTTACCCTTACACCCTTTACCCTTACACCCTTTACCCTTACACCCTTTACCCTTACACCCTTTACCCTTACACCCTTTACCCTTACACCCTTTACCCTTACACCCTTTACCCTTACACCCTTTACCCTTACACCCTTTACCCTTACACCCTTTACCCTTACACCCTTTACCCTTACACCCTTTACCCTTACACCCTTTACCCTTACACCCTTTACCCTTACACCCTTTACCCTTACACCCTTTACCCTTACACCCTTTACCCTTACACCCTTTACCCTTACACCCTTTACCCTTACACCCTTTACCCTTACACCCTTTACCCTTACACCCTTTACCCTTACACCCTTTACCCTTACACCCTTTACCCTTACACCCTTTACCCTTACACCCTTTACCCTTACACCCTTTACCCTTACACCCTTTACCCTTACACCCTTTACCCTTACACCCTTTACCCTTACACCCTTTACCCTTACACCCTTTACCCTTACACCCTTTACCCTTACACCCTTTACCCTTACACCCTTTACCCTTACACCCTTTACCCTTACACCCTTTACCCTTACACCCTTTACCCTTACACCCTTTACCCTTACACCCTTTACCCTTACACCCTTACACCCTTTACCCTTACACCCTTTACCCTTACACCCTTTACCCTTACACCCTTTACCCTTACACCCTTTACCCTTACACCCTTTACCCTTACACCCTTTACCCTTACACCCTTTACCCTTACACCCTTTACCCTTACACCCTTTACCCTTACACCCTTTACCCTTACACCCTTTACCCTTACACCCTTTACCCTTACACCCTTTACCCTTACACCCTTTACCCTTACACCCTTTACCCTTACACCCTTTACCCTTACACCCTTTACCCTTACACCCTTTACCCTTACACCCTTTACCCTTACACCCTTTACCCTTACACCCTTTACCCTTACACCCTTTACCCTTACACCCTTTACCCTTACACCCTTTACCCTTACACCCTTTACCCTTACACCCTTTACCCTTACACCCTTTACCCTTACACCCTTTACCCTTACACCCTTTACCCTTACACCCTTTACCCTTACACCCTTTACCCTTACACCCTTTACCCTTACACCCTTTACCCTTACACCCTTTACCCTTACACCCTTTACCCTTACACCCTTTACCCTTACACCCTTTACCCTTACACCCTTTACCCTTACACCCTTTACCCTTACACCCTTTACCCTTACACCCTTTACCCTTACACCCTTTACCCTTACACCCTTTACCCTTACACCCTTTACCCTTACACCCTTTACCCTTACACCCTTTACCCTTACACCCTTTACCCTTACACCCTTTACCCTTACACCCTTTACCCTTACACCCTTTACCCTTACACCCTTTACCCTTACACCCTTTACCCTTACACCCTTTACCCTTACACCCTTTACCCTTACACCCTTTACCCTTACACCCTTTACCCTTACACCCTTTACCCTTACACCCTTTACCCTTACACCCTTTACCCTTACACCCTTTACCCTTACACCCTTTACCCTTACACCCTTTACCCTTACACCCTTTACCCTTACACCCTTTACCCTTACACCCTTTACCCTTACACCCTTTACCCTTACACCCTTTACCCTTACACCCTTTACCCTTACACCCTTTACCCTTACACCCTTTACCCTTACACCCTTTACCCTTACACCCTTTACCCTTACACCCTTTACCCTTACACCCTTTACCCTTACACCCTTTACCCTTACACCCTTTACCCTTACACCCTTTACCCTTACACCCTTTACCCTTACACCCTTTACCCTTACACCCTTTACCCTTACACCCTTTACCCTTACACCCTTTACCCTTACACCCTTTACCCTTACACCCTTTACCCTTACACCCTTTACCCTTACACCCTTTACCCTTACACCCTTTACCCTTACACCCTTTACCCTTACACCCTTTACCCTTACACCCTTTACCCTTACACCCTTTACCCTTACACCCTTTACCCTTACACCCTTTACCCTTACACCCTTTACCCTTACACCCTTTACCCTTACACCCTTTACCCTTACACCCTTTACCCTTACACCCTTTACCCTTACACCCTTTACCCTTACACCCTTTACCCTTACACCCTTTACCCTTACACCCTTTACCCTTACACCCTTTACCCTTACACCCTTTACCCTTACACCCTTTACCCTTACACCCTTTACCCTTACACCCTTTACCCTTACACCCTTTACCCTTACACCCTTTACCCTTACACCCTTTACCCTTACACCCTTTACCCTTACACCCTTTACCCTTACACCCTTTACCCTTACACCCTTTACCCTTACACCCTTTACCCTTACACCCTTTACCCTTACACCCTTTACCCTTACACCCTTTACCCTTACACCCTTTACCCTTACACCCTTTACCCTTACACCCTTTACCCTTACACCCTTTACCCTTACACCCTTTACCCTTACACCCTTTACCCTTACACCCTTTACCCTTACACCCTTTACCCTTACACCCTTTACCCTTACACCCTTTACCCTTACACCCTTTACCCTTACACCCTTTACCCTTACACCCTTTACCCTTACACCCTTTACCCTTACACCCTTTACCCTTACACCCTTTACCCTTACACCCTTTACCCTTACACCCTTTACCCTTACACCCTTTACCCTTACACCCTTTACCCTTACACCCTTTACCCTTACACCCTTTACCCTTACACCCTTTACCCTTACACCCTTTACCCTTACACCCTTTACCCTTACACCCTTTACCCTTACACCCTTTACCCTTACACCCTTTACCCTTACACCCTTTACCCTTACACCCTTTACCCTTACACCCTTTACCCTTACACCCTTTACCCTTACACCCTTTACCCTTACACCCTTTACCCTTACACCCTTTACCCTTACACCCTTTACCCTTACACCCTTTACCCTTACACCCTTTACCCTTACACCCTTTACCCTTACACCCTTTACCCTTACACCCTTTACCCTTACACCCTTTACCCTTACACCCTTTACCCTTACACCCTTTACCCTTACACCCTTTACCCTTACACCCTTTACCCTTACACCTGTGATATCCCACTATTTTTCGCGCGGTACTATTTAAACATCTTCGTATAAACCTCCAATCACTCAACCAAAGTCCTTCCAACTCAACAAATACCCCTTTTCCCCAATCGCTGATCACCTCGATGATGTACCTTAGCGGTCCCCATCTCGAGATGGTCAGTACAAAACCCCCTTCTAACTATTCGCCCGAAGAGGCACGAATTCCCTTCTTCATACTAAATCTAAACAAGTCCCTCGTCCCAAAAACCCCTTAAACCGAGACCACGTCTCACCCCTTCTCTACGACCCTCCAAGTCGAGCCCACAAATTACCCCATTCCCATTAAAACATCCAAAATCCATTTGACGGGTTGAGTATCTCCTTTTACCATTCATAAAACCCCAAAGGTCTAATTACGACGAATATTTGGCGTACGTGACATAAATATGTCTATTAATAGACGTACCGTTCATAAAAACCCCGGAAGTCCTATTGCGACTTATTTGTTAAATATGTCAAGGTTCCTACCGCGCGTACCCCCGCAACATTCCTGTAAGGATACATAAATATGAGGTCCCGAGAGGCCGGAGATTCATTATCAACCAAACTCCTGTACCGAAAAGTTTACTCTTTACTGTA
Source organism: Andrena chrysosceles (assembly GCA_963855975.1). Classification (NCBI taxonomy): domain Eukaryota; kingdom Metazoa; phylum Arthropoda; class Insecta; order Hymenoptera; family Andrenidae; genus Andrena; species Andrena chrysosceles. The sequence goes on along the minus strand of OY979768.1, from coordinate 20,657,285 downwards.
TCGCGGAGAACTCATTATTATTCGTCTTGTTTAAGTCATATTAAATTCAGTGACCAACAATCACCGTTCATCAAACATTGTAAGCTATTACATTACCATTTACAATATCGTATATAACCACCATCATTTATATTACCGTTTCTATTGCTTTCTATATTATTACTTTTCATATCAACGCTTATTGCGATCATTTATTGTTTGTATAACTATTCATATTATTACTTTTCATATTAACGCTTATTGCGAACATTTATTTTTGTTTTCTATATTAACGCTTATTGCGATCATTTATATTACTTTTCATATCAACGCTTATTGCGATTATTTATTGTTTGTATAACTATTCATATTATTACTTTTCATATTAACGCTTATTGCGAACACTTATTTTGTTTTCATATTAACGCTTAATGCTTATGTCAAAATATTTATGTCAAATATTATGTTTCATGTTCACATTCATATATTGTGTTTAATTACTATTAAACAGTAATAACGTACTCGTGTTTAAAGTAAATAAACCTCTCTATTTTAAAATCACGCTTCGAATTATTGTGCGCATCCTTTGGTTATAAAGATTCCAAACTAAGACAGGCTGCAGTATCAGCTGATTTCTGTTCGTGAACGCGAGAACGGTTCCACTGTTTACAAACATACTTTTGCGTGAGCCGTGCAATTCACGGAAGTATTACTTGTGGCTTTCTTTACATAAATGCAACGGTAAATCCTGTTACCGAAATCAAAACAAACATAAGGTGCTCTAACGGGTGTCCCCCGGGTGTGTATTCACTATTTAAACCTTCCTTGGTCGATCAGCGTGCTGGATGCAAGATTCGCGCCTGACTTTCCCTTCAAAATCCTCAGCGTGCTGGATGTAAGATTCGTGCCTGACTTTCCCTTCAAAATCCTCAGTGTGCTGGATGCAAGATTCGCGCCTGACTTTCCCTTCAAAATCCTCAGCGTGCTGGATGTAAGATTCGTGCCTGACTTTCCCTTCAAAATCCTCAGTGTGCTGGATGCAAGATTCGCGCCTGACTTTCCCTTCAAAATCCTCAGCGTGCTGGATGTAAGATTCGTGCCTGACTTTCCCTTCAAAATCCTCAGTGTGCTGGATGCAAGATTCGCGCCTGACTTTCCCTTCAAAATCCTCAGTGTGCTGGATGCAAGATTCGCGCCTGACTTTCCCTTCAAAATCCTCAGCGTGCTGGATGTAAGATTCGTGCCTGAACTCCTTTAAAATCCTCAGCGTGCTGGATGTAAGATTCGCGCCTAACTTTCCTTCCCCCAATAGTCATCGTCCCCTAAAGACCTCCACCCGGGACGTGACATAATTTTGGTGACAGCGGTGGGATCCGTCAACTGTCGATAGAATAAATTCTAATATACGGTACCCACAATTGCCTATTTACATGTATATTACGCGCCCTCAACAGATCGCGGTAGCTTACAGGAGCCGCGAGGTAGAAGGCATTAATGTATATATGCGATCACTAATTTGTGTAAAAGGGAGTCTAGCAACTACGAACCAGGGCGACGATATTTGCCTGTGCTGTTCCTGGTTGGAGCCTGCGAATACGGTGACTGTATACATCGTCCATTATTATCAAGCACCTTATTCGTTTTCCCCTTGCCCTCGGTGCAATTACGAAATATATCAAATTCGCCCCATAAGTAGGTGCGCCGTATGCACGGAATTTTACAACCTCTCTAACGAAGATTACGATCGATTCAATAACCAAGAGGACCTTGATACTTAAAATAGCGTTCATTTACCTCTAATAGAAATAAGACCTCCAAATTTTTCGGTACCCAAAATACCCAAATAACTATTATGAGCAACCAAAATCAAATTCGAGACACGCCATATTACCCAAGCCGCAGATTACGGAGCGTATTGTCAGATTTGAATACATTGATTTGTGTCTCTGGAGGCGTAGCAACGACCACGGAAGGCATAGATATTTGTTTAAATTGTTTTAATTCAGACCCGGTGGAAGTAGATGAAATATACCAAGAGCACTACCACCAACCTAACGATACATTCCCCGAGTGCCCTCGTTGCAGAAATCTTTTGCTTAAAGTGCGCCCTATAAATAGTAGCGCCGAATGCACCGAGCGAGAACGCCTCTTAAGTAGAAACTATAACAGATTTGATATTAACTACCCGGGTAGAGAGCACGGTAGGCTTTGAATAACGGCTACCGTAAGCCAAATTAAGAAAACCCAAAACTTTTCAAAAAAAAAAAAAAAAAATTTAAAATTTGGAGAAATCAAACATGTCTGTGTACGGGGAAACAGACGATTCTTGCGTAATGGACCAAGAAACAGGCCCTTCCATTAGCGCTATAGACGTCGCGACCGCCGAATTATTGGAACAAGTGCAATTATTACGGGAAAAACACGCTGAGATCGAAAATCTACACGCGAAACTCGTAAATAAAGAATCCAATACGCGTTCGAGCATAGTTATCGGATCGGGCGGTCCCACTTTGGAAGGTCTTTCCAGTCAAATAGAAACCATTCGCGAAAAAATGGAAAAACTTCTTGCACCCCCGCCGTTTGCAAATAATTTTGTCACACCGGGTTCCTCCCGTTTTGACAGAAAACCAGTAGTAAATCGTAATGAGGTTCCGGAAATAGTAAAGCGTAACAATGTTCCGGACCAGAATCCGTCGCCCCAGATCACGTTAAAGGATGCCATAGAGACAGTCCCGAATTTTAACGGGCACAATATACCTATAGAACAATTCGCGAGAGCCTGCAATAGGGCTAAGGCTCTGGTTCCCCCGCAAGCCGAACCCCAGCTGGCGAGGTTGTTGCGAAACAAGCTACAAGACCATGCATGCTTGGCCGTTGAGGATAGGGTCCTTGACTCCGTAAACGACCTAATTAAACAACTTAAACGCATCTTTTCTCCTGCCAAAACATCTGACCACTATCGCGGAGAACTCGCCAACGTTATTAAAGGAACCAACGAGCATATGTTGGAATATATTTCACGCGTTAAGGACCTCCGATTCGCCATTTATGAAGAAGATAGAGAATATTACCGCGACTTCGCACGGAATCACCCCGAAAATCTAGATCGCCTAACATTAGATTCATTCGTCGACGGTCTTCCACCCCATATAAGGACAAGGTTACTCCAACATCCCTTCGAAACGATCGACGAAGCTTTCGATTTGGCTGTACTCGTGGATAAAAAGATTGATAGAGACCGCCTTAGGTTTTCCGAACAAAAGACCCCGAAATTAACGTGCCAACTCTGCAATAAGACAGGACACGACGCACGCTCCTGCCGAAGCAATCAAAATGTCGTTTCACAATCTTTCGAGAGATATCCTCCAAACCGCGTTGCAGGATATGGAAACCAGGCACCCAATCCTCTGCTCCCCTACTGGGACAGAACTCGACCTCCTCCTTCTAGACCTACAGAAATACGTATCTGTTCATACTGCAGAAAACCTGGTCACCTGATCTCAGAATGCAGGAAACGCTTATTTAACCGAAATGAAAGAAACCCTGGAACCCCCCAGGAACGAGATTCGGGAAACGCTCCGCCCCTACGGTCAACCATGGATGCGTACCGTGGAATGGGCCAAACAGGAGCGCATCCAATAACAATACAAATGGAACCGGGAATATCGAAACGAGAATCGCAACAGCATGGTTAAATACTGCCGATGAAGCTCCGTCTGTAATCATTCCCTCCCCCGAGTTCGAAACTACACCTGAATTAATGATTGATACTGGGTCACAGGTGAACTTATTGAAAATTCAAGCCGTAAAGCTACCGCAAGAGATAGACACGAAAACTCGACTAATACTCAAGGGCATCTCTCCGGGTCCCGTCACCACGCTTGGCACAGTAAGGATAACCCTTTTTGGCGATAACGTCACGTTCCACGTAGTCGAAAACGATTTCCCAATTAAGCCACAAGGAATATTAGGCACAGAATTCTTTATAAAACAAAATGTCTCGATACACTATTCCAAGAGGGAGTTGGACTTCCACGGGAACACAATCCCATTCGTAAACAAGAACCAAGTCGTGCTACCCGCAAGGTCAAAAACCACTTTCTTCGTCCACCTATCTAACCCAGAGATAGAGGAAGGATATTTACCCTTGTTAGACTTAGGCACTGGGATTTACGCCGGTAACGCACTTGTCCGTAACCAAGACGGCAAGGCATACTTGCAAGTAATAAATTCCAAAGAAATAGACTCAACGATCACGATACCCACTGTCGAATTGGAAGAATTCGAAGTGATAATTCCGGAACCCAAACAAAAACGACCCAAAGAGACGACGGCGCCTAAAGACGTCACTCCCATCCCTGCCCCAAGGAAAATTAAACCACAATCTTACCTCGAGGCACCCGTGAAGGTGCACTCACCATCATCCCCAGAGCATTACGCCAAACCAACCCTTCATCCAAATTTCCGTGAGTCTCTTGCTGTCGCGTCGGGTAAGGAGGTATCGACAAATTCTATAGTAACCCCTTCACGGGCGGAACAAATATTGAAGCTAATTTCAACAGAACATATGAGTCGAGAGGAAAGATGCCACGTCCAAAATATTATTATAAAAAATCACGACCTTTTCCACTTGCCAGATGAGAAATTAGGTCATACAAACGCCATACAGCATGGGATCCAGACAACGGACCCAGTGGCTGTGAATACGAAGCAATATCGGTTCCCTCCAATACATAAGAAGGAAATCGACAAACAAGTACGCAAGTTACTGGGAGATGAAATCATAAAGCCGTCATTATCGCCCTACAATTCACCCATCTGGATCGTCTCGAAGAAGCCAGGACCCAATGGGGAACCTTTGTGGCGAATGGTTATTGATTTTAGGGAACTAAACAAAAAGACCGTTCCCGACGCATACCCACTTCCAAATATTAATGAGATATTGGACCAATTAGGAGGAGCCAAATATTTTTCTGTCTTCGATCTCGCCTCTGGTTTCCATCAAATACCCATGAAACCTGAGGATGTACCTAAAACTGCATTTTCTACGCCACATGGACACTACGAATTTGTAAGAATGCCATTTGGGCTTCGTAATGCACCTGCGACTTTCCAACGTTTAATGGATCACGCGCTTACGGGACTCCAAGGTACTGAAATGTTTGTTTACTTGGACGATATCGTCCTTTACGCAAGTTCCCTCACGGAACACTTAATCAAATTTAAAAAACTCGCTCACCGCCTAAGAGAGGCAAACCTTAAGCTCCAACCCTCCAAATGTAAATTTCTGCACAAGGAAGTCGCTTATTTGGGACATATAATCACCGAGGAAGGGGTAAAACCCGATCAACTAAAGATTCAAGCTGTTCAAAACTACCCAGCACCTCGCACACCGAAAGGTATTAAAGAATTCCTTGGGTTAACCGGATATTATAGGAGGTTTATCCCAGAATTCTCTAAACTTGCTCGCCCGTTAACCCAATTGTTAAAGAAAGACGTAACATTTGAATGGGAACTGTCCCAACAAACAGCTTTCGATCACTTAAAATCCGCATTGCAAAAGGAACCTATCCTACAATATCCAAATTTCGAACTGGAATTTCACGTCACTACTGACGCATCCGAATATGCCATAGGAGGCATATTAAGCCAGGCTATCACTGAAAAGGAGCTACCGATTGCTTACGCGTCCCGTCTCCTAAATAAAGCGGAAATTAATTACTCAACAATCGAAAAGGAACTCCTAGCAATTGTTTATTGTGTTAGGTACTTCCGTCCTTACCTTTATGGAAGGAAATTTATTTTATATACCGACCACCGACCCTTGATATGGTTACACAAGGTAAAGGACCCAACGTCGCGCCTTGTTAGGTGGCGTTTAAAATTAGCCGAATACGAATATGAAATTCGCTACCAACCGGGAAAAAGTAACAAACTCGCTGATGCCTTATCCCGTAATCCACCTACCATGGAAACATACCCAATACGACCACGAGAGGAAGCCGATGATGACTGGGAAGAGCAGCCTCCACCTAAACGAGGCCCAGGGAGACCTCGGACCTCCAAGATACCCACCCCGACATCAGAAGTTACCAATAAAACCCGCCTAAGGACGGCGCCTACAAGGATTCAGCCGAGCCGAAAAGTACGTAAGGCTCCAACGCCTATACTAACGCCGCCGGATACTCCCTCACTAAACATACCGGAACCGATGAGTAGCGTTGAAGAGGAAGATCAGGAACAAAAACAATCAAACACACCATACCAAATCGTTTCGCCTTCGCAATCTCCAACACCACAAAAAGAGGACGACTCTGATTCCGAAGTAGGATCTAACGCTTCGTACGAATCGTCGTCAGACTCTGACTCATTGATAACCGAGCTGAATGATTCTCCGGAAGAAACGTACGAAGTGGACCCCGATAGAGATATCAGAATAACGCCATCAATTAGTCGGGACCCATTGTCCCTAAGAAAGGAAACGCTTGTTTTCTTTCTGAGCGCCGATGGAAAACCTTGCGACGACGGAGCTAAACAGTTGCAAGAATCGGGAGCGCTAATAATAACAAGCGAACTCACATTAGGCCGGGCCCACGTAACTTATAATAGGGAACAAATTCTGGTCGGCCTAGTTATTAAAGAAACTCAGAATACCCCCTTAACCGCGACAACTTGGGACGAAACTCTCTCCTCTTTTAAAAACGTAATAAGAGAATTAATAATATATTCGTTCAGTATAGCCAAAACTGCAAATATCGATCAATTAACCTGGCAGGATATTATTATGGATATCCTCGAAGCCGTCGACGAAGAAGACATTAGTGTCACAATATGTTTACAAATAGTTCAAATTCCCGAAGAATCAAAAAGACAAAATATTATTATAGAAAATCACGCATCCGCTTTAGCCGGACACAAAGGAGTGACCAAAACATATAATCGAATTAGACACCATTACTTTTGGAAAGGAATGAAGAAAGCCGTGGAAGATTATATTCGAAAATGCGAGGACTGTCAGCGAAAAAAACTCGTCCGTGTTAAAACCAGGCAACCAATGATCCTTACCGACACGCCTGGACGCGCCTTTGATAAGGTTGCATTAGATATAGTAGGACCACTACCGACTACAAGAGCAGGAAATACCTACATCCTAACTATGCAAGATCTGTTAACGAAATACTTCGTATGCGAACCTCTTAAACAATCCACATCGATAAAAATAGCTGATGCGTTTATAAAACGATTTATTTGTCAATACGGAGCTCCCAGAGCCATTCTCACTGACCAAGGAACAAATTTTACTGGTAAATTCATGAAGGCTATCGCGCAAAAATTTAAAATCGCACAATTTCGAACCACAGCCTTTCACCCACAGACAAATGGCTCTTTAGAGCGATCGCACCTTGTTTTGACAGAATATTTAAAGATGTTCATCGGTAAATACAGTGACTGGGACGAATGGACTGACTTGGCCGCGTTCTCTTATAATACCAGCGTCCACGAGGGCACTGGTTACACCCCATACGAGTTAGTATTTGGAAAAATAGCCCGGTTACCCAGCCGAAATAGGGTGCCCGAAGATTTTGAAAACGAAACATACAATCACTACCTCTCAAAATTGAGTACGAGGGTGCAAGAACTTCAAACCGCTGCTGCGGAAAAGTTAAATCAATCCAAACTCCGTTACAAAAAATATTATGATCGACACATAAATGAAGAGACCTTTAAACCGGGCGACCCAATCTTCGTTCTAATAGAACCGCGAAAAGGAAAATTCGGTGATCAATACTCTGGTCCTCACACGATATTGGAGGTAATTCCTTCGCAAAACCTAAAAATATCATGGAAGGGCAAAACTAAAATAATACACGCGAATAAAGCGCGTCTTGGTCGGATACGCGAGGATCCCGGTTGACCCTAGTCACAAAATATAGGAGACATACTAATCATTTTATTTCCTAGATCACAATGCCACACAAAAGGGCCCACAAGCCCAACGGGCCAAAGTCAAGTGGAGGGGGAGTCAGGAGGAAACTCTCCCACATACAGTGGCGGCGCCGGGAGGCAATTAGGAAAGGAAGGAGCCTCTCACCCCTCCTTCCAAAAGTCACCTCCACAATGGTCATTAGGGAGGCTGACCAAACCCCCGACGTCGTCACCATAGAGGACTCTCCCCCATCATCCCCACCGCCAATGGACTCAAAGGCATTACAAGAGGCCAAAACCCCGCCGCCCCCATACCACTCACCCCTACTGGTAGGGATAGACGAAGGGGTATTCACCCATCCGCCCCCACCTCCTTACCACTCCCCACAACTTCCTGAAATCCAGGTCCCCTCCACCATCCCTCCTTGTCCGGATGTCGTGGAAATCTTGGACACGGGGTCAGCCACCAGGGTCCCTGACCATACAGAGCTGACACCCGAGTTTTTAAGATGGTTCAATGACCTCTACCAAGGAGGTTACGACCTCACGTTCATCCTGGACGATCCCACCTTCCAAACCCTTGAATATTCCTATCCCCCTTTCTAATCCCAACAAAATTCCTTCCTTCCTTTAATCCTTCTTCCTTATAAATAGTCCTTTGTACATAGTTCCCAAATCCCTTATAAATAGTTCTATTAGTTTAGTTAGGTTAGTTTTCCTAGTATTAAGCCTTTGGGCAGAAAATTTCTTTTATTTTTTTTTTTTTTCTTTTCTCCTCCTTTCCAAAATTATACTTTTATTTTGTTCTCTCTCTCTCTCTCTTTTGTCAGGAAGAGAGAGAATCACAGTTCATAATCAAATCTTCCATCCCATAATTAAATAAATCCACCCACACCTTATTGTTAAGAAATGCACGCATTTCTTCACATAAGGGGGAAGGTGTGATATCCCACTATTTTTCGCGCGGTACTATTTAAACATCTTCGTATAAACCTCCAATCACTCAACCAAAGTCCTTCCAACTCAACAAATACCCCTTTTCCCCAATCGCTGATCACCTCGATGATGTACCTTAGCGGTCCCCATCTCGAGATGGTCAGTACAAAACCCCCTTCTAACTATTCGCCCGAAGAGGCACGAATTCCCTTCTTCATACTAAATCTAAACAAGTCCCTCGTCCCAAAAACCCCTTAAACCGAGACCACGTCTCACCCCTTCTCTACGACCCTCCAAGTCGAGCCCACAAATTACCCCATTCCCATTAAAACATCCAAAATCCATTTGACGGGTTGAGTATCTCCTTTTACCATTCATAAAACCCCAAAGGTCTAATTACGACGAATATTTGGCGTACGTGACATAAATATGTCTATTAATAGACGTACCGTTCATAAAAACCCCGGAAGTCCTATTGCGACTTATTTGTTAAATATGTCAAGGTTCCTACCGCGCGTACCCCCGCAACATTCCTGTAAGGATACATAAATATGAGGTCCCGAGAGGCCGGAGATTCATTATCAACCAAACTCCTGTACCGAAAAGTTTACTCTTTACTGTATCGCGGAGAACTCATTATTATTCGTCTTGTTTAAGTCATATTAAATTCAGTGACCAACAATCACCGTTCATCAAACATTGTAAGCTATTACATTACCATTTACAATATCGTATATAACCACCATCATTTATATTACCGTTTCTATTGCTTTCTATATTATTACTTTTCATATCAACGCTTATTGCGATCATTTATTGTTTGTATAACTATTCATATTATTACTTTTCATATTAACGCTTATTGCGAACATTTATTTTTGTTTTCTATATTAACGCTTATTGCGATCATTTATATTACTTTTCATATCAACGCTTATTGCGATTATTTATTGTTTGTATAACTATTCATATTATTACTTTTCATATTAACGCTTATTGCGAACACTTATTTTGTTTTCATATTAACGCTTAATGCTTATGTCAAAATATTTATGTCAAATATTATGTTTCATGTTCACATTCATATATTGTGTTTAATTACTATTAAACAGTAATAACGTACTCGTGTTTAAAGTAAATAAACCTCTCTATTTTAAAATCACGCTTCGAATTATTGTGCGCATCCTTTGGTTATAAAGATTCCAAACTAAGACAGGCTGCAGTATCAGCTGATTTCTGTTCGTGAACGCGAGAACGGTTCCACTGTTTACAAACATACTTTTGCGTGAGCCGTGCAATTCACGGAAGTATTACTTGTGGCTTTCTTTACATAAATGCAACGGTAAATCCTGTTACCGAAATCAAAACAAACATAAGGTGCTCTAACGGGTGTCCCCCGGGTGTGTATTCACTATTTAAACCTTCCTTGGTCGATCAGCGTGCTGGATGCAAGATTCGCGCCTGACTTTCCCTTCAAAATCCTCAGCGTGCTGGATGTAAGATTCGTGCCTGACTTTCCCTTCAAAATCCTCAGTGTGCTGGATGCAAGATTCGCGCCTGACTTTCCCTTCAAAATCCTCAGCGTGCTGGATGTAAGATTCGTGCCTGACTTTCCCTTCAAAATCCTCAGCGTGCTGGATGTAAGATTCGTGCCTGAACTCCTTTAAAATCCTCAGCGTGCTGGATGTAAGATTCGCGCCTAACTTTCCTTCCCCCAATAGTCATCGTCCCCTAAAGACCTCCACCCGGGACGTGACACACCCTTTACCCTTACACCCTTTACCCTTACACCCTTTACCCTTACACCCTTTACCCTTACACCCTTTACCCTTACACCCTTTACCCTTACACCCTTTACCCTTACACCCTTTACCCTTACACCCTTTACCCTTACACCCTTTACCCTTACACCCTTTACCCTTACACCCTTTACCCTTACACCCTTTACCCTTACACCCTTTACCCTTACACCCTTTACCCTTACACCCTTTACCCTTACACCCTTTACCCTTACACCCTTTACCCTTACACCCTTTACCCTTACACCCTTTACCCTTACACCCTTTACCCTTACACCCTTTACCCTTACACCCTTTACCCTTACACCCTTTACCCTTACACCCTTTACCCTTACACCCTTTACCCTTACACCCTTTACCCTTACACCCTTTACCCTTACACCCTTTACCCTTACACCCTTTACCCTTACACCCTTTACCCTTACACCCTTTACCCTTACACCCTTTACCCTTACACCCTTTACCCTTACACCCTTTACCCTTACACCCTTTACCCTTACACCCTTTACCCTTACACCCTTTACCCTTACACCCTTTACCCTTACACCCTTTACCCTTACACCCTTTACCCTTACACCCTTTACCCTTACACCCTTTACCCTTACACCCTTTACCCTTACACCCTTTACCCTTACACCCTTTACCCTTACACCCTTTACCCTTACACCCTTTACCCTTACACCCTTTACCCTTACACCCTTTACCCTTACACCCTTTACCCTTACACCCTTTACCCTTACACCCTTTACCCTTACACCCTTTACCCTTACACCCTTTACCCTTACACCCTTTACCCTTACACCCTTTACCCTTACACCCTTTACCCTTACACCCTTTACCCTTACACCCTTTACCCTTACACCCTTTACCCTTACACCCTTTACCCTTACACCCTTTACCCTTACACCCTTTACCCTTACACCCTTTACCCTTACACCCTTTACCCTTACACCCTTTACCCTTACACCCTTTACCCTTACACCCTTTACCCTTACACCCTTTACCCTTACACCCTTTACCCTTACACCCTTTACCCTTACACCCTTTACCCTTACACCCTTTACCCTTACACCCTTTACCCTTACACCCTTTACCCTTACACCCTTTACCCTTACACCCTTTACCCTTACACCCTTTACCCTTACACCCTTTACCCTTACACCCTTTACCCTTACACCCTTTACCCTTACACCCTTTACCCTTACACCCTTTACCCTTACACCCTTTACCCTTACACCCTTTACCCTTACACCCTTTACCCTTACACCCTTTACCCTTACACCCTTTACCCTTACACCCTTTACCCTTACACCCTTTACCCTTACACCCTTTACCCTTACACCCTTTACCCTTACACCCTTTACCCTTACACCCTTTACCCTTACACCCTTTACCCTTACACCCTTTACCCTTACACCCTTTACCCTTACACCCTTTACCCTTACACCCTTTACCCTTACACCCTTTACCCTTACACCCTTTACCCTTACACCCTTTACCCTTACACCCTTTACCCTTACACCCTTTACCCTTACACCCTTTACCCTTACACCCTTTACCCTTACACCCTTTACCCTTACACCCTTTACCCTTACACCCTTTACCCTTACACCCTTTACCCTTACACCCTTTACCCTTACACCCTTTACCCTTACACCCTTTACCCTTACACCCTTTACCCTTACACCCTTTACCCTTACACCCTTTACCCTTACACCCTTTACCCTTACACCCTTTACCCTTACACCCTTTACCCTTACACCCTTTACCCTTACACCCTTTACCCTTACACCCTTTACCCTTACACCCTTTACCCTTACACCCTTTACCCTTACACCCTTTACCCTTACACCCTTTACCCTTACACCCTTTACCCTTACACCCTTTACCCTTACACCCTTTACCCTTACACCCTTTACCCTTACACCCTTTACCCTTACACCCTTTACCCTTACACCCTTTACCCTTACACCCTTTACCCTTACACCCTTTACCCTTACACCCTTTACCCTTACACCCTTTACCCTTACACCCTTTACCCTTACACCCTTTACCCTTACACCCTTTACCCTTACACCCTTTACCCTTACACCCTTTACCCTTACACCCTTTACCCTTACACCCTTTACCCTTACACCCTTTACCCTTACACCCTTTACCCTTACACCCTTTACCCTTACACCCTTTACCCTTACACCCTTTACCCTTACACCCTTTACCCTTACACCCTTTACCCTTACACCCTTTACCCTTACACCCTTTACCCTTACACCCTTTACCCTTACACCCTTTACCCTTACACCCTTTACCCTTACACCCTTTACCCTTACACCCTTTACCCTTACACCCTTTACCCTTACACCCTTTACCCTTACACCCTTTACCCTTACACCCTTTACCCTTACACCCTTTACCCTTACACCCTTTACCCTTACACCCTTTACCCTTACACCCTTTACCCTTACACCCTTTACCCTTACACCCTTTACCCTTACACCCTTTACCCTTACACCCTTTACCCTTACACCCTTTACCCTTACACCCTTTACCCTTACACCCTTTACCCTTACACCCTTTACCCTTACACCCTTTACCCTTACACCCTTTACCCTTACACCCTTTACCCTTACACCCTTTACCCTTACACCCTTTACCCTTACACCCTTTACCCTTACACCCTTTACCCTTACACCCTTTACCCTTACACCCTTTACCCTTACACCCTTTACCCTTACACCCTTTACCCTTACACCCTTTACCCTTACACCCTTTACCCTTACACCCTTTACCCTTACACCCTTTACCCTTACACCCTTTACCCTTACACCCTTTACCCTTACACCCTTTACCCTTACACCCTTTACCCTTACACCCTTTACCCTTACACCCTTTACCCTTACACCCTTTACCCTTACACCCTTTACCCTTACACCCTTTACCCTTACACCCTTTACCCTTACACCCTTTACCCTTACACCCTTTACCCTTACACCCTTTACCCTTACACCCTTTACCCTTACACCCTTTACCCTTACACCCTTTACCCTTACACCCTTTACCCTTACACCCTTTACCCTTACACCCTTTACCCTTACACCCTTTACCCTTACACCCTTTACCCTTACACCCTTTACCCTTACACCCTTTACCCTTACACCCTTTACCCTTACACCCTTTACCCTTACACCCTTTACCCTTACACCCTTTACCCTTACACCCTTTACCCTTACACCCTTTACCCTTACACCCTTTACCCTTACACCCTTTACCCTTACACCCTTTACCCTTACACCCTTTACCCTTACACCCTTTACCCTTACACCCTTTACCCTTACACCCTTTACCCTTACACCCTTTACCCTTACACCCTTTACCCTTACACCCTTTACCCTTACACCCTTTACCCTTACACCCTTTACCCTTACACCCTTTACCCTTACACCCTTTACCCTTACACCCTTTACCCTTACACCCTTTACCCTTACACCCTTTACCCTTACACCCTTTACCCTTACACCCTTTACCCTTACACCCTTTACCCTTACACCCTTTACCCTTACACCCTTTACCCTTACACCCTTTACCCTTACACCCTTTACCCTTACACCCTTTACCCTTACACCCTTTACCCTTACACCCTTTACCCTTACACCCTTTACCCTTACACCCTTTACCCTTACACCCTTTACCCTTACACCCTTTACCCTTACACCCTTTACCCTTACACCCTTTACCCTTACACCCTTTACCCTTACGCCCTTTACCCTTACGCCCTTTACCCTTACGCCCTTTACCCTTACGCCCTTTACCCTTACGCCCTTTACCCTTACGCCCTTTACCCTTACGCCCTTTACCCTTACGCCCTTTACCCTTACGCCCTTTACCCTTACGCCCTTTACCCTTACGCCCTTTACCCTTACGCCCTTTACCCTTACGCCCTTTACCCTTACGCCCTTTACCCTTACACCCTTTACCCTTACACCCTTTACCCTTACACCCTTTACCCTTACACCTTACACCCTTTACCCTTACACCCTTTACCCTTACACCCTTTACCCTTACACCCTTTACCCTTACACCCTTTACCCTTACACCCTTTACCCTTACACCCTTTACCCTTACACCCTTTACCCTTACACCCTTTACCCTTACACCCTTTACCCTTACACCCTTACACCCTTTACCCTTACACCCTTTACCCTTACACCCTTTACCCTTACACCCTTTACCCTTACACCCTTTACCCTTACACCCTTTACCCTTACACCCTTTACCCTTACACCCTTTACCCTTACACCCTTTACCCTTACACCCTTTACCCTTACACCCTTTACCCTTACACCCTTTACCCTTACACCCTTTACCCTTACACCCTTTACCCTTACACCCTTTACCCTTACACCCTTTACCCTTACACCCTTTACCCTTACACCCTTTACCCTTACACCCTTTACCCTTACACCCTTTACCCTTACACCCTTTACCCTTACACCCTTTACCCTTACACCCTTTACCCTTACACCCTTTACCCTTACACCCTTTACCCTTACACCCTTTACCCTTACACCCTTTACCCTTACACCCTTTACCCTTACACCCTTTACCCTTACACCCTTTACCCTTACACCCTTTACCCTTACACCCTTTACCCTTACACCCTTTACCCTTACACCCTTTACCCTTACACCCTTTACCCTTACACCCTTTACCCTTACACCCTTTACCCTTACACCCTTTACCCTTACACCCTTTACCCTTACACCCTTTACCCTTACACCCTTTACCCTTACACCCTTTACCCTTACACCCTTTACCCTTACACCCTTTACCCTTACACCCTTTACCCTTACACCCTTTACCCTTACACCCTTTACCCTTACACCCTTTACCCTTACACCCTTTACCCTTACACCCTTTACCCTTACACCCTTTACCCTTACACCCTTTACCCTTACACCCTTTACCCTTACACCCTTTACCCTTACACCCTTTACCCTTACACCCTTTACCCTTACACCCTTTACCCTTACACCCTTTACCCTTACACCCTTTACCCTTACACCCTTTACCCTTACACCCTTTACCCTTACACCCTTTACCCTTACACCCTTTACCCTTACACCCTTTACCCTTACACCCTTTACCCTTACACCCTTTACCCTTACACCCTTTACCCTTACACCCTTTACCCTTACACCCTTTACCCTTACACCCTTTACCCTTACACCCTTTACCCTTACACCCTTTACCCTTACACCCTTTACCCTTACACCCTTTACCCTTACACCCTTTACCCTTACACCCTTTACCCTTACACCCTTTACCCTTACACCCTTTACCCTTACACCCTTTACCCTTACACCCTTTACCCTTACACCCTTTACCCTTACACCCTTTACCCTTACACCCTTTACCCTTACACCCTTTACCCTTACACCCTTTACCCTTACACCCTTTACCCTTACACCCTTTACCCTTACACCCTTTACCCTTACACCCTTTACCCTTACACCCTTTACCCTTACACCCTTTACCCTTACACCCTTTACCCTTACACCCTTTACCCTTACACCCTTTACCCTTACACCCTTTACCCTTACACCCTTTACCCTTACACCCTTTACCCTTACACCCTTTACCCTTACACCCTTTACCCTTACACCCTTTACCCTTACACCCTTTACCCTTACACCCTTTACCCTTACACCCTTTACCCTTACACCCTTTACCCTTACACCCTTTACCCTTACACCCTTTACCCTTACACCCTTTACCCTTACACCCTTTACCCTTACACCCTTTACCCTTACACCCTTTACCCTTACACCCTTTACCCTTACACCCTTTACCCTTACACCCTTTACCCTTACACCCTTTACCCTTACACCCTTTACCCTTACACCCTTTACCCTTACACCCTTTACCCTTACACCCTTTACCCTTACACCCTTTACCCTTACACCCTTTACCCTTACACCCTTTACCCTTACACCCTTTACCCTTACACCCTTTACCCTTACACCCTTTACCCTTACACCCTTTACCCTTACACCCTTTACCCTTACACCCTTTACCCTTACACCCTTTACCCTTACACCCTTTACCCTTACACCCTTTACCCTTACACCCTTTGCCCTTACACCCTTTGCCCTTACGCCCTTTGCCCTTACGCCCTTTGCCCTTACGCCCTTTGCCCTTACGCCCTTTGCCCTTACGCCCTTTGCCCTTACGCCCTTTGCCCTTACGCCCTTTGCCCTTACGCCCTTTACCCTTACGCCCTTTACCCTTACGCCCTTTACCCTTACGCCCTTTACCCTTACGCCCTTTACCCTTACGCCCTTTACCCTTACGCCCTTTACCCTTACGCCCTTTACCCTCGCGCCCTTTACCCTCGCGCCCTTTACCCTCGCGCCCTTTACCCTCGCGCCCTTTACCCTCGCGCCCTTTACCCTCGCGCCCTTTACCCTCGCGCCCTTTACCCTCGCGCCCTTTACCCTCGCGCCCTTTACCCTTACACCCTTTACCCTTACGCCCTTTACCCTTACGCCCTTTACCCTTACGCCCTTTACCCTTACGCCCTTTACCCCTGCGCCCTCACCCTTGCGCCCTCACCCTTGCGCCCTCACCCTTGCGCCCTCACCCTTGCGCCCCTCACCCTTGCGCCCCTCACCCTTGCGCCCCTCACCCTTGCGCCCTTCACCCTTGCGCCCGTTACCCTGCGCCCGTTACCCTGCGCCCGTTACCCTGCGCCCTTTACCCTGCGCCCTTCACCCTTGCGCCCTTCACCCTTGCGCCCTTCACCCTTGCGCCCTTCACCCTTGCGCCCTTCACCCTTGCGCCCTTCACCCTTGCGCCCTTCACCCTTGCGCCCTTCACCCTTGCGCCCTTTACCCTTGCGCCCGTTACCCTTGCGCCCTTTACCCTTGCGCCCTTTACCCTTGCGCCCTTTACCCTTGCGCCCTTTACCCTTGCGCCCTTTACGCTTGCGCCCTTTACCCTTGCGCCCTTTACCCTTGCGCCCTTTACCCTTGCGCCCTTTACCCTTGCGCCCTTTACCCTTGCGCCCTTTACCCTTGCGCCCTTTACCCTTGCGCCCTTTACCCTTGCGCCCTTTACCCTTGCGCCCTTTACCCTTGCGCCCTTTACCCTTGCGCCCTTTACCCTTGCGCCCTTTACCCTTGCGCCCTTTACCCTTGCGCCCTTTACCCTTGCGCCCTTTACCCTTGCGCCCTTTACCCTTGCGCCCTTCGCCCTTGCGCCCTTCGCCCTTGCGCCCTTCGCCCTTGCGCCCTTCGCCCTTGCGCCCTTCGCCCTTCGCCCTTCGCCCTTGCGCCCTTCGCCCTTGCGCCCTTCGCCCTTGCGCCCTTTACCCTTGCGCCCTTTACCCTTGCGCCCTTTACCCCTGCGCCCTTTACCCCTGCGCCCTTTACCCCTGCGCCCTTTACCCCTGCGCCCTTTACCCTTGCGCCCTTCACCCTTGCGCCCTTCACCCTTGCGCCCCTCACCCTTGCGCCCCTCACCCTTGCGCCCCTCCCCCTTGCGCCCTTCACCCTTGCGCCCTTCACCCTTGCGCCCTTCACCCTTGCGCCCGTTACCCTGCGCCCTTTACCCTGCGCCCTTTACCCTTGCTCCCGTTACCCTTGCGCCCTTCACCCTTGCGCCCTTCACCCTTGCGCCCGTTACCCTGCGCCCGTTACCCTGCGCCCGTTACCCTTGCGCCCGTTACCCTGCGCCCGTTACCCTGCGCCCGTTACCCTGCGCCCTTTACCCTTGCGCCCGTTACCCTTGCGCCCTTTACCCTTGCGCCCTTTACCCTTGCGCTCTTTACCCTTGCGCCCTTTACCCTTGCGCCCTTTACCCTTGCGCCCCTGCGCCCTTACGCCCTTGCGCCCTTGCGCCTTTGCGCCCTTGCGCCCTTACGCCCCTCACCCTCGCGCCCCTCACCCTCGCGCCCCTCACCCTCGTGCCCCTTACCCTCGCGCCCTTTACCCTCGCACCCTGATTGAGATTCCGTTAGTTCGCTATTCCGCCGCACCCAAGCTCACCGCAGCACCTACTTGGCAGCGGAACACGCCGCTGATCGATGATCGATCCGGCGATCGATTCTCCGGTTCGCCAGCTACGCCAATCACCGATCACCACGTGAAACTGGCGGCCCAATCATAGAGCGTACATAGTTGATCGATTCTCGAGGATTGTTCGAGAAGAGGCTCAACCGTTTTCTGCGTTCCTTTTGGGCGCTCTCGTTTCACAGGACATGTCGTGATAACCGTGTCTTCCATTGTTTATCTCACAACGTGTGAAATTCTTTAACCAGTACTTTTCAGTGCTCTGCTGAATCCTCGTGCATAAGATTTTTGTAGTCAGTCCACTTTTCTGTTCACGCGAGTGAGTTATTTCACTTTTGCTTGTTCTTTTAATTTTTGTGCGCAACACGTGTGACCATCGTGTTCTCGTGGCCGCGTGTCTCGTGTAAAACTTATTGTGCTCATCCAAGCTCATCGTGAGCCTTTAAATAAAGTGACTCGGTCAATTTTTACTCAAAACTCAGTGCACCGCGTGTTACTTTCCCACCGTCGATCCCTAACCTCACTTTCCAGCGTGCTCACCCGCCTAACTTTAAAACATTTGGTCCTTCGAGCCGGAGATGACGGTGAAAGTGCGTGTAGTGCATTGTGCAAGTGATGAAGCTCATCTCAACGATGGCTGACAAGGAGACCAAGTTCATCAAGGAGACCAAGGTCATCAAGGAGATCAAGGAGGCCAAGGAGGAAAAGCCGTCCACGGCTTCCACGCTCAACGTCCCCACGGAGCCGCAGGCTACCACCTCTGTTCAGGACAAGGGACGGTCAAGATCAACCTCCCCCGCTGCACTCTCATCTCAGCTCACCATAAAGGCGAGAACTCAGGTGGGTCGTTTTAAATCCCTCACCACCTTAAGAGCACAGCTGCCGTCTCACGCTCACTCCACCTCTCTAGATGAGGTGCAGCTGCTCACCGCTCAGGTGGAGGAAATCCACCAAGCGTTCTGCCGAGAGCACGAGCACTTTGAGTCGGTATGGCCAATTAAGTTTCTCGACCACGAGTACTTTGCCACCGACGTAGCAGTTCAAGAGCGGCCGCTAGTGTGGGAGATGAAGGTCCACCTGAACCGCCTCAAGGAAGACGTACAAGTCATCGTTGACCTGCGCGCTGCTCAAGCCCAGCCTGCGCCTACGACTGCGCCTGCGCCTGCACGCGCAACCAAGCTGCCAGAGATTGAGCTGCCCAAGTTCTCTGGCAGCTACACGGAATGGCCAACTTTCAGTGAGCTGTTCACGTCCCTCATCATCAAGGACGCCACGCTCATAGAAATCGACCGCCTCCACTATCTCCACTCAAGCCTGAGTGGAGAGCCAGCGAAGCGCGTTAACGCCTTCCCTCTCAGGGGCTCATCGTTCCAGGCGTGCTGGGACATGCTGACTAAGAGTTTCGCGAACAAGCGCCTGCTCATCCAGGAGCAGCTGGAGAAGCTGCTCACTCTAGCCCCGATCACCACGCGCTGCGCAACGTCGCTTAAGGACTTGGCCTCAACGGTCAATCAAGTGAACGAGTCCTTGGTTGCTCTAAAGGCACACGACGACATGCACAACTGCATCTTAGTGCATACCATAACCAAGTCCCTCGACAAGGTGACTCGTGAGGCCTGGGAGACGTCGCTGGCCAATACCTCCGAATATCCGAGGTATGAGAAGCTCTTGTCCTTCATCGAGGCCAAAAGCTCAGCATTGGAGCAGACAGAGAGCTCCACGAATAAGGCGTCAGCCAGCACATCTACACCAACGCGCTCAGCTCAACGCAAGGCTGGCACGCACACAGCTCAAGCCAAAAGGGATGCTCAACCTGCTCAACCTGCTCAACGGTCGAAGTCCACGGCGTACCCTTGTGACGTATGCAAGGGAGACCACTTTATGGTCATGTGCTCGCAATTCAGAGGGATGACCGTCGAAGCAAGGCGCAAGATCATAACCTCCAACATTTTGTGCAGGAATTGCTGCGGCCGACACCAGACAGGTGTCTGCAAGTCTGCAATCAGATGCAAGTCGTGTGGCGCCATGCACCACACTATGTTGCATCTCCCTCTAAAAGAATCTTCTGCTCAGGCCACCAGCAAACCATCTGCGCAACCACACGCAGCTCAAGGCGCGACACATTGAGGTGTCGGTGCAGTCGTCGCATCAACCACCAGCTCAACAGTTCTCCAGCTCAGCTCAACAGGTCCACCAGCATTTGTGCATTCAGCAGCCAAGTTCACCTCAAGCTCTTCAATGACTCTGTTGGCAACCGCCAACGCTCAGCTCATCACATCGGTGACGTCTCTACCAGTTAGGATGCTAATCGATGCAGGCTCCGAAATTACCTTCATCAAGGAGCAGCTTATTACTCAGCTCAAGCTCCAACGCATCCATTCAACAATCTCTGTCTTCGGCATTGGAGGCAACAAAGCTACTCAGACTCGAGGAGTCGTGCTAATTTCGCTTCGCTCCAATTACTGCCCAGCAACTGTGCAAATTCAAGCCCACATACTCAGGGCACTGACGTCAAATTTGCCATCGGTGGAATCACCTCAGCAAGAATGGCCACATATCAACGGCCTTCAACTGGCCGATCCAGACTTTCTGACGTCAAGACCCATTGACATTGTCATCGGCGCAGATACCTATGGGCAGATCATCAAGCCCAATATTAGGAAGGGCGATCCTTCAATGCCAATTGCTCAGCTGTCAATATTTGGGTGGCTCGTTCTTGGACCAATCACCGTTGATTCCAATCAACTTAGCTCCTTCCATCACTCTGCCACAGTGCAGCACAAGGACAACGCTCTTCAAGATCTACTGGCCAAGTTTTGGATTCAAGAGGAACTCCCACTGGACACACCGACTCTACTCACCCCTGAAGAACAGGAATGTGAGGATCACTTTCGAGCGACACACACTCGTGATTCTACAGGACGTTACATCGTACGCATCCCTCTCAGATCTTCTCCGAAGCTACTTGGTAATTCCTATCAGACTGCACATGCTTGCTTGAAGCGCACGCTCAACAAGCTCAACAGAAACAACGAGTACTGCAATCTGTACCAAGGATTCATGAAGGAATACGTGGAGCTTCAACATATGGTAAGAGCACCATCCATATCACCTAACACTTATTCTGTTTTCTATCTACCACACCATGGAGTGATCAAGCTCGACAGCGAGACGACAAAGTTGAGGGTCGTCTTCAATGGATCAAGCCCGACCACATCTGGGCACGCAATCAATGACCTCATGCACACTGGCGCAAATCTTCTTCTCAACATCACGGATGTGCTATTGTGGATCCGTCAGCACGAGTTGACAAAGATGTATCGTCAAGTCAAGGTGCATGAAGATGATCAAGACCTCCAGAGGGTGCTCTGGATAGATGAAAATTACAAGGAGGTGCCTTACAAGCTCACCACAGTCACTTATGGTACAAAGGCTGCTCCATTTCTGGCTGTAAGAGCTCTCCTGCAATTGGTGGAAGACGAGGGTCATCGCTTTGATACGTTGACGACATCTTTGGTGGCGCCGACACAGGTGAGACACTCATTACAATTGCTCAACAATTAAGAGACCTGTGCAACGCGGGAGGTTTTCCACTTGCCAAATGGCATTCGACATATCCTCCGTTACTTGAATTAATTTCACAGACCACACGAGCCCATGGCTCAATCATATCACTAGACGACTGCAATACCAAAATACTCGGATTGCATTGGAATGTTTTCAATGACAACTTTTCATTCTCTTCAAAAGCAAGTTCAACCTCAAAACTCTCCAAACGCCTCATCCTCTCAGAAGTAGCAAAAATATTTGATCCACTCGGATTTCTCTCACCAGTCATCATTCGAGCAAAAACACTTTTGCAAGAGTTGTGGCTGCACAAAATCAGCTGGGATGATCCACTACCATCCCAAGTCACATCCAATTGGCTCATCATCAGAGAAGATCTCACAATTCTGGCCAGACTCTCAATTCCAAGGTGGTTTCACACGTTCAGCAATTCAACAGTGGAATTACATGGATTCTCTGACGCTTCTCAGCTCGCCATGGCGGCGATCCACTAATCACAAAATGTCGACACTCGTGTGCTCCAAAACGAAGGTAGCACCCCTCAAGAAGCTCACAATCCCGAAGCTAGAGCTTACTGCAGCATTGATGCTTGCGAAGCTCATGAAGTATGTTCAAGCAACCCTTGAGCTTAACATTGCTACAACACATCTGTGGACGGATTCTCAAGTGACATTGATCTGGATCAAAGCTCACGCTTCACGCTGGAAGGACTACGTACGGAATCGTGTCTCCCAAATTCATGAGTTCACCCAAGATGCACACTGGAGACATGTACCAGGGAAGTCAAACCCAGCTGATTGCGCATCAAGAGGCTTAACAACAGCTCAGCTTGAACAGCATGAACTGTGGTGGACGGGACCATCATGGCTCACTCAACCCAGTGACTCATGGCCACCCCAACCAATTTTGAAGGACGACTCGAGTGCACTAGAAGCTCGTCCAGGAATTTCAAATCTACTCAACGTTCAACAGATTAAATACCACTGGGACCTCATTTATAAATACTCGTCTCTCAACAAACTTTATCGCATCACGTCAGTTTGTTTCAGAATCCTCACTAGAATGAAGAAGTTGCCATTGTCTCTGCCAATCATCTCCCTCTTGCCAGAGGACTTGGAATGGGCCAGGAACTTTTGGATCAAGGCCACGCAAGCAATTTACTTCTCAACCGAGCTCAAGGTCCTCAGCTCAGGCTCCTCGATGCCAACATCCCATGTGTTCAATCGACTCACAGCCTTCATCGATGAAAAAGGATTCATTCGAGTTGGTGGCCGACTCAACAATGCCCACATGGTGTATGAGAGTAAGCATCCAGCAATCTTACCTCGACACTCACGTCTGTCTACTCTGATTATAGACCATGCCCATCGACAAACTATGCATGGAGGGACCCAGCTCACCCTCGCTCACATCAGAAACAGTTATTGGATCATCGGAGGGCGAGCGCCAGTCAAAACTCATGTGTTGCGGTGTGTTGTGTGTGCTCGACAAAGGGGGATCCGTGCTCATCAACTGATGGGCCAACTACCTGTTTCGAGAGTTGCACCCTCACGACCATTCATTCACACTGGTATCGATTATGCGGGTCCCATCACGCTCAAGACGTGGAAAGGGCGAGGCGCCAAAACTCAGAAGGGCTGGATCTGTGTTTTCGTCTGTCTTACGACCTCAGCTGCTCATTTGGACATCGTCACAGACTACTCAACTGAAGGATTCATCGCTGCCTACAGAAGATTCACATCAAGACGAGGAATCCCAACCACACTATACTCCGACTGTGGAACGAATTTCATCGGAGCAGACACCATTCTCAAGAGAATGTTCATTCAGGGCTCACAGGATCATCAGCAACTCAGTCAGCTGTTTGTCAATGACAACACTGGCTGGTGCTTCAACCCACCAGCAGCTCCTCACATAGGAGGCAAATGGGAAGCCGTCGTGAAGTCGATTAAACACCATCTTCGGCGAACCGTCAGTGAGACGGTACTCACCTATGAAGAATTCAGCACACTTCTTACCCAGATAGAAGCCATGCTCAATTCACGACCGCTCGAGCCTCTCAGTGATGACCCTGAAGACATCTCCACCCGCACACCTGCGCACTTCCTCATCGGGCAGCCTCTTACTACTCTACCAGAACCATCTGTCGAGCATACAATCATCTCACCATGATATCCCACTATTTTTCGCTCGGTACTATTCTAAATACTTTCCCATATATCTCAAAATCACTCCACCAAAGTCCCTCAAACTCAACTATTACCCCTTTTCCCCAATCGCCATTCACCTTGACGATGTACCTTAGCGGTCCCCATCTCAAGATGGTCCGTACGAAACCTCCTTCTAACTATTCGCCCTACGAGGCACAAATTCCCTTCCTCATATTAAATCTAAACAAGTCCCTCGCCCCAAAAACCTTCTTAAATCGAGACCACGTCTCACTCCCCTCTTTACGACTCACTGAGTCTAAGCCATTCTAACCCCTTTCCTATTAAAAGACCCAAAATCCATTCGACGGGTTGAGTATCTCCTGTTACCTTTCATAAAAACCCCAGAAGTCTAATTACGACAAATATTTGGCGTACGTGACATAAATATGTCTAATAATAGACGTACCGTTCATAAAAACTCCGGAAGTCCTATTGCGACTTATTTCTTAAATATGTCAAGGTTCCTACCGCGCGTAGCCCCGCAACATTCTGTAAGGATACATAAATATGAGGTCCCGAGAGGCCGGAGATTCATTATCGTTCAATTTCTGTGTTACTAAACATTTTCATTATTCATTATTATTCAAAAGATTCGTTCAGTACCCTGTACTACTAAACATATTCATTATTCGAAAGATTCATTTATCGTTCAGTGCTACTAAACATTTTCATTATTATAAATTCAGTGACCAACAATCACCATTCGTCAAACATCTTAAGATATTACAATTACCATTTATAATATTGTACATCACCACCATCATTTATATTTTGTATTATCATTTCTATTGCTTTTCTATATTATTGTGTCTTATTAACGCTTATTGCGTATGTCATTCTTGTATTATTATTCATATTATTTTCATTATCTTTATATTATTTGCATCATCAACGCTTATTGTCGTTCATATTATCTTGCATATTAACGCTTATTGCGAACATTTATTATTTTGTATAACTATTCATATTATTACTTTCTATACCAACGCTTATTGCTTATATCATTTTACTTCATTATCGCATATTGTGTTTCATGTCCATATTCATATATTGTGCTTAATTACCGTTAAACAGTAATAACGTACTCGTGCTTAAAGTAAATAAACCTCTTTATTTTTAAATCACGCTTCGAATTATTGTGTGCATCCTTTGGTTACAAAAATTCCAAACCAAGACAGGTTGCCGCAACAGCTGATTTCTGTTGTGAACGCGAGAACGCTTACACTGTTTACAAACATACTTTTGCATGAGCCGTGCAATTCACGGAAATATTACGTGTGCTTTTCTTTACATAAATGCAACGGTAAATCCTCTTACCAAAATCAAAACAAACATAAGGTGCTCTAACGGGTGTTCCCCGGGTGTGTATTCACTATTTAAAACTTCCCTGGTCGATTAGAGAGTTGGATTTGAGATTCGCGCCTGATCTCCCTTTAGCTTCAGTGTGCTGGATGCAAGATTCACGCCTGATCTCCTTTAAAATCCTCAGCGTACTGGATGTAAGATTCGCGCCTGATCTCCTTTAAAATCCTCAGCGTGCTGGATGCAAGATTCGCGCCTGATCTCCTTCAAAATCCTCAGCGTGCTGGATGCAAGATTCGCGCCTGATCTCCTTTAAAATCCTCAGCGTGCTGGATGTAAGATTCGCGCCTGATCTCCTTCAAAATCCTCAGCGTGCTGGATGCAAGATTCGCGCCTGATCCCCCTAAAAAATCCTCAGTGTGCTGGATGTAAGATTCACGCCTAACTTTCCTTCCCCCCAATAGTCATCGTTCCTAAAGACCTTTCCCGGGACGTGACACCCCAATAACCACATTTATTATAAAATGATCCTGAACTACCCCATCTTGTCCCACCTTCCCCTACAAGCTCAACGTAACAGTCGGGATTGCGGAGTTGTTGCGAGTGCATTTGCTGTTTCGTTGTTATTCATCACTAAATTGCCAGACAAAGTAACGTACAATCATGCATTAATGCGTCAACATTTGATCCAAATGTTTCGATCTAATCGTCTGGAAGATTTTCCATGCATTCAGGATAAATAAACAATTAACACGTGTGTATGAATATGAATTTGCAAATAATAGTACAATTAATCTTTGAAAAAAGAAGTGATATCCCCATAAAAAAACTTCAAAAAAGTAAAAAAATTACGCCAAGTACATAAAAAAATCAAATAAATCACAAAAAATAGAAGCTAATAATTACAAAATAAAAAAGATGTGAAATCAGAATGAGTTGCCAGTACATAGAGATGCTTTCCAACTGCGCTTTAGATGACACAACTACATATGCACAGCTAAAATTGCATTACTCATAATGGCTATTTATACAAAGAAAAAATGTATTAAATAATATTAAGCAGATATATTTTTACGCAAATAAATATTTTAATATGAATAAATATTTTATTCAAAATACTTGGCGCTGCGCCCCGAATTGGTGTTGCTGAACTGAATAAACATGTATAAATTGCTTCAATCTTTTTCTTTCTTGTGGGTGCGTCCATAACTGTGTGTGTGCGTGTGCATATACTACGTATTATATTAGAATTAAATATATGTAGAATAAATCTGACTGCGTTTCTAATATGTGTATGTATATGTTTATGTATTTTAGATTGCAAGGGAGTAATTGTAAATTATTAATACTAATTGTAAGACAATTAACATTTTTTCGGTTGCGCAGCGCCAAGTATTTTGAATAAAATATTCATTCGTATTAAAATATTTATTTGCGTAAAAATATATCTGCTTAATATTATTTAATACATTTTTTCTTTGTATAAATAGCCATTATGAGTAATGGAATTTTTGCTGTGCATATGTAGTTGTGTCATCTAAAGCGCAGTTGGAAAGCATCTTTATGTACTGGCAGCTCATTCTGATTTCACATCTTTTTTTTTATTTTGTAATTATTACCTTCTATTTTTTGTGATTTATTTGATTTTTCATGTACTTGGCGTATTTTTTTTACTTTTTTGAAGTTTTTTTATGGGAATCCTATTTACAAATATATTAATCACCGCTGTCAACTTAAATACACCCAAAAAAAGAATCGTTAACAATAAAATTCATCGAAATCCGGTTCCCTGGTGGGACCTAGAGTGTGATAAGGTCAAAAGGCTCAGAAAAGCAGCGCTCAAAAAATGGCAATTCACCAATAACCCCAAACATCACATAGAATATAAAAGGAACGTGGCTATAGGTAGGAAAACTTTTAAAGTTAAAAAAAGAGACTATTTTAAAGAATTCGCAAAGAGCATTAATTTCAGTACCAGTAGAAAATATGTTTGGAACATTAGCAAAATATTAAAGAATAAATGAACTAAAATAATACCCTCTCACTCGTCTGAGAATCACCAGCTGGAACACAAAATTATGGAAACTCTGCATAAAATCAGCCCCCATGGGTCCCAAATAACCCAGAATGCCTTCTTGTGTTGACAACGCAACCCTAAATTCACCCTTCAACTTTGCGGAGTTTAATATCGCTCTCAAAAGTAGAAACACGCACTCAGCTCCTGGCATAGATGGAGTGAACTACGAAATTCTTCAAAATCTACCAATAAAACATAAACTAATCCTACTGGATATATAAAATGAAATGTATTCGTCGAGCAACTACCCGCCAGAGTGGAAAACATCTTATATAAGGTAAAGGTACCAGTAGTTGACCATGTATCAGTAGTTGACCACTTTTCAGAAAAACATGAAAAATAAGGTTTTTAGAAGTGACGATCTTTTGAAAAAAGTGCAGTTGACTTGCCCTGACATCTACCAACTAAAATCTAAAACCCTCAAGTTTGAAGTACACTATGAATAGTGTTGGCGAACGTTTATTTACACTGTTGCGACTCCCGTCTAGCGGCGTGCAGTATAAGCTTCGGAAGCGCGAAGTTCAGATTGAATCACCTGAATGTAATGGGAAAAGGAGACAAAGTGAAGTTCGCACAAGGCCGAGGTGTTTGAAAATAGTTAGAGATCCTTTAATGAGATGACTTCAAGATTATAAATTAATCGATACCCCTTGGAAACGGGTGTTTTGAATAAATGAACCGCACTTTGATCCTTTCTCCTAGGTGAAATTCCAGGGCTATGTTGTTAAACGCTTGATTCTCAAAACCGACCAAGAGGAATTTAGCTTGTTTGGCTTAGTTGTTAAGGACATCTTGTAAAAATGAAAAACAGTTGTAAGAGCGTTCGCTTGGAAAGCGTCACTTGAGCCTGGAAAGCCATCACGAGTAGTCGTATAAATAAAAGTTCTGTTCAGATTGAAATTGTGTTTTAAAATCGTTTATTTTCTTCCATTACAGTTACAAATTTACTAAGTTCAAGTAGTTTTATTCCAATCTTATTACTATTTTCATTATATTTACCATTCAAACACCTGCGTCCAAGGAGCAGAGTGCCTTAGCACTCCACGGGCGTCGACCCTCGCCGAATTCCCTACCAAGGATCCAGAGGACCCAAACGGCCACCCAACAACACCAAGGTGAATAGTGTGTTCCTATATCGTTATTTCCTTAATGATTTTGTTAAGAACAGGTGTATGGTTTAGATAAAAAAATTCGTAGGTTATTAACTCTTTATGACTGAACTCTTAACTTGATAAACTCGCATAGTGTTCTATATTTGATAAAGTCACCGTTTTTGTTATACTAACCTCAAAAACACATAGTTTGTGGGGTGGTCAAATACTGAATATTGTTTTTGAACAGTTTTCAGAAGTTGACAGGCGTGGTCAAATTACTGACGTGACTCATTTAAATTTGTTTACGATTTGTAATGTATCCATTTTACATCTAAGATTGTTAGGAGTGCAAAATATAATTCTAAATTTTGTAGCATGCTGCGTTTTAGAGGATGACCACATGGTCAACTATTGATTGCATTCATGGTCAAGTATTGACCAGTGTCCACTTTGTTAAAACAGCCATGTGCGTGACATCATAAATACCAACGGAACATTAAAATGCATTTATTTAATTAATTATTTCAGAAATAATTTCATTACTAATCGAGAGATGCCTCCTACCAAGGGCTCCTTTAGAAATTATTCTGAAGAGACGATGAAGGCAGCCGTTGAAGATGTTCGATTGCACAAAACACCAATAAGGGCAGCTGCACGTAAATTTGGCCTACCAAGGATAACCCTTAAATACAAAGTGGAAGGTAAATCGCCTGCGCAGAGAAAGATGGGACCTCCTCCAGTTTTAAATCAAGCTGAAGAGAATGAGATCTGTCAGTGGATTGAAAAAATGGCTGCAGCTGGTTTCCCAATTACGATCGAAGAACTTGTAACTAGCGTGGAACGTATTATCAAAGAAGTGAAACGTCAAAACTCGTTTAAAAATGATCGTCCTGGTAGTACCTGGCTAAAGGGTTTTTTAAGTAGAAATCCTACAATATCAAAAAGAATTGCACAAAATCTAACAGCTTCACGAGCAGCAGTCACCAGTGCTAATATACTCAACTGGTTTTCGGAAGTATATAACTACCTAAAAGAAAACAATTTTGAGACGAGTTTAGAGGACCCATCACGGATTTTCAATTCTGACGAAACAGCATTCTTTTTGAACCCCAAAGGCAACAACCTGTTGGCGAAAAGGGGGTGTAAAACTGTTTACCAACAAGTCAATCCAGATGAAAAGGAGTGTGTGACGGTATTGTTGACGGGCAGCGCCAGTGGTATAATTGCTCCTACAGTAGTTTTGTTCAAATATAAACGTATACCCCAAGAAATTGCTGACAATTTTCCCCAAAAATGGGGCCTGGTTGTAAAGTGACTCAGGTTGGATGACATGTGCAGCGTTCTTTGAGTTCGTTGCCGATATATTTCACCCATAGTTGGTAGCAACAAAAGCTACGTTACCTGTCATTCTTTTTATTGATGGACATGCCTCACATTTAAGCTTCCAAACAAGCTAGTTTTGCCATACTCACGGTATTATTTTGGTGGCACTTTACCCTAATGCAACCCATCTACTACAGCCCATGGATGTTGCTGTTTTCAGAACACTCAAAGAAAGCTGGAAAAAGAGAGTACATGAATGGAAAATTAACAATCTTGATGCCCCAGTTTTAAAAAGAAAAAATTTTCCGAAGTTGCTCCAAGAAGTGATTGACAAAAATGTAACTCTATCTATTCTATCCAATAGATTTCGGAAATGTGGTTTATATCCGTGGAATCCATCAGCAGTGAACATACCAGGACAAGAACAACAAGTTGAAACCGGAATTACGGAAACACATTTGTCACGGATGGAGTATTGGAAACAAGGCCTCCGATTTCTAAATGAAAATATCGAACCTGAAAAACTTAACATATTTCGATGCTCATCAGAAGAGTGGACTGGGAATCCGTAAGACACATCTTTATTTATGCTGTGGAAGAGAACCCAAATGGAGTTGGAAAAGTATACCATTCCAGCTGAGGAACCTGTAAACGACAGCACAAATCCAACAGTGTTGCTTGCCGATAATAATACTCAAGCTGAGGACCTAGCCAACGCGGTCACAATTCCACCATTCTCGCTCCTTGATGATACCACCCCAGCTGAAGAATCCTTGAATGATGACGTTATTTCAGCAGTGCCGATTCTGGAAGATGAAAACCGTACAACTGAGCAACCCGCCAATGATGACACGATTACATCACTGTTGCTCCACAATGTTAACAGTTCTGTTGAGGAAGCTTCAAATAATGTCACTCCTCAAGCTATACTGCTTCAAAACGACCCAACTACCCAAGCTGCTATGCTATCTCAAAGTATGACCAATTTATGCGTTTCGCCTATTGCTGGTCCTTCATATAAAGTTGCGAGCCCATTCAAAAGACATCTTTATTATTCAGACGTAGAAAAACAAAACACAAAGATAAAGAAAATGCCAAGAGAAAGGATGCCTTTTATTGCCTCAGGGAAACTTTGTCAAGAATATTTCCTGAACAAAATAAAGAAAAAAGAAGAGATGGAACGATTAAAAAGAGAGCGCGCAGCAGAAAGGCAAATGAAGAAGGAGGAAAAGCAGAGAGCTAAACAAGACAAGACACGTCAACCGAAATTCAAAAGAGCAAAGAAAATCTTACAATTTTCTTCTGAGAGTTTAAACTCCAGTTGTGAAATGTTCGATTGTGTTGTGGAAAGTGAAGAAAATGAAGAGGTCAACGAAGAAAACGAACTGTTGAACAACAATAAAGGACCTGCCTGGCTGCCTGTTCAAAAAGTTGTGAACGAACACGTAATATTTTTATATGAAGGAAAACATTTCCCTGGAAAAATTCTTCGTGTAACTAAAACTAAAGCGACTATTTCATCCATGGAACTGTACGGGCGATTATGGAAGTGGCCAGAGAAGCCTGATGTGCTGGACTACGAGTGGAAGGCTATACTTTCTCGTATCAATGAGCCCACGAAAGCGAGCAGAACTCGCAACGTCTACTCTGTTCCTGAATTGAACTTTTTATGGAATTGATTTGTTTTATTTCTTATTTTATTCTTTAATTGTAATTTGTGCTGGTAATTACTGAAACTAAATGATACTAAAATGATTCCCAACATTATTGCTTTAACCCTCTTTCTAGTATAAGTGGTCAACTACTAACGAACAGAAGGTCAATTACTAGATTTTTCATTTTTAAGAGTGGTCAACTACTGAAGCAATTACTGAATTTTTAAATATGTTTTTTAAATTTGTATAAGTAAACTTTTTTTTTAAAAGTGGCCTTATTACATAATCTAGAAGACTTAAAGAGTGTCTTCAGCCTTCGACTCTCGCTATTTGATGACAGAGCAAATAGTTGCTATTGTTTACGTGAAGGATTTCTCTTAACTGATCAACTACTGGTGCCTTTACCTTACACTTTATTAGTAAATCGGATGGTAAAAGTGTCAGGCTTATATCCTTGTTATCATGTCTATGTAAGCTTTTTGAATCGATGTTTAAAAATAGACTAGAGTGGTGACCGGAACGCAATAACATTCTTCCTAAAACCCAAACAGGATTTCGAGAAGGTCAATCAACCATAGATAATTTAACCAACTTAGCCTTAAACGTAAATGAAGCCTTCAGCAACAAAAAAACACCTTCTAGCTGCATTTTTAGATGTCAGCAGCGCATTTGACAATGTCAATATAAATATTCTTCTACAACAATTAGCAACGATTGGAAGCCCCATAAACACGATTGAATTTATCAAACATGTAACTTTCGAAAGATTAATATATGTTGATGCCACAGATGATCAGCCCAGAAAAGTATCTAAAGGCGTTCCCCAAGAAGGGGTACTTAGTCCCCTATTGTACAATATTTATGTATCTAGAATAGCTGATAATTTACCAAAGAGTGTGGTGGTTTCCCAATTTGCAGATGATATCGCAGTTTACTGCAAAAGAGCAACAATCAGTTCGAGCAAAAGCCTATTAGAAAAATCAGCCTCCACAATTCATGACAACTTACGTCACTTAGGATTAGAATTATCTCCTCAGAAAACTGTATTTATACATTTTAACAAACAAAACGTCAAACCAGGGCAAACAGAAATAAAAGTAAAGAACATAGCATTTAAGTCAAGTGAAACAGTACGCTTCCTAGGTATATTTGTGTACTATAAACGTCTTTCAAGAATCAAATAGACCAAATCCAGAAAAAGTGTCTAAGAGCTATGAATATAATAAAATTTCCCAGGGGTACATGGTGGGGATCCGGCCCTGAAACATTAATAATTTTATATAAGAGTTTTATTCGGTCAATACTTGACTATGGCTGCTTTGTATACTTTCCCACCCAACTAAACCAAATAGAAAAGGTAGAAAAAATTCAATATGCGGCAATAAGGCTCGCCCTAGGATATAGAATCAACACGCCCACTAACATCCTTCTGGCAGAATCAAAATTGCAACTCTTACAAGAGCGCGCAAGATTCTTATGCAATAGGTATCTCGACAAAATTCATTCAAATAAAAAACTGTTAGTATATGAAACCATATCTCACTATAAAAAAAAATCGTGGCAAATAAAATTAACAAGCGTAAATTCTGCAACAGTTTACTACAACAATGCATAAAAAGTCTAGGAAATACAATTGATCTCATTTATTGTACAAATCGTTCCAATATTTATGATCACGATTTCAAGACTTTAATAAGCAACATCGAAATTGACACAGAGTTTGGTAAACAACTAGCTAATGTAAAAAATCCCAACACAATAATAAACAACTTGATCAGAGAAGAAAAGTCGTATTCCCTATACACCAGGGGTGCACAAGGAGCTGTTTTCAGCGCCTAGCGGCGAGCAACCCGCCTGTCTCGTTGCTAACGTTAGAATCGATGAGGAGAACTGCAGTAATGTACGTGCATTTGGTATGTGTTGGTTTTATTTGGAAATAGGGGATTGAAATAAAGTTTACGTTGCTACGTATTATGATTTGAATATATTATAACATGATCACACGTGCGCACAGCCAGTAAAACCAAAAACTCTCTCCGTCGCCCGCTCACTTTCACAGCACGAGCGTCCTCTCGCTGTACTAAAAGAAAACAAAAGAAAGGTTCTGCGAATATCGGAATGGCGCTTATCTCGAAATTCCAACACTCCCCCTAATTCGCGAACCGAAGCAGAGTTATGCTGATTCCAAAATACATGTTTTACAAAACAGTCTTAAATTCTTAACTACTTAGTTTTAATAATTCAACGCATTTTACGTGTTTCAGTCTTGGCAGTGATTTGGTCAATATATCAGCTGCCATATCACTTGTAGGCTTATATTCTATTTTAATGTGCCCTTGCTCCTGGGCTTCTCTAGAAAAATGGAACCATATATCGATATGCTTACTTCTAGCGTGGTGAATATTGTTTACGCATAATAAGATTGCACTCTAGTTATCGCAAAATACTTGCGTCTCTTTACATACAAACTTGGACTGCTTCACATGCTTTAACAGTTCTCGAAAGTACACTATTTCTTTCGTTACTTCTGAAAGAGCTATGTATTCTGATTCCATGGTGGAAAGCGCGACGCATCTTTGCTTTTTGGTCGCCCAGCTTATTGGGGCTCCGGCCAAAAATGTTACAAACCCGGAACACGAATGTCTATCTTCGAGATTTCCACCCGAATCAGAATCTACATATGCTTGTAATAATTTATTCGTCTTTTCATACCTAATACTGTAATCAGTTGTTCCTCGCAAATATCTTAATACATGCTTTGCCATTTTCCAGTGCAAGATTCTTGGGTTTTTGCAAAAACGACTTAGAAAGTTTATCGCAAACATTATATCTGGCCTAGTTGTATTTGCTAAATATAACAAGCTTTCAACTAGTTGCCGATATGGCTTTTCGTTCATTTCGTCTATTTCTGAATTTGTCGCTGTTTTCAAATCTTTCACTTGTTGATTTACGTTAGCTTCCAGTGGTGTATTCGCGGTTTTACAATTTGTCATGTTGAATCGCTCAAGCAAATCTTCTATATATAAGCGTTGATTTAATTTTATTTTCCCTTTCCGACCTTGTCTTTCTACGTGAATGCCTAGGATATTTGTTACTGACCCTAAATTATTCATCTTAAATTGTTTTTTCAGTAAATCCTTTACACCTTTCAACTTCTCAAAATCGGCAGAGGCTACTAGTAAATCGTCTACGTAAATTATTATTATTGTATCATTCCCATCTAACTTATCAACGTACACGCACGGATTTATTTCGGACTTAATAAAATTAACTATACCACTCACGACCTGCCTGTTTTAACCCATACAATGGTTTATGTAACTTGCAAACCTTGTCTTCTTCTCCTTTCCTTATGAACGATGTTGGCTGTTCCATATATATTTCATCCGACAACTCAGCCTGTGTATACGCCGAAATTACATCCGAGCGAACATCTCATTTTCGACGCAAACAGCCAAGAACGCTCTCAACATCTCAAACCTTGCTACAGGCGCAAACGTCTCATCATAATCCTGTCCTGGTATTTGCTGGTCTCCATGTGCGACCAGTCTGGCTTTGAATTTTTCAACATTTCCATCCTGGTTTCGCTTTATCCTGTAAACCCATTTGTTTTTTAATACTTTTTTATTCGACGGTTTACTTACCAAACTCCAGGTTTTGTTGCCTTTTAGTGTATTTAGCTCGGATTTCATAGCTTCTAGTCAGAATGATTTTTCTGGCGAGTTCATTGCTCCCTTAACAGTGTTTGGTACTCTACATTCCTGACTATTTGCGAGGTTAGCTGTTTGATACAATTTTCGCGGTCTACCGCGTCGTCCGGTTCTTTCCAATTTCGGTTGCCCGCGGCTTTTGTTTTTCGGTGTGGGTTACAGCATCAGGTTGATTTCCTGTTCTTCTCCTCCTGTTTCTTCTTCTGCTGTTTCTTCTTCTTCTAGCGGATCTTCAGGATCGTCGTCGCTGTCGTCTCCGTCTGACGATTCATTCTGCTCTTCTGCCTCATTCAGATGCTTGTGTGGCGGCTTTTTTTGATTCTTCAATCAAATCGAAAGTTGAATATGGCGCTTCAGATTCTGATTGCTTCTCTTCTTCAGGGTTCAACGACTCTTGAATATTTTCTATGAAACGTACATCTCTTCGCTTTATTATTTGGTTTGTTCCTTTCTTCCATAATCTATAAGCCTTGGCCTCCTGAAAATATCCGACCAGAATATATTCCTCGCCTCTTGGTGCGAAGTTGTTACTTTTCTTATTTTTATTTAATGCAATGGTTCGGGTACCCAATGTTCTAAAATATCCTACGTATGGTTTCTTCTTGGTCCATACTTCAATGGGAGTTACATGGTTTAACACCTTGGTTGGGCATCTATTTCTGATGTATGCGGCCGTGCACACCGCTTTAGCCCATAACGTGTACGGCAAATTGGACTGTAACAACATACAACGCGCCATTTCTACTAGCGTTTGATTTGCACGTTCGGCTACGCCGTTCTGTTGCGGAGTATACTCGACACTCAGCTCTCTTTCAATGCCTTCTTGTTTTAAAAATTCATTAAAATCGTGCGATAAATATTCTTTGGCATTATCACTACGAATCTTCTTTATTTGACGACCTGTCTGTTTCTCAACACGAGCTTTGTACTCTTTGAACGCTTGAAGAATGTCTGACTTTCTCTTCAAGATTGCTAGTTCAACGTATCTACTCTTGTCGTCAATAAAAGTTGCAAAATATTTTGCTCCCCCTAGCGAACAAGTTTTAAATGGCCCACAAATGTCAGTATGTATCAAGTCTAAGACATTGCTTTCTCTTCTTGTTGACTTTTTGAATGGTAGCTGATGAATCTTTGCCTTCATGCACACTTCGCATGCTGGACTTTCATTTTTAAAATCGTCTCTTAGTCCAGCCACAATTTCTTTCCTTTTGAGCTTTCTCAAGTCTTCGATATTCAGGTGACCCATTCTTTGATGCCATTTCATTAGGTTCACATTGCACTGTTTAGAGATCATTGCCGATTGTATTTGGTGTTCTTTTATTATATATAAGCCATTTTCCATTGTTGCTTTCATTACCGCTGATCCATCTTTGCGTCTCACAACTGCATGATTTTCTTGAAATACTACTGTATATCCATTACTTGTGATACTCGAAACAGATAATAAATTGCTTTTAAATTCTGGAACATACATCGCTTGCTGCAATTTAATGCTCTTAGGTTCGTTGGGAGTTTTTATGTTTAGGTTTATTTCTCCCTGTCCCTGTGAAATAACGCTGTCATCTGCAGCTGTATAAACTTTTGTTTTTTCACTACTGTCTATGTTGTTGAATTTCTTCTCATCGTAGCACATGTGTGTGCTTGCTCCACTATCCAAGCACCAAATTCCTGCTTTTCGTGTGGTCGTACTGAAAGCACTTGCTGTGAATGCATCCTGTGTCATTTTCTTATCTTCTGACTTCACTTTTGATCTGCAATTCTTAGCTATATGTCCTAATTTACCACATGTATAACATTTAAAATCTAATTTCTTTCCTTGCTCGCTACGTGTAGTATTACTTTGCATTCCTTTCTTATATGATTTTCTCTTACTTGACAATAATGCTTCTTCTGCAGTACCTTCTTGTTCTTTGGTATTTTCAGCCCGTCTGGATTCCTCTTCCAATATTTTGTTTTTCAATTCTACCAGCGATGGCATTTGCTCTCTTGATTCTATCACTATACACAAAGTTTCGTAATCATGAGGCAGTGAGTTTAATAACCAAATAGACAATAAATTTTCTGGCAATTTTAGTTCACAGTCCTCAAGTTGCTGTGTTATATTCATAAATTCGTTTATGAATTGTGTCATGCTTTGGTTTGATGTTTTCTTTAGACGGTAAAGCTGCTTAAACAGAACACATTGCCTCATGGGGCTGTTAGATTCATATTTTTCTTTCAATACTTGCCATGCATCTGCGGAGGTATTTGCTCTTTTGACGTAATTGTATCGGTCGGGTTGCACGCTGAGAATAATTGAATCCAGAGCCTTCTCGTCTTTCGTGACCCACTCGTCGTTGTTTTCTCCAGGTCTTGGAATGCTTCCATCTACGTACCCCCATAATTCGTTGTATCGGAGTACACTTTTATTTGAATTTTCCATGTGTCGTAATTCGAAGAGTTTAACTTTTGAATATGCTCTACCCTTCCTATATTCATTTTCGGTCTCTTTGTTCGAACACGTGGCACGTGGCTAACCTCACTTTACAACCGGTCACTTTTTCACCGTTTTATTATCTCCTCACACACGTCCCATAATTTCCTGGGTCCCTGGGCCCATAACCTGTTGGTTTTATTTGGAAATAGGGGATTGAAATAAAGTTTACGTTGCTACGTATTATGATTTGAATATATTATACATGATCACACGTGCGCACAGCCAGTAAAACCAAAAACTCTCTCCGTCGCCCGCTCATTTTCACAGCACGTGCGTCCTCTCGCTGTACTAAAAGAAAACAAAAGAAAGGTTCTGCGAATATCGGAATGGCGCTTATCTCGAAATTCCAACAGTATGACTTGAACCTAGCTGTTCCTCTGCTTAATGTCCCGCCATTGTTCACGAAATACGGAAGGACAGGCCGACATAGCATGTCCAAGGTTCAAACAGGAAAAACAAACGCCTACCTTAATGGCCTGGACCTTGCGCTCATCTGCGGTCATTCCCTTAAACTTCGGACAATAGTTCAAATTGTGAGTGCCCTGACACAACGGACATTGACGGGTGGGTTTGCCCTTTTTAGGTGGGGCATCAACTTTCACCGGCAACGCGGTCCTGGAGCGTTCGGACGTCTTCGTCCCTCTGCGTCCCGTTGTTTCGAAGACGGAGCTGGCTCCGGACCCTGCGCAGCGTAGAGTGCGTGGACCCTATTCTCGAAGAAATCCTCGATATCAGAAAATTTGGGAAACGTCGTACGGTCGGTGAGTGTGATTTCCCAGTCAAGTCGGGACGTTGTGTCTAATTTTTGAGCGAACAGGAAGACGAACCACTCATCCCATTCCGCTACGGGTCGTCGCAAAGACGTGAAGGACACGATAGCCTGACGAAACTCGTCGAGCAGGCGTTTGATGTCGGCAGGGCGTGCCTTAGTCACCGTGGCACAGTTCACTAGACTTTTCATGCGCTCAGCGGAGAGAATCCGTGGATTTTCGTACCTTTTCTGCAAGCTGCTCCAAGCGCCGTCGTAATTGGCCGCGGTGACGTTGGTGCGGTCCAACATCGTCGCTGCCTCACCAGTCAGAGCCGACTTTAAATACTCTAACTTCCTGACCTTAGAAATACGAGTAGAGTTGTGAATCAGTGACTTGAAACGATCACGGAAACTTTCCCATGCCAGGAGTTCCCCTGAGAAAGTCGGTAACTGCAGCTTCGGAAGGGCGGAGTCGTCATCGTTCATAGTATTTCCAGAAGCTGCATTGCCCGTAGAAACGTGTTCGGATTCTGGTCTCAACTCGCGCAGCATGTCTCTCAACGTGGTCGAGTGTTGAAGGAAAACCTCCTCAATGTCCGCGAACCGATCATTTTTAACGTAATCACTCGCGGAGGCCTCCGCCGCGCGAATCACTTTGCGATGGCCCAAGGTAAAAGTCTTCCAATAGCTTTCTAGAAGTTCTCTTCGGGTTTCCAGCACCGAAAGGGTTATATTATTTTTTCCCATTTTGAGTAGGTTGATCATGAACCTCTCAATACGTCCGGCAGTTTCGTCCTGATCGAGAATAAGATCCTTCAACGAGGACGCCATCTTTACTCGAAAGCGACCACGTGCACGCTAGTACGACGAAACGTAATTCGGAGCACACTCGGAATTCACACGAACAGCATCGCGATGGAGCACAGAATCAGCTCACTTTTCCGAAGCACTGACCGGAAGTCGCGAATCAGAAGCGGGAACGCGCCGAACACTACCTACGTACTCGTTACACGTGCCGTGGAAGCTTCTGGAAGGATCGCGAAGCACACACACGAGGACTCTAACCGGTAAGAATCCAATTTAATCCGGAGCATCCAAGCAAACCGGATAATAGGCTCCGGCTCGAAGGACCAGAAATGAGCTCAATTTTCTTCGATTGCGGAGAATTAATATCGCTCGTTTTAATTTTAGTTTGGATGCTCGAATTTAGGAAATGAGTTAGCCACGTGGTGAAGCAACAAGATTTATTCGCTTCCAATAGCAGAGTCAACGAATCACTCGAAGAGCTCGTTTTCGCTTGAATTAGCCAAGCAAAATCAATTGAACAAACAAGAATCAATTGAACAAACAAAGTGATCGGCTCGAAGCCCGAGACCGAAAAATAGAGTACTCGCACGGAGAATCACAACACGCGTGTTTACACTCGCGACGCGCGAACAAGAAGACTCCAAGCAAGTCTGCCTTGCAAAATCGCGGAACGAATCGGTCCCCGTCCCGCCGCGCCCGCGGCCCAAGCTACTCGGTCCACCCAAACCACGGGAATGACGAGATCGGCCGGGCCGATCCTCTATTGGTCGCGCTGGCGCGCGTAATTACAAAGTCCTATGTACACTAGGGTGTCCCTTAAAATTCAACATTCTAATTGACTGCGAGAAGTTTTTTGAATTTGTTCCTTTTCACTTGTAGAGCACTTATTCAAAATTTGACCTCGATACGTTGAGTTTTGACCCTGCCACAAGATCCTCGAAACGTGAAAAATAACTGTAGGACCGCGCAGCTCAATTCTTACGCGAGCGCGCGTGGCAGGATTAAAGAGAATCCAATAATGCGCGCCATGATTGTGTTTTCGCCAACAGTCGACGACATTCGACAATCGGCATTCGGCGTTGCCGCATTTTTTAAACGAATGAGGATCGGTGCGGCGTCGCCGACCGTAGAGATCGTCCTGAGACGTGAACACGAATGTTGGACTTGCCTTATACTTTTTCCTCACCTCTGTGGTTATCTTTCCTCCTACATAAGTAAAATTTCGCTTAAAATGGATTTAAATATTCAAAAGAGTAGTACAACGAAAAGAAAATTGAGACAGAGTATTTATTTAATAAATCATACAGAAGATAAATTGAGTGGAGCAAGATTACCTTCGAATTTGGAGGTGTTGAGACTTTTAATTTATCACCTACGTGCTAAACCAGGAAAAGGCTCTCGAACTAAAGCATACTCTGTCACAGCACAACAGGTAATGCAAGTTTGGGGGAAGGCGCGTATTCCTACCCGATCAAAAGGATGTATTGTGACTCAGCTAAAAAATGTGTATAACGAATGGAGATCACTTCAAAAAACAATGAAGAAGCGTGATTCTACTCAAATAACAAGAGAAGCTGTTTTCCAAAACACGTTTGATGATTTGTTTGACATTGCTCCTGTGGACGCAATGACTCGAATCAAGAATCAAGAGGACAGACAGTTTTTAATGTTACAACGAGAGAAAGGACGTGTTGGTTGTATGGGTTCCCTTCATATGAACCTTCATAAAAAAGAGACAAGAGCAGCAGAGAGGGAGAGAAAGTTATTGAAAAGGAAGAAGCGTTGTCAAGAAGAAATGAAAATGTGTAAGTGGAATTAATTTAATTTCTATATAAACAAATGCATAGGTATTTCATTATGATTTCTATTATCCTGGTGCCCGTACAAAATTCAATGAATGGCGTACAGTGGCCATTAGCTCTTTTGGCTCAGATAGCACCGATGTCAGCGTAGATGACCAGTCGCATTCTGCTAAAATTGAGATGCTCCTGTCACCAACGCCGAGTACTAAGGACACACTGGAAACAGAACCTGCAAGGAAGAAAAGAGGCCGCAAAAATGCTATCTCATCAAAATTAGCAGCCACACTTGATGCTAGTAAAGTTAGCATTAGATCAGCGACAAAAATTGTATTTTACACTGCTGAAAATTTCAACGTCAGTCCATCTGGAATAAATGTGAATAAGAGCTCTATGCACCGTACGAGGACAAAATATAGAAGTCAGAATGCTAAACAAATCAAATCCGATTTTCTAAAAAAAACTGGGTAACAAATCAAAGTTAGTTGTACATTTTGACGGCAAAAGAATGACACTAAACGGTGGTATTATAGTGGAACGGTTACCAGTCCTGGCATGCATGATCAACTACTTGGCTCCCCGGCACTGCTCGATGGAACAGGCGCTGAGCAGGCGAATGCAGTAGTGTTTCTACTAAAAGAATGGGGACTTTGTGACATGGTGCAAGCTGTTTGCACAGATACAACAAGTTCAAATACTGGACGGAAAAAAGGGGCATGCGTTTTAATTGAGCAACAACTTGGGAAGACACTTCTATATCTTGCGTGCAGACACCACATGGCAGAGATAGTTCTGGAGAGTGTGTTTGAAGCTACGGTCTGTGTTTCGTCGGGACCAGACATTTATATTTTTAAAAGATTACAAGCTCAGTGGCCCAATATTGACCAGAAGAAATTTTCAACTGGAATAGAAGACGACGAGATTGCCCCGATCCTAAGAGGAAAATTAGATGAATTGCTTCAATTTGTGGAGCAAAAGTTAACTGAAAACCACTATCGTGACGACTATAGAGAGTTGCTGGAGCTCGCGTGCATTTTCTTGGGAAGGACTCCGCCACACGGAATCAAATTTTACAAACCGGGTGCGATCCATAATGCACGTTTCATGTCAAGAGCGATTTATTCGATTAAAATGGTCCTGTTCAG
Source organism: Andrena chrysosceles (assembly GCA_963855975.1). NCBI lineage: Eukaryota > Metazoa > Arthropoda > Insecta > Hymenoptera > Andrenidae > Andrena > Andrena chrysosceles. Next base: position 20,614,660 of record OY979768.1, on the reverse strand, counting down.
AGATTAAGTTAAAATGATGGACAGAGAAAAGAGTGGATTAATAACAATGAGTGTCTTCGCGGTGTTAGTGTATTTAAAATATTGGTTTACTGCATGCAATGCGATAAACGCGCCCCGGAAGGACTTCCAGTTTTTGAAAGAACTTAAACTTTATGAAAAGACTGACAAGTCCATATCTGATGTGGCCTTAAAGAAATTCACTGGACATTTGTGATACATGACTGAGGAATTGGTAGGGTTATCACTTCTTGACAGAGATGTATGCCTTTCAGTAAAACGGAAAATGGTGGAAAAGATTTTTTCAAAAGATTTTACCAGTAGCAGCTCTACCTCATCATGTGCTCTTAAGCGTTCCGGATTACAACGCTTAGTATTAAGACCAAAAGATGTTATCGGTTGGCTTAAAAAAGATTTGAGTGATTTTGTAACCCCAAATACTATTAAACTCTTTGAAAGATTTGGATTGGAATACAAATTCATACGTCATGATCCTGCAACCTGGCATTCGCTGCAAGATTACAAAGTTGCTTGTATGTTTTTTCGGAAATGAATGTAACAAATGACGTGGCAAAGAGGGGTGTGGCATTGACACAGGAGTATTTGGAACAAGTCAAGTCTGAAGCAAATCTACAGGATTTATTAATTGTAACGCAGGCCTCACGTCGAGAGACTTCAACATGTACTAAAGAAGCTCTATTCAAAAGCACATCTTAAGTTTACGTAGATTTTGTTTAATTTTCATAATGTTTTATACACGGTATTTTGTATATCATATAATATAACATAAAAAAATCCTTCAAAAACCCTGTTGTATAAGAACTATGTTATATAAACCTCGGACAAGTACAATAAAACAAAAATAACGAATATATAAAAAAATGCAGTTTTTATCAAATTCAAACCGCTTGTGGCAGGGTGAAATATCATCTGATCGAGCTGAATGAATGCGAACGAACTTGCATTATCAAAAGGAAAAAAAGAAAAAACTTCGCAAGGGGTGCCATAAAATTTAAAAAAATTGGTATTATAAGGGACACCCTAATGTACACAATATACACCTTACAAACTAAGATACAAAACTTAACTATGTACAATAAGTAAAGTGAATAAAGGGAATAAACTATTAAAGAAATGTTCCTCTGCTTAATGTCCCGCCATCGCGAACACTAGCCATATATACTTACGCTACGAGCCTACGAGTGCGCACATACACTACTACAGTTCTCCTCACCGATTCTAATGTTAGCAACGAGACAGGTGGGTTGCTCGCCGCTAGGCGCCGAAAACAGCTCCTTGTGCACCCCTGCTATACACCGATGGAAGCAAATAAAAAAACTCAATCTCTGTAGGAGCTGCGTGCGTATGTAGTGATTTGAACTTGACAGTAACTAAAAGCATAAACAAACATTCATCAATTTTCACCGCCGAATGTATTGCTCTAAAGGATGCTGTAGAAATTGCCTTAAGCCACCCTAATCAAAACGCTCTTATTTTCACTGATTCCCTAAGTGCACTCTCCTCTTTGAAACATCCTAATTTTAACATCAAGAGACACGGTAGTGTCTCGCGCCAAGTATATATAGATATATGCGCAGCGCGAGATACACCAGTGTTCAAGAGACACGGTAGTGTCTATATTACGCCGCGACCCGCTATCAAGGACCCTGAGATTACCGAATCTCAATAACGGCTGATCCGATTAGCTTTTTAATGGTCTTAATGGATAGCTTGGGTTTGATTTACATAAGAAAAGTGTCTTCGTTTTGTTCCTACGTGCCATATGAGCTGAGATATTTCGATGTAAAGTTGGAATTTGCTGAATTCTATGTTCTTAAAATTAAGAATCGTCGTCGTCGTCGTCGTAAAGTGTAGGCAAGAGGGGAACATGAAAGGGAGAGGAAATGTCTCCAATATTCACGTCGTTCATTGGAAGAAGGTTTCGGCACTTTCGGCCAATCGCGTAACAAATCGTTGTCACGTGACAGCCAGACAGAGAAAGCACATTTGTCGACGTGAACGTAACCTAGCTAATATCAAACAGTTATAATAAAATTGTTTGAAATGTCACGAGTTTTTACACCTCATAGGACACTGAATTATTGTCTCAATTAACAAGGTAAGTCGCCAAAATTTGTTAATAGACTATTTATGTAGAGCGTATAGAAACAGAGGGGACGCACAGACTTGAAAGTTGTCAGGAAAAGGTTCGACAAAGAAGCATCTTCTTTCGCACACGTTTCTACAAATTAATATATTGTTTTTATAACAGCAAACAATTTTTACATTAGAGTTTTTATGTAAATCTTCTAGAAATGAAGGGGACGCAGGGGCTTGGATAGAAATGAAGGGGACGCACAAGATTGTACGATAGAAATGAAGGGGATGCACAGGGTTATAGGTTGTCCGGAGAAGGTTAAATAGACAGAGAAGCATTTTGTTTCGTACAAGTTTTTGGAAATTTGTCAAATTAGCGTAGCATTAAGGGGGTAGACACGGGTAATGCAGCGCGCTGTATACCGACACAATCTGGCCCGAAACATGGGTCTGGGAGGGTACGTTGTTTGTCCTTATATGAGCAGATTTTTGGCTGGGTGAGGTCTCATTCGAAAGAGGAAGCTTCAATGCAGTCCGCTCTGGTCATGATTCGACGAGATTGTGTTGATATCTAATAATATGAGTGATCAAAGTAGAGCAAAAGTCGACAAAATACACCCGCAAGAATCCAAGTATTTTTAGGTCACTAAAAGAGTTTTGTGACTCAAACGATGACCAGAGCGGACTGCATTGAAGCTTCCTCTTTCGAATGAGACGTCACTCAGCCCGAAATCTGATCATATAAGGACAAACAACGTACCCGCGTGATTGCATTCCCAAATACGAATTCCGCCATATTGGCGATAATACAGAGCAAGTTACGTGACAAATTTAGTTCACGCAGTGGATACGAGATGGCGCCTACTCGGGAGGACTGCCAACGTGGAATCGTATCAAAACTGAAGCGTTAGCTGGATACATGTGCTACAGTAAAAACGTGATGCAGTCAATGTATGCATTTTCGGACGATTGTAGGTTAGGTTATATGCAATCAGAGTTGGGCAGAATATAATCTAATTACAAATTAGAAATTACAATTTACAATTAAAATGTAATTGTGTAATTGATTACATTTTTTTCTGTAATCGTTAATATTTGGGTAGTTGAGAAAATTGTGGTCAACTACCAAAATTAACGATTACAGAAAATAATATAATCAATTACACAGTTACATTTTAATCGTAATTTGTAATTTGTAATTAGATTGATTATATTTTGTCCAACTTTGTATGCACTTTAGGCACACATTGACTAGGAACTGCTAGGAACTGTATACATTTACTAACGGCCGATTTCTTCACCTTCAGTAATCTTCCGGTTAGTAAACGACCAATTGGCTTAGAGCATTTAAATGCTCTAAACCAATAGGATCCTATCATTTGGCAGTTATGTGGAACATAACTCTAACTGGAAGATTACTGAAGGTGAAGAAATCGGCCGTAAATTAACGCTTTTACCGTGACACATATGTACATACATCATTTGAAATCGCGGTTGAATTTATGTTATAATTGAGACAGTGAGAGCAACAACGGACTAACCCACATTAAAAAAAATTGCTATTTTATATGATTAGTACAGCCTATTGGAATACGTTATTGCTACTAACTCAATTTCGAAAAAAATGTGGGTTAGTCCGTTGTTGAACTCACTGTCTCAATGATATAACAAAATATCAGAGATGAGCATTATAACCCAAGCCAATTTTTATTTTAAACGTGGGGAATTCAATTGTCGGCCATGAATAATTTTCTCGTCTTTATTCGTACATTCTCGACTAAATACATATATGATTCTCGACTAAAGTACGAATAAATGTGAGAAAATTATTCATGGCCGACGGATGAAAGGCCTTCGAATAAAAAAATGGAATAAATATACTTTTTTTATTAATTAAAATAATAATTTTTTATTTCTCCTCCACTGCCTCCTCTACCCCCTCTTCCTCCGTTTCCCCCTCTTCCTCCTCTTCCTCCTCTTCCTCTCATTCCTCCTCTTCCTCCTCTTCCACCCCTACCTCCTCTTCCCGTGCCAAAATCGCGTTTACGCAATTCCTTGCGGACCTCTGCGTACTGTAATATGAAAAATAAATATCAATCTTATGTTAATTACTGCAATAATGTCTAGACGTTTTCACACCACACGCAGCTCCGGCGTAGAGTGCGCGAGGTGGGGGAAATTCTCGAGGGAATCCGTCCCTGATCTGGTATCACTGATCTACATACCTTTTTTTTATATTGCAGTGCCATCTCCATCCAATTCATTTCACTCCGTCGCGAGGACGAAGTCCGCCTGCTGCGGGGACTCCGTTGCGAGGACGGAGTCCGCCTGCTGCGGTGACTCCGTTGCGGAGAGGGACTCCGCCTGCTGCGGTGACTCCGTTGCGGAGAGGGAGTCCGCATGTTACCCGCAGCATGCGGATTCTGTCCTCCCGACGGAGGCACATCCTTCTCTTTTTCCACGGTTTTTTCTACAATTTGGCCTTTGTCAGTCATCTAAAAAACGAGTCGAACAAACAGTGAAACTATTGAATGTAATGAAAATGGATTTGAAAGTGCAGTAGAAGAGTTAGTGTTGGTCAAAATATAATCTAGTTACCAATTGATTACACATTATTTTCTGCAATGGTTAATTTAGATAATTGACAAAATTGTGGTCAAGTACCTAAATTAACCATTACAGAAAATAATGTGTAATCAATTACACAATTACATTTGAATCGTAATTTATAATTTATAATTATATTACATTTTGCCCAACTCAGAGGGGACTACACGTTTATCAAGTTGGTACATTTGGGTACAATATATGCTTCCTTTAGCCAACATTTAGTGCAGGAGGAGAATCTTCACATTTCTAAATGCTGAAATTTCCAAGTTCGTAAGCGTTGAAATTCAAACATTTCAAAAATTTGTAATTATGAGGTTATCAAGTTTCACAATATCTGTGAGAAGACTCGGATACAATAAGGGGACTAGCGCTCGAGAATGCGAAAAAGTATTGTCCAAACGTTAAGAAAATTGGAAAATTAAATTTTGTTCAATTGGATTTTAAAAAATATAGTGTTGTAAAGCTCGTCACGGCACACATTTTTTCTTTTTACAGTTTCTTTATCGAATCATTAGTATTTGAGATAAAAATTATAAACCAAACAAATTTCTTCGACCAACGTCAATTTCTTTTTAAATATAAATTGCCATAACTTGGGTAAATATTAGTGGATCGTTATGAGACTTCAAACATAAAACTCGGAAAACTCTAGCGAAGCCGTAAAATATATGCACAAAATCCTTATGTTAAAAAATGTAATAATATTTATTTAAAAAGTAATACTGGATATAACCCATGTTTTTCAACGTTCGTCGTTAAAAAGTATCGAGGCAATTTTGACGTACATATAACTTGCAATGGCAAAGTTTTTCCTTAATATACAAGGAAGATTTTCACCAATTTGACAGTGAATAATAAATAATTGTAGAAGATATGGCGGTGTATATAAATCCCGCGCGGCACCAACAGTCAACGCGAGTGCTAAAACTGCTAAGTAGAGCATTATACGCGGCTGCTGGCTGTTGGTGGCCCGCGAGATTTATATATGTATATCGTCATATCTTCTGCAATTATTTATTAATTAGTGTGAGAATTGGTGAAAATCTTCTTTATATATTAAAGAAACACTTTGCCATTGCAAGTTATATGTACCTCAAAATTGCCTCGATACTTTTTAACGGCGAACGTTGAAAAACGTGGGTTATGCCCAGTATTCATATTTAATTAAATATTATTACTTTTTTTTAACATAAAGATTTTGTGCATACATTTTACGGCTTCGCTAGAGTTTTCCGAGTTTTATGTTTGAAGTCTCATAACGATCCGTTAATATTTACTCAAGTTATCGCAATTTATGTTTAAAAAAATATCGACTTCGGTCGAAGAAATTTATTTGATTTATAATTTTTTCTCGAATACTAATGATTCGATAAAGAAACTGTAAAAAGAACAAATATGTACCGTGACGAGCTTTACAACACTATATTTTCTAAAATCCAGTTTAATAACATTTATTTTTCCAATTTTTCTTAGCGTTTGGACAATACTCTTTCGCATTTTCGAGCGCTAGTCTCATTATTGCATCCGAGCCTTCAATTTTAAAATTTCCGATTTTTCCACTTCTGATGTTTAGAAATAGTCTAATTTTCATCACTTGTTTTCAGTTTTAACTAAAGGAAGCCTACATTCCACCCGAATGTATATACCTTTCCCAGACAGTTCGCGGGTAAATTATAACGTAATTTTCTTATCCTACGTGAGAATGAATACACGAATCTCTGAGCGTGCAGCTGCGTATCGACATTGCGAGGCTGCCACGCGAGGCACACCTCGCGGAGTGGAGAGTCAGCAAACTGCCTCGATCATGATCACTTTACGAGGCAGGCTCGTGCGACGGTGTCGCGCTACCTCCAGCATGATATTTGCGTCGCCCGAGCCATGCGATTTTTGATCATGGGGCCGCGAGGCACCTTTGAGCACGACGAAACATCGACGGCTGATGCCTCGTAAATTAATAATGGTCGAGGTAGTCTCCAGACTCTTCACTCCGCAAGGTGTGCTACGCGAGGCGGCCTCGCAATGGCGATACGCAGCTTGAGAAACACGCGACACTCAAACACGTTTATTACGTATCATGTTGATATAATACGTAAAAGGAAGTGAAATGTAATAAACGAAAAATTTGGACTTAGACCAGTTTTAGAATAACCGGTACATATATTGAAAAAGACAGGAGTAGTAAGCGTGAAGGTACTTACGATCTTTACTGTTCGGCAGTCACTCGTATATTTGACGATCGAGCCATTGCCTCAAGGGCCAGCTTTGCCCGAAAACAATCGCCGGCGCGGTTCACGCACACATTACCACCACTCCCGTAGGTGATCCTACTACACAACTTGCGATTCTCTCCTGAAACCGCTGGGCAGAGCGCAAACTGTCTTTCTCACTCACTCAATATTTTGTATTTCACTTGCACCAAGGATTGAGTGACACGTCTCGGCCCGCGTAAAGGTTCAAACGCGCAAAGATGATACGTCAAAAGTATATGCACAGGATAATCAAAAATCCTTTCCTGTGCACATTTATACACCAAAAAGTATTCCCGGAAGTACATACTCTATGTAAATGTATCAGCATACAGCAATCCTAATGAGAAAGAGAGGAATATAACGCATATATTCGTCCTTTTCCACTATCTTTTGTTCTGTTTTTCAGCATTTGTAACGCAGCGACAACGCTAGCTGATCAGTTGTCTGCCGTTTGCACTACGGTGTAGACGCAGAAAGCAATCGAGTTTTTATTTACTGCGCAGATATTCTTACATATGGAATATTCATAATTTGTGAATTGTTCCATTTCTGCGTGGTTCGTTACTCTTGTATTGATAAGTGTTGTGTGATCATTCCATTGCCATGGCATCACAGAAGGAAGCCGGAAATGCAAGGAACAGTCGCTATTTCAAGGGTGATGCAAAAACAAAGCAGCCCAAATTATCTGCAAAGCGTTTATCAAAAAATAAAAAGCGCCGACAAATGTAAGTTATGTTTTATGGTACAGATTTGAATACAGTTGGCCTTGTTTCACACGTGACGGCACGGCACGGCGACGCCGTGCCGTCACGTGTGAAACAAGTTTACAGTTTGTGATGTAGTAGTAGCAGTACGGTATTTTGTTATATATAATACAGTATTATTCATATTCTTTAAATATGTATACCAACAGCTGTCTTTGGCTGTACTTCCGAATGACTCCAGTGGCCGATCGTCACGAGGTTTGGGGAGAATGGTGGGGAGGGGGTGTGGACCCTAAATCTAAAATTGTTGCTTCGGGAATTTGTTAGTTTTCGAGATATTAATAAAAAAGAATTTTAGTATGTCTGTTGATTTATTCCGGCATAACGCATTCCACTTTCCACTTTGTCCTGGGTATTAGAATTGGTTGGGGCTAGATGAGTGGGGGGGGTGGGGGGGGGTGCGCGGCCGCTTGCGGGCGCGTAAATCATGGAAGCGAACCGATGTGAGTTTGGAGATTTGAACTAGCAATTTGCGAATGCGACCCATCCTACTATATAGGGTGTTATTCTACTGATAATCAATATTCTAGGGGGTGATTCTAGAGGCCAAAATAAGATGAAAATATAGAATACAATTTTTTAATATCGCGCTTCGTTTTCGAGAAAATTGACTTTGAACTTCAGCTATATACGCGTGCTTTTCCGGCGCCTGACGAGAACGCGGAGGTAAGGGGAACGCGTCCAGCAGTTCGTAAAACAGTTTGGGGGGACAGGAGGGTCGCCGGGTAGAGGTGCCTGCACGTACGTCCAAAAAAGTTTTAAAAAATTAACAATAATTTTTTATTAATATTTTGGAAACTAATAAATACTCGAAGCTACAATTTCAGATTTAGGGTCCACACTCCTTTCCCACTCCTCCCTCCAAACCTCATCTCGATCGGCCACTGGGCCATTCGGAAGAATATCCCTATCTTTGATACTTTACGTACACATAGTCTATACTATGCGCGCCGCGACGCATGCCATTACTTTACCCCTCTTGTCTCACTCATTCTTTTCCAATTCGTATGTTCATCATTATTTAATTAATTAATATCCGATGTATACCGTGTTTGGACTCATTTTCATGTGAATAATGCAGCACGTTCCTGCAACTTTCGTGCCGATGAGACGAAATGTAGGAATTTTAAATTTCGTTATGTATGTTATACAAACTATATGCGTTTTGTTAGTATCAAACGTTCAAACCAATATACGCGTTTCGTTAGATATGCTTTCTTTATAATGCAGTTGTGATTATTTCAACCTTTGTACGTAGTTTTCAATGGATAAAAAATGTAATTCAGATATTATTTCTATGATGTAGAAGATATTTAAAATTAGCAACAGTCATCGATACTTTGCGATTGGATGTTGAGCATATGTAGTTACTTGTTGAATACGAAATATGTACACATTGCTTCTTCTTTTGCGGATTTTTGATCGCAATATGTACGTCCATACGTGTACCTTTAGCGAAATTGTCTCACTGAAAAGCGCAGTCTTCAGGTGAAGTCAGACGGCGAGTCAGCTTGGCGAGCGCGAGTCTGCTGCTTACATAGTAACCACGATTGTTAGAATGCGTCAGTCTCAGCTATATAACAAAAGTGCTCAATTGTATCGCAATAATTGCTAGTATTTTGAATAATGGATTGCACAGATACAAATAAGTAGTAAATCAAGCTTCAGCCATGAGTGTTTTAATTTCCAACGAATAGAGTTACAATATAATCATAAAAATGATGGAATTTTTCAATAACTTTCGTTGGATAAGCTCCAGATATCCAGGAACCTCATGGAACCTGAAAATTTTTGTGCTATTTGTTCTATTTGCTTGGATATACTACGGTATGACCCAACCAACGGAATGCACTGAAAATTTCAGGGATGGGGCGAGCGGGGGAGAGAACCACTAATATAATATTTCAGCTGCGGGTATTTGTTAGTTTCTCAGATATTATTAAAAAACTTTCGGCATAATACATTGAAATCTATCTATACAGACATTACTAACACAACCATATTCTTCGTTTCACAGTCGACGATACATTGTACGATATTGACCTCATCGCGCGATGCTTGTAACTACATCAGTTTTTATTCCCCATACTATGGGGTCATTCCATGCGAACTCAGACACCTTTCGGAGTAACATTTCGCATTTTGGTGCAATTTGGATATGTTGTAGTCTTTAGGGATATATAAACATATCTCGAAGGATTTTTGAAAATTTCAAAAATTGTGGAAGTTACAGTTCTTTGAAATATAGTGTTTACTATTTTTCCAAAAAATATAACTGTTGAACTAACACACCGATAAAAATGACCTTTTGGGTGATTACAGTGGAGATATAAGAGTACATAATAAAAATTATTTCACTGAAAAAATACAAATTTTTGACCATTTATTTTGCAATTCTTGTAAACAAATGCAATTTTATAATTGAGGGCAACTTTATAAAAATTTGAAAAAATAGGAGGATATAGCCCTGTTTGTCCTCTTTATGGATGTGTTTGGAAATAGATGGAGACTTTAAAATTGGCCAAGTGAAAATTAATTGAATGTAACGCTGCGTCAAATGACACCGGTTCGACTGGCCGAGCCGTGCGGTACTCGCAGCGGCCAAGCGGCTATATCTGCTATTCTTATACAGTGTTCTCTAATATGGTAAATATTTGTAAAAAACTGAAGAAGGAAAACTTTTACTGTTTTTTATACACAACATATTACGGTAACTCAATTTTTGGTGTTCGCAATATTTTTCTTGAAACGAGGGTGACCTTCAGTTTTTTAAACGGAATGCTATATGTTTGATTATCCAATATGAAAGCGACTGTCAAGACAAATTCAACCATATGGTATACTTTGACCTTCAAGGCTACACAAAGTTAGGAATGAAGGAAGAAATTCAATCTACTAGATAGATAGTTCGATATATTTATTTCATTCCTAACCATGTGTAGCATTGAAGCTCATAGTATACCATATGGTTGAATTTGCCTTGACTGTCGCTTTCATATTGAATAATCAATTATATATACATACTGTGTTCATCCTAAGAAAAATCCTGTTCCGCGCAGGGACGATTCTGAGGAGGCGCTGGTTGGTCCGACCCCCACTTAACGGCCTACGATTTTCTTCGTCTTACCGCCTGTTACCTCTCTGTCAATCGCTTGCGTCGGGTCCGTAGGCGGTAGTGGGGGCTGGGCAGAACGGTCACAAAACGGTCTGGACGTAGGATTTTTCTTAGGATGAACAGCGTATAGCATTCCATTTAAAAAACTGAGGGTCACCTTTGTTTCAAGGAAAATATTGCGAACACCAAAAATTGAGTTACCGTACTATGTTGTGTATAAAAAGCAGTAAATGTTTTCCTTCTTCAGTTTTTTACAGATACTTACCATATTCGAGGACACTGTACAAGAATAGCAAATATAGCCGCTGCTTGGCCGCTGCGAGTACCGCACGGCTCAGCCAGTCGAGCCGGTGTGATTTGACGCAGCGTCAACTTTCAGCAATTTTTACAAGGCCAATTGTAAAATGTCCATATTTTTGACAATTAGGCCATGAAGGGAAAGGATAGAGCAATATTCTGATTTTTTTTTAAGATTTTTAAAATCGCGCCGGATGTAAAAAAACTGCATTTGTTTATAATAATTGCACAGAAATGGTTCAAATTTTTTTTTTTAAAAATTGAAATAATTTTTCTTAGAACTTTAATGTTTTCTCTACAAATCCCCGTAAAGCTCATCTCTATCCGTATACTACTTCCATAGTTATAATTTATTGAAAAAAGGTTAACACTTACCTTCGCACAGCTGTAAAATCTACATTTTTCAAAATTTTCAAAAATACTTCTACATATGTTTATGCATCCCTATAGACTGCAACATATTCAAATTTGAGCCACATCCGAAATGTTACTCCAAAAAGTGTCCGATTGCGCGTGGAATGTCCGGTGGTTCAAATCCAGAGAGTCAATGAAGGGTTAAACTTACTTCGTTCTGAGGCTTTCGCTTACATCGAGACTTTACTGTACTATATCTTCTTTCAGTGTGCCTTCAGTGTGTCCCTTTTGTAATATATGTTTTTATTACTTCCATGTATGTACACCGTGTTACTGATTATTGACTTTTTACGTGCAGACAACGATTGAAAAAAGCAGCGTGCCTCATGGTAGGTCAGGGCACCGTGGCGGAAGCAGGTATCTCCTACGAAGCACATCCAAGCACATCCGCTGCGAGTGATTTTCCTACGGACAGAATACACGAAGAAGACGTAGGAAATTTTGAAGGAATTATAGATACGGACGCAGAAGATATTGAAGAAGAAGTACATTTCAATGCGGACGAAGAGGATATTGTAGAACAAGTGCATTTCGTGTCGAACGAAGAGACAATTGTACAAGAAATAGATTTCAACACAGACATCAACGAAGAAATGGATGAAGATGTTGGAAATGATGCCGATTGCTGGCTGGTGGAGAATGCAGAACCAGAACAGCCGAAAAAGCAAATTTCAGAAGGACTAGATTTCGTTGATTTTCCGTATGTTTTCGAACAGATAAAAAATCTTGGAAAACATTCGACCATAGGCTGTGGCATCGAACATTTCGAAATAGTTAGATGTCAACGTTATGGATTAGAAAATGTGTATTATGTAGAGTGCACAATGTGCAAATACATAGAGCAGATATCCTGTCTTCGGAAGAGTGATACCACTATGGATATCAACCACGCCGCTGTTGCCGCAACAATGGCGACGGGCGGCGGATACAATCAACTGGAGGAAATACTGACTACCATGAACGTGTCCTGTATGACGAAAAGGATATACGAGAAGTGTCACATTGAGCTAATCGATGGCTTCGAAGTGGCCGCACAACGCGAAATAGAAGATGCTGGAAAAGAGGAAAAAGCATTAGCTATAGCAAGAGGCCACGTACATCCAGAATGTAATTTACCGTATATCCCAGTTGTCGCAGATGGGATACCGCGGATCATACCGCGGAGGAGATTATAATTCTCTTTCTGGCGTAGGAGCCATCGTGGGATACCACACGAAGAAAGTGTTGTACATCAGCGTGAAGAATAAATTCTGTATGACTTGCCAAATAGCATTTACGAAGAAGGAAGAACCGCGCGAGCATCGTTGCTTCAAGAATTGGGGTCGTAATCAGAGTTCAACTGGCATGGAGAGTGTTGCTGTTGTCGAAGGCTTCAATTGCAGCGTAGATATGCACGGCCTGATGTACACTATATTAGTTGCCGATGGTGATAGCAGTGTGTACAAGAAGATATTGGACAATAAGCCATATGAAAAGTACATGGTGGGGGTCAGTAAAATAGAATGCACCAATCACCTGTTACGCAATTTCAGTAGAAGAATAACCGAAATCGTAGCAAAAGGCCCCAACAAAGATCTAAGAGCTGTCGTAGAGAAGAATGCTCTTCGCCTGCGTACTGGTATAAAAAAGGCTGCAGAATACCGGCTCAAAGAAGAAAAGACACTCCAGGAACGAATACAGAATTTGAAGAAAGACTTGAAAAATGTACCGAGTCACGTTTTCGGTGAACACAAGGAATGTCAGAAGTTAGCATACTTCTGTAATAAATACTCTGATTCCAACAGAGAAGACTACGTTCCACGACTGAGAAACGCTGGTATTTATCAAAGTATCGAAGAAGCGATGCAGCAACTTTTCCTTAAAGCTGACAGTTTGCTGCAGGGTCTAAATAACAATGCTGTTGAAAGTTTTAATAGCATCATTGCTAAATTCATCGGAGGCAAAAGGATAAACTTTGGACGAGGGAGCTCGTATCAGGGTAGAGTCTCCGCTGCAGTCGTCCAATATAATACAAAAGAGACGTTTAGCAAATTGAGTACGGCAATGAATAAAGAGCCGTCAACCATGGTAAGAAAGCTGGAAGAACGTCGGAAGCATGCAGCAGAAAAAGCAAGGGAATATAAAAAAGAAGCGAAAGCATCCTCCTTCCGAAATAAAAAACAATCATGCGATCACGATTACGGCCCCAACGCAGAAAAACCAGATATGGAAGAGACAGTATACTCTTCCGAGTGTAAAAGTCACAACGCTATACTCCATGAGTGGCAAAGGATGCGAGGCGAGATCGAAGTGGAAACTCGTGATCAGGCAAATAGCGAAAAATGGACCAGTTATAGAAAGAAATTATTAACTGCATCCAATTTCGGCAAGGTATGCCGATTACGAAAGACTACACCACGGGCAAATACTGTGAAGAGTATAATGTACCCGCAACTCCAAAATTTACGTTCACTCGAATACGGAAGGGAAAATGAGGCAAATACCTTGAGCCAAATGGAAGAAGAATTAGGATTCCGTATTCTACCGTGTGGCCTCTTCATCGATGCCACTGTGCCTTACTTAGGTGCAACTCCTGACGGCCTCGTGGGCCTTGATAAAATAGTCGAAGTAATGTGTCCTGAATCGGCGAAGGATTTATCGCCTGATGAAGCAATAAGGAACCTTCCTGCAATACGGCGTATTTTCCAGGATGGTGAAATGAATAAAAATCATCACTACTATTATCAAGTGCAAGGACAATTGCACATAACGAAAAGGCAACGGGCTTATTTTTGATTATAGACGCCAAAAGGAATGAAGGTTACAACAGTATCGAGAGATGATCGATTCTGGGCAACAGAGATGGAGGAAAAACTGAAGAAGTTCTATGAGGAATGCATGTTGCCAGAAATTATAGATAGTAGATACAATCGACAACAGCCGATTAGAGAACCTGCGAACGTAAAAACAGTAGCAGCAAATACGAGTACACAAAAGAGTACATAAAATGATGGATGACGACATCGCGATAGCACCGGCGAGTGCATCCAGCGCATATGAAGAGCTGTCGAATAAGCAATTGCAATCCAAAGTGACTAATGCACCGGCGAGTGCATCCACGCATCTGAAGAGCTGTCGAATAAGCAATTGCAATCCAAAGTGACTAATGCACCGGCGAGTGCATCCAGCGCATCTGAAGAGCTGTCGAATAAACAATTGCAATACAAAGTCAGTAATGCACCGGCGAGTGCATCCAGCGCATATGAAGAGCTGTCGAATAAACAATTGCAATACAAAGTCAGTAATGCACCGGTGTTAACGGGATTAAACTTATAGCGCACGTGGGAACGATGGGACACTCACGAGATAATTGTTAGGATTTAAGTATTAATTATAATGTCTATAACTGTCTATTTACAATATTTACAATAAACTGTTTGAATTAATATAATGGACTGTATGTGCAGGTTAACGATGCTTTAATCGCGTCCTACGCTGTAGGATTTCTCTCGCAAGCAGATATACGTTTAATCGGCCCGATTACGTATAAGCGGTAGTCGATCAGCTAATTACCGAAGTATAGAGAGGGAAGCGAGATACCTTTTAGACGGCTCGTCGACAAGTAGATCGAGGAATTCGTTGCCGAATTCCTCGAATCGTCTTGCTCTCCCCCTTCCATCGATCGCCGATCCATGGAAGGGAGAGCCGATGGTCGCTCCATATGAGCTAAGAGGGGGCCAGATATCGTTTCGGTACAAGTTTCGCTCGATCTCGCGAGATGGCGCGTAAAGTACGATTTCTCGTGAACAACCGGCGAGTGCATCCAGCGCATATGAAGAGCTGTCGAATAAGCAATGTTCCAAAACTTCCAAAATGTAAGTAAGAAAATATGTAGAAAATACATACGGAGAGTGAATAGGACCGTCTATGACGGGGGTGGTGGTGGGCCTTTTCACACTCTCCTAATAATAAATACCTATAGCTGCTATAGCAGCTATTTTTTCATATCAAGTGGAAATGACATGTATAAAAGCGTAAGTATGACATATACTTTTGTTATGCAGATAATTGGATTAATTGGAAATCATCATGAATGTTTATTTCATATATAATTTGTTTTAGATATTTCCACCAACCAATATCGACGTTAAAAATCATGCTCTATGAAGCGAGGAAAGGAAGGCAGTCTTCTCCACAAGCATAAAGATAAGTAAATAACATACATACATTTTCATTTTTACTGCATTCAATTACAACTCGTTCTAACTTTTTATCACAGGTACTATGACAAGTAACTAGAATCAAAAGGGGTCAGTGCCATTTCAAGAAAATATTTATGAGAAATAGGACACAATAATAATGGTTTCTTCGGTAAGTGTAAGTATCAGTTTTTGCATTCGGGTGGTATAAACACAAAAAATAATTTTTATTAAATTTATTTATTTTTGCAGATGAAACCGGGGTGTACATATGTACACTGGACTGAGGAATATCGTTACAACTACCACAAATGCAGGGTGGAAGAGATACCCCTTCCATGACACCGACCAGGCTAGAGAAAATGTGCAACAGCAGATTTTCTGTCAGCTGGAGGAGCAGATTTTCTGTCCTCGAAGTGACAGAAAATATAACCTATATGCTATACCCGATTTCCTAAAGATACTGTTGCGGAGTAATAATAATTCGGAAGGATGATGAAAAGTTCACAAATGTAGCGTAATAGAATGAAATAGCCGCTAAACATTTATTGTCATATAACATATACATAGATTATATTTTCTGTCACTTCGAGGAGGGACCACATAATAATCACGCGTTGGATTCAACGTCAAACACAATTTTATATATGTTTGTTCACAACTGCTTTCTGCATAGGATGTGTATTTCATGTTCTGTTTCAGTGTTTTGCTAATTAAAAAATGTCTATCCTAACAAACTTCATTTTCTGGGGACATGCCCTCGTGTATTTTTCCTTTTCACTTATAATTCCTTACTGCCAACGTAGAATATTGTAGCATAAGCACATTTCAAGTAAATGTACAATGCATTTTCTACGTTTGCAGTACCAGCAGACTTTCCGTTTAAAGTTTTACAAGTACAACGCAACAGCTGAGAATTTCTTTCCTTATTCAAAATAGAATACGGAAATAGCAAACAGCTCCCTCTTGCGTGCACAGGCAGCCGCGTATCTATGGGTATTAGATACTAATAGTCTTTCTGTAAATAGCATTTCTGTGCAGAAAAAATCTGCTGTAATACCGACCGACCAAATCGGTCAGGTCACGTGACGTGTCTACCCCTTAAGAATAAGAATTAAGATAATTAAAGCACACTACTGGCAACGTAGAGTAAGTCACATTAGTGAAGAAAGTACGTTGAAAATGCATTTCCTTTGATACTTATCAATCTATTGTGAAAGATATTCGTAATACTTTATTAAAATTCACAGTAGTTCCCATGCTATTCATTAATTTTATTAGTTTCTCATTAACAATATTTCAATTCACCAAGAAACATACTAAATTAATTTTATTGCAACACCAATAAATTGTGCGTTAAAAATATTGGATCTCTTTGTTCATTTTCGCTAAATTACCGTTAGCATTTAAATTTCCTCCAACAAGACTTTCTGCGCTCTCACTTCCTTCGCACACATTTTTTAGTCTCTACACTTACAATAGGAAAAGTCCACTCTTGTTCTATAAGTTCTAAGTTATGTTGTAACTAAAATGTGGATTTAATATATTTTCAGATAATCGAAGCAGAAGCGAAAGAGAAATACTTGCTAAACCTGTTGTAACCCTGCTATACGAGAAAATGAATTTTTATGTATAATTTTATTTTAGAGTTTTAAGAAATATGTATTTACAATTAAAATCGAATTTTATTATAAATGTGAAAATCTGTATAATTTAGAGGAGAAAAAAAGAATAAATGGAACAAAATATTATATTAATTATACGATTTTATTTAATGTCGATCCTCTGTTTGCTTCTTACATGTTTGGTTCATATCTGAAAAATCAAATTTAAACAAATTCCACTAATCCAGTCGTCACGAAACATTGCAGGCCTGCGTAGTTTGGATAATTTTAAAAACAAAATAACTTCGAGGGGGTGAAAAAAGTATCCAGGCATCAATAATAATCAATAAATATATAATAACTTATAACCATAAATCCAAACGTCTTAAAATCAGCCACTCGCGATAAAGACAAAAAGCCACTGCGTTCGAGTCGCTAGTCGCTTCACGCTTTCCGTAAATACACAGTACGACATAGTTTAGGAGAACATTTTTCAATAAACGTAAAACGAGATGTATTCGAATTTCTTATAATCCTGTGCACAAAATATGATTGTATAAGACAATTGGTAGAGCATCAGATGCCCAAAACCAGAAGAATCTATTGAGAATGTGGGAGTGTAAATTAAGAAAATTTTGAGTCGGATGTTGCGAAAGTCTTAGAAGTCAATCGAAATATAATACCACAGATAATTAATGATGATATTGAGTCATCAGAGGAAGACGAGACAGGAGAGGCTGCAGGACATAACATTATACATGATCAAGAGATTTGTGCCTTTAATGATGACATACAAGATATTCGTCAATGGGCTCTCATGGATCCACCACTACCACATACTCGGTTGGAAGTATTGATGAAAATATTAAGGAGACATTCTTATCCTAATTTACCTAAGACAGCCAAAACATTTCTAGGTACAACATCCATCAATTATACCATCGAAAGCTTTAAGGGGGGAGACCACTGTCTCGGCCCGAAATGTAAGGGTATTTTCGGGAATTTATTTCAACCAAACAACGCAAGTAAATCAATTTATTGCTTAGTATAGTCAATAGTGTATATATCGAACGGTAAGAAACAATTTTTTTTAATCAAATTCATAAATCCGTTTTCTGTATACACTTCGTCAAAATTTGCGCTCCGGGAAAAACATGCTAGTAGCGTTGACAGTCCCCAGACCATATGGTTCATCGAAATTCAAAAAAACAATAATATTTAGAAATTAGAAGCCTGCCTCTATTACGTGACGATCGCAAAATGTCGAATTTGTAAAAAATAACAAAATGGCGGACCACTAAAAATAAAAGTCGTGTTTTCGGGGTACAAAATTGGGGAAATGTTGCTAAAAAAAATAGAAGCAGGTCGAAAATTGAAAATGTCTGATCGTCACGTAATAGCGACGGGTTTTCCGTACAATAAATGTCCTTGATCATGCCAATTGGACGTATACTTTTCTCTGTACACCGTCAACGCGGTTGAGAAATGTCATTCTGATTGTGAGAAAGACGCGTTCAAAGTTCCGCGTGGCTCAGTCGCGCGTTTGACACCGCTTCACGAAAAACACCATATCTCCGTCAATTTTTCGAATTTCTTCATCAAATTTGGAGAGAACATTCTTGAAACATACACCTTTCAGAAAATGTAAAAAAAAAATTTCAGATTTTAGACAGTGGTCTCCCCCCTTAAGTAATCATTTTCTCGGTTTGGAATTTGTTTAAAGACAAAATTCCAGACATTGAGAGAAAAATGTGATCGATTTGGCGTGGAATGACCCTTTTTCTTAATGATTTTATTTCCTTAATTATTATTATTTATCATTCTAGTGTTACCTATACCCACAACCTTGCAATTATATATATATATATGTAATTTATATATGTTGATTGCAAGATTGTGGGTATAGGTAACAATAGAATAATAAATAAATAATAATAATTAAGGAAATAAAATCATTAAGAAAAAGGGTCATTCCACGTCAAATCGGTCACTTTTTTCTCTCAATGTCTAGAATTTTGTCTTTATACTTTTTGTACATATATACATAATAAATGAACAATTGTAATAAAAGAGCAGTCTTATTTCATTTGCGAATTAATTTAATGAACTCAAGCCTACACCACAGATCTTTTATGAGGGATCCCGCATGAGATTTCATTAATGTCTCCCAATGAGGGCCTAATAAGGCTATCCTGATGTGGGCCTAATGCATTTGGCGTCACTGGATAGTCATTGGGAAAGCCTAATGTGGGCCTAATGCATTTGGCGTCATTGGATAGTCATTGGGAAAGCCTAATGTGGGCCTAATGCATTTGGCGTCATTGGATAGTCATTGGGAAAGCCTAATGTGGGCCTAATGCGTTTGGCCACACTGGATAGTCATTGGGAAAGCCTAATGTGGCCCATACGCGGGGTTCCTAATACGGGCCTGATGCGAATTTCCCAATCAGGCAGTCACGGATGTTTCGCATTACATGCCGCACGCTGGCCTGATGGGGCTGCCCCATCCGGGCGTAACAGCGAAATTAGGCTAACCTAATACGGACCTAATGTCTGCCCATCTAATAATTCTAGTCGGGTTAATTCGAATTAATTTATTTCATTCGTTTTATATTGTTTTAAATTATAAAGTATTTTAAGTATTTTCCTTATTTTAATGATAACAAAATATTTCTTAACCCCCCGGTATTCGCGCGTGTGCACGGAGTGCACGGAGTGCACGGATGTCAGTTTTTGGCTGAAAAAACGTTATATCGTGATATATTGTACCCAGCACACCTATGTATTCTTCCAGCGGACATTTTTGCATAATACTATGTACTTGTCAGGTTAAAATTTAGTTTGGAAGTATTTCTGATTGAATGAAAACGAAAATATGCCGAGTATCTTGCCGGCGACCGCGCCCGTGTACTCACAAGTACATCTCCAATTGCTTTGGTTTTTGGATATGTTTTAGAGGACCGCAAAATAAGATATACGTGTTTTTTTATTTTGCCCTGTTTGTATGTTTAGGGGGTGAAACCACCCCCCAAAGGTTTTCAGGTGTTCGTCTCCGATTGTTCTGATTTTTGGATATGCTTTAGACGACCGAAAAATAAGATATACGTGTTTTTTAAATACAGGATAAATGTATATAGGAACCCAATTTTAGCATTATTGCCCCAGCCTAATCATTTTTCTTAATAATACGTCACCGTGCACTCAGTGCACGTCGCGAGTGCTGGTGGAAGGTTAACGAACATTACTACATTTTTTTAGTGATCGAGAATTGGGTTTCGCATATATCCAGAACTACACCCGACTCTAAAATATTGATCGACATTTGTGTTCCAAAGATATATTTCTTTAAACTACTATATTAACAAAAATTTTCGATTTAAATGTTATTTTTCAATTTTATTTACTTCATTAATACGTAAACTTATTATCGTGACCAAATTTTTGTCTCTTTTCCACTAGAATAATTGTTTTAACCTAATACAATCTCAACTAATCACTAAGCGATCGAGAATCGGGTCAACTACCGTCTGAAATTGGTCATTTTGCTCCCGCTCAGCAGGCGTAAAAAAACACCCATTTTTATGCAGGTGATGAAAAAAAATATTTTTAAAAAATAACCATTTCTTACACAGTAAACAGTCTCCAATCTCTAGGGTTGCATGGCCGTCTGAGAAAATGCTGTTTCTCTTGGAGAATTCAGCGAGGGTCGACGCCCGTGGAACGCTAAAGCGTTCTGCTCCTTGGACGCGGATTATTCAAGAAATAAATGTAATGAAAACGAATAATAAATAAAAGGATAACGCAATAAAGAACAATTAGAACTCAAAACTAGAAACTTCAATTAACAAAATAGCTATAGCTATCTCAATTTCCGGAGGTTTTCTACAACACGACTGCTCGCTACTGCTTTAGAGGCTCGAGTCAGGGCATGGACACTCCAATGCTTTAAGAATGCAGAAGGATAGACGCCAGCGACGCCATCTAGCATCTACTCAGAACCCCAAAATAAGATAATAGATGACCGTTCAGATGATGCAGATATTATTCAGATAATGTGCTGTACGTAATTAAAGAACTTAATAAAATGAAGAGACCAATAGAAAAACATACAAAAATACATGATTAGTTGTTACAGTAACTATTTGTAATAACTAATTATGTATTTCTGTATGTTTTTCTATCGGTCTCTTCATTTTATTAAGTTCTTATTCATAAAAGTGTGTTTTATGAATAAGAACAGGTAATGAAATTGTTTTAAAGAATTTTTTTATTATATTCCAAGCAAAGTAATGTGTACATTACAAAAGTACTTATTTCCAAATGTGTTTATAACAAAAGGGCTTATTTCCAAATGGTTTCATACAAGAGGCCTTATCTCTATACTAGACTGTATAAGTAAATGGTATCTGTGACTGCCGGTAACGTTCTCACTCTCTCTCGGGCTATTCCTGCTCGCTCGCGTTCAGTGCTCCTCACCCGATCTCGTCCTAAGGTACAACATTAAATACTGGTTATTACAATTAATATTAAAATGATAAAAATGGTTTATTTTTAATTAAAAATAAATTAGTAATTATAGGTACATGAGTGAAATGATATTTAAAATAAAAATTTATTAGGAGAAAAAAGCTTGCTTCTTTTATGCATTCGATTGCAAACAATTCCTTAAAATATTAAGGAAAAGCGTTTGCTTTAAACGAATTCTTGGCAATTTAAGATTTTCTATAAGATAAACGTTTACAAGCCCTAGATTTTGTGGCTTTATGTATATTTTCATCTTGGGAATATATGTTGGAACTGGGTCCAGGAAGTACATTACTGCTTTCTATATTGGAAAAGTTACTTACGGTAGATTTCGGCGTAGTTGGAAAAATTGAGTCACTAGATTCAGCAACTGCAAGGGAACAGCTTTCTCTGTAAGATCTTTTTTGCGCTGACTTTGGAAACCAATTCCCAAATGTAACGGGTGAAAAATCTGCAGTAGGCGGAGTAATATTGATCCCGGGTGACAAATCTTCCTTCCTGTCCACATCAATTTTCTCATCTACTTCCTCTGACGATGAACTGCTTTCCCTTTTGTCAGGCAGCAACAAGGAAGGTACGGTTCCTTTCTTCAGCCTTCTCTGTTTACTGCATTGATAATCTTGTGCTTGAAAATGTAAATGACAAATTACGTATCGCTCATCGTGAACTTGCTTGGAGGTTAAGCCTAGCAATCGCGGATTATGCGTTGCTTTAATCCACTGGGAAGCGATTGTAGTTTTTGGAAAACGATGAGATTTTACCTGTCGCGTTGATGGACAATCCAGGACAGCACACTTTTGCTTGTCATTTGAATTCCGTTTCATGTTCATTTTCAACGCAAAATTACTTACCTTACCAAACACAACACAACACTTTACTGCACTTTACCGATAAAAATTTCACTGAAAATTGCTTATGATTGCTGACAATTTGATCAGATATAACAGCGCTGTCCGAGGTCGCTTACACGTAAGCCCGGGGTTCTCCCACTCTCGTCCGCGTTGTCAGGGATACCGCGCGACGCTAAAGAGGCGACCATGACAGACCAGCGCGTCCGTCGTCGAGCGAGCTCGGACGCCCGATACGACATGTGTATTAGTGACACGCAGCGTCACAGCCAGCCAATGCTACTACTTCCCGCGAATTTCGGATTATTCGTCTTTTGTTTAACGTCTGAGGAGGTCAACATAGGCGAAGACGCTAGCCCGTCATGGCCTTCTTAGCGTCGCGCGGTCTCCTTGACGATGGAAGGCACGCTGTGCGAGAGAAAGATTGGAAGGGGAAGCTGGCGCGTGAGGGGCCCCTACGCTGGACAGCGCTGAGATATAAAGGTGCGTCTAGACGTTGCGAGGCGTGCGCGCGAGGCACGCCTCGCCTGTTGGAAAGTCTTCGGAGCCTACCTCGACATGAACGATTCCAAAGCAACTTCGAGCTACCTCGAGCAAAGCTCGCAGGGTGATTCTCCAGCTACGCCGGTCACCCCGTGGCGAGGACAGACCTTTGCAGTGCCCCATCGAATTTTATGGCTTTCGACCCTCGAAGGGTTTGGAATACCATTAAGAAGTTGTGAAATCTTCGACTTCCGCATTTCTCATCGGATCTTTGCGAAAACGACGCCAATGGATTCCTGGCGTTCCGCCGATTAAAATCATACCAAATATCATGCAAATCTGACTACTTTGACACAAGCTATTTGTATTTCTTATGTAAAAGTGGTCCGATTTGCACGATATGTGGTATGATTTTCATCGGAAAATCACAAGGAATCCATCGGCGACACTTCCATATCCATACGATAAAGAATAAAGAATTATTATATTTCTGAACCAGGTAGGTCCAGTGTTTTCTGAAGCGATGCCCGTCGAAGGATGCCGCCTGGTACCCCGCAGTGCCCATCGAATTTTATGGCTTTTTTCGGAAAAAGGTATGAATCCTGGGTCGAACGTAGCGAATCGAGGTAGGCGCCTCGCAGTCAAGGGGTGACATATCCATTACAGCGTATTAAGAAATTCTTTTTTTCATCGTATCGAGATAGAAGTGACGCCAATGGATTCCTTATGTTTTTCTGATGAAAATCATACCAAATATCATGCAAATCGGCCTACTTTGACACAAGCTATTTGTATTCCCTATGTAAAAGTTGTCCGATTTGCACGATATTTGGCATGATTTTCATCGGAAAATCACAAGGAATCCATCGGCGACACTTCCATATCCATACGATAAAGAATAAAGAATTATTTTATTTCTGAAACAGATACAGGGTAATTATGGAGGTACGCCCGTCAAGAAGATGCGGCCTGGTACCCCGTGGCGAGGACAACCCTTCGCAGGGTCTCGCCCGATTTTTATGGCTTTTTCCGGAAAAAGGTACGAATCCTGGGCCGAACGTAACGAATTGAGGTCGAGCCCCCGCAGTCGAGGGTGAAATATCCATTACAACTTATTAAGAAATTCTTTTTTTCATCGTATCGAGATAGAAGTGACGCCAATGGATTCCTTGTGATTTTCCGATGAAAATCATGCCAAATATCGTGCAAATCGGACAACTTTTACGTAAGTAATACAAATAGCTTGTGTCAAAGTAGGTCGATTTGCATGATATTTGGTGTGATTTTCATCAGAAAAACATAAGGAATCCATTGGCGCCACTTCCCTCCCGATACGATCAAGAAAAGAATTTCTTAATACGCTGTAATGGACATTGCACCCTTGACTGCGAGGCGCCGACCTCAATTCGCTACGTTCGACCCAGGATTCATACCTTTTTCCGAAAAGAGCCATAAAATTCGATGGGCACTGCGGGGTACCAGGCGGCATCCTTCGACGGGCGTCGCTTCGAAAAACACTGGACCTACCTGTTTCAGAAATAAAATAATTCTTTATTCTTTATCGTATGGATATGGAAGTGTCGCCGATGGATTCCTTGTGATTTTCCGATGAAAATCATGCCAAATATCGTGCAAATCGGACAACTTTTACATAGGGAATACAAATAGCTTGTGTCAAAGTAGGCCGATTTGCATGATATTTGGTATGATTTTCATCAGAAAAACATAAGGAATCCATTGGCGTCACTTCCATATCCATACGATAAAGAATAAAGAATTATTTTATTTCTGGAACAGATACAGGGTAATTATGGAGGTACGCCCGTCAAGAAGATGCGGCCTGGTACCCCGTGGCGAGGACAACCCTTCGCAGGGTCTCGCCCGATTTTTATGGCTTTTTCCGGAAAAAGGTATGAATCCTGGGTCGAACGTAGCGAATTGAGGTCGGCGCCTCGCAGTCAAGGGTGCAATGTCCATTACAGCGTATTAAGAAATTCTTTTCTTGATCGTATCGGGAGGGAAGTGGCGCCAATGGATTCCTTATGTTTTTCTGATGAAAATCACACCAAATATCATGCAAATCGACCTACTTTGACACAAGCTATTTGTATTACTTACGTAAATGTTGTCCGATTTGCACGATATTTGGCATGATTTTCATCGGAAAATCACAAGGAATCCATTGGCGTCACTTCTATCTCGATACGATGAAAAAAAGAATTTCTTAATAAGTTGTAATGGATATTTCACCCTCGACTGCGGGGGCTCGACCTCAATTCGTTACGTTCGGCCCAGGATTCGTACCTTTTTCCGGAAAAAGCCATAAAAATCGGGCGAGACCCTGCGAAGGGTTGTCCTCGCCACGGGGTACCAGGCCGCATCTTCTTGACGGGCGTACCTCCATAATTACCCTGTATCTGTTTCAGAAATAAAATAATTCTTTATTCTTTATCGTATGGATATGGAAGTGTCGCCGATGGATTCCTTGTGATTTTCCGATGAAAATCATGCCAAATATCGTGCAAATCGGACAACTTTTACATAGGGAATACAAATAGCTTGTGTCAAAGTAGGCCGATTTGCATGATATTTGGTATGATTTTCATCAGAAAAACATAAGGAATCCATTGGCGTCACTTCTATCTCGATACGATGAAAAAAAGAATTTCTTAATACGCTGTAATGGATATGTCACCCCTTGACTGCGAGGCGCCTACCTCGATTCGCTACGTTCGACCCAGGATTCATACCTTTTTCCGAAAAAAGCCATAAAATTCGATGGGCACTGCGGGGTACCAGGCGGCATCCTTCGACGGGCATCGCTTCAGAAAACACTGGACCTACCTGGTTCAGAAATATAATAATTCTTTATTCTTTATCGTATGGATATGGAAGTGTCGCCGATGGATTCCTTGTGATTTTCCGATGAAAATCATACCACATATCGTGCAAATCGGACCACTTTTACATAAGAAATACAAATAGCTTGTGTCAAAGTAGTTAGATTTGCATGATATTTGGTATGATTTTAATCGGCGGAACGCCAGGAATCCATTGGCGTCGTTTTCGCAAAGATCCGATGAGAAATGCGGAAGTCGAAGATTTCACAACTTCTTAATGGTATTCCAAACCCTTCGAGGGTCGAAAGCCATAAAATTCGATGGGGCACTGCAATGGTCTGTCCTCGCCACGGGGTGACCGGCGTAGCTGGAGAATCACCCTGCGAGCTTTGCTCGAGGTAGCTCGAAGTTGCTTTGGAATCGTTCATGTCGAGGTAGGCTCCGAAGACTTTCCAACCGGCGAGGCGTGCCTCGCGCGCACGCCTCGCAACGTCTAGACGCACCTTAATGATATAGCACAGGCATGGAACTAAAGTGAACACAGCGGCCGTTTTTCGGAGGCAACGCCTCCTTTCTCCCGCCGCGCGTCTTGGCCCCCGCGGCGGGCCTAGGAGCTTCGAGCGCCTCAGACCCGTACCATATGAACCGCGCGTGGCGTATTAGGATGACATTGTATCAATAGGTTTCCACATCGTCCCAGAGAGCACGATTGTCGATGCGTTTTTTTTTTGTCAACGCGCCACGCGCGGCTCATATGGTACGGGCCTGAGGCGCTCCAAGCTCCAAGGCCGCCGCGGGGGCCAAGACGTGCGGCAGGAGAAAGGAGGCGTTGCCTCTGAAAATCGGCCGCTGCGTTCACTTTAGTTCCATGCCTGATATAGCAAATGACAGTGAATGGCGGCAAATCACGGCAAATGGCGGCTGATGGCGGCCACGTGCAACTGATTTGAACTGATTACTGAGTGCAACGAAGACAGACGCAACCTAGCGCCAGCGGAGTGCGGGGCGTGGAGGGGCGGAACAACGCCATCTAGCTTCTACTCAAAACGGGATGAACTATGTTTCTGCACGGCGCCTATATTACTGTCCACCCCCTGGCTCGAGTGACGCTTTCCAAGCGAACGCTCTTACAACCGTTTTTCATTTTTACAAAATGTCCTTAACAACTAAGCCAAACAAACTAAATTCCTCTAGGTCGATTTTGAGAATCAAGCGTTTAACTACATAGCCCTGGAATTTCACCTAGGAGAAAGGATCAAAGTGTGGTTCATTTATTCAAACACCCGTTTCCAAGGGGGTATCGATTAATTTATAATCTTGAAGTCCTCTCATTAAAGGATCTCTAACTATTTTCAAACACCTCGGCCTTGTGCGAACTTCACTTTGTCTCCCTTTCCCATTACATTCAGGTGATTCAATCCGAACTCGGCGCTTCCGAAGCTTATACTACACGCCGCCAGATGGGAGTCGCAACACTAGCATGCGGTTTTCATGAAGCCATTATTTGCAACAAGTAGTTCTGATCCAATCACATCTAAGTCCTTCTTTATAGTAATAATAGAGTTCACATTTTGCACAGAAGTTGTCATCTTCTGCACCAGTTGAATCAACGGGCATCTTACCGTACATGGCTATAAAAAAAAACATCAAACTAAGGACGTGTTTTTTGGTGGACGTTTGACAGGCTATAAAACTCGTTTATTAATATAATCCATCATAATCTATTCATTAACTGCACAACTATTAAGGCTGCCGTCTCAATTTTCTGAAGGTCCGAATCGATCGAAGCGTCCCCAGTAAACAAACGGAGCCTAATGAAACTACTGCGATCGATAAAAAGAATTTGTACGAATATGAATATGCGATGACATCTTCAGGTACTTTGGGTAGACGAATTTTTTATGCTTAGTTGCCACATGTTCTGTACTCTCCGTCTCTGCCGCGCTGTTGCCACAGAGTTCTCTCTTTTCATCGAGAAATCATGAAGGAATACAGCCCGAGAGCTGCGTCTAGCGTCAGAGCCTCCCTGAACGTAGCAATAATGAAAGATGGAGAGGTCCGGGAGTGTAAGAAGGAAAGATGGAACGATACCAAACATGACACAATTTGAACTATCATTATTAGCGATATTACACATAAAATTTATTTTCAGAATTGAAAGCCCGTTTCGTTTAAAGTAATCCTTTTAGATTTAAATTATTTCCTGTCAATTTAATCGGCAGAATCACTTTCAATAATAAAACAATAATAATTAGCGTATCAATATCCCTTTTAAACTTCGCAATTCTTATTATCTTCCCTCATTCTGTGCAATATTTAGGCTTACTTGTTTTTGGCGCATAGTTGTAAAATCTTCTGCTCTCTCTGTCTTTGCCGCGCTGTTGCCACAGAGTTCTCTCTTTCTATCGAGAAATCTTGAAGGATATGGCACGAGAGCTGCGTCTAGCGGCAGAGCCTCGTTGAACGTAAAAGAGAATAACAGTAATGAAAGGTAGAGAGGTTCGGGAGTGAAGTCAGGAAATATCATTTTATTATACGTAGAAGGATAGGAATAATTTACAATAATATTTTTTTTTTTTAAATTGTGTCATCCGTGGGGGGACATGAACTTGCAACCTCACGCTTATTAGCCGGGACCGATACGCACTGGCCAATGACCACGTTATTCATTGGTAATTGCTTTTTATCAAAGAATATGTGATCTCGGCATTTTTCAAAGTCGATTTTCTCGAATTTGGATGGGAAACAGCATAAATAATTTCTGAAGCCAGTCCTGAAGGTCCCCTTGCAAGGCTGCTAAGTAGATAGTCCTCTTATTGCATCGCACCTGTATGCAGTGTGGATCTGTAACACAGTATTAATACTTAATTGTTGTTTTATAAGCGTACAAAATTTTCCGTAGAATTATAAGGTGTGAAACAGTACCTGAAGTATTTAACATTCCATTTGCCCTGGCATTACTGTCCCATACACCGTGTTCTCCGCAATTTTTTAAAAAGTCCATCTGTAAGAAATGATCGCAGACATTTCGGTAAGTTGGGTATAAAAGTAAAAGTTTGTTTCAATATTTCGTCGAACATCATGCATACCTGCGGCGTTCGGTATGTACCAGCCTGGCGTCCTTTGACCAAACGGGACTCGGCACCCTTATGTATGCAAATAATTTTCAACGTAGATCCGTATCGGCATCTTTTCTTCTACCTTGCGTCTGTCTTCTGTCTGTGTGCTCCTGTGAATTTAGAAATGTGTCTGAAAAAATTAAATAGCTAATTAAATTTACTCTTTCCTTTTTCACTTTCTTGGGAAAGTTACGGCGGCGTCGATCACTCGCGTGATCCTTCGATCCGCGAGGAAAAGTGCGATTGCTCACACTTTTGACCACTGACACAGTCAGTGGCCCTACACTTTACAGTGCGGTACGACGCCGGATTGATCAAATATATTATTTCTCTCGTCACTTTCCTGGGAAAGTTACGACGGCGTCGATCACTCGCGTGATCCTTCGATCCGCGAGGAAAAGTGCGATTGCTCACACTTTTGACCACTGACACAGTCAGTGGCCCTACACTTTACAGTGCGGTACGACGCCGGATTGATCAAATATATTATTTCTCTCGTCACTTTCTTGGAAAAGTTACGACAGCGTCGATCACTCGCGTGATCCTTCGATCCGCGAGGAAAAGTGCGATTGCTCACACTTTTGACCACTGACACAGTCAGTGGCCCTGCACTTTACAGTGCGGTACGACGCCGGTTTGATAAGATCGGAGTTTCACTATTTTCGGAGGGGGACCTCTTTCGCTTTTTCAAACTTTTCGGTTTTTCTTTTGCTCTTTCTGCTAATATAAATTGAGGCTCCCGAATAGACATGCACCTATTGTGCCGACTATCTATTAATTCGGGTAGCATGCATTCTAAATAAAATTGAACCAGTTTTGGCTCCATTTCTCTTTTCCAAAACGCATCATTTCTCTCTACTTTTATAGATTTCAGTCCCTTCGGGGTCCAAACGCAAAATATACAGTACTTTCTGTCAGTAATATGTAACTGGCCTTGTACCTGATAAAAATAGTGATGCGTTTTGTTCATTGAAATACCTGTTTTACTTGCGAACATGCGGCGGACAGCGGGTACTTTTTCAATAGCTTCTTCTGGCGAAAAGTTCTCCGCTGATTTAGGGCATTTGATTTCCACAATACCCTCTTGACCAATGAGTCCATCCGGTGAAGCTCCTAAGAAGGGGATGCAGCTGTCGATGAAAATTCCACATTCTGCAATATCTGTATATTGCTTCTTCAATTCTTCACGAGCAATTTTCTCGCATTCTTTCCCGTATTCCACTGCGGGTGCACTAATTATCTTCGGATAGAGAAATGATTTGACTGCATTTGCGCAAAGCGTGTCAGGTCGGCGACGGCACACTTGTCCAAAATTGGATGCTGTCAACAATTTGGATCTGTATTGCAACCATCTGCGATTCTTTGCTTGCCCGATGGTTTCGTCTTCAATAGCATGTCTTTTCTCTTGCCAGTCACTGAGCATTTGCATATGCTTCTCCCGCTCCAGTTCATAAATTTCGGATGGCATGTCTGGCTTCTGTGCGTTTTGTCCATAATCAGAATCTTTCTGCGAGGGTAATTGCTTGCGTACATATCGCGCAGCCTTCGTTTCCTTCTGTTTTCCAGCTCTCTTTTCCTTTTCTTTCTTCTTCCTTTCCTCCATTTGGCGAACAACCTCGGGCGTTTTCTTCTTCATTACCGCATTCAACAGCGAATGCACTTGGTTACTGTTGTACTCCACGACAGCAGCAGCACATCTTCCTGTATACGAGCCTCTTTCGGCAAAATTTAAACTTTTTCTGCCAATGTACTTGGCAATTACTGCGTTCAAACTTTCCACAGCGTTATTATTGGTGTTGTAGAGTAAGCTCTCCGCATGAGCTGACAGTGGACGCAGTATTTCTTTTACGTCCTGGTACACTCCAATCTTCATCAATTCTGGAACGATGTTTATTTCATTCTCTTTATTCTTTCCATCGCAGAAATATTTTAGTTGGGCACACTCTTTGTGTTCACCAAATACGTGGCTCGGAACATTCTGTATGTCGTCATACAAATTCTTCGTTTTCTCGTTGATTGATACATTTTGATTGTGTCTAAATTTTGCGGCTTTTACGATGTCCGTGCGTATCCGGCGAATGCTACTTTCCACAGCTTGCCTTAATGGTCCAGGTGTAGTCTTCTTCACAATCGCTTTCATTTTTGTGCAGAAGTTTCGCAACAAATGATTCGTGCATTCAATTTTTGTTACGCGAATCTGTCTCTTTTATGGGTCAGCATCAATAATCTTCTTATACACGCTGCTGTCTCCATCAGCAATCAAAGTAGAATAGACGAGCCCACGTTTTTCTATGCTTGTTTTGAATCCTTCTACTATAGCATCGCTTTCCATAGCAGTCGATGCTCGATTTGCGCTCCAGTTTTTGTAGCATATGTGCTTTGGGAGTTCTTTTTCGTTTTTCGCAGCAATCCGGCAAATTCTGCAGACTTTATTTCGAACGCCGTAGAATAAAACTTTTTTCGTGTGATAGCCAACTATCACGCCGACTCCAGACGCAGAATCGTAACATCCGCTGCGGTAGGATCTCTTCATCCAGCTTCCGTCGGCCACAACGGGGATGTGAGGTGTCCCTGATCCGGAAAGAACGTCGCCTCTTTCAATCGCCAAACGTTTTTCTTCTTCAGCCGCTGCCAACATCTCTTCTTCTGCAGCGGAAATTGCGGACTTGACGAATTCATCGTGATTCTTCACAAAGTCTCTCTTCGACATGCAACGTATGTTCACTCCCGCCAAAGTATGTTCCAAGTGGGCAGAACTGCCTCCGCATAAAATCGTTGCATTAACGGCGCCCTGATTGTAATCCACTTCTTCGGCTTCGTCCGATTGATTGCAGATTTCATCTTTGTAATGGCATAAAGTGCACATTACGCTGAAGATGCTCTTGAAGCCACGTCGTTTCACACCAGTTATTCGTAGGTGTTCAATGCCACAGTCTTCCCTATCCTTTGCATGCTTACCTATTTTCTGCAATTGAGCAAGCACATTTCGGAAATTCATTATGTCGTTGCTATTTAGAAGATGCGATTGCTCTTGCGGCTCGTCCTTCGCAACTTTTTCTACAACGAAGTATTCTTCTTCGTTACTTTGTATATCAAATTTTTCAAGCGCTTCTTCAGTTTCTCCCGAACTGGCCGTATCAGTGTCTTCATCGGATGGCGAGTACATTATCTCTTCTTGCGTATGATTTCGTCCATCGGATGTTGATGGTGTTACGTGAGGGCGTTAATTTTTAGCGACCGAGCGGTAAAGTGTAAATTACTCACGCAACGCTTAACGAATTTAAAAGATATAATTGTAATTCCGACATAATTAGATTATTACGCCAAAAATCAGGATTTTTGTGGGGACGGCTACTGTCTTCAACCTATACAGGTCGCCCAGTCAGGATGTGGTACTTTGGTAAAGACGGTTCAAGCAAAATGAAACGGATTCAAGTAAAGATTACCATGTATTACAAAGAAACAAAAGGAAAAATTTTTAAAGGTGGTACATAAATTGGGTAAATTACATGGATTTTGTGCAACGTCGTCGTCGACAAACAAATATTATAAGAAATTCGGTCCGATTACAATTAAATGTCGAAGGAAAATCAGACAATAATTGATCAAGGGAGAAACCCGCAACACATAATGGTTGGATCAATTATCACGCAAATGTTTGATCTTGTAGAATTCGCGAATCGGAGATGATGAAAAATGTTTACAATTTAGGAACAATTACAGAATCAATTTAGGAAACTGACATGGCCAATACGATTGATACTTTAAGATTAAAACATTGAAATGATGGGCGCTATCCGATGACAATCATTGAACATAATAACATACTTTAAAACACTCACCAATTCGGTGTGAAACCGTTAAAATTTTGAACGTCTTACTCGCTTTGTTTCGCTCTCTCTTTCTCTCTCTCTGTGTCTCTCTTTCTCTCTATCTCTCTCTCTGGGTGGGTTAGAGGATCCCGCGTACAAGATGACGAAGCGCAGGAGCGTCGCACAACACACACAATGTTGAAAGTCAGTTCTTTATATTCTTTTTAAACGTTAGAGGGTAGTTGATTTAGGCAAAATAATTAAAGCTGATTATAGTTTTTAAACGATTATAAAGCACAAAATGTATATGAGTTTTGAGTCTCTACGGGGACTGAGTCCTTCCACGCACTAGAAACACGGGAACTCCGGCTCAAAGACTATTTCAATGAATAGTTATGTCCCTCGGACAGATCGACTACGCACCAAGCGACTTAACAGGCGACTGCCCCGAGCGTTCGCAGGGTAGGCCCGAGCACTCGGGCCTTTGCACAAAGAGCGCCAGAATTGCTGACTCTGCACCTCGTGCACACGGGCCTAACCGTCGTCGCCTCGGACCGTTCCCAGCCTCACAGTGCTTAGGTTTTCAGAATGTTATCGCATCCGGCGTTCTAAGAACGTTCTGCGGTGTCGAGATTTTTGCATGAGAAAATGCAGTGGCGCAATGACTTATATAAAATTATAATAATTCGGTTTGTAGATTATTGACAGCTGATCGAGGGAAACTCCCATAACACGTGATGGTTGAATCAATTGCCAATGATGGTGTACAAAAATTTAGCAGGGAAGAAGAAAAATATAAATGTCTACTACAATGTTTTGGAGTGCTTATCACAGCGCGCATTCTAAGAACGTCGGCGACGTTGGAAGATTATTGTCGTCGTTTTCCATGGGAATATGCCGTGGCGTGACAGGCTTCAAGCAGAATTAAATTACAACTATTAAGAATATTCACAGATAATCGACTACTGATTGAGGGAAGTTCCCATAACACGTGATGGTTGAATCAATGGTCGACATCTGTGTAGAGAAAATTTTGACATGAATTTTAAAAAGTGATCGGCACGTAACAATGGTTCCTCTACTATGCGCTCCTCGACCACTTTTTCTGGATATTGTCCTACGGCAGTGCCGTCTGCCGTTTTTGCGCTTTCTGGTTTCTTCTGAAGGGCTAAAGACCTCTTTCGGCGATTTACTTTCCGTTTCGATAATCTCTTTGCGTACGGACGTAATTTTCGCGGACGAAACGGAGAATTATTGTCAATGTCTTTTTACACGTCCTGCATGTTCACATTTCCAGTGATACTCATTTTGCACTATCCCGGCAAACATAACACAACACAACACAAACACAACGCAAACTCCTACTGTCATTTGCAATAAAACGTCAACGCGAACCGTGAACGTGACACGTGTATTCGATGACGCGTCTATGCAGTCTGTGATCAGTGATGCGATCTGAAACAAATGACGTTCTACAAACCAGACTACGGCGTCCGTTGTGGTCATTCCGCTGAAAGAAAGCCAACGCTACAGACGTGGATTTAATATGGTGGATTTAAAGAATGTAAGTATTATATTGTATACTATTATATAGAGTGATTCTCTAACTAGAGTCTTCAAAGGCGATGCCGCCAATAAGTCATGTAAATCGGACTATTTATCACGAAGTTAGCTTGGGGTCTTTTTCATCGGGACGACATGAGGAACCGATAGACGCCATTTTCGCAAAGATCTGATAAGAAATGCGAGACGCGGCTTATTGGCGGCATTGTCTTTAGGACGCTGGCGAGAGAATCACGCTGTACAATTTTACTATTTGCAATAAAATAATACATTCATTATTTCATTTCCAGGTGAAAGATGCTCTCATGACCGTTTCATGGCGTCGGTCAGGCGAAACGAGCGAGTCAGAAGAGAAAGAGAGAGAGAGGCGATAAACAAAAACGAGGAGAAGAATAAAGAGAGAGGAGAGGAGGAGAAGAAGAATAATCATGCGGAGGATGAGGAGGACCCGCGCGCAATGAGACGAGAAATGGTGAAGGCAAGTTGAATGTGTTTATTTTTCTGAAGTTTATTTGGTATGAAGGGCGACGGCGAAGCCTGGAAAAAAACGAAACGACACCGCGTGGTCAAACGTGAAATCAATTTGTTATTGATACTATTTTTAGTGGAGGTACGATTTAGGAGACCGCTTGCCTAAATCGTAACTTTTACAGTCCTAATATTTTTGGGATTCACTACATATACGGGTAAAAGTAGAAAATGTAATTTTTATGGTCCTGTTTCAGATGAAAAAAGAGATCAGATACCTCAAGTACCAGCGCTGGCAAGGTGCTAATAGGAGGGGCCGGGGAGGTTGGCGCGGGGGAGGCCCAAAGCGCGGAGGCAACATATACATAAATATGTAAACACATGGATTCACATTTAAATATTCAAAACATAATAAAAAAAGTTTACTGATTAATGTTTTTATGGGTTTCTTGGGTTTTATTTAGAAATAAAAGTGATCCATTTCGGTTGGAATGAGCAATGTTGTATACCCGGTTCATTCCATGCCAAGCGGATCACTTTGAATTGAAAAGGTTCCGAAATAACTGTTTCAAACTGTTATATAAAGGTTTATGTTGTATGTTTTGATAGAATGTAAAACTTCCACATTCGCTATCGTATCGGCATTTACCAGATGAAATTATTTTTAGCATTTTTAGATTAGAAATGTTACATTTATATTTAATTTCCAAGTACAGTTATAGAAATAATCTGATTTATTCCGTGTTTGAACTCATTTTAATCTGGAATATCTCAGCA
This sequence comes from Andrena chrysosceles, assembly GCA_963855975.1. Lineage (NCBI taxonomy): Eukaryota > Metazoa > Arthropoda > Insecta > Hymenoptera > Andrenidae > Andrena > Andrena chrysosceles. The sequence goes on along the minus strand of OY979768.1, from coordinate 20,578,901 downwards.
GTATGTTACTGGATACTGAAAACATAAAGTATCTTTTATTTGAGTTTATCCAGATATTATCTTTGCTTATCTCTGTTCTCCGGCCGCTTAGTCGTGATTCATTCAAGCCTCCCTGATGACAAAATGGTAATAGGGGAAATGTGGCAACAGCGCGATTCGACTTTCAATACGTCTCGGCAACTATGTCTTTCCTACATTTATCGGCTAGATTGGACTTCCACCGGTTTTGATGGTACAAGGCATGAATATACCATCAGCGCTGGTGACGGAGAATCCTTGAAGCTTCATTCTGTCATTTCTCGAACCTGTGTAGTAAACAAACCGTTTCAACCGTCTTACGTCCTGGAATCGGCAAGAAGGAAGTTTTTGCGGGTACAGTTGCCTTCAGCAGACATCGGTGCAGGGTGGTCTGGTGCGTTTGAACGGTAATAACCACCGTACGTTGAGATAATAATGAATTTATGAATTGAAATCTGACAGAATGTGCTATATGGCTGCATTTCACCAGTAGCGCCACCAACGGAGAAGCCTTGAAGTTTCAATCTGTCAGTTTTCGATTCATAAATTCATTATTATCTCAACGTACGGTGGTTATTAGCGTTCAAACGCACCAGACCACCCTGCACGGATGTCTGCTGAAGGCAACTGTACCCGCAACAACTTCCTTCTTGCCGATTCCAGGACGTAAGACGGTTGAAACGGTTTGTTTACTACACGCTTATACGTACACGCTTTTCCTAGCTTGTGTGAGTGTACGCACACATTCAAGGCCCGATGAGACGGCAGCCTTAACTCAAATGTATAATCCGCATTCTGGTTAGCGGACCTGGTTAGTTTAAGGGGGTAGACACGTCACGTGACCTGGCCGATTTGGCCGGTCGGTATTACAGCAGGTTTTTTCTGCACAGAAATAGTAATACCCATAGATATGCGGCTGCCTGTGCACGTGAGAGGGAGCTGTTTGCTATTTCCATTTTCTATTTTGAATGTAGAAAGAAATTCTCAGCTGTTGCGTTTGTACTTTTTAAACAGAAAGTCTGCTGGTACTGCAAACGTAGAAAATTCATTGTACATTTACTTGAAATGTGCTTATGCTACAATATTTTACGTTGGCAGTAAGGAATTATAAGTGAAAAGGAAAAATAGATGAGGGCATGTCCTCAGAAAATGAAGTTTGTTAGGATAGACATTTTTTAATTAGCAAAACACTGAAACAGAACATGAAATACACATCCTATGCAGAAAGCAGTACGAACAAACATATATATAAACTTGTGTTTGACGTTGAATCCAACGCGTGATTATTATGTGGTCCCTCCTCGAAGTGACAGAAAATATAACCTATGTATACGCTATATGGCAATAAATGTTTAGCGCCTATTTCGTTCAATTGCGTTACATTTGTGAACTTTTTATCATCCTTCCAAAACATTATTATTACGCCGCAACAGTATCTTTAGGAAATCGGGTATAGCGCATAGGTTATGTTTTCTGTCACTTTGTGGATAGAAAATCTGATCCTCCAAGAGACAGAAAATCCGCTCCTCGAAGTGACAGAAAACATAACCTATACTCAATACCCGATTTCCTAAAGACACTGTTGCGGCGTAATAATAATGTTGCGGAAGGATGATAAAAAATTCACGACTGTAAAGCAAAAGAACGAAATAGACGCTAAACATTTATTTTCATATAGCATATACACAGGTTATATTTTCTGTCACTTTGAGGAGGGGGCCACATAATAATCACGTCCATCCAGCCTGCGCATTTTCTCTAGCCCGGTCGGCGTCATGGAAAGGGTACCACCTCCATCCTGCATTTGTGGTAGATGGGTTTCTGGCATTCTCCCGATTAAATTGACAGAAAATAATTTAAATCAGACTATTTTTAACGAAACGGGCTTTCAATTCTGCAAACAATCTTTTCACGTAATTTCTTTAATTATGGTCCGAATTATATCATTTTTGGGGCCAATTTGATCGAGAAAACATGAGACATCGATTGACGTCACTTTCGCAAAGATCTGATTAAAAATTGCAGAACTTCAGATTTGTCACTGCTTAGTGCGCAACATTGTATAGCCCCGCTGGTTTCGAGCATCGAAGCCCACGACATCTCAACAAGACACATGTAATCATGTATTCATAAGAAAAAATAAACAGAATCCATCGGTGGTAACACTCTTATCAAGGTGTAATGAGAAATATGAACATTTTCATATTCAGTACTGGATGACTCAAGTCGCCGTCGACCGAGGGTCTCTCGCTGGTGCGCTATTTCGCTCGCACTCGGTTTACGTCGTTCAGTCTTCTTGTCAAGCGGTTTAGGCGAGGGCCCTGATAAATCTGAATTTATTTGGGAAACCAAAGTTGCGCCATTCGTGACACCCACTGGCGAACAGTTATATGTATGTACGAGAAGAAGCAATGCAATTTCCCGATGTCTTGAAGCAACATTTCAATAGGTAAATGCATGAAACTCTGGGATCAGGAATTCCCAACCAAGTGATCCATATGTAAGAACTGGCGAAATTCAACAATAGTTCGTCGTCTAAATTTCATAATTAAAGTATTTATTTGACGTGAATATAAAGTTTGTCAGTAAAGTCGTTCTGGATAGAAGGCTGATTTTCCTTCGCCGTGGTTAGTCCCCTCTTGTCCTTCACGCTTGACAATCATGCGATTCGCTGAGTTTCGTGGGTTTCGACGCTCGGAACCAGCGGGGCCATACAATGTTGCGCACTAAGCAGTGACAAATCTGCAGTTCTGCATTTCTTATCAGATGTTTGCGAAACGTCAATCGATGTCTCATGTTTTCTCGATCAAATTGACCCCAAAAATGATATTATTTGGACCATAATTAAGGAAATTACGTGAAAATTTGTTTGCAGAATTGGAAGCCCGCTTTGTTAAAAATAGTCCGATTTAAATTATTTTCTGTCAATTTAATCGGGAGAATGGCAGGAAACCATTTGTGTCATTTTCATATTGATACGATGAAAAATAAACAAATTCTGTTTCTATATAATCGATGACACATCGCCGAACAGGGGCGAAATCTCGCGCGGCTCGGGCCACAAAGGTTCTCGTCGGTTATTCGAGCTTCTATGATCGTATTCAGATATATTGGCCGGTGAGTTTCGTAACGCGTATTCTCCCATTATACCGCTTGCCTGCCTCGGCGCTCCTTTTCTCAACGTTTTCTGACTCGTTCTCACCTTCGCAGGACAAGAGTGAGCCAAAAGTGATGGGGATAGCGCCAAGCTTCTGGCCTGACAGGCCAAACCAATCTGTGAACGTAGAAATACACACATCAGAATAGGTGTGACTTAGCTCCGAAAAAAATCAGGAGCTTTATTGGCCAGAACATTGATTCTTTCTCCATAGCTTCATCTCGTAACACAACTACTACGCTAACAATAAGAATAAATAACAGCCACACGACTACATTCAGACGGAGTCGAGCAGCATTCCCGTTACCCCACCATACCCTTCGATAACCGAGGAACTCCAACTGACAAATCCACGATCGTCAGATGGTGGTGGCTGATTTCTTCTTGATCGCTGTGCGCGAAAACGAATCGACCGGCCAATATAACTGAATAGGATTTTAGGATAAAGATAGAATGAAAGATGAAAAATTATTCGAAGCCCAAGATGAACGGTCTTCTAATAAACAATGGAAACTAATAAATACCCGAAGCTAAATAGAATTTTAGATTTAGGGTATACACACCCTCCCCTAAGCCTCATGTTGATCGGCCACTGGGGCCATTCGGAAGTATATTCTTTTATTTAAATAATGTCCATCTCTGCAAAGAACCGTAAAGAATTATAAAAAAATCGGGGTGTTACCTGTTGACCGATTTGGAGACTTTTCCTTGTTATACAGGGTCATCCGTTAAAACTGCAACCTACGCGCGCGCGAACAGACGAAAATGGCAACACCGCCTCACGGTCGCATTCCACTACAACCATGCACTGGCCCAGCGTTCGGAGGGTTACCAGCAGTGATGGCATTTGAAGCGCTTCGAAGCGCTTCGAATCTATATATATATATGATGAAAACTTCGAAGCGCTTCGAACATGATTCGAAGCTCTTGAAAGCCTTGGTCGGCTTCGAAGCCTTGGTCAGCTTCGAAGTCTTGGTCGGCTTCGAAGTCTTGATCGGTTCCGAAGTCTCGAATCTCTTCCGGACCCGTATTTACAGAATGCCGCCTGGCACCCCGTGGCGAGGACAACACTCCCCAGTGCCTCGCCAAATTTTATGGCTTTCGACCCTCGAAGGGGTTTGAATACCATTAAGGATTTCCGAATTTCTCATCAGATCTTTGCGAAAACGACGCCAATCCATCCACAATTGTTAGGTAAGAGATTAGAAAATCAATTTCATATAATATTAATTTAGTGCAGGGAATGTTATAACAATACTGTAATTGACGGCATACTTGTCCAGAGAAACGGTGGCATCAAATTCTTCTCAAGTCATTTTTATGTATATTTCAATTATTAAAATATTTTTAATATGTTTTTAGAACATTTGTATATAAATATCGATCATTGTCATATAGGTAGAAATCGAAAAAATACATAAGTAATGTGAAAAAAATATGACCCTGTGGGACTTAGAAGTTCCGAGGCTCGAACCTACGTTCAAAAAGTTCGCAGCGATTCAACAGTCGAACACTTTACCGCTTTTTTTTTCATATACGTTTATTTAAGCCAACAGTTGATAAATTGAGTATATAACAGAAACAGTAAAAATAATATCCTTAAACGTATGAAATTAGGAACTAAGTAGGTGCGAGAATACGCTTAAAGACTAAAGACCCTTAACAAAAGAGTACGCGTAGTCTTGTTTCTCTCGAAGGTTTAGATAGCACTTATTGACCGAATAGCCTACTTTACAATGAGTTTTTAGAGGTAAAACTTAGCAATAATGGGATGACAGTATAGAGACGGCACGACTATACTATGATTGGAAAGGAGGGATAGAGAGAGTGAATTGGGGGTGAGGCGGAGATGCCCCTATATGTTTTTCTTATATCTATTCTTATCATATTTTGTAACTTGGTTAAGAACCAATTTTGGTCCATTCACAGCCACCAATATTTTTTTGGGTTTTGTCTATGCTTATCTTAGATCTACTCTTGATAATTTGTACACAAATCTTAGATTATCTTGTTCTAAATCTATATTTACATTATATACTAGTTTTTTATTATCATTTTTTCTATTTATATTGTATAATATTGGTACGTTATTTTTTTGCTTGTATGTATCCATTAGCGTCAAGGTATATAAACGCTTCTGGAGGAGTGTAGACAGTGACTCTAGTTTTTTCGCAGTAAGAGGGATTTGGGTATAATACATGGGAGATGCATGAATTATTTGGTACTAGGTGAATACCTGCCCAATGGTTCCTAATTAGTCTAAGCAGAAACAGATCGATTCGCAGCAAGTTGGCCTCTTCGTATAGTAAAAAATTTTTCACTCTTTTCGTGAAGTTGCTTTCAGGGGATCTGTATCTGCCCAGACATGCTCTTAGGCAGTTCCTTTCAAAGAGTCACATTTTTTCCATGGTGCTAGCACAGATGTTGAACCAAATTTGGCAGCCGTAAATAAGTATCGGTCTTATTAAGGCTTTGTAGCATAAAATTTTTACGCTTTTGCAAAGGTCTCTTGAATAAAATAGTCTTTTGTTGGCTCGAAATGCTTTTTCTGCTTTTGCAATTTGTATAAGGATGTGAGCATTATGGTTGAGTTTGAAGTCTAGGAAAATTCCTAGATAACGCACTACTTTTTTGTTTGGTATTTTTTTTCCGTGTTACCAGTTTCGTGAAGGAAGAATTTTTTTTAATTAATGCGTACATCGTAATTGGCGTCAGAGATCTTAGAAATGTAAGGCCTGAAGAGTATGGATTCGCATTTTAATGTGTTAATTTTTAGCTTCCATGTATGGAAGTAGTCTTGTATTTTTTCGAAAGTATCCTGTAGGATGATTTTAATGTTTGAGGGTTTATTGTCTTGCACATAAATGAGTAAGTCGTCCGCGAAGGCTATTGCAGATTTCATCCTGTCGTTATTTAGATCAATCATGTGTAATAGATCGCAAGTGTAAATATTGAAAAGAATGGGGGAATTCACTGTCCCTTGTTGAAGACCATTGTTTATTTTAAAGATTTTCGAAGACTTTTCTTCTTTATCTACAACTATAAATTTTTTATCGTGGAGCATTTTCCACAGTAATTTGATTAAATGCCTCGGGAAGCCTTTGTTAATAAGTTTAAATATTAAACCATCTAGCCAAACTGTATCAAACGCCTTTTCGAGGTCTATGAAACAGGCCCCCACGCAGTCTCCCGCGTTTCTCGCCCAACAGATATCGAATGTGAATTTAGTTAGAGCATGAATGGTTGAGTGTCCGTGCCGGAAGCCGAATTGCGTATCTGGGATTATACTATTTGTGTTGCAGTGGTGAGTGATTGAATTGTTTACTATTGCTTCGAAAATTTTGCTGATATTGGGGAGCAGGCTTATCGGTCTGTAGCTTGTAGGGTTACTCTTGTCCTTATCTTTCTTTTTTATAGGAATTAATTTTGCCGTTTTCCATTTGGTGGGGAAGTATGTATTGTTGAGGCAATTATTAAAGATGATTGTGTAGAAATATATGTAAAGGGATGGCAATTTTTTAAGAATTATATTTGGAATTCCATCAAAGCTAGAGGATTTTTTGTTGTTTAGGTTCTTGAAAATATGTGACATTTGTGTGAAGTCTGTGAAATAGTTTTCAATGTTATCTGTATGAGAGGGATTATTTGCTGGGTTGTCAGATGAGAAAGTGCACACTCTTGTAGGCACTTGCGGTATCCGCATCTATTTCATTGACTAGTGTAGTGATGAGCAACCCGCGGCCCGCGGGCCACATTTGGCCCACCTGAACATCGTCATGTGGCCCACCTGAACATCGTCATATCTGTTTTTCATGAACGATGTTATATTTATATATTTAATATTGCGGCCCGCGTAGAGAAGTAGGTCTCCACTTGTGGCCCACTTCTGACAAAAGGTTGCTCGCCACTGGACTAGTGCTTCTACTTTGGATTTGACAATGTTGCTTAGTTGAGGTTTGCCCATGCTATCATTCTGCGTGTGCACTTTTTGGAAATGCGTTCCTAATAGGTTTAGCTTTTCGACCGGATCTTTGATTAAGAAGTTATTTTGATTGTCTTTGAGTAGCGTCTGACTGTCTATACCGGCTCCAAGTATTAGCTCTGGGGTGTTTGACGGGATTTTTAATGTATCTATGCTGCTACTTGATTTGCGTCTAAAGATACTATTTATTGATGGAAACATTTCTTTTGATTTGCTGATGGAAATTTTTCCTATTTTGTTTTTCCAATAGTTTATTATTATTCATTAGTTAATATTTTTGAAATTCTTTTTGTATTTGGTATCTAACTTGTTTAAGTAATTTTTTGAGTTCCTTAATTAGGGATTGTATGCTAAAATTATTGCTCGATCGTCTAGAGAGATTTTTGAGTTGAGTCAGGATAAAGCTTTTTTCTTGGCGGAGGGTTCTTATTTCTGTTGTAATGAATCTGTCTGTATAGTTTATGTTAGTATTTATGTTAGGAACTGAGTCTTCTATTGCTTTTAAGATGTTTTCATTTATTTTTTCGAGCAGTATGTCTATTTCAGGGATAGTTAGGTTCTTGTCAGGAGGAACTGCTAAGCTAGCCCCGGATGCAATGAGAGATTGTTCGTATTGGATCCAATCTGCTTTTCTAAAATCTTTACCTTCTTTAGGATTCTTACTTTCGAACTCAATAAGAGAAGTGTTGTCTATTGATATCGTCATACTAAGAGCTTTGTGGTCGCTATCATAGTCAATGCATTTTATTTTGTTATTGATTAGGTTTTTGAAGTTGATCCGGACGTCAGCAACACTTTACCGCTGCGCCATTGACGCCGTTGAAAATATAATAGACATATTAGACTGTAATGGCACAGCATGTTTAGTTCGTTTCATTCCTACGCTGTTTTGCTGCATGTGAAGACATTGAAGATTGGATAAAAGACTTATTCCATAAAGTATGTACGAAAGTTCGACCTATTAGTTACTCTGACACGGAAAAAACGGCGAAAAAATCGGTTTTTAATTTTTTTAACTGCGGCGCACCAAATTGAAAAATCTGAAAAAATTCAAGACAATAGTAACAATGATGCGGACTTACAGTAAAAATATAATTATAGTATCAAGACTGCTTCGAAACAATACCGGCATTTTTCAACATTTTTGGGGTTTTCTATTTTTCACAGCTTGGTTTTTGAATTTAAAAATCTGACACGATTCCCTAATATGTGCACCGATAACAGACATGCCTCTGAATTTTTTCAAAATTTTTCATCTGCTGGTATAGGAGAAATTCGGCAAAAACCTGATTTTCTATTTTTACCCTTTACTACCCCCCGGGTCGAGATACAAAGTTGAAACTTGGCAGAAATCATTCTTTTTCTATAAGCTTTCGAATGACTCATCGCGATTTGAATTCGGTTCAGGGGCACATTTGACCATCTTAACCGGCTATACCCTTTGGTGAGGCACTGGGGAGTGTTGTCCTCGCCACGGGATGCCAGGCGGCATTCTGTAAACACGGGTCCGAAAGAGATTCGAGACTTCGGAGCCGATCAAGACTTCGAAGCCGACCAAGACTTTGAAGCCGACCAAGGCTTCGAATCATGTTCGAAGCGCTTCGAAGTAGTCGCCTGATACTCAGACGGATTCGAAGCGCTTGGAACCGATTTCAGAGTCCCATCACTAGTTACCAGCGACCGCTGGGTAACAGTGATGCCCGAGCTTCGAAAATTTTAGGATGGTCTCTTTCAAATTAATGCCGCAAAGAGCTGTGCGGAATTTCCCGGCCCAGGTAAGCGAGCCGCGCGCTTCGCTTTTATGATCGGTTTACCACTCGCACCCCGGATTACTGTAATGCGGTTTGAAAACAATGTCAACTGGTCGCGTACAAGTCTTAATTTCAAAAATTTTAGCTACGACAGGGTTGACCGCGGCGCTATACCCTCGTACGGAGAGATTTTTCGCCACCTGCGTGTAAAAGCCACAATAATGACGCATCGTTCCAAAAAATGACATTAACGGAAGCTGGTATAGGCGTGGCGTTGAGTAGCTAATAGGTTAAACATTCAGACACAAAAATTCTAGAAAAAAGTTCAAACACCACTACAATCAAAGACACGTCCTATTAGTTACTCCTTACGTCCGATCTATGCATGCACTGCATATAAGGATAAAATTATAAAAAAGAAAACCAGAACAATACATTCTGAGGTCTGCAGAACTAACACATAATTGAATAAAAATTTAATTTCTCAATTTATGAAAGTAATGACACAGAAACAACTAGCCTATTGTTTATCAACATCATGAATTTAAAAAAAAGCATTAAATACAGTATTAAATAAACAGTTTGCAAAAGCTTTTCACAACAATTATGGTTAAAAAATTGATAAAAGAAAAATTAAGTAAATGTAAAATATTTTAAATGATCCATCATCAAGAGGGAATAATTTTTCCTCATTTTTCGACGCAATGTGCATTCGGATATCTTTCATAGTTCAAATGTTATACGAAAAAGGCGCCCAAATCTTCAACACCGGCCGGGAAATTTCAAATAGCTCCATGTGACGTTAATTTGAAAAAGACCATCCTAAAATTTTCGAAGCTCGGGCATCACTGCTACCCAGCGGTCGCTGGTGACCCTCCAAACGCCGGGCCGGTGCATAGTTGTAGTGGAATCCGTCCGTGAGGCGGTGTTGCCAATTCGTCTGTTCGCTCTCGCGTAGGTTGCAGTTTTAACGGATGACCCTGTATGTTATATACAATAGACGGAAGAATAATAATAAGAGCAATAATTGCAAATAATTGCTGTAACTTCCACATTGTGAAAATATGATCAGTAAATCAATATTTCAAGTATTAGTAAAAAAGTTCCAATCTCTCCTTTTTATTTTAAATAATGTGGCCATATAATTATAACATAAATTCGAAAGTGATTTCATGTGATGTATGTGTTACAATAAAAGCGTTAATTTAGTAAATGTACACAGTTCCCAGCAGTTTCTATCGTAGTCAATATATGCCTAAAATGCATATAACCTAACTAAAATCGTCCGAAAATGCATGCATTGACTGCATCACGCTTTTACTGTGGCTCGTGTATCCAGCTAACGCTTTAGTTTTGCTATGATTCCACGTTGGCAGTCCTCCCGAGTAGGCGCCATCTCGTATCCACTAGCTCAACTAAATTTGTCACGTGACTTGCTCTGTATTATCGCCAATATGGCGGAACTCGTATTTGGGACTGAAGTCACGATTTTTCATCATTCGTCCTTATATGTGCAAATTTGGGGCTGGGTTAGGACTCGTTCGAAAGAGGAAGGTTCAATGCAGAGCGCTCTTCTCACCGTTTCAGTCACAAAGCTCTTTTAGTGACCTAAAAATACTTGGATTCTGCGGGTGTATTTTGTCGACTTTTGCTCTACTTTGGACACTCATATTATTAGATATCAACACAATCTCGTTGAACCATGAGAAGAGCGCTCCGCATTGAACCTTCCTCTTTCGAATGAGTCCTAAACCAGCCCAAAATCTGCTCATATAAGGACGAATGATGAAAATTCCCAACCCCCTGTTTCGGGCCAGATTGTGTCGGTATACAGCGCGCTGCAGTACCCGTGTCTACCCCCTTAAGACACTATTTTTATAACTTACTTGGATTTGTTGAAAACAAACGGAGATAAAATGCAAATCACAATTGCCGTGTCGGCGGTTACACTAAACTGAACGGAATGAGCGCGCAATTATCGTCATCATTGCATTAAATTAGAAATGATTGAAAAGTGGCATTCATATTCCTCGACGTAGCATATCACACTGAATCCCGCTACTAGGGTGAATTGACCAATGAATGAACAGTGACCAGTGAATGAACAAATTGACTTTTCTCGTGTATAACAAGAATACTATTTCATTGAAAACAATGATCTTATATTTAGAATGAAGGAAAATTTATTGAGATAACGGCGATACTATTATTTTTTGAATCTATGAACACCTCGGCCGCTTATTAATTTTTTTGTTTTGTGGTTTCGGGTGCTGCCATTCACGACGAGAAACCTAGTAACAAAACACGTACGATGACAGTTAACCATTATATTGTGTAAACTGGGTTCTGATATAAATAAATTTGTCAGGTTCCTATTATTATAATATATATATTATATTTTTATATTCTTATGTTAGGTCCCTCACCTAAACTTCCTTTCTTCTTTTGTAGCGTTTTCAGCGTTTTCTCGTCGGAAAATGAAGTATTATTCTTTGTGTTCATTCACTGGGTACAAGGTATTCATTTATTGGGTATTTTGTTCATTCACTAATATATTGGGCATTGATTACATTTTTATGATTTATTTCAGACGCCGGTCAAATAAAAAAACACAACAAATTTTTTAGACATTTTTAAAGCCTATTCTGTTACATATTCTTGTTTCATTAATAAATTAGGACATTATTTAATTTTTATTGTTATTTGAAACTGAAAAAACGCTTAGCTGTTCATTCACTCGTCAATTCACTCTAACCTGTTTACAATTTTATAGAAACATAAATTGTCTGAGCATGTCAATACTTTTGTTTCGATGGTGACAATTTTTTTAAAACTTTTATTTTTCAATTCGACAGTTATATTCTGCAAAGGAATTAAGTAAAGGATTATAGTTATCAGATGTACACAGGATTCTATAAGAAAATCTGATCTGTGCCAATACTTTTGCTCATCACAGTATATATTGTACGTTCGTCGTCGATAAAGTTCTGTATAACTCGGTCACGCAGTCTTCTCGCTTGTTGAAAGGGTGGCGGAATCGAGCAAACGGGTAGACTCGTAGCTGTGAAGAGGGCCGAACAACTCCGATCTCCGCCCGAAGGTGTACGGTGAAGTTTGACGAACATACACGAGATCGTCCGAAGCAAAGCCGAGTCGAGGACTACACACGGCGACGACATGTCTACGAAGTTCAGCCTCCACGATACCGACACCAGGATTTGAATACAGCATTACTGCCAGTCAGTTTATATTACTATTTAGTTACACTCACCGCTGATAGTAGACAGTGCTAATAAAAAGTGGTGTGACAATTCGTTCTAAAACAGCAGCAGACAAATTGCATGTACCCTTTCTGTCATTCTCTCTCACTCTCTCTCTCTCTCTTTCTCTCTCTCTGTCTGTCTCTCTGTCTCTCTCTTTCTCTCTCTCTGTCTGTCTCTCTCTTTCTCTCTCTCTGTCTGTCTGTCTCTCTCTCTCTTTCTCTCTCATTCTCTCTGTTTGTCTCTCTCTCTCTTTCTCTCTCTCTCTCTCTCTTTCTCTCTGTTTCTCTCTCTCTCTCTCTGTCTGTCTGTCTGTCTGTCTCTCTCTCTCTCTCTCTCTCTCTCTCTCTCTCTCTCTCTCTCTCTCTCTCTCTCTCCCTGACTTCCCTTTTCTCGTATGCTTTTCGAATCCTGTTCATTCTTTGGACTAAGTGTACTTACATGTAAGCAAGTATCTCTTCTTATTCTTTTTCCTTGCTTACCTGTATTTCGTCTGCGTGCAATGTAACGGTGCTCCTGACTCGTGCGTGCAAAGTAACCATCACGAGAGACCTACATGACTCAAGTACGTGTATGTACATACAGACAGATCCGTGCATACACGGATCTATGAAAAGGAATCGCGGTGGAGGGGTGTGCTATGCGGTAGGATATTCCTAGAGCAATTTTAATTGTTTTCTGCTTTCCTTTTCCTTTTTCACTTGCATCTTTTTGTGACTCTCACCCCCCTCCCCCTCTCCCTCCACATACACATATTGTGATATCATCGTCTTGATGTAACCGACAGTGCTTGCCGCCGTGGAAAATATGGTTGGCATAGGAGCATTAGCGACATCGTTCTCGATATGGTTGGTGCTAGTGGTGGTACTAGTACTAGTTCAGTGCTGATGCCAATGGTATAGCATGGGTGTGCGTGTGCGGTGCTGTTTCGACAGCATATAGTGCAGACAGTGGCTTTAGACTTCGCGGAAAAAGGGGCTCGAGCTCGGCCGTATTCCGATGACCTGATAAACACTACGAGATACATATTTGAAGCTACACTGCCCTGACTCGTCGAGTGAGTAGTAGTCACAGCATACTGACACCGTCATCAAATAAACGGGGATTGATCTATTCCGAGATGTCAATCTTTAAGCGAAATCTATTTCTGCTTCTTTATATATTGTTTTGCATCACATTTTGCCAAGTAAACATCATTAACCTCTTAGGCACGGCTGAGTTTTATGCGGGGCTGTTTCTCTGTATGGCAGAGTTCAACGCGAATTACGTGTAAACGATACAGTGAGCCACTATAGTGGCGTGTCGTTCAGAAAGATGACATCCGCGAAAGCCACTATAGTGGCGTGTCGTTCAGAAAGATGACATCCGCGAAAGCCACTATAGTGGCGTGTCGTTTAGAAAGATGACATCCGCGAAAGCCACTATAGTGCCGCGTCGTGCCTAAGAGATTAACATATATTTATGCTTGTCAGTAACAGTTCCGTGAATTTCCCTGAATGTTCGGGAGCAAAGGTTCCAGGGGTCAAATGTTCGGGAAGTGGTCGGTTAGGAAAGTCAAAGTTATTCTTATTAATTATTTTCCCCAAACTATAGGCTTTTCATCACAAATACCGTTGAATTGAGGTTAATCGATTGCTGTACTAATTTCAATTAAAAACACAATGAAAGACAAAATTAGCTAACTATAGTTTGGCGATTGTTTTATAATAGCACTACATGTCGCTCGACTTCCCCATTTTTTGCATCGAAATTTCCACAGTACTTTCATACACAATCTCCGATATACAATTTCAACATGCCGTATGGTAGACCTGTAATGAATATCGACTATGTATGTATTCTAACAACTTACGGAAGCTTCAACAATGCGAACCGGGTCACGTCGTAATTTCTCAAAGAGTGTTTTCAGAATTGACAGATCATGCACATATATTGAGTGTAATAACTATGTAATGTTCCTTTTGCTTTAAAGTCAAAGCATTCTTCAGGATGAAATACCAAATATCCGATCGTTATAAATTTTACACATCCATACGTCATACGGTCACTTCGGGAATCAGCTATCTTAATTGGAAATTATCAACCACATTTTCCATTAATACACTTCTACTGGCATTTGATTGTCACTCTCTGTGTGCACGGCGTCGCTATTGCTAGAGTATGGATGCCATAAAAATGTCACTATACTATTGCATTTCTGTGTTATCAAACTGCTCCTTTGTATGTTTCTTTGTAATTAGCATGTCATATAAGAAGCTGTCAGTTTTGCAAAATACTTTGACCGAATAATAAAATTATTCGATCATTGAATTAATTGGCTTCTGCGCTGTGGATAATAATTTACAGGTTGATAACATAAAATATGAAATAATAATTTCAGACAATTTATTATATAATTAGCAAACTTTCATTCATCCTACATGTATAATTTTTGGCAGATTATAATTTTCTTCCTCTATGGTGAAACTGTCTCATGTAACGCTTTTCTTTTGAAAACTACTTTTACCGAGTGTCCCACGTAAGTGTCGCCACGAAATTTCAGGGTTTTCTTTGAACTTTACAAGAAATTGTTTTAGACAAAATTTAAGCCAAAATATCCTTACCTGCACTATTTTCAGCGATGTTGATGTTACCTTCTGTTTTGAAAACGGAATTATAGAATTTTTTTAATATTTTACATTAGAATTTCAAATGATTTGAAAATGCAAGGTTTTGAATTCTGATACCACACAAGCAGCAGGATGAACATTGGACATCCAATAATTATATATACTTACTACGTGCTCATTTTAAGTACAAAATCGATTTGGAGACAGTTTAAAAAATATGCGTGGTGTTTACCCTACTCCTTGCGTCTTGACCAATATCTTTCGACTGCTTAGTCCCGAATCCTTACCTTGCCTATTGGTTGCTTTGTCCGGCATCTGTCGCTATCCTTTTCGAAAGGGCCCAACCAACATCGTTTCCATAGTGACAGATACCTGTGCCGAATCGTATTGGAGAATGCGGAAGGTACGAGTCACACAGAATGATTGCCGGACAATTTGAAGAATACATCCCTATATACTTATAGGCTGCTTCATCTAACTTTATCATCTTAAGTATTTCTGCTATATATATAATTTCATAAAAATGTTTCCTACAAAAGTTACATAGTTTTGTGGGGGCCGGCGTATAGTAAAAATAGTTGTATTCTGTCAGGAAGGATTAATGACATACGAAGGTCAATTTTGTCTTTTTAAATGGAATGGTATATTTTATTTATCGATAGGCCGATAGCCACATTAAATACATATTCAACGACATATCCAACAAGAAGTTCTTCAAGAGAAGAACAGAACTTCTAAAAAACTTTAAAAAACCAAAGTTTCATCTTATGAACTCCTCTCAACAGAATAAAAACTATACGCCAGCCACCAAAACGAAGGTACGGGCCACACAGAATGAATGGCGGACAACTTGAAGAATATATTTTATTTTATAAAACGGGTATAGCCGGTTAAGATCAAATGTGCCCCTGAACCGAATTCAGCCCGCGATGAGTCATTCGAAAAGAAGATTTTCACCAATTTTTACACTGCTTAATAAATAATTGTAGAAGATATGAGGATATATATAAATCTCGCGCGCCACCAACAGTCAGCAGTCGCGTATAATGCGCTACATAGTAGTTTTAGCACCCGCGTTGACAGTTGGTGCCGCGCGGGAATTATATATATCGTCATATCTTCTACAATTATGTATTAATCAGTGTGAAAATTGGTGAAAATCTTCTTTTCAAATGACACATCGCGAGTTGAATTCGGTTCAGGGGCACATTTGACCATCTCAACCGAAGAACTTTTGGATCCCATTGTAACGTGCCTTAAGCTGCACGACGAGGAATGTTTTTCTAATATTTATTAGGAAATAATACGCGACGCGTAGTAAGAAAGTAAGATAATTTATATACTTTTGTCTTTAATTACACATGGGGCAAATATGTTAGGTGGAAATAGAGGAGAAGAAGGGAACTGTTAGATATAACTTATCCTTATTCGAACTTTTTATTTTTAACATAATTATCGAACTTTTCTCTTATTTGCTCACCAAACAAACGAGACAATGCAGGCGTTTAATAAGCGATTTAAGTATAGGTAGATAACTTTGAAAACACTTATGTGATTATGAATTATTATTCATGGTGATGAAACTCTTCAAAAAAATGTTGAAAACATAAATATTGCTTACACCACGCACATCGTATGATAGCATAATTGCTGTATATGGATCAACGAGGTCGATGTATGAAATCTTGTTGTGAAAAAGCGAAATCTACTGGATTTTGAAACTGATTTAGTTTCTCAACAATGTATCCACTTTTATACCATGTGTAAGCAAACACATCGTGATACTTTGGTGATGAAAGTTGATTATGAATAAGAGACTGTAATTTAATGACATTATTCTTTGCATTTAGCTGCACATCGTAATTAAACAATAATACAAGATCGGAAAATTTTCGTACAAAGTTTTTTCATATCCGGAAACCATATACATCAAGCGGTTGTATCATTCCTGTAGCTTGTTTCGATATTGTGTATATTTCCACATGTTGATTAGCTGGTATACCGATTCGTAATGTAGATGGACAGTGACCAGTCCACGAATCCAATAACAAAACACTTCGAGATCCCGCATGTGGTAGATATACGTTTGTTAACCATTCCATATCCAGTTCACCTGTTAACTTTCCAGATGTGGACGCCTGTATCTAGAGACGCGGTAGCGTCTCGACGCCAAGTACATGAAAGAAAAGACACCTTGTATATGCCTGTCGCTGCCGTGTATCTTTACTCGACGCACAGCTATTCCAACCTAACCTGAAAATTATTTCATTAATATCTCATCACGCCTGCAATATTTTCTAAATTTAAAGGCATTTTTCTTATGTAAACCGCATATAAGCTTTCGAATAAGATCAATTTCAATAAAATCGGTCCACGCATGACAGAGATATCGTAATATCGTCTCATGAATCTGTCGAAAATGGTAAGATTCTTCTTCTGATTCTCCAAGGAATTTTTCGTCAACCATAGTACATATATATATTTTCGTCGTCAACCAGAATATACGTATATACGCGTTACACACACACACCTTCAGCCAACACATGTTTCGTTCTTCGTTCGTCGACTCTCGGGATTATTCGGCGGGGATCGTCGTCCGTCATTGTACATACATATATATATATACTATTTTGAATTTTATAACCTACCAAGTGCTAAGTGTCAAATAAACTAAGTTGTCCGAATTTGGAATGTCACGAGTTTTTACACTACATAGGAGACTGAATTATTGTCTCAATTAATAAGGTAAGTCGCCAAAATTTTTTTAATAGATTTCTTATGTAGAGTCGCAGACTTGGAAGTTGTTCGGAGATGGTTCGACTGCGAAGCATCTCCTTTCACACAAGTTTCTGGAAATTTGTATCATGCATGTACAAAATAATATATTGTAGTAAAAAATTACATTGCATTTAAATTGCCAGATACTTGTTTTTGTATATACCAGCAATTTAGAGTTTTTATGTAAAGCTTATTATATATTATAGAAATGAAGGGGACGCACAGGACTTGGATAAAAATGAAGGGGACGCACAGGCTTGGATAGTAGAATTGAAGGGGACGCACAGGCTTGGATGGATAGAAATGAAGAGAATGCACAGGCTTGGAGGTTGTCCGGAGAAGATTAAATAGATATATAGATAGACAGAGCATCTTGTTTCGCACAAGTTTCTGGGAATTTGTCAAATAAGGTAAATTGGCAAAATTTGTCAATCAAAAGACATAGCATTAAGAATTATTAAGAAAATAGATTATGGTGTACTGCTTGCAATGTAGAGCAAGTCACATTAGTTAAGAAAGTACCCTGAAAACACATCTCCCTTGATGCTTTTCAATCTTTTGTGAAAGACATTCGTAATACTTTAATAAAATCCACAGTAGTTGTCACGCTATTCATTAATTTTTTAGATTCCCATTATTTCAATTCACCAATAAACATATTAAATTATTATTAGTTTTATTCCAACACCAATAAATTGCGCGTTAAAAATATTGGATCTCCTCATTCATTTTCGCTGAATTATTACCATTAGCATTTAAATTTCCTGCAACAAGACTTTCTGCCATATGCTCTCACCTGCTTTGGATACATTATGTAGTCTCTACACTCACTATAGCAAAAGGCCACTCTATTTCTATAAATAATTAATAAGTTCTACGTTAAGTTGTATATAATTATTAAAATAAGGCTTTATATATATATATATAATTTACAGATAATCATCAAAGCAGAAGATGATGCAGTGTGATCTACGTTGGACTATGTACGCACAAATTTTCACGTAGGGTTTTGCATACGCAATTATTCATTCAATGTGAGCACGTGTGATAATATATTATATATTTACAGATAATCATCAAAGCAGAAGATGATGCAGTGTGATCTATGTTGGACTATGTACGCACAAATTTTCACGTAGGGTTTTGCATACGCAATTATTCATTCAATGTGAGCACGTGTGATAATTTATATAAATAATTAGTAAATTTGTCCTATTTTTCAGTTAACGATGCAGATGAAGAGAATTATTTTAACAGCTGAAAGAGAAAGTAACTCTGCTGCATGAGCAAATGAAATAACCACATTTTTATGTATGAAAATAACGAATTTATTTTTTTATATGTTATTGGGCGCCGCCACGTCCACGGCCCCGCCCCCATCCACGACCCCGGCTCTGGCCACGTCCCCGGTCCCGGCCACGGCCGCAAGCTGCTTCGCGCACTATGTACTGCACACAAAGTACTATACATTCATATAATACATATAGATCGGCAATGCAGTGCACATGTTTTTTGGGGGAAGGTGTTAAACTTACGTAGAATTTATCCTTAATCAAAAAATAATAAAAGTACACTCGCTGAACTGCTTTGCGCTATTCCGAGTATTCCGAGTAAGCTTTACTGGCTACAAACTAGCTTTATCTTCTAACATCACTCGATAGGCTGCAGTGCGCCGTAAACGCGTGGACGTGTAACGAAGATAGATCAGAATTTATAATTTATTGGGATTTCCTTACTTTATCCTTACTTTTAGTACCCGTGACAGGGAAAAATTTGTAAAAAAGAAGAAGCTGAAATTCTGAATCCCAAAAAAAAACTTCAAAAAAGTAAAAAAATATGACGCCAAGAACATGAATTATCTTTGTAAAAAGAAGTGAGATCCCCATAAAAAACTTTAAAAAAGTAAAAAAATTTCGCCAAGTACATGAATTAGCTTTGTAAAAAGAAATGAGATCCCCCAAAAAAACTTTAAAAAAGTAAAAAAATTACGCCAAGTACATGAATTAGCTTTGTAAAAAGAAGTGAGATCCCCAAAAAAAACTTTAAAAAAGTAAAAAAATTACGCCAAGTACATGAATTAGCTTTGTAAAAAGAAGTGAGATCCCCCAAAAAAAACTTTAAAAAAGTAAAAAATACGCCAAGTACATGAAAATGTCGAGGACAAAAAAAGTATTATCAAAAATCACAAAAAAAAAGAAAATAGTATACATGAAAAAGTCGAGGAAAAAAAAAGTATTATCAACAAATAAATATAAAAAAAGACAAAGAAACATGAAAAAGTCAAGGACGAATAAAGTATAATTAACAAAAAAATATAATCACATAAATAAAAAATAAAAAATATGATTACAATATAAAAAAAGATGTGAAATCAAAATGAGCTGCAAGTACATCACAAAAAAAAGAAAATAATATAATCACACAAAAACAAAAAATAATATATTCACATAAAAAAGAAAATAATATATTCACATAAAAAAGAAAATAATCTAATTACAATATAAAAAAGGATGTGAAATCAAAATGAGCTGCAAGTATATAAAGGTACTTTCCAACTGCGCTTAAGATGACACAACTACATATACACAGCTAAAATGCTGTGTTATTCCATTACTCATATCGCGGACATTTTAATTAACCCATCAAAAAGAATCCCATTTAAAAACATTGTCGTAAATTATTATTAGCTTTACAAAATTAATGATATACAAAAATTGCGCCAATTATCACAATGGCTATTTATACAAAGAAAAAATCACAATGGTACAATGAAAAAATGTATTAAATAATATTAAGCAGATATATTTTTATACAAATAAATATTTTAATACGAATAAATATTTTATTCAAAATACTTGGCGCTGCTCTCCGAATTGGTGTTGGTAAACTGAATAAATATGTATAAATTGCAATAATCTTTTTCTTTCTTTCCTGTGCGTGCGTTCGTGGATGTGTGTATGTGCATATGCTACGTATGATGTATTTTAGATCGCAGCGCCAAGTATTTTGAATAAAATATTTATTCGTATTAAAATATTTATTTGTATAAAAATATATCTGCTTAATATTATTTAATACATTTTTTCATTGTACCATTGTGATTTTTTCTTTGTATAAATAGCCATTGTGATAATTGGCGCAATTTTTGTATATCATTAATTTTGTAAAGCTAATAATAATTTACGACAATGTTTTTAAATGGGATTCTTTTTGATGGGTTAATTAAAATGTCCGCGATATGAGTAATGGAATAACACAGCATTTTAGCTGTGTATATGTAGTTGTGTCATCTTAAGCGCAGTTGGAAAGTACCTTTATATACTTGCAGCTCATTTTGATTTCACATCCTTTTTTATATTGTAATTAGATTATTTTCTTTTTTATGTGAATATATTATTTTCTTTTTTATGTGAATATATTATTTTTTGTTTTTGTGTGATTATATTATTTTCTTTTTTTTGTGATGTACTTGCAGCTCATTTTGATTTCACATCTTTTTTTATATTGTAATCATATTTTTTATTTTTTATTTATGTGATTATATTTTTTTGTTATATATATATTCCACAGTCGAAACAAAGATTGTTGTACACGTGGACCAAAATTACCATCCTTTTCCTGCAGAACAATAAATAGCGGAGAGAGTAGTTTCCCAGATGCTGATATTGTGGGGAAACTTTTCGAAATTTATGTTGGACAGATTGTAAAGAAAGCCGTTTCTTCTTACCACTCTTCCAAAATTCAACAGCCTTTGTTTTATATTCTAAAGTCATAAAACCTCCTTCTTCTGATATACACTGCTCTTCTTCCATCTCTATCGATTCTAAAAGTTCTTCGCGTGTAGGTACATATATATCATCCACAAATTCTACAGAATGTGGTCTAAACGGTTCCAAAAATTCTAATGTGACACCAGCTTCCTCTGAAAATGATGTGTCTTCTTGCGATTTAATAAGCATGTCTTTTATTATGTCGTGTAACTCCATTCCTCTATTATTAATAGGCGTCTCATTATTGTTCTCAGGTAAGAATGTTGTCATAAGTAAACGAATTACATTTGCAGAATGTATGGGAACCATTTTCAACACTACACGTTTGTTACACAGAATCAACGTACATTTACTGTTAACACCTATACTTAAACTACAATTAACTAGTATATCTTATTCTTAATGAGTCTTTACTCTTCAAATGCCTTCGATACTACTGACAATAATAACGAGTCGAAGCATTTATTACTTTTGTCGTCAGGACACACCTATAGAACTGATAATACCTATCTTATACATATACTAACATATGGCATATGTGTATGTATCTTATTTTATCACGTCTGAGGAGAACATGTTTGGACAGTGAAATGTCTTATTAAAATTGATCACCTGTATTTTCTTTGCAAATAAAGTATCATCCGATATGAATACGAATATATGTATTCTCATTATTAATGCTCGAAAGAACAATAGACACGAGATAATAGTTCGATGGGAGACAAAGGTAGGTATATATTCACATCATACAAGTGTTTTCAAAGTATTAAACGCCTGCATTGTCTCGTTTGTTTGGTGAGCAAATAAGAGAAAAGTTCGATAATTATGTTAAAAATAAAAAGTTCGAATAAGGATAAGTTATATCTAACAGTTTCCTTCTTCTCCTCTATTTCCACCTGATATAGTTGCACCATGTGTAATTAAAGACAAAAGTATATAAATTATCTTACTTTCTTACTACGCGTCGCGTATTACTTTATAATAAATATTAGAAAAACATTCCTCGTCGTACAGCTTAAGACACGTTACAATGGGATCCAAAAGTTCTTCGGTTGTCGCGGAGCACAGTTCCGCAATACAATAGTTGAAATTGTACGGAAAAAAATATGGATTATGCTGTTTCATAATTATTTAAACATCCAGTTCAGATTTCACGTGAAAACCCGAATTTTATATAACATTATTCATATTTTTGTTTATAACTTTTTTCTAAATGTTTAAACAATTGATAAAACCTTTACAATTTGGTAGATCTAATTGAAAGAAGTAACTTTTGTCTCGAAACTTTTTTCTATCTCTTACAGTTCGCGAGTTATAACAGAAAATCGAAAAATAGCCGAATCTTCAGGGGTTAATTTCACCCCCTTAGACTGATTTTGGGCAGCAAAAAAAAAATTGCGTTGTAATCAGAAGGAAATCCCCTACATATCCACAAAGTTTCAGAATTTTTTGAATTTTCGGGTTCGGGATGTTCCCTTGTTAGTTTACGAACCGTCGTTAGGTGTACGGTTTTACCCTATACGGTTTTGCCCCAAGACGTAAAAACCCACACTTTTGGTTACAGCTAAATATGAAAATTACAACAATCGGCCACGATCATCAAACTGTAATAGAAATAGACACTATTAATATATATCTTCGTGTAATTTACCTTCCAATTACCAGAACACTATATAGTGCACTTGAAGTTCAGTCGAAAATAAGATCACGGCATGTAGAAATATAATAAATTTAATAATTAGCTGGGGCGTATGTATTTTGCCACGAGGATCTGTTGACTGACAGTTCAATATGGCAGAAAACAATTGCCAAACGCGCGTGGGCTTCGTTCATTAGATTTCAGAAATAAGTATGGTATACGGTTTTGCCCCGGTATAAGGTTTTGGACAGGTTTCCCCTAATCTTCAATTTTATCAATGAAAACGTGTGCGGGCAATGATGGTCGCTTAGGAACAGTTAGCGCCCGCAACGTGATTACCATTATTCCCCAGTGTAGCATAAAAATATCTTTCTTCATTAGAAGAATTTTATTCTGTAGATTGCAAAAATACGCCCTAGAACAAGTGGAAAAGCCAATTGGGGTTCTGAATCGCTTGAAAAAGGCAGTATACAAGTGTATTATTTGCTATAAGTTTGGCTATGATAATGAAATGTGGTTTCGATGCATTGCTTGTGGCCTCTGGGCTCATTCTGAATGTTGTGAATGGGACTCGGCGCACAGTGGGGAAATTTTGCGATTTTATGGCCAAAACCACTAAAATAAATTTTTGAATTCGACAATGTAAATGCAAATGTCAATTGAAGAACTAATATGAGCATCAAATGCCTCCAATTTTACTGTTAAATGTTTCAATACAAAGCTCGTGTAGACTCTCAAATCTTTATATTCATGTGAGGTTAGAACGATTGCAAAGAATTAATCTAGAGTTTCGAGTTACTTCAAACACTTATATTGTGTTATCCAAAGTCCCGAAAATAATTTGAAGTCATGGCTTCAATTCCTGGTAGTGCGTAAGATATCTTTTTGTACTCAAAATATTTATGTTTTGGTTTCTAATACGTAATTAAAACAATTTTTAAAGTAGTGGTTTAGAAATAACCTTTTCATATAAGAATCAATTTTCAATACATAAAATACTTATAAAACACATAATATCCTGCAATGATTTTCATTCCTATTTTACGTTGAACTATTTTGATTCTATTAATGCAATTATTAATTGCTAATAGTTGCTAATCTTGTAATTATATGCATTTTTTTAAACACGATCCAGTGTGCCTTTTGTAACATATGACATAACTGTGGTCGAGACTGGTTCTCATGTTATACATTACAAACCAGTTTATTCTTTTTTAAACGATTTTATTCAGCTTCGGTCCTCTGTTTGATTAAAAAGTTTGTCATCAGAAGCGATAATCCTTTTTCTATGCCCTACTGTACTGTAGCAGAGGCATGTTCTGACGAAGAAAAAAGCAATTTCGTCTTTAGTTTTAAAGGGATATAGTTTCATAAGTTTAAGTGTATACATTTAAATAATAAAAAAACCTTTACCGTTCGTAATTTTTATAAGTGCTGTTTTTTGGATAATTTATTTTCTCATAGGTATATAAGAACATAAAAGTGCCAAATTTTATATATTAAAAATAAGTTTTCAGGTTTTGACCACGAAAATGGATGCATTAATTTTGTCAAATTTAAAAATTTCATTTTGGTGGTTTT
This sequence comes from Andrena chrysosceles, assembly GCA_963855975.1. Taxonomy (NCBI): domain Eukaryota; kingdom Metazoa; phylum Arthropoda; class Insecta; order Hymenoptera; family Andrenidae; genus Andrena; species Andrena chrysosceles. The sequence continues at coordinate 20,554,356 of OY979768.1, read as the reverse complement.
GGCCATAAAATCGCAAAAGTTCCCCACTGTGCGGCGGATGGATACATATGCGAAAAATGTAGCAGCCCCTAGACCGGAATTGTCCACAACGTGACTGCTATTACCTGTAGGTGTGGACAAAGGCGGTCAAACGCATCTTTTCTGTATTTTGTAATTTTATTGAATAAATCAATATAATATTAATTATTTTCGTATCCTACGAATAGGTTGATATTCCTTATACCTTATATCTTGGTTTTATTACACTTATTGTTTAAGTGACCACCATTACCCATTCTCCCCTAATTTTCTGATACAAATTGTAGAAAGTATAAGTCTATTTGTTGGAAAAAATGAATTATTGGTAGTTTTAGTTAGATATACATATCCTCTTTTCATATTTATAATCACACAGTCAATGATGTACAATATCCTCATAAATTAATCAAAAAAAGTTTTACTGTAAAATGTTATTGCAGGAATGTTTTTTTGAAAGTGATATAAATCCATGTTTTGAAAAAAATACTTCACTGTGCTAAGTGTAAAGGAGAAATAAGATTGAAATATGAATAAGTTTGTTATTATTAGTTATCTTAACGAAGTAATTTACTTTTCATACTTGTTTATTTATAAATTCATTATAATATAATGAAGTAAGTAAGTAATGAAAACATGTATGCCTTCATTTTAATTATTATTTTTTACATTAAAAAATACATTTCACAAAAGCCAACTTCAATCAAAATATAAATTTCAAATTGCTATTGGTTATATATGTTATTATTGAAAATGGTATAGTCCATTTGTAGCTAAAAATTCGTTTATTTTCTTTAACATTTTTATTGATTAGTATTGCATAATAACATTTAATAAGTTTATAATTTTAAAAACATTATCTTAATTGATTAACGTATGCGAATATTTTTAAATTAATCCAAACGCAAACCCTTAAATATCTCAATGTATTAATAAATAAACTTATACCACTTTCACAACGGCTCATATGTCACGAGGTGACTCTGAATTAATGGTCTTTCTTAAGGGGGAACACCACTGTGACGGCCGGAAAAATGAGCCCATTTTTAAGATTTTTTTAAGGGACAACTTACAGTTTTATTATAAAATTGTTATTATCTATCTTTAGTACAATGTCTTAAGAGACTATAAAAAAAAAATAATAGAAAAACATGCATAGATTTCCATATACAGTTAATCTCCTACATCCCTCACAAGAAAACATAGATCGCTTATCGAAACGATATCTTTGGAACGGCAACTCTGAAATCAATTTTTTTTTATATAATCGGTATGAGTGTAGTTTCCGTTGTACGTACCGATTTTTAAAAAAAATTATTTTTGTAAAAATGGTGCGCTTGGGAAGAAAAAGTTTCGAAAATCCGCAAAAAAATGGATAGTTTCTCGAGCGTATTTAAAAAAATATGTTTTCGATCAAAAAATCGGTACGTACAACTGAAGATACTCTTGTTTTAAAGATACTATCAAAATTTCAAGTCGATCGGATAAAAATTGACAGAGCTATTGATTCGATCAGTTAAAAGTTTGCACGGGAAAAATCACACTTCCGTTCGTGACGTTCACTGTCACTCGAATGCCCGATCAACGGTTGCATTTCTTCGATTCTCGAACGAACAGCGTACCGTGCGTAAAAACGGGAAAAACCCAAAATTTATAACCTTTAACAATGTGGGGGAACAGTGGGTAAGAAAAATGTCGGCGCGCTATTTGCCGCTAACATAGCGCGCTCGGAACGGCATCGTGACGCGTCTCACAAAATGCACTGTATCTTCGTCAATTTTTCGAATATCAACTTGAAATTGTCAGAGAGTATTTTTGAAGAGTTAAACATAAAGAAAGTGAAGAAAAAAAAATCGAAATTTTTTAAACTTTCACAGTGGTGTTCCCCCTTAAATGGTGTATCTCCTAACTCAAATTTGGATTATCTAAAACAAAAATACAAAAGTTGTCTATTAAGTTTAATGTTATTTCTAAGCATTAACGGACCCTCTTTTTAATATTTTGGAAATTCGCTGAATAACAGCGTATCGAAAGAAAGGGTGCCGATTTTCAAGACGATTCGTCTGTAACTTCCGTAAAAAAGGAATTTTCAAAAAATGTTCCGTTAATGCTTAGGGAATGTAGCAACAAAGGTGTCTGCAAAATTTGGTCGCAATTGCATCAATACAGAATGAGAAATTATGTACACCGTTTTGAAAAATATTGTACTGAAGAAATTGCGAAGAATTCATATCATCTGTATGTCGTCGCATTTTTTTCATCTTACCGTTAATCTGCCATCCCTGCTTCATACATTAAACCTTCTGCTCCAAATACAGTCTCTTCTGCAGCTTTTGTGGCGGATATATGAGTAATCCAACCCTGTTTAGAAGCGTCGAACGATCTTCTATCGGCGCAGGAAGTTCGTTCTATATCTAATTTCTCACATAAATTAGCCGTGATTGGCCCAATTGTAATTTTCATTGTTCTCGTCATTAGCAAGATGCTTGCATAACCATTGTTGAAATGCAGGTTACAATATTCGCTGTACTTTCCACTGTTGCAGTGCCACTAAATAATTTTTTGGGCTCAAAGGACCAAATGCGGTTATTTAAGCTTCCGTTTCTATTTTGCGATATTATTCCGAAAGGGACCGGTGGCTGATCGAGTTGAGGTTTGGGGGAGGGGTGGGGAGGGGGTGTGTATCCTAAATCTAAAATTGTAGCATCGGGTATTTTTTAGTTTCCGAAATATTAATACAAAATGATTGTTAATTTTTTTTTAAATTTTTGTTTGGACGTTGGTGTAGGCCCCCCTACACGGGAACTCTTCCGTACCCACTACCCAATACCCACTTTTTACTTTTGAAATTTTGTAACCACAATCTTATTTTTAGCATTGCCAAACTCACATCGGTTCACTACCATGCTTTACGCGCCCGTGGGCGGGCGCGCGCCCCCCGCACCAATCTAACAAAACCAATACTAATACCTGGGTCAAGCTGGAAAGTGGAATGCGTTGTGTTGAAATAAGTCAACAGAAATATTATTAAGAGGGGCGACTATGGTGAAGTGATTAAAAAATATCGGTAAGGTGTACCCTTTTATGCAAATTACCTCTGTATCTTTTGAACGCATTAATTGCCGAAGCTAAAATTTTATATTTGGGGTCTGTCCACACCCCTCGTAATACCCACCAAGTTTCATTTCGATCGGGGCTAGACCAGTGCGGAGAGCGCGGAAAGCACGGCAGCGAACCGATGTGAGTCCGGCGATGCCAAAAATGAGACTGTGATTACAAAATTTCAAAAATAAAAAATAGGGGGACGGAAGGGCTCCTGGGTAGGGAGGCCTGCACCAACGTCCAAAAAAATTTCCATTAAAAATTAACAATTTTTTTATTAATATTTCGGAAACTAATAAATACCCGAAGCTACAATTTTAGATTTAGGGTTCACATCCCCTCCCCACCTCTCCCCACAAACCTCATCTCGATCGGCCACTTGTCCCTTTCGGAAGTACAGCCCTATTTTGAGTAAAGCCATCCAAATAACGCTCGAACAATTTATTGCTTCCAAAACATACGCATGTAATGGTGGCTTGTGATTGTATTTCTCCATGGTATTGACGGCCTTTGCTCTTTGGTACGAATACCAGCTATCTATCCCGAACGGGCAATTTTCATGCTGTGGTTTTTCGTCTGTGGAAGATTTGTGCTTTATTGTTGTCCATATGGTTTTTTCATCTCTGATGTTGATTTGTTGTTCCTTCCAATTAGCGAGTCCATGATATTTATGTGTTCAATCAATTATTTTTTATGTTAATTTGCCCTTTCCTCCAAGTTTTTTCTCTTTCACTAATTTCCGTAAAGTTTGGTATTTCCCAAGCGCTTTTGCACGTGACCGACGCATTCCTTTTTAGTTTTTTCAATGGCTTTCTACGATGCTTTTATATGTTTTACTCATTGTGGTATAAAAATACCTGGTGAGTGAACAGCAGTGGGAAGAAGTAGAGGCGACAGCGGTCTGAGGAAAATAGAAGGTAAGCGGTGAACCTATCCTTCTTCCTATTATCCCCCTCAGTCTGTACTATCTGTGTTATGTATATATGTGTGTGCGCAGATAACTTCACTCACATGCACTATACATCCATAGCCTGTTGTAAGACAGAGATAGGTTCACTAGGGTGTCCCTTATAATACCAATTTTTTTAAATTTTATGGCACCCCTTGCGAAGTTTTTTCTTTTTTTCCTTTTGATAATGCAAGTTCGTTCGCATTCATTCAGCTCGATCAGATGATATTTCACCCTGCCACAAGCGGTTTGAATTTGATAAAAACTGCATTTTTTTATATATTCGTTATTTTTGTTTTATTGTACTTGTCCGAGGTTTATATAACATAGTTCTTATACAACAGGGTTTTTGAAGGATTTTTTTATGTTATATTATATGATATACAAAATACCGTGTATAAAACATTATGAAAATTAAACAAAATCTACGTAAACTTAAGATGTGCTTTTGAATAGAGCTTCTTTAGTACATGTTGAAGTCTCTCGACGTGAGGCCTGCGTTACAATTAATAAATCCTGTAGATTTGCTTCAGACTTGACTTGTTCCAAATACTCCTGTGTCAATGCCACACCCCTCTTTGCCACGTCATTTGTTACATTCATTTCCGAAAAAACATACAAGCAACTTTGTAATCTTGCAGCGAATGCCAGGTTGCAGGATCATGACGTATGAATTTGTATTCCAATCCAAATCTTTCAAAGAGTTTAATAGTATTTGGGGTTACAAAATCACTCAAATCTTTTTTAAGCCAACCGATAACATCTTTTGGTCTTAATACTAAGCGTTGTAATCCGGAACGCTTAAGAGCACATGATGAGGTAGAGCTGCTACTGGTAAAATCTTTTGAAAAAATCTTTTCCACCATTTTCCGTTTTACTGAAAGGCATACATCTCTGTCAAGAAGTGATAACCCTACCAATTTCTCAGTCATGTATCACAAATGTCCAGTGAATTTCTTTAAGGCCACATCAGATATGGACTTGTCAGTCTTTTCATAAAGTTTAAGTTCTTTCAAAAACTGGAAGTCCTTCCGGGGCGCGTTTATCGCATTGCATGCAGTAAACCAATATTTTAAATACACTAACACCGCGAAGACACTCATTGTTATTAATCCACTCTTTTCTCTGTCCATCATTTTAACTTAATCTCTGAACAGGACCATTTTAATCGAATAAATCGCTCTTGACATGAAACGTGCATTATGGATCGCGCCCGGTTTGTAAAATTTGATTCCGTGTGGCGGAGTCCCTCCCAAGAAAATGCACGCGAGCTCCAGCAACTCTCTATAGTCGTCACGATAGTGGTTTTCAGTTAACTTTTGCTCCACAAATTGAAGCAATTCATCTAATTTTCCTCTTAGGATCGGGGCAATCTCGTCGTCTTCTATTCCAGTTGAAAATTTCTTCTGGTCAATATTGGGCCACTGAGCTTGTAATCTTTTAAAAATTTAAATGTCTGGTCCCGACGAAACACAGACCGTAGCTTCAAACACACTCTTCAGAACTATCTCTGCCATGTGGTGTCTGCACGCAAGATATAGAAGTGTCTTCCCAAGTTGTTGCTCAATTAAAACGCATGCCCCTTTTTTCCGTCCAGTATTTGAACTTGTTGTATCTGTGCAAACAGCTTGCACCATGTCACAAAGTCCCCATTCTTTTAGTAGAAACACTACTGCATTCGCCTGCTCAGCGCCTGTTCCATCGAGCAGTGCCGGGGAGCCAAGTAGTTGATCATGCATGCCAGGACTGGTAACCGTTCCACTATAATACCACCGTTTAGTGTCATTCTTTTGCCGTCAAAATGTACAACTAACTTTGATTTGTTACCCAGTTTTTTTTAGAAAATCGGATTTGATTTGTTTAGCATTCTGACTTCTATATTTTGTCCTCGTACGGTGCATAGAGCTCTTATTCACATTTATTCCAGATGGACTGACGTTGAAATTTTCAGCAGTGTAAAATACAATTTTTGTCGCTGATCTAATGCTAACTTTACTAGCATCAAGTGTGGCTGCTAATTTTGATGAGATAGCATTTTTGCGGCCTCTTTTCTTCCTTGCAGGTTCTGTTTCCAGTGTGTCCTTAGTACTCGGCGTTGGTGACAGGAGCATCTCAATTTTAGCAGAATGCGACTGGTCATCTACGCTGACATCGGTGCTATCTGAGCCAAAAGAGCTAATGGCCACTGTACGCCATTCATTGAATTTTGTACGGGCACCAGGATAATAGAAATCATAATGAAATACCTATGCATTTGTTTATATAGAAATTAAATTAATTCCACTTACACATTTTCATTTCTTCTTGACAACGCTTCTTCCTTTTCAATAACTTTCTCTCCCTCTCTGCTGCTCTTGTCTCTTTTTTATGAAGGTTCATATGAAGGGAACCCATACAACCAACACGTCCTTTCTCTCGTTGTAACATTAAAAACTGTCTGTCCTCTTGATTCTTGATTCGAGTCATTGCGTCCACAGGAGCAATGTCAAACAAATCATCAAACGTGTTTTGGAAAACAGCTTCTCTTGTTATTTGAGTAGAATCACGCTTCTTCATTGTTTTTTGAAGTGATCTCCATTCGTTATACACATTTTTTAGCTGAGTCACAATACATCCTTTTGATCGGGTAGGAATACGCGCCTTCCCCCAAACTTGCATTACCTGTTGTGCTGTGACAGAGTATGCTTTAGTTCGAGAGCCTTTTCCTGGTTTAGCACGTAGGTGATAAATTAAAAGTCTCAACACCTCCAAATTCGAAGGTAATCTTGCTCCACTCAATTTATCTTCTGTATGATTTATTAAATAAATACTCTGTCTCAATTTTCTTTTCGTTGTACTACTCTTTTGAATATTTAAATCCATTTTAAGCGAAATTTTACTTATGTAGGAGGAAAGATAACCACAGAGGTGAGGAAAAAGTATAAGGCAAGTCCAACATTCGTGTTCACGTCTCAGGACGATCTCTACGGTCGGCGACGCCGCACCGATCCTCATTCGTTTAAAAAATGCGGCAACGCCGAATGCCGATTGTCGAATGTCGTCGACTGTTGGCGAAAACACAATCATGGCGCGCATTATTGGATTCTCTTTAATCCTGCCACGCGCGCTCGCGTAAGAATTGAGCTGCGCGGTCCTACAGTTATTTTTCACGTTTCGAGGATCTTGTGGCAGGGTCAAAACTCAACGTATCGAGGTCAAATTTTGAATAAGTGCTCTACAAGTGAAAAGGAACAAATTCAAAAAACTTCTCGCAGTCAATTAGAATGTTGAATTTTAAGGGACACCCTAAGGTTCACTCGTTATCTTCCCTCTTTCTCGAACCGGCCGCCATTGCTCTGTTCACTCTCCAGATATTTTTCTAGCTCAATGGTTTTACTACGCCATCACCGATATAAAACAAATATTTCATTTAATGTAATTCTCTTCTTTGCGTGATTCTTTTCACACTTCAAACTTCTCTTTACTTAGATTGCCTTTCCAATATTCATACTTCTTACAATATTACGATTTGACTATTAGATCCAATACTTTCCCAGAATAGTGACCAATAAGTGTAAAATCACCTTGAAGGGATGTGAAACCACGTTTCCTCCACGAGCCATCCACTCAAACGATCAAACCAGTCGGTTTATTGGTATGTTCTGCTTTTGCTGTCAACTTTTCCTCTTCAGTAGCAGCTTCAGAAAATAAAGCAGAAGCTAAGACTTTCTGCTGCGTATTGAATATTGCGAATAATGTCTGTATAAACTTTCTTATGGAAAATTTTGGAAATGTCCTTAATACTACAAAATTTTTAACACCAATCCAACACCTAGCAGCCTCATTGCGAATATAATTCGTCGATTAATTTCGTACGCATTATTTACGAGTGGACAAGAATTGATGTAGCGAGGTTCACAATTATTACATTAGTAATTTGAAACCGAATCCTCGAACAGTAGATTCTGTGCTCACGTCACAATCACATGTTTTATACTTTGTAAAAGCACTCAAAGTCAAAAATATAGTCGAAATATTAATTATACGGTATCCTGCGCCTGCTCTTATCGGTATTTCCGGTTCGGAAAGTTTTAATTTTTTGGCGGCTGGAGTCGCTGATTCTGCTTTGCGTTCAAATTCATGACGGTTTGATATTGGTGGTCTTCGTCTTGGTCGGGACCCCGTCCTCTTATTGGGAGTACAAATTAGTTCGGTCCGTTTTTTGTGGTCAAAAATGCATTTATTTCAGAACAAAATGAATGAACAGATTAATCAAAGTATTGTCCATCGCTGGCTACTACTTTTTCCCACCTCTCAGGCAATTTTCGAATTCCTTCTCGAAAAAATGTCTCGTCTTTTGAGGCGATCCAAGTTAGGAGCCAATTTTCGATTTCTGCGAAAGAAGTGAACCGCTGACCTGCCAAATCGTGGTGCATCCGTCGGAACAACCAATAATCTGAAGGAGCAATGTCCGGCGAATACGGCGGGTGCGGTAAAATATCCCACTTGACCGTTTCCAAATAAGTTTTTACGACTTTTGCGACATGAGGCCGAGCGTTGTCATGCAAAAGAATAACTTTCTCATGTCTTTGCTCGTATTCCGGCCGTTTTTATCGTAATGCACGGCGCAAACGAAGCAATTGTAGCCTATACCGCTGGCCCGTAATGGAATCACCAGGTTGTAGCAGCTCATTGTATATAACACCCTTTTGGCCCCACCAGATACACAGCATGACCTTCGAACCATGAATATTCCGCTTTGGTGTTGATGTTGAGATCGATGGCACCGATTGACCGGCCATAGCGTAATATTTTTTCTTCTTGGGGTTATCGTAGGATATCCATTTCTCATCCCCAGTCACAATGCGATGTAAAAACCCCTTTTTTTGTTGCCTTTGAATCAGCTGCTCGCAAGTGAGAAATCGCCTTTCAACGTCTCTTTCTTTCAGTTCATAAGGCACCCAATTTCCTTCCTTGTGAATCATTCCCATGGATTTCAATCGTACGCAAACTGCTTGTTGCGTAACTCCCAATGATTCTGCAAGCTCATCTTGCGTTTGACTCCGATCTTCATCGAGTAATGCCTCCAATTCTGTGTCTTCGAATTTTTTTGGCTGTCCAGAGCGAGGCTTGTCTTCAACGCTGAAATCACCATTCTTGAAACGTCGAAACCATTCCCTACATGATTTATCAGTTGGAGCATTGTCACCATAAACTTCTACAAGCATACGATGCGCTTCAGCTGCACTTTTCTTCCAATTAAAGCAAAAAACTAAAACCTCTCGCAAATGCTACTTAGTTAACACAAAATTTGACATATTCGACACAGTAAAAAACAGAAGTTTTGTATGAAACTCAAAGCGATATAAACTAAATATTATTGGTAGATATCTAACCACTCTGAAACAACCGAAATCAGCTGTCATTATGAAACATTCATAACAGCCAGAGCCATCTTTTGAAAACGGACCGAACTAATTTGTACTCCCAATATTTCACGCAAACCTTTCTGTTTATTCATTTTATTTTATTCATAATCAAATATTAAAATTACACTATACATATAAAATTTTACTTTGGTAAGTATGGAGACGGGCCGTCAACTATAGGTACGTAGTGGAAGAGTAGAACTCGCGATACAAAAACACCGTCCTGCTTATTCGAAAGTTTTCTTCGATGTGTTTGACAGTTTGTTCGCCTACCTTTGAGGATAATAAATTGAAAATAATCGTAGCAAACGCAGTAAAATGGGATGGGTAAAAGTTGGGTATTTCTCAAATCCGCGAACCTGACAACTCTCGTGCTATATAATTTTGGGACCATTGTCTAGGACGTGGTTAATTGGCGACCATTGTCATTACGGCCTGCGCTTGATAGGTAACTCGGAAAACCTATACGGTGTGGCTGTCACAAAAATTACAAGTTGTTGAGCGCTCGACTTATTTCAGCCTTTCAGCGCGCAGACATTCGAGTGTGTGTTCGGTTCTGTATCTCCAAAACTAAGCTATATTTATATTTCAAACCTTTTGCATGTTATTAAGAGAAAAAAATCGATTTTTCGACCATTTTGCAGTAGGCTAATCCATTAAAAACTGCTTATCAATATTCATGTTTGTGATGTAGAAACAAATTACAATTAGGATAATATTTAATATTAAATTATGCGCAACACATACGGATCTTGAGTATAATGTGGAGTAGAGTGGCTCTTATTTGCTCTTGGTAATTTTTTTTAAGATTTTCTTAGTGGCGCCCTCAAGAATAATTCCATATAACTAAAAAAAAAATTATGTAAAATTTAAGCCTGATCGGATGACGGAAAAAGGTGCCCCTGGGTAGTGATGGGACTCCGGAGTCGGTTCCAAGCGCTTCGAATCCGTCTGAGTATCAGGCGACTACTTCGAAGCCTTGGTCGGCTTCGAAGTCTTGGTCGGCTTCGTAGTCTTGATCGGCTCCGAAGTCTCGAATCTCTTTCGGACCCGTATTTACAGAATGCCGCATGGCATCCCGTGGCGAGGACAACACTCCCCAGTGCCTCACCAAAGGGTATAGCCGGTTAAGATGGTCAAATGTGCCCCTGAACCGAATTCAAATCGCGATGAGTCATTCGAAAGCTTATAGAAAAAGAATGATTTCTGCCAAGTTTCAACTTTGTATCTCGACCCGGGGGGGTAGTAAAGGGTAAAAATAGAAAATCAGGTTTTTGCTGAATTTCTCCTATACCAGCGGATGAAAAATTTTGAAAAAATTCAGAGGCATGTCTGTTATCGGTGCACATATTAGGGAATCGTGTCAGATTTTTCAATGGTAAAACCAAGCTGTGAAAAATAAAAAACGCCAAAAAATGCTGAAAAATGCCGGTTTTGTATCGAAGCAGTCTTGATACTATAACTATATTTTTACTGTAAGTCCGCATCATTGTTACTATTGTCTTGAATTTTTTTTCAGATTTTTCAATTTGGTGCGCCGCAGTTAAAAAAATTAAAAACCGATTTTTTCGCCGTTTTTTCCGTGTCAGAGTAACTAATAGGTCGAACTTTCGTACATACTTTATGGAATAAGTCTTTTATCCAATCTTCAATGTCTTCACATGCAGCAAAACAGCGTAGGAATGAAACGAACTAAACATGCTGTGCCATTACAATCTAATATGTCTATTATATTTTCAACGGCGTCAATGGCGCAGCGGTAAAGTGTTGCTGACGTCCGGATCAACTTCAAAAACCTAATCAATAACAAAATAAAATGCATTGACTATGATAGCGACCACAAAGCTCTTAGTATGACGATATCAATAGACAACACTTCTCTTATTGAGTTCGAAAGTAAGAATCCTAAAGAAGGTAAAGATTTTAGAAAAGCAGATTGGATCCAATACGAACAATCTCTCATTGCATCCGGGGCTAGCTTAGCAGTTCCTCCTGACAAGAACCTAACTATCCCTGAAATAGACATACTGCTCGAAAAAATAAATGAAAACATCTTAAAAGCAATAGAAGACTCAGTTCCTAACATAAATACTAACATAAACTATACAGACAGATTCATTACAACAGAAATAAGAACCCTCCGCCAAGAAAAAAGCTTTATCCTGACTCAACTCAAAAATCTCTCTAGACGATCGAGCAATAATTTTAGCATACAATCCCTAATTAAGGAACTCAAAAAATTACTTAAACAAGTTAGATACCAAATAAAAAAAGAATTTCAAAAATCAATAAGCAACTATTGGAAAAACAAAATAGGAAAAATTTCCATCAGCAAATCAAAAGAATTGTTTCCATCAATAAATAGTATCTTTAGACGCAAATCAAGTAACATCATAGATACATTAAAAATCCCGTCAAACACCCCAGAGCTAATACTTGGAGCCGGTATAGACAGTCAGACGCTACTCAAAGACAATCAAAATAACTTCTTAATCAAAGATCCGGTCGAAAAGCTAAACCTATTAGGAACGCATTTCCAAAAAGTGCACACGCAGAATGATAGCATGGGCAATCCTCAACTAAGCAACATTGTCAAATCCAAAGTAGAAGCACTAGTCAATGAAATAGATGCGGATACCGCAAGTGCTACAAGAGTGTGCACTTTCTCATCTGACAACCCAGCAAATAATCCCTCACATACAGATAACATTGAAAACTATTTCACAGACTTCACACAAATGTCACATATTTTCAAGAACCTAAACAACAAAAAATCCTCTAGCTTTGATGGAATTCCAAATATAATTCTTAAAAAATTGCCACCCCTTTACATATATTTCTACACAATCATCTTTAATAATTGCCTCAACAATACATACTTCCCCACCAAATGGAAAACGGCAAAATTAATTCCTATAAAAAAGAAAGATAAGGACAAGAGTAACCCTACAAGCTACAGACCGATAAGCCTGCTCCCCAATATCAGCAAAATTTTCGAAGCAATAGTAAACAATTCAATCACTCAACACTGCAACACAAATAGTATAATCCCAGATACGCAATTCGGCTTCCGGCACGGACACTCAACCATTCATGCTCTAACTAAATTCACATTCGATATCTGTTGGGCGAGAAACGCGGGAGACTGCGTGGGGGCCTGTTTCATAGACCTCGAAAAGGCGTTTGATACAGTTTGGCTAGATGGTTTAATATTTAAACTTATTAACAAAGGCTTCCCGAGGCATTTAATCAAATTACTGTGGAAAATGCTCCACGATAAAAAATTTATAGTTGTAGATAAAGAAGAAAAGTCTTCGAAAATCTTTAAAATAAACAATGGTCTTCAACAAGGGACAGTGAATTCCCCCATTCTTTTCAATATTTACACTTGCGATCTATTACACATGATTGATCTAAATAACGACAGGATGAAATCTGCAATAGCCTTCGCGGACGACTTACTCATTTATGTGCAAGACAATAAACCCTCAAACATTAAAATCATCCTACAGGATACTTTCGAAAAAATACAAGACTACTTCCATCCATGGAAGCTAAAAATTAACACATTAAAATGCGAATCCATACTCTTCAGGCCTTACATTTCTAAGATCTCTGACGCCAATTACGATGTACGCATTAATTCAAAAAAATTCTTCCTTCACGAAACTGGTAACACGGAAAAAAAATACCACACAAAAAAGTAGTGCGTTATCTAGGAATTTTCCTAGACTTCAAACTCAACCATAATGCTCACATCCTTATACAAATTGCAAAAGCAGAAAAAGCATTTCGAGCCAACAAAAGACTATTTTATTCAAGAGACCTTTGCAAAAGCGTAAAAATTTTATGCCACAAAGCCTTAATAAGACCGATACTTACTTACGGCTGCCAAATTTGGTTCAACATCTGTGCTAGCACCATGGAAAAAATGCGACTCTTTGAAAGGAACTGCCTAAGAGCATGCCTGGGCAGATACAGATCCCCTGAAAGCAACTTCACGAAAAGAGTGAAAAATTTTTTACTATACGAAGAGGCCAACTTGCTGCGAATCGATCTGTTTCTGCTTAGCCTAATTAGGAACCATTGGGCAGGTATTCACCTAGTACCAAATAATTCAAGCATCTCCCATGTATTATACCCAAATCCCTCTTACTGCGAAAAAACTAGAGTCACTGGCTACACTCCTCCAGAAGCGTTTATATACCTTGACGCTAATGGATACATACAAGCAAAAAATAACGTACCAATATTATACCATATAAATAGAAAAAATGATAATAAAAAACTAGTATATTGTTACGTTTTCCGCTCGACATAATGTAAATTTAATGTATAAGAACAGAACATGAACATCAACAAGTAATAACAGCAATCAAAGAACAGTTATTAAGGACAAGAAGATGTTCGGGAATACGTCCGCTCTCAATGGCGCCGGTATCTCAAGTGACAGCTTGACAGGCGTTCTGTCAGATCGCCTTCTTCTCGCTGTCCCTTGTCTCGCTCGCGAGCACCAGTGGGCCATGGATTTCCATCCATAGGGTGCTCGCAACACTGCTGCCCCATCTGGAGAAACGGTCGTCCCGACCGCTGCACCTTCCCGGTCGTCTGCAGCCGCACCCTGGTCCGGAAGAGTGGAAATGGCGCTGCGTGGCCTCTTCCGTCCGTCGCCTCGGCATTCGCCTTCACGCCCAAGGGAAGACCACCCAAAAACCCTGGGCAAGGCGTGGGTACGTGGTCCCCGGAGGTCCTTCGCGTCTCTACCCTCCACTTGCGTCTTCGGACTTGTGCACTTCTTGCTTGAGGGGATTCCATCTTTTGCGACGACGCATCTTCTTCTTGGGCAGAGACGGGCGGAGGGACCTAGTCTTTCATGGTCGGGACTCTTCGCGCCTTCGGTATCCGAGATCCAGTCCCTCGCTGTCCCACGGCGGAACTCCGGTGTATGTCCCTCGATGCCGCTGGAACGTCCCTCGGCGACTGCGTTGCTCCAAGGCTGCTCCCTTCCTTGGTTCAGCCTCTCCTTCAGGGAAACGTCTGGAATGCCCTCTGACTCCGCTCAGAACTCCAGTTCCGTGTTGTCACCGGGGTTCCCTTTGCAAAAGGACAGAGAAAACATTTTATTTCCTTCCTGTTTTGCCGGCATCCGGTGGAGCGGCCGGAACGGGGGGCGGAAAGGCGAGGCAAGCACGAAAGCAGGGGGTCACACTTATGAGCATTGCTATCGGCCCGCTCCCCGATCAATCCACCCCGAACTGTCCGCCCGTCTTCTTTCTTCTAACTGCTCCAGTTTTCCAATCCTTGACTTCCAGATGGCCCCAATCCTCTGCGTGGCATCTGGTGCTGCCCCAGGGGACCGTCTCGGTGCAGCTCGTCAACGGCTCCGTCTCCGCGATGCCCCCTCCGACCGATCCGTGCAACTGCGTCGCACGTCCGTCCGGTGGTTGGGGGCACCATTTCCCGTTTGCTGTCCACCCCTTGCGCACTGCTACCTGGGGACCCCCCTGAGTTCCACACCGGAGCACGCTCCGGGGCTCAGGAGGTACACTTCCAGGGGGGCTAGCGAGGCGGTTTCACGTATGTCCGCGCCCCGCTGCGGACCACCACGCTATTGTGGCACATTCGGGGAATTCGGAACCGCGTCTAAGCCGCGGTAGCAGTCCCCCGACACCTTGTCCTTCGTCGTGGGGTATAGTGCTCCCTGTAACAGACTCAAGAGCGGGGGCCGGGCTACGGAGGCAACCTCCGCAGCCCAATCCACCGGATTAGCTCAATACAATCTTCTTTCTTGCGTCCCGATTTCTTTTTTTCGAACGAGCGCCTCTGCTGTACTCAAACTCTTCATCCTGGGCATTCACTTATGGATCGCCGACTCCGTGACGGTATTCGCCCTCGAACTTCCTCCGTCACGACGCGTCGCGGATCTCTCGACGGTATTCGCCCTCGAACTCCCTCCGTCGCAACTTCGTACACAGCTATCCCGCGACGGTATTCGCCCTCGAACTCCCTCCGTCCGGTCTTTGTACTCAGCTATACTGTGACGATATTCGCCCTCGAACTCCCTTCGTCACAGCTCGGCAACTCCGCGCACTCCAGGCGCCTCCACGTTGCAACAGATCCGCACGCCCTCACGGCAGCACTATCCTGGCTCCGAGTGTTGTCGACCGGTGTTCCCCCAAATCGGTCGAGCCCAGGTACCACCGTCTCCGACGGCCTCCCTTCACTCCTTTTCTTGACGCTATTCCTCTCAATTTCTCAATTCGAAGCAGTTCCTCTGGAGATGTCCGGCCTTTCCACACTGCCAGCAGTTTTTCTCCGTGTAGTCCGTTCGATCCTCGGGTTTGTCGGACCTTCGCTTCTTGGCCGGGTACCTTTCAAATGTGTCGGAGGGTATAGAACAAGATAATCTAAGATTTATGTACAAATTATCAAGAGTAGACCTAAGATAAGCATAGACAAAACCCAAAAAAATATTGGTGGCTGTGAATGGACCAAAATTGGTTCTTAACCAAGGTACAAAATATGATAAGAATAGATATAAGAAAAACATATAGGGGCATCTCCGCCTCACCCCAATTCACTCTCTCTATCCCTCCTTTCCAATCATAGTATAGTCGTGCCGTCTCTATACTGTCATCCCATTATTGCTAAGTTTTACCTCTAAAAACTCATTGTAAAGTAGGCTATTCGGTCAATAAGTGCTATCTAAACCTTCGAGAGAAACAAGACTACGCGTACTCTTTTGTTAAGGGTCTCTAGTCTTTAAGCGTATTCTCGCACCTACTTAGTTCCTAATTTCATACGTTTAAGGATATTATTTTTACTGTTTCTGTTATATACTCAATTTATCAACTGTTGGCTTAAATAAACGTATATGAAAAAAAGCGGTAAAGTGTTCGACTGTTGAATCGCTGCGAACTTTTTGAACGTAGGTTCGAGCCTCGGAACTTCTAAGTCCCACAGGGTCATATTTTTTCACATTACTTATGTATTTTTTCGATTTCTAGCTATATGACAATGATCGATATTTATATACAAATGTTCTAAAAACATATTAAAAATATTTTAATAATTGAAATATACATAAAAATGACTTGAGAAGAATTTGATGCCACCGTTTCTCTGGACAAGTATGCCGTCAATTACAGTATTGTTATAACATTCCCTGCACTAAATTAATATTATATGAAATTGATTTTCTAATCTCTTACCTAACAATTGTGGATGGATTGGCGTCGTTTTCGCAAAGATCTGATGAGAAATTCGGAAATCCTTAATGGTATTCAAACCCCTTCGAGGGTCGAAAGCCATAAAATTTGGCGGGGCACTGGGGAGTGTTGTCCTCGCCACGGGGTGCCAGGCGGCATTCTGTAAATACGGGTCCGGAAGAGATTCGAGACTTCGGATCCGATCAAGACTTCGAAGCCGACCAAGACTTCGAAGCTGACCAAGGCTTCGAAGTCGACCAAGGCTTTCAAGAGCTTCGAATCATGTTCGAAGCGCTTCGAAGTTTTCATCATATATGTATATAGATTCGAAGCGCTTCGAAGCGCTTCAAATCCCATCACTACCCCTGGGTCCTTGAACATTTAAGGGGGAACACCACTGTGAAAGTTGAAAAAATTTCGATTTTTTTTTTCTTCACTTTCTTAATGTTTAACTCTTAAAAAATACTCTCTGAAAATTTCAAGTTGATATTCGAAGAATTGACGAAGATACAGTGCATTTTGTGAGACGCGTCACGATGCCGTTCCGAGCGCTCTATGTTAGCGGCAAATAGCGCGCCGACATTTTTCTTACCCACTGTTCCCCCACATTGTTAAAGGTTATAAATTTTGAGTTTTTCCCGTTTTTACGCACGGTACGCTGTTCGTTCGAGAATCGAAGAAATGCAACCGTTGATCGGGAATTCGAGTGACAGTGAACGTCACGAACGGAAGTGTGATTTTTCCCGTGCAAACTTTAAACGCGATTTTCTCGAAACGACATTTTTCTAACTGATCGAATCAATAGCTCTGTCAATTTCTATCCGATCGACTTGAAATTTTGATAGGATCTTTAAAACAAGAGTGTCTTCAGTTGTACGTACCGATTTTTTGATCGAAAACATATTTTTTTAAATACGCTCGAAAAACTATCCATTTTTTTGCGGATTTTCGAAACTTTTTCTTCCCAAGCGCACCATTTTTACAAAAATAATTTTTTTTAAAAATCGGTACGTACAACGGAAACTACACTCATACCGATTATATTAAAAAAAAAAATTGATTTCAGAGTTGCCGTTCCAAAGATATCGTTTCGATAAGCGACCTATGTTTTCTTGTGAGGGATGTAGGAGATTAACTGTATATGGAAATCTATGCATGTTTTTCTATTACTTTTTTTTATAGTCTCTTAAGACATTGTACTAAAGATAGGTAATAACAATTTTATAATAAAACTGTAAGTTGTCCCTTAAAAAAATCTTAAAAATGGGGTCATTTTTCCGGCCGTCACAGTGGTGTTCCCCCTTAAGGGGGAATTGCGCCTTGTTGGGCCGAAAAATAGATAATGGTTTGTGAATTTATGTTACAAAAACAGATCGGCAAATTAATTTGAGGTTTGGCAGGCTGTTTTAGCGTATTTAGAACTATTGTTCTGAATTTTTGTGGGACAGTGAAAAAAACATGGCAGATACAGAGTGAGCGTTGAAAAATAATTGAGTGGCCTTGGCGTTGACGAAAAGTACTGTAAGAGTTATCCGAAACACAAAAAAGAAAAGAGATTCTTAATCTATATGAATGTGACTATGGGTGTTAGTAGATTTATTGCCGTGTCTGTTACCGTTCCTTTTTTATTTAAAGAATTTTTCCCGATTTTGGGGCAAAACCTGTTTCAGACTGAATTCAGGGCGCTTCATTTTCTTCAAAAGGCTGCCATTTTAACATTATTTTTAATGCATCTACTGCCACCCATAGCCACATTGATATAGTTTAAGAATCTTTTTTCCTTTTTGTGTTTCGAATAATCCTTATATAGTCATTCCGTCCTATGAAAAACCTCGTTCTGCGCAGGGATGAATCTGAGGAGGCGCTGATTGGTCCGATTCCCCACTTAATCGCCTACGTTTTTCTCCGTCTTACCGCGTGTCACCTCTCTGTCAATCGTTCCGCACGCGACGCCTTCATATACACGGCGACACAATTATTTCCGAACGCGCACAGCAACCGCCTGCGTTTTATAAAAATTGTTTTGCAGTTGTTTTGAATGAACTTGTGTTTATTTCAGAGACCATAACTGTTATAACCTTCATACGTTGTATGGACCCTAATTTTTCATATACATTTTTTTTTCATATTTCCTGTACTTTTCTTTTCATAAATCGTTTTTTTTCTCTTTATAAATTTAATGTCAATTGTAATAACCAATCACAGTATAATTTTGGGATACAGACAGTGACTACATCGTACGCATAGTAATGGCAACATAGAAGGCATAGTAGTGGCTATATCACTTTAAATATCAATAAATATGTGAACATAAAACTTGTACAAAAATCTTATCTTTTTTTTTTAATATAAATCCTAAAAAAGACGTAATAAATGGCATTCTAAATAGACTATTTAGAACGTCTCCTTAACTGATATTATATCTGTTCGGAACCAAAGAACTACCGGGTAGATACACTGCACTCCTGCAGTGTTGACATTGACATCGGTCACGTCCCCCCCTTGGAGGGGTAGGGAAACCAGCAGGTAAAGCGCTACGATTAATCGCCTGCGTCAGGCCCGTAGCGGGGCAGTTGTGGGGGCTGCGCAGATCGGTCACAAAACGGTATGGGCATAAGATTTTTCTTAGAATGGATTCAGTATAGTACTTTGCATTAACGTCAGGGCCACCTGATTATTTTTCAACGCTCTCTCTGTATCTGTCATGTTTTTTTCATTGTCGCACAAAAATTCAGAACAATAGTTCAAGATACAATAAAACAGCCTGCAAAACCTCAAATTAATTTGTCGCACTGCTTTTGTACCAAAAAATCACAAAGAATTCAAAAAGTCGATTTTATATAATATCCCCCAAGTTATTGATTATATAAAAAAATATGTCAAACAAAAGTTGTAGATCCGGTCAAGGAGCATTTTTTATGGTGTATTATTTTTTCTCGTGTGACGAACGGTTTTCGAAAAAAATCCGAAAAATTGAAGCTAAATCAAATTTTTTTTAAATTTTGAAAGTTTAAATCCTTCTCGAACACTTTTTATTTATGGAGACAAAAACAAATTGAAATTTTTATTTTCGAGGACTATTTTTTAAACAATTAAGGAGGGCATATGCCGAGATATGCCAATAAGATCGATTTTTTTGCATATTCTCATTGTTTGATATGTCATGAATATTTCCTGAAAATTTGGGAACAAAATTCTCAAAAATATCGAAGACACATCGTATTGACATTAGAAGTGAAGTATGTTTATTGGTTATAGAGACGTAACAGTATCTAGAGACACGGTAGCGTCTCGACGCCAAGTACATGTTTCGACACCCTGTATATGTCGACTGTCGCTATCGCTATCATTTAAGGTTGTCGCCCACTAGGCCGAACGGAAGCGAAGCGAAGCGCGACAGCCACGCATCGCTCATATGATACAACAGCAGCGACCATGCATCGCCCATATGACAGAACAGCGCCGACGAAGAGTTCGGTTTGGTCTCTGCGTTTCGCTTCGACGAAATGGGCGACGGCCTTTACTCGTCGCCCAGCTATTCCTACCTAACCTGAAACTCGTTTCATTAATATCTCATCACGCCTGCATTATTTTCTAAATTTAAAGGCATTTTTCTTATGTAAACCGCATATAAGCTTTCGAATAAGACGAAATTCAATAAAATCGGTCCACGCATAACAGAGATATCGTAATATCTTCTCATGGATCAGTTGGAAATTTTAAGATTTTTCTTCGTCTTCAAGCCAAATTTTTGTCGACATAATACGTATACGCGTTACACGCACATCTTCTACCAAAAGAAAAACTAACACATGTTTCTGTTGGAATACAACGATATTTACACTATATAGAAGCAGGATAGCAGTTTGGAGGCCATTGGGCCTCTTGACGCCTGGGGTTTTTCCACGACCTTTCTTTTGTCTTGTTCCTGGGGACGCAGTTAACCCAGGGAAGGATGCGGAGGCGACGGTTTTTCCATTCAGTCTGCACTGAGCCTCCATGCTGCAGAGACATAATATCACGCAAATGGTTATAACCAGCAGAGTTGTATTTCAACATTGTATATTCAATATCACTTATTGTTAATAAATATATTATTCTATATTTTACCACGAGTTCTAACAGTTTCATTCGTAAATCGTTATCTTGACTATGTAATCCACTCCATATGCGTTACACGTACACCTTCAGCCAAAAGAAACTAATAGCGGATTCGGCAGACACGCACTGGCACTGCACTGGCGCAGTTTCGTGCTATGCCGGTGCTGCCTCAGTACCGTGCCAGTGCAGCATGTTTTCTAGGGTTAGAAAGCACCGATTACATTGGATTCACATGCGGGCAATCTTGTATCGTATTCGGCGACCAAGAACTGCCCTGGTGTAGTGCAAACTTCGCATTCCGTTGAACAGAATAAACTACACTAGTGCAACCTTTCTCGCACTGCGATTTTTGGCAGTGCAGTCAGAGCAAACTCCAGTGTAGCCATCTTACAGAAAACTATGCACGTGAAATGATCTTCATACCAATTAACGGTGACAAATATACATGGTCATCGTTTAATCCTGCAACCCGCGCTCGCGCGAACTTGTAAAATGGCAACACCGCCTCACGGACGCATTCCACTACAACCATACACCGGCCCAGGGCAGAGCTGCCTGCGACCGCTGGACAAGAGTGATGCCCGAGCTTCGAAAATTTTAGCGTCGCAAAGAGCTAGGTATTGGGAATTTCCCGACCCAGGTAATCGAGCCGCGCGCTCCGCTTTTATAATCGGTTTACCACTCGCACCCCAGATTACTGTAATGAGGTTTGAAAATAATGTCAACTCATCTCGTACCCGTCTCACTTTCAAAAATTTTAGCTACGACAGGGTTGACCGCGGCGCTATACCCTTGTACGGAGAGATTTATCGCCACATGCTTGTAAAAGCCACAGTAATGGCACATCGTTTAAAAAAATGACATTAACGGAAGCCGGTATAGGCGTGGTGTTGAGTAGCTAAAACATTCTAACACAAAAATTCTAAAAAAAAAATTCAAACACCGCTACAATCAAAGACACGTCGAATTAGTTACTCCCTAGGTCTGATCTAGGTATGCATCGCACGGGAGTCATCGGGATTGATCAGTCGGTCCGTATGCGGTCTTTGCCGATACGGGTGGTCCCCGACTGGTCAGCAACCATCCCGAAGCTCTGGAAAGGCACCCCATCGGCTGTCGGCTTGCCGGCGCTTGGTCGATGGGGAACTCCGATGGGTTCCATATTCTCTCAACCGGGTCGTCGCCTCTGGTGGTACCCCCGGGCCTTATGGTCGCGGCGGGAGGATCCTGAGGCAGCCTGGAGCGGAGAATTTGGACGAAGTTGGAGGCCTGACCGGGGTAAGACCATGTACCGCACCTCCACGTCGGTGCTCCCGGGGTCCCTGCACGACATAGTCGGGTAGGGGCGCGGACGCGGGCATGGCATTTTACATCCCCAATAATCGGACTCGTCCGTAGGGGTGTCCTCCCTGGCGGAAATTTCCGCCTACAGGGTTGGACGGTAGTCTCGGGACGGTTCTGAGGCTACGGCGCACCCCCCGCCTTAGTGGGGAAGCCCGGAAGCGTATCGCTTCCGGGAGTATCGTAATCCGTGCCGGTGGAACGACGACCCCTCGGAGAGGTATCTCCCGAGGGTATGCGAAGCCAGCACGGACCGATGGTCTTGCCTTAACCGGCCGGGCTGCGAGGTAAGGAAAACCTCTATAATAAAACCCCCCAACCCTGAGCCCCAATGGTGGTGCCAGGGCACGTGACCCCCTCGCGTTCTGAGGGGGCACGTGGGTGGAGCGGGTTATGCTCCACCTAACCATGATCCGGATGGGGAACTGCCGCCCCCAGACGTAGCTCGCGCCCTTAGGGGCCCGGGCACAATGGCTTCGCAACGGCAGGCCGCCTCTACCGTTGTGCGACCTCTACCAAAGCGGCTACTCGTGGGACTCGCATGTATGGGGGAAAGGGCGGTGCCCTAGATACACCTCTGGGTGGCGACCAGAACAAAACGCCTCCGACCAGCGACCGGGTTATGTCGCTGGAACACAACGAGGACCGGTGTACGATCGCTTCGTGCGGGTCACCGGCCTCAACTCAGGACCAGATTTCGATCGCGGTTTCGCGGGTGTCTGGCCTGATTGAGAGGGAGGAGGAGCAGGCGAAGGGTGATGCTAGCGGGGGTGACAAGCCAGTCACTTCCCGCGACGCTCGCCCCTGGGAGGGCGCAGACGGCGCCAGTTTCGGCTCCGGGGAGGACCAGGCCTCTGTCACAGAGGCCTGGATTAGCGCGCAGAGGGATTCTCCCTCGATGTGCGCCCCGAAGCCCAGGGGGGATGGTCCCCCGAGCGGGACGACCACGGTCCCGCGCCCACGAGTCGGGGGGGCTTCGCCGTCGGCACCGCACACAACCAGAGGTGTGCCGTACGTGCGGAGCGTTGAGTTAGTGGCCACCTCGGAGGTCCAAGAGCTTCTTGGCCTCCAAAAAGAGGTGGCGGAGATGTTGGGGCGGCTGGACCCGTCAGCCGTCTCCATCAGCGCGTCGTCGCGGTGCCACTCGCCGGCAGGGTCTCTCCTGTCGGCGGCTTCGGCGCCGCTCGCCGAGGAGTTGCCCGAGCGCGAGCGCACTCGTGATTGCGTTCGTATTATTATCGTCCCGTTCTCAAAGAGGAGGGCGCATCCGGCGGTCTGGCGCGCTTGGCTCTTTGCGCTTCACCGATGACAGCGGACGGGAGAGTCGCGATGAGAAACCAGGTTCTCTCCGTCTGTAGCGACCTCCGCGCGTAAGCCGTGCCACGGCGGTGATAAATGCATTCGCATTTCATTTTTGGTATCTGTTTAAATGCATTCGCATTTAGTTTTTGGTATCTGTTTAAATGCATTCGCATTTAGTTTTTGGTATCTGTTTAAAATGCATTCGCATTTCATTTTTGGTATCTGTTTAAATGCATTCGCATTTAGTTTTTGGTATCTGTTTAAATGCATTCGCATTTAGTTTTTGGTATCTGTTTAAATGCATTCGCATTTAGTTTTTGGTATCTGTTTAAAATGCATTCGCATTTAGTTTTTGGTATCTGTTTATATAAATGCTTTCGCATTTATATAGTGTTTTTGCATAGTTACGGTTTCAAGCTTTCTGCTTTTTGCTCTTTGAGCCTTGTTAATGATCCTTCCGCAGGTTCACCTACGGAAACCTTGTTACGACTTTTACTTCCTCTAAATGATCAAGTTTGGTCATCTTCCCGGATACATCGGCAATGCCGAGACATTGCCGCGCACCAGTCCGAAGACCTCACTAAATCATTCAATCGGTAGTAGCGACGGGCGGTATGTACAAAGGGCAGGGACGTAATCAACGCGAGCTTATGACTCGCGCTTACTGGGAATTCCTCGTTCATGGGGAATAATTGCAAGCCCCAATCCCTAGCACGAATGAGGTTCAGCGGGTTACCCGGGCCTTTTGGCCAGGGAAAACACGCTGATTCCTTCAGTGTAGCGCGCGTGCGGCCCAGAACATCTAAGGGCATCATAGACCTGTTATTGCTCAATCTCGTGCGGCTAGAAGCCGCCTGTCCCTCTAAGAAGATTTGTTTGTACGTTGGTAGTAAAAACCCACCGACCGAAGTCGGGGACCTTCGTGATACCATAAGTTACGTCTATTTAGCAGGCTAGAGTCTCGTTCGTTATCGGAATTAACCAGACAAATCGCTCCACCAACTAAGAACGGCCATGCACCACCACCCACCGAATCAAGAAAGAGCTATAAATCTGTCAATCCTTCCGGTGTCCGGGCCTGGTGAGGTTTCCCGTGTTGAGTCAAATTAAGCCGCAGGCTCCACTCCTGGTGGTGCCCTTCCGTCAATTCCTTTAAGTTTCAGCTTTGCAACCATACTTCCCCCGGAACCCAAAAGCTTTGGTTTCCCGGAAGCTGCCCGCCGAGTCATCGGAGGAACTTCGGCGGATCGCTAGCTGGCATCGTTTATGGTTAGAACTAGGGCGGTATCTGATCGCCTTCGAACCTCTAACTTTCGTTCTTGATTAATGAAAACATTTTTGGCAAATGCTTTCGCTTCTGTCCGTCTTGCGACGATCCAAGAATTTCACCTCTAACGTCGCAATACGAATGCCCCCATCTGTCCCTATTAATCATTACCTCGGGGTTCCGAAAACCAACAAAATAGAACCGAGGTCCTATTCCATTATTCCATGCACACAGTATTCAGGCGAAGGTAGCCTGCTTTGAGCACACTAATTTGTTCAAAGTAAACGTACCGGCCCACCTCGACACTCAGTGAAGAGCACCGCGATGGGATATTAGTTGGACCGCCCCGTGAAGAGCTAAGCCCACCGGTAGGACGTACCACATAATGCCAGTTAAACACCGCGAGCGGTGAACCGACACTGTGACACACAGATTCAACTACGAGCTTTTTAACCGCAACAACTTTAATATACGCTACTGGAGCTGGAATTATCGCGGCTGCTGGCACCAGACTTGCCCTCCAATGGATCCTTGTTAAAGGATTTAAAGTGTACTCATTCCGATTACGGGGCCTCGGATGAGTCCCGTATCGTTATTTTTCGTCACTACCTCCCCGTGCCGGGAGTGGGTAATTTGCGCGCCTGCTGCCTTCCTTGGATGTGGTAGCCGCTTCTCAGGCTCCCTCTCCGGAATCGAACCCTGATTCCCCGTTACCCGTTACAACCATGGTAGGCGCAGAACCTACCATCGACAGTTGATAAGGCAGACATTTGAAAGATGCGTCGCCGGTGCTAGATGACCATGCGATCAGCACAAAGTTATTCAGAGTCACCAAAGCAAACGATGGGACGGAAGGAGAACCATCCGCCACCGATTGGTTTTGATCTAATAAAAGCGTTCCTTCCATCTCTGGTCGGAACTCTGTTTTGCATGTATTAGCTCTAGAATTACCACAGTTATCCAAGTAAATGTGGGTACGATCTAAGGAACCATAACTGATTTAATGAGCCATTCGCGGTTTCACCTTAATACGGTATGTACTGAGACATGCATGGCTTAATCTTTGAGACAAGCATATGACTACTGGCAGGATCAACCAGGGAGCTTCGCGAAGCATTCCCCTCTATTCGAATTCACACACTTTCGTGTTCTTTCTGTTCTCATCGCGTCGTCCGCTCTTTTAGAGACGGATCGACGATGCCCCACGTTTGATTTTATAAACTTGCACATAGCGTGCAGTTTGAGACATCATATCCTCGATTTGTTCCACTAATTCTATCATCTCGGATATGTGCCTACCTCCTCCTCCTCTCTTAGCTCAATACTCCCTTCTAGACACACCGTATATATCCTGGAGGATTTTCCACAGACTAACTCGCTCCATCGGATACGCGTATGTGCCTTTTTCCCTTCCTTCTCTATTATATTTCGACATCATATCGTTTTGATTCTTCCACGGACTAATATGTGAATCGGATATGTGCCCCTTTTATATATACGTTCACAGAAAGATCTCGGATTCAGACAAAATTCATTACATTTCCCCTTATAAATAAGGGGATGGCATCGGATGCACGATAAAGCGCGTATCACGCGTGCCGCTGCATCCATCGGGAAGCACGGAGTACACGCACGCTAGCATCAACCGTAGAAGCACGGACCACTACACGCTGGACATATCGACAAAGCGCGTATCATTCACGCTGGTCATGTACGTAATAGCGCGGACAAGTGCATGCTGAGCAAACGGGAAAGCGCGAATCGTGCCATGCTGTTCATAACGAGTTGGCACGTAATGTGCGCGCTAGGCATATCGAGATCTGACACCTCTTGGGTTTGTATCTACTTTCTCCCTCTTTCAAAGTTCGAACTTTTAAGTTCGATACTTTATATGTACCCGACGCTAGCCTTCCTTAGCGTTTTGTTAAATTTACATCGTCCATCTGCGTGGATAAAGAGTTGAATGCATAAGGTAGTACAAGCATACAGATAACTGCATACATGTCACCAACGTCACTTTTGGACGCTCACCACGTAAGGGCCATTCGGTCTTAGACACCGACCCGTGGTAATGCTGTGTGGAGAAATCCAAAACGCAACACGGTAAGAACAGTTGAGAAAGAATCTCGAGGAGCGGTGACTGCTTCTCAACCGAGGTCATAGAATAGCCACGCGCCCAACGCTGCTCCGACCGAGACGTTCGGACCGTCGCTCTCCCTTATAGATACCGAACGGCCGGCCGGAACGCCGGCGCCGCCGTACCTTACGCACGGGCGCTTATGGGTGAAAACCGCCGCTACAACAGCCCGGCCGCCCGGCACGTTTGGACTTAGCCGCGGAGAGCGTCGGAGACAAGAGTAAACCGAATAAACAAATTATTATAAACAATCGCCGGGAACATTATCACGATAAATACACTGTCCCAAACGACATTTGAAAATAATTTCTCGCAACTTAGAAATATTTCGGGTCGAAAGGTGTTTTTCTCTTTTTTCTCGAAAACGAGCGCGACGACCGCGTTCGAACCATTAATGTAATACGTTCGCAATGCAACGAGGAACAAGGATCTATAATTGTTTTGGCGATCGGACGAGTTTGGCTTTTGGACGATGGTGCCGGTGGACTTTGAGATCTGACGGGACTTGGAAATATTTCGGACCGAAAGGTGTTTTTCTCGTTTTTCTCGAAAACGAGCGCGACGACCGCGTTCGAACCATTAATGTAATTCGTTCGGAATGGAACGAGGAACAAGGATCTGTAATTGTTTTGGCGATCGGACGAGTTTGGCTTTTGGACGATGGTGCCGGTGGACTTTGAGATCTGACGGGACTTTGAAATATTTCGGACCGAAAGGTGTTTTTCTCTTTTTTCTCGAAAACGAGCGCGACGACCGCGTTCGAACCATTAATGTAATACGTTCGCAATGCAACGAGGAACAAGGATCTATAATTGTTTTGGCGATCGGACGAGTTTGGCTTTTGGACGATGGTGCCGGTGGACTTTGAGATCTGACGGCCCTATTCCCAGTTCCGACGATCGATTTGCACGTCAGAATCGCTACGGACCTCCATCAGGGTTTCCCCTGACTTCGTCCTGACCAGGCATAGTTCACCATCTTTCGGGTCCCAACGTGTACGCTCTAGGTGCGCCTCTTCTCGCAATGAGAACGAGACGCCCCGGGAGTGCGAGGCCGCATCGTAACGCGGCCGATCCTCCCTCGGTCGACGCAAAGGTCGACCTTCACTTTCATTCCGCCTTTAGGTTTCTTTCTCCCAATGACTCGCGCACATGTTAGACTCCTTGGTCCGTGTTTCAAGACGGGTCCTGAGAGTACCCAAAGCAGTAGCGTCGCCGACCGGTAATTCGAAGCTTGGCCCAGTCCAAGGACACCGCCTGCTAACAGCTGGCCAGGCCCGGGGACGGCACCAGGTCCGTGCCTCCGGGTAAGAACTGACCGGGCTTGCGACGGGCCTGACGCAAACACATTCGAAAATGGATTGGTTGCGGCCCGATACCGTCTCGGAGTACCGTCGCGCAGCCGGCCGGGCGGCCGAGGGTCTGTCGCGTGCTCTGGGAGCAACGAAACAGGCAACCGCTCGGGCCGTAGACCGACACGCAACGGGTCGCGACGTTCTACTAGGGGAGAAGTGCACGACTACGTGGCCGGAACATTCGCCGCCAGTGGTGTACCCTCGCTAATGGAACCACGAAGGTCCACCCGGAGTATCGCGCACCGACGGGAGCCAGCCTCGTCGACGATGAATCTCCCCATTCGATCTTTTGGGTTTCTCAGGTTTACCCCTGAACGGTTTCACGTACTCTTGAACTCTCTCTTCAAAGTTCTTTTCAACTTTCCCTCACGGTACTTGTTCGCTATCGGTCTCGTGGTTGTATTTAGCCTTAGATGGAGTTTACCACCCACTTAGGGTTGCACTCTCAAGCAACCCGACTCTATGGAGAGATCCTCCCGAAACTCCCGACCGTACCGGTCGCTACGGGCCTGGCACCCTCTCCGGGTAAGTGGCCCCATTCAAGATGGACTTGGACGCGGTGCGACGTCACGGGATAAACGGATCCTCCTGAACACTACAATTCCCTGCGGCGGAACCGCGGGATTCAGTGCTGGGCTAATTCCTGTTCGCTCGCCGCTACTAAGGAAATCCTTGTTAGTTTCTTTTCCTCCGCTTAGTAATATGCTTAAATTCAGCGGGTAATCTCGCCTACTCTGAGGTCGTCAATCGTTATTATATAAAAATTATGTGCCACCAGAGAAAAAAGCCGAGACCGCGAAGTAGAGAGAAGATATTTTTGGAGAAGCAGGCACGTGCCTCCCTTCGGTATTATAAATCGTGCTCCCTCTTTTGGATATTGTATCACGAACGGGTCTCCCGGCCGGCGGGAGTACGGGTTCCCCCCGTACACATCCCGGCTCATAACCTGACCCGATGACGGATCGATGTGATCCGATCTCGTGTATGTATATCCAGAGGTGCCATCGCACGATACCAGAGAAAAGGTATATTTGGACTCCCTTCTTCTTCTATAATCGAGAGAATATTTAGTCCCCCCTATCTCTATTATTTTACGCCTCGCCAAAGTGTCTTTTCGTCGCGCATCGTCGATTCGATCCGGGAGGAGACTCTCGCAGAACGACCCCACCGGTTTTTATTTTAACGTCCGTCCGCTATTATTAGCTTTGAGATTCCGCTATCCCTTCACGCCTCGAGCAGTGACTCGCAGCAGAGGGAACCGTGGAAAAATAAGCTTTTCCGTGGACTGGACGACCGGTGAGACCCGCGGTCTCGTATACGATCGACCAACAACGCGACAAAGACATGGGGCGATCGGGGAGACTCGTTTTCTTCAATTGTACGAAGTAGAGTCTTCTTACACACCTTTCGCGGCATCGGCGCCTTTAGGTTCGTCAAAGTTCCAATTCGCGCAGCCGCGCCAACGAGGATTCCGGGGTACAGAAACGTTTTAAACGACGCGTGGAGCAATCACTCTTCTCTCATCGGATGTTTGGCGCAAACACTCTTGTGTGTCGACGGAACGTGGCCGTAGGGAGGGAATGAATATGGCGGCTAGGCGAGGACACGCGCAACGACGGGGAAATACATCGACCCGATCATGTTAACGAGTGATTTTCAAATTTATCATCCCGCACAGCGCCTCCATTCTCTCATGTACACCATCCCCTTGGATCTTCACGGCGTCCCGAAGAACGAGTGTGTTGTGCCCTCGATGTATCGATTGACTGTTCTCTCACTTGTCAACGACGACCCTCTCTTTTATAAAATCCCTGGGGCCGCGTGAACGCGACGATACAGAATGGCGCACATATGCCGCGCCGCACCCTGCTCTTTCTCACTCTATCTTTATCTCTCGCTCTTTGGTCTCTCTTTCTCAGGACAAATTTTTCATTTCAGGCGACGTCGGGAGCACGGTAAAAGATCTCGCGCAGAACGTGAAGGCAAATTCTGCACCACCAGTGCGAGTGGAGAGACCGC